>JBCNJP010000023.1:58035270-58181526 GCA_039602395.1 Deinandra increscens subsp. villosa
AAACTAATGAAAAACAATGCTGACAACTTTGTGAGCCTGTTTGTGCCATTAATTGTAAAGCGAGGGGATGTTGGGTAGATCTACTGGAGTTTGACAAACTCCGCCTCGTGACACTGGAGGTGCACGGAGGTAAAATATCAGCCTATCTGACCGTGATCCCTAGAGGACACGGGGGAGGCAAAGCTGCGATGACATATGTCTGCAAAACAAAATAGCTGGAGGCGCTGCCACTACAATTATCGGTCAGCTTTGGTACAAACTTCCTTAGTGCATGGAACAACGGATTAGCTACCCGCGATATCGGTTGAGCACTTTAACTATACAAAACTAGTACATACCAGATAACGTAGGTTACGGACAATACTTTTACTAAACCACAATACTATGGTTTTGGTTATCATTAAACGTTGCTTTTCACAATTAAATTGTACATAAGAATATGTTTATACGATTATGATGTATGAGACCGGGCCACTGCATGACAAGCCCACTGTGAACTCACCAACCGTTATGTTGACACTTGCGTGGTTTAAACTTTTGCAGATCGCTAAGGAGTATCCGGATCGGGTTGGCATGACACACGAAGACATTTTATTTTTAGTTAAACTTAATTGAGAATTTAAAACACTGATTTTGTAAAGCACGTGGTTAGTGCTAAAGACAATGTTTTCCGCTGCGTACTGTTAACCTGTTTTTATTATTAATGTTTGGACTTTACTCTGATTCGTTTAGTATTTGTAACTAATGGTTGTGGTCCTGGTTTGCTCGCACCCCTTAACGGCATAAACTCCGTTAGTGGTTGTTTTGGGGGTGTGACAGATTGGTATCAGAGCCATAAGTTGCAGAGAACTGGAATCAATTTTGAAAACGATTTGGAAACTGCAACTTGAAAACCTTAGTTACAAACGAAAAAACAAATTCCCAAAACCAAAATAATTACGTGCCAACCTGGGATACTCGCTCTGCTGTGTAAGTAAAAGCTTAGTACGTATGTATATATATATATATATATATATATATATATATATATATATAAATATTTATATAGACCGTGTCTAGGTAGTCTAACGGAAAACCTTAGGGAAGATTTCACACACGAATACGAAACGCGAACGCGAATACGCACACTATTCGGGGGAAAGCGACAACGAAACGATGCTACACGCTACGTCCTGATTTCTACTACAATGACTACGCCGACGGTGACTTTTATGGGAAAGCCGACTTTCGACGATAACTACTTACGACTTACGACGTTCTTCGACGACGCCTCGATTTTTGCACGAAAATCTTTTCTGAACTAATAGTGGGATAACGGGAACTGGCTAATATACATATTATGGGATATGCATAGAATATAACTGTGACTGAACACTGGCTACTTTAACTGTCCAGCAAGATGTCTGGAAGGGACACGGAAGGAGCAACATCAACATGACACCTGCACAATTGCAAGCTATGATCAACGAACACGTGCAAGCCGCTGTGGCAGCCGTCCAAGCTGCGTACGCCGCTCAGGGTAATTATTATGCCAGTTAAGGCACGAAGCGAAATTATATTTAACTTGTTTAAACTTAAAACCCGAACTATTATTGCATCAGGAAACCACCATCACTGCACATTTAAGTCCTTCATGGACTGTAAGCCAATGACGTTTTCCGGCGAAGAAGGAGCGGTAGGACTCCTCAGGTGGATCGAGAAGTCTGAGAAGGTCTTCTCTATGTGTAACTGCCCTGCTGAGAGCAAAGTGAAGTATGCTACTGGTACTTTCGAGGGAGCAGCTCTCTCCTGGTGGAATGCCGAAATCCAAATGATTGGGATTGATGCGGCTAATAACATGCAATGGGAAGCATTCAAGGAACGGATTATGGAGGAGTACTGTCCCCGTGACCAAGGAAAGAAGTTAGAGGGCGAATTCTTGAATCTGAAAATGATTAGGTCTGAAGTCGAACAGTATACTGCGCGTTACCATGAATACGCGGTCTTGTGCCCCGCAATGGTTGATGCTGAATTCAAACGCATCGAGCGTTATCTGGAAGGCCTCGCGCCTCAAATCAAGGGACTAGTGACTGCCAGCAACCCCGCAACCGTGCAGCAAGCCATCCGTTTGGCTCACAAGCTTACTGATCAGGAAGTCGAGAAGGGTACTCTACCTGCAAAGGCCACAGAGAAGACTGCCTTAAGTGGAAAAAGAAAAGCTGATGATGAAGCTCCTGAAAACTCCATGAACAATCAGAGTGTGGGAAACAGCACTGGGAGGTCCTATAACTCCCAAGGTCAAAGCAAAAGGTCTGGGAACAACAGTAGTAACAACCGCCAGGGCGGTAATGGGCAAAGAAACTACAAGGGTAACCTGCCCAAGTGTAACAAGTGTGGGAAGCATCACACTGGTATTTGCAGAAGAAGTTTAAGCTGTGAAAGGTGTGGCAAGAAAAGCCACGAGGCAAAGGACTGTTGGGCGATTCTTCCCGAGCAACAAAACCGCCTAAGGCAAAACAACAACAATCATGGCAACAACAACCATGGAAACAACCGGGGCAATGGGAACAACAATGGTCAGAACCGTAATAACAACAATGAAGCCCCCAGAGGAAATGGTAATGGGAATTGCTATGAATGCGGTGCTCAAGGCCACATAAAAAGGGACTGCCCGCAGTTAAGAAGACAGGGAAATGGTAATCAAGGAAACAATGGTGGGAATGGTAATGGTGGAGGTAATGGCAACGGGAATGGTAACAACGGGAACGGTGGAAATGGCAGAGGAAGGGCTTTTGTTATGGGTCAAGGTGAAGCTCGCAACGATGCTAACGTGATTAACGGTAAATTCATCCTTAATGGTTTATTTGCTACTGTATTGTTTGATTCTGGTGCCGAAAGAAGCTTTATTTCCACTAAATTTGCTAAGTTGATTAATGCTAAACCAATTGCCTTAGATGCTAAGTATGTGGTAGAGCTAGCAAATGGTAAACTTCATGATACAACTCAGATAGTTAAGGACTGTAAGTTAGAACTAGCTGGCCATACGTTAGGAATCGATCTTATGCCTTTCCCGATTGGTAGTTTTGATGTCATAGTAGGAATGGATTGGTTATCTGAAAACCGAGCTGAAATCTTATGTCAAGAAAAAGTGGTTCGTATTCCACTCAAGGACGGTGAAGTGTTAACAGTTCAAGATGAAAAAGGTGGAACAGTCACCGGTATTATTTCGTTTCTCAAAGCCCAAAAATGCCTTCGTAAAGGTCACTTCGCGATCCTTGCAAACGTCACCGACACGACACTTCCCGAGCGTAGAATCGACGACTACCCGTGCACCTAGCGAAACTAGCTAGCGAAACTGTGTCATCGGGTAATCCCTAGCGAAAGTGCTGCCCGTGCACCTAGCGAAACTATGTAGCGACACTAAGTAGCGAAACTATGATCTGACCAAAACCCAACTTGTGCAACTTGTTTAAATGTTATGCTATGACTTACATGATTATGCAATAATGAAACATGCTTGGATTTCTGATTTATGTGAACCCTTGTTTATGATCAACCATCGGTGTCGTTTGTCGGTATGTCGTGTCATAGTTCCAACGTGCTATGTTATGGGCCATAGTGACGTAAGTTAAAGATTAGACACAAAACTAATACTTAAGACCTAAACATGTTCATAGGTCTTCGATAAGAAAACGATATTTGGATTACTTAGCAAGTGTAGCAGTGCAACCAAAGGTGAGTGTCACTAACCTAATTACCGTGAACCCGTTTGGGTCACACCGAATAACTTAATGAAAAACAATGCTGACAACCTTATGAGTGGTATGCACCTCTCTGATGAACTTGAACTTAGGAGTGCTTGGCACCCACTTGATGAACCTGAAGTGTTTTATGGGAGACACTTGTGAAATACCTAAACAACTATTTCTAAAACGAAACTGAAAATGTTTTCGGGATTCATGAGAACCCAAAGTAAACCGTTTTAATATGGCTAGTGTAGTTTAAAGTCTAAACCACATGATATCACATGATTTCTAAGGATTGCCTTATAACTGAAAAAGTCCTCAACTAAATTGTACCATTAATTGTAAAGCGAGGGGATGTTGGGTAGATCTACTGGAGTTTGACAAACTCCGCCTCGTGACACTGGAGGTGCACGGAGGTACAATATCAGCCTATCTGACCGTGGTCCCGAGAGGACACGGGGGAGGCAAAGCCGCGATAACGTAGGTCCGCAAAACAAAATAGATGATGGCAATGCCACTACAATAATAGTCAGCTTTGGTACAAACTTCCTTAGTGCATGGAACAACGGATTAGCTACCCGCGATATCGGTTGAGCACTTTAACTATACAAAACTAGTACATACCCGATAACGTATGTTACGGACAATACTTTTATTAAACCACAATACCATGATTTCGGATATCACTAAGCATTGCTTTTCATAAACAAATAAACATTTCATAAGTATATGTTGATACGATTATGATTATGAGACCGGGCCACTGCATGACAAGCCCACTGTGAACTCACCAACCGTTAGGTTGACACTTGCGTGGTTTAAACTTTTGCAGATCGCTGAGGAGTATCCGGAGCGGGTTGGCATGGCACTCGAAGACACTTTTCTTTTAAATTAAATTAAGTTGGGAATTTTGAACAATGATTTGTAAAGCACGTGGTTAGTGCTAAGACTATAACTTTTCCGCTGCGTATCTTGAGACTTTATTCTATGAAATATATTTGGACTAACTCTGATTCATTTAGTATTTGTAACTAATGGTTGTGGTCCTGGTTTGCTCGCACCCCTAAACGGTATAGACTCCGTTAGTGGTTAATTGGGGGTGTGACAGCAGTGGTGGTGATTAAAGAGCAGAACAAGGTGGTCAGGCTGTATTATCCAATGTGGTTGATTAATTTGTCCAAAGATGATATAGACAAGCTCTATCACAACAATATTTTGTATAAGGCTGAGCATGTTGAACAAGCTTTGCAGTTTCCACGTGTGATTAGAGTATGTTTTGCATCTGGTATTCATGCTGGGAACAACCGAACACAACATTGGAAGAAGACTTAGACAAAAGCTTCTGAAGACTAGCACAAGACAAGGGGGAGTTTGTTAGTGCATGTTTTGATGTCTAGTGCTAGGTCTACGTGTTTTGTCATTGTAATTAATAGCTTTGTAAAAACTGGTTTCAGCGTACCAGTGGCGGACCAGATGGTACGCACGAACCATCTAGTACGTTGGTTAGTTGGTACGCTGGACAGTTTGGTATAAATAGTTTAGTTCGTTTAGAGAGAGTTGAAGTTGTGAGAGTTATTGCTTAACTGTGTGTGTTCTCATAGTGTATTCTCTCGGTAATCTCTCTCTTGTAAACGAGCTAGTGAATCAATCGAAGAATCATTATTTACTCGTTGTGTACCGAATCTGATAGCAATCATGTCTTAGCAAGATCGTATACGTGGTTTACACATATATAACTAATTAACCATCATATATTCAATTCAAACTACTAATATAATAAAAAAATAATCATATACAAAATTGTTCTTAATTTGTTCATAAACATATACATCAATTAATTAATAATCCAGATCACTGCAATCTTCGGATATGTATCCTGAACTTGCATCGTCATCATCAACATCATCACGTTCTTCTTCAATCCGACCACTGTTTGCAGGATCTTGAACCCAATCGACAACCGTATCTTTCACCTTTTGTTGAATATCATTCTCGGAATCATTCTCATATTCGTTAATCAGGGGAATTTCACTCAGTTTTTTGAGAAAGTTTATATCATAAGATCCCACAATTTCATCCACAGAATTTTTTTTGCTCTCTTCTGTCTTCATGTGTTTCACTTCAATCTGGTTAAGTAGAACTTAAATACTCCCAAGATTGGAAAATTTCATCTTCACCGGTTTCATCTTCTTCGGATACAAATTCATTGAATTTGTAATCAAGGACATTGAATAATTTCGTTTCCTCAAAAAAGTAGGCAAAATAATCAGGAATCTTCTAAGCATGAAGTTACCTCAGGATGTTCTCATCGTTATTTTTAAGAACAGATTTATGGGATTTAAAGGATCTTCTTTTCCCATTACTGTAAACCAAAACAAAATGATTATGCTTCACATACCAGTAATTAAGGGAGCGTTGATTATCGGCCATTTGATGCGCGTGAATTGGTGTAAACAAATTGTTGTACAGAATTTGGGATCAAGAAAGGGATGGCGGTAAAGGAAAATAACAATGATGATGTATATATAGCGTAGCATATTTGAACACGCGCGAATTGGTGTAAACGAAAAAAGCGCGTTTTAGAGGGAAATAAATTGTCTCCTTTCGCCATGTGTTTAATATTTTACTGTGACCATAAAATAGATTTTGTCACTCACAACCTACCATTTAGTCACGCTTAATATATGTGGTCATAGGTATTAGATTTTTTTGTCACTCACAACCTACTATTTAGTCACAAACCTAATAACAGTGGCCATATGTACTAGCTTTTAGGCACATAACTAAGTAAAAACAATGGTCATTGCTCACATATAGCCACTCATAATATATACTTAATAGTTTTGTTTTTTTTTTAATTTACTAAGTAATAAAATCTACTCTTCCGTCACACAACATTATTTAAGTGTGGCCATACATTCCTTTTTAGTCACATGAACAAAAAATTTTAAAAATTCCGTGGCCATTTGGTGCATTCCGCCACTCTTTTTTAAGTGTGACAAATAAGTGTCACATGTTTTTGTAAAACAGTGGCTAAAGCCACTGACTTGATTGTTGTTGTCACATAAACAAAAAAAATACATGGCTAAAAGGGTCCAAAAACTATATATTTGACCATAGGTACAAAATATGTGTGACTAAAACTAGTATTTATTACCTTTGGCCACGTTTTTTTTTCTTTCAAAACAGTGGCTATGCATTCAAAAAAAATAACCCGTGGCCAAAGCCACATTTTGACGTAGTGTGTTCTAAATCACGAGAAACTAGCTTCAAACAATCTAGATCTATCAAATCACGAACACCAGCTTCGAGCATTATTTTAACCGAATTACGTAAAACAAACAAACACTTTGGAATTATACCAAAAAAAACTCCTAAATCATGAATCAAAAAAAATATATATACTAAAAAAAATGTACAATCGACGTAATTAATTAAGATATTGAAAGAGCGTGGGACTCGTGAATCGTGATCAACTAATATCAAATGTGTAAACAAAGTAATGAACAATCGTGTAAATAAAGCTCAATCTCATTCGATAACCAAATACAAATTACAAGGAGACTCAAAGCCAAAACACGTTCAATCTCACACACATAAGAAAAATGTTACATAATTTACAAACCTATCAACTATATATAGATGCTCGACTGTCTGAACCTGGCAATGAGTCGTACTGCAGTTTGCCTGCCAGTTCGCCCAAGGTTCGGACATGTTCGCCCATATTTGGTTTTCTTTGTTTTTCTTCCAAGTCTTGGACCAATCCAGCATGTTGCCACATTATGTATCAACAAACCCCCCCCCCCCTGGCAAATGCTGGACAGTTCTTTATCACTCTTGAACATTAGCCTCCACCCCAGCCCATGTCTTCTGGTGATTATGCCCGACCTATATATCGAATGCAAAGCATATCCGAATCACCCTCTAAAACTGTAAAGCTTGATCCATGTAGTCTAAATGAAATAAGATCTGATTATGATACATCACATCAATTCAGCCTTCGATAAGTTGATCAGCCACATTGGATCACAAACCTTCACAACTCTGTTATTATTCTCTAGCACTATCACAGCTTCACCTGTCTTCTCTTGATAATACCACCACTTTAGATTTTGTATGAAATCCAATTCCGTTTTCATCAAAGGAATCTTCTTCATTACTTTAGGCTTTTTTCTTGAAGATTAGTACTATCAGCTTTTTCCCGGTTCTCTTATAAATCTTAGTTGGATGTTCATGCCTCTTCGGTATTTGAGGCTTAAAAAAATGAAATCCATCAACACATTCTTTCTCAACTTGACTCTTGAAGTAGAAACCCCTCCAGTCATTACCATAGTTGCAGAAAGGCTTTCGTGTAAGCTCTCGAACATCCCAGAGCGGTAAAGTACTGAAGTCTTTTGCAGATTTGAAGTATTGGATACCATGTTGACGTTTTATCCCATAGCACTTCAGACTTTCAGCATACATCCAGCTAATAACCTCACCTGATGCTTGACCCTTAAATCTTACACGCATTCTTTGCTTGATTGGTTTTGGAGGAGGAACATAGTTTGCATGAAATGTCTTCATGTATTCATCAAACACCCAACGTTGATTCTGTTCCTTCGCCTCCTTAGCAATCGGATCATCAAGTTTATCAGCTTCTTTTTGAAATTGGAGTACAGATCTGGATATTCCTCTTCGGTTATATCTTCAATTATTATCAAGTTGTCGGCTGCTTTACCTTGCCATGACCAACATCGGCTTCGGGATTGTAATCTTCATCAGATTCAGATGGGGCAATGTCATCATACACACAATCCTTGTATCGGTCGTTGCTTTTCTTAAGACTTGCTCGGTACGCGAAAGGTTCTTTGCTACCTTTCTTTACTTTCACATTTTTGGAATTGACCTTGATGTATACAAACGGATTGTTTGAATAAGAAACATCTTCAGAATTGTAAGGACCGATTTTCACATCAAGAATCTCGATGTTGAGCAAGAACGAAGGTCGGATTCGAAAACCCGAGACGATGATGATGGAGATGAATCTAGGAAATCAAAACACAAGAAAGATGATGAACTAGTCGAATGATTTCATTGAACCGAATGATACAAGAACAAGAAATCATGACAACACTCAATCTCTCTCTAGAAATCCATAACTCTCTCTCTCTAGAATGGAATCTCACATCATTTTAGAGAATACATCATCCAACATGGGAGCATTTCTCTTCTTTGGGAGCATTTTTTCTTTGTGAATGGGGCACCCTCACTATATATATAGTGAGGGTGACTAACAAGTGAAAAACATAAAAAATTGAACAAAATACAACTAAACTCGAATAAAACAAATACTAATTAAATCAAAGTTGATTTAATTAATCTAAAGCTTGACTCACTCGAACCGATCTTCTGTTGACTTTTACGTTGTTCGTTGACCCGAACGGTTGTCTTTTCCAGAAAACGGTCTTCGGTCCAATCTGCAAGCCTCGAGCATCACAACCCAGTCTCTGAATCAACTCACATGGATTCTTCAGTTGAATGCTTCGGTAAACTGATTTGATGGCGTCAGTCACATAGATTTTTGTTCCAACATATTCCCCCTTGACCGATGCTTTCAAATCTGTTCAACTGCTGAAGAATCACTTTTTCGTACATCTTCAATGAGAAACTGATAAACCCGAAGCAATTTGTCGTAGAATTTCCCCCTCTAAATAAGCTTCTTCTTTTCTTGTTTCTCCATTTTAGAGCCAAGTGTTGCAGTTCACTCGGTTCACACTGTCGGGTACAATACTAAGAATGCTGAACATCAGAGTTAAAACTGCAACAAACCGAATCTGATAAACCAATCATTCACTGAACATGCTCCAACTTCAGATAATCGACCCGATAATCCATTTCCATAATCATTTCCATAATAATTTCCATAATAATTTCCCCTTTTCTCTAGATCCCTCTGAAAAACATCCGATGCGGAAGTGTAAAATCAGATGCAGAGAGTCGAACCGTCGCGATCGGTTGCCTAGAGAAACTGGTGCAAAAATCCTCAAATCAGACAATCTCGATAAAAAACGAAAGCCGGATGCCGACAGTTGTGAATAATCCGCGTGACTGAGGTTGGATGTGAAAATAAAGATAAGTGTCAAATCTGTGAAAATATGAGATCCCGAGCAAAAATAATCATAACCGGAGTCTTCGTAATTTTGGTTGAAGAAAATCGAGCTCGGAAAAATATTCCGTGAAGATTTCTAAGAATTATCGGTGAAAACGGCGCGATCTGAAAAATTCCATCAATTTTCGTCAATACACGGCTCTCCGAGAGATATAACGGACATATTCCATTTATTTAACTGAGATTCCATTTAACCTGGTTAGCTGACATTAGCTAAAAATAAAACCGTGAGACATAACGAGAAAGCTGCATAATTAACCGACTATAGAAGCTAACCCATCAGTGGTCGAAAGCTAAAGTACGCGTGGCGTCAACAAACGAGAACCCAATAAATAAAATGGAATAAATCTGAGACCAATACAATTTTTTTGAAATTCCGTTGCAGTGTTTTTCGTTAATCTGGTTAGAAACCGACAAGAAAACCCCGTGTTTCATGAAATATTCCTGAAAATTAATTAATGCATGGTGAAAATCTCTTGAGAAAGCACAATCCATGTGCTTATTGAATAACCAATCAGAATTCTTCCTCCCTAATTAATCAACGGCTGGAATTCATGGTAATCAAGGGATCAGATCATGATCCGTGTGCCTTTGGCAGCAACCAACAAGATGAGAGCACAAAGTTGATCCAACGGTGGTGATCAGAAGCAATAAATAGCTGCAAATGATGATCCTTGAGAAGGGCGGCGCAGCCAATCAGAGGATGATACGTAGGAGAGCTCTAATGGATCTTTTCCAGCTTATCCCACGCGCTTTCTTCTCTCAGCTGGTCCCATAAATTTTTTTTTGAACGGCAAATTTGGACCACTGAAGGGGACATTACACCACCCACCTGATCATCTCCAATCACCATCAGGAGGAAACTCACCATAGGTGAGAAAACCCCATGGCCCAGCCTCTAACCCCCATTTTTTGTTGTTATAAGTGGGACTTGAACCCAAGACCTCCCATTTAGGTTCAAGTCCCACTTATAATGTCTTGAGTACCTCCCTCTAGCCAATTGGGCTAGAGATCATTGGTAGCTGATCCTACGATTTACTTCATCGGATTCTTTTCTCCGTCTGGGACCCACGAGCCATTTCATTGCAGCCAATAGGAGCTCGACAGCGCTCTTGGATCTTGACCAGAAGACCGAGAGAGGAGAGATAATATTCTTCTCTGCCCAATAGTGCGCTAACACGTCAGCGGCTGGTCATCATCTTCCTTAACAAATTCCGACGAGCGAAACCCTAATGCTAGTTCACCAGAAAAACGATACCCTCGCCGGAAAAACGTAAATCCTTCATATCTCGGTGAATACTCCATCATTTTCGATGATTTTTAACTCGTTGAACTCGTGTGTCGATCCTCTACAACGCTGTAACCTCAGAATCCGTCGAAAAATTCATGAACAAAAACCCAGAAACAAGTTTGCTAAGGATCTTTTAAGTTGGCTAGGCTATCATGAAGTTCGCTAAGCATGAAACAAGTTCGCTAAAACCAATCAAGTCCGCTAAGAACACTGATAGAAGTTCGCTAGGGCAATCTTCAAACCTTCAAACACTTAGAAAAATCTGGAAAACGTGATGAACATGAAGAACACTTACTCTTCGATCCTTGAAACACTCCCAAAAATGGATGGAAACGAGTGATTCATGTTATAAATCTGTTGCAGAACATGCTATAGCCAGTTACACATCCCAAACAGTAGCAAAAACCATTCGAATCAGCCCCAAATTCTGGAAATCTTCAAGAACACGAAGAACACCGCGAAACTCGCACTAGTGTGTGTTTTTGCAGATCTGCCCAAACGGTTGAGGTTCAGACGAAACGGATGCTTCCAATGGATCCGGAAGACGTTTTCCACAGAGAATCATACCTCGTTTCATCCAAATCCATGAAGAAAAACCTAGAAAACTCATAATCAAAGCTCAAAATCTTCAAAAACCCCAAAAATGGGAAAAATACTCAAGTTACGGAAAACAGCTCCTGATCTCCATTTTTCTCACAGATTTGAAGAGGTAGAACATGAAATAACATCTAAATGAACTTCATGAACACGAATCTAACATCAAACAACATCAGATCTATCCAGAATCCATCGAAAATGAAGAATAAATAGAAAAAGTCTCCAAAGTGGGTTTTCAAATCTTCACTACATTCTAGCTCAAAATCAAGATTCGAGTGATCAGATTCATCATGAGAAGAATTCTGATCGGTTACATCGCTCTGATACCATTTGTAAGGACTGATTTTCACATCAAGAATCTCGATGTTGAGCAAGAACAAAGGTCGGATTCGAAAACCCGAGACGATGATGATGGAGATGAATCTAGGAAATAAAAACACAAGAAAGATGAAGAACTAGTCGAATGATTTCATTGAACCGAATGATTACAAGAACAAGAAATCATGACAATACTCAATCTCTCTCTAGAGTTCCATGACTCTCTCTCTCTCTAGAATGGAATCTCACATCACTTTAGAGAATGCATCATCCAACATGGGAGCATTTCTCTTCTTTGGGAGCATTTTGTTTTTCACAAGTCAAGAACAAGTTCGCTAAAGGCAAACAAGTTATCAAACTTGTGGATTTTTCTTAGCGTACTTTCCTCAAGATGAAGTTCGTTAAGGCAAATACAAGTCCGCTAGACCAGAATTCTAATGCAGGAAATAAAAAGAAAAAAAATTCTAAGTCTCATAAAATAAAAATAAAATAAAAAAATTTGCAACTTAACTACACAAGACATGTCTACCACCAGTATCCTGTCAGGAAGATAAATATTGTATAACTAAGTCAGGCACTTGTTAATTTTAACAAATTTGACAAAGACACATCTAGCACCTAAATTTGACTTTAAATGGTCAAAATTCCTCCCGAACTCAAAATTTTCATTTTCATCTGAGTTGGGTCAATTTTCCACCCGAACTCAAGATGTCATTTTCTTTTAAGTTGATTACCTTCAAACCAATTCAAAGATTGATTCAAGCACTAGTTGGTCAGTTTTACACCAAACTTGGAAACTTAAGCACTTTGACTTAAAATTCAGCTATTTTTGAATGGTCGTGGTCTGACACGTTTAAAATCATACCGGTAATATACGTGATCAATAACACTAACAATTCAAATCACCTTTCGAATCCGGTACCCTAAGTCAGATTGTCGGTATTGTTTATCCACTTAAGCTCAAACAAGGTAATTTTCAACATATTTCTGTGATGTATTTATCATGTTTTGTTCGATTAGTGAAAGATGTGATTAACCTTATATACAAGTTAAGTAACCAGAATCCTACCATGGGCCAATTTTGCACTTCGGATACAGCCCACGCACATAAGAATTTTCAAAATGCACATATGGATTTTCTTCAACATATGGCAACTTTTATTATTTCCCCCCTATTTCTTTAGTGTTAAGTAGCTGATTTCATGAATGGATGTTATGATGGATCGCATGAACACAAGGTCATTGCTTTCGTAAAGCAGATGTGTCACGATTAATGATGAATGTGATGATGGGATCGCGTGGTCACAAGGTCATTGCTTTCGCAAAGCAGATGTGCCACGGATTTATTGATGGATGGAGCAGCACCAAGTTCTTTGCGTAAGCAAAACAGATGGTTTGCTGATGAGAGAAATCAGGGACTTAATGCTAAAGAAATATTCGTGTGTATTGGCATATCGTACTTAGGTCAAACTTAGGCAAGTTTAAAGAATTTTGCACTGGTAGACTTAAAGGTTCACATTTTCAAGCAAATTAATGTGTAAACATAGAAATAGTCTACTTCTCAGTATGTTGAGCCTACCAACACATAAAATGATAGAATTATTGGTCGCTTGGATCATATCCTATGGTTAGATCTACAAGACCAAAATCATATCATGTTCCACACAATTTGTCCGACCACAGACCAAGAATTTTTTTATTATTCATTTTCTTTATTTTTCTCAAAGTAATTTGTACATGTGTTTAAAAACACTCATTGAACTTCAACATAGACACTATATATATATATATATATATATTTTGTCAATTTTTCAATGTTTTTGGTTTATGTTCCACATTGCAGGACCAGCAGACAGACACAAAAACAGAAATAAACAAGAAAAATCTTTTTGGTCTTTTTGTAAGAATTTGACACAGGACAACCACAAACAAAGGTTGTTAATACCTAAGGTGTGCATCATGTGAAGTATCCGAACGAGACGATGTGAAGTTTAAGATACAAGTTCAAGCTACCAACTGAACCTGGTCCGAACCTGAGGTTCGGATCAGCCAAACTCAGGGTTCGAATGGAGTTCGACCAGACTAGTATAAATAGATAACTTTGTCTTGTAATCAGTAACGGAGAGAGATGAGTTGAGAGAGACCAGATCTTAACTATGTGTTTTGAGAGTGTTTCTCTGTTTGAGCTGATTAGAGAGTTTGTAATTGAATCTTTGTTGATTTCAATATAACAAACTTCATTTACATCTCGTTTTCATCTTGTTCTTACTATACGATCAAGCAAACCTCTAGTAAGATCCGTCTTACGGTTTTTCAATTGGTATCAGAGCAAATTCGGGTTGCTCTATTGCGTTTGCTTTGATCGTGGTCATTTTCTTGTTAAACCGAACGCAATTCAATTCTTGAATTCTTCCTGTTGCCAAAATCACATTGACTATTGAAAGCTTTGTTTAAATATGCCCAAAATCATGATTTTTGACCAAAAACTTACGTCCGGTCGTGTTCATTAGTCTGCCAAAATACGTGCTTCCGAACCCCAGGTTCGCCCAAATTAACCGCTCCGAACCTTAAGTTCGGAGAGAGTTTGGAGGAAGTTCGGGTTGAGTTCGGACACAGTTCGGGTCACATTCGGATAGGGTTCGGACACTGTTGATTGTGTTTAAGTTCGGAAGGAGTTCGGGTGGATAAAGTTCGGATAAGGTTCGGACACAGTTCGGAAGAAGTTCGAACAGGGCAGATTTTCAAAGTTTTCAAAATGTATGAAATTGAGGTGTTCGTTGAGCGTCATCGTCAGAATGTGCCAAAGTTGATCAAACTTGAAGATTATCATGGTTGGGCAACAAATTTTGGAGCTTATATTGTTGATTTTGATATAAATTTGTGGATACCGGTTACGAATGAATTTAAGTATCCAACTCATTATGGTGGTGATTTCAAGGAGATACATGATTGGTCAAGTGAAGAAAGAAAATCGTTTAATCAAAATGAAAAGGCTGTTGCACTTATTCTGTTAGCTTTGCCAATAATTCTTAAAACTCAAATCAGGAAGTATCGAAAAGCAAAACTGATATGGGATTTTGTAAAGATACAGTGTGAGGAACATATGTCAAAAATTTCTCAGAAAACAGTTGAAACAATTGATCAAGATTCCGACGTTTAAAGGTAAAATTAAAGAGTTAGAGATTAAGGTGGGAAAGTTGACTGAAGAGAATATTTTCCTAACAAAAGAAGTGGAGAAATTTGGAAGATATAAAAAAAGAATGATGAAAAAAATGAGAAATTGATCCGACAAAAGCAAGAAATGATAGTATATCGGCATATACGTTTATCTGCCATGGATAGATTAAGTCTAAAGGTTGTAGGTACTTGCATAATCTGTGAATGTGTATGACTAATGTGATATCTGCAACTCTGCAAGTAAGATATAAACATAAAGCTTGCCTGATGATCTTTGGTTGTTTGCTTCTTGATGAATGCTATATGATGATCCTGACAAAAATAGAATAAGAGATATCCTATTGAATGCATGTTTTCATTTTGAAAAAATTTCAACTTGTTTGATTTTCTTTTATTTTGTCAAACGATTGGACTTTCTCTGCGTATCGAAAGATCGACCTGATTATTGTTCGTTTGACGTTCTACTTTATTTTCTTTGGTGTTTTCGTATAATTCATCGGACTTTCTTTGCGTATACGGAAGTATCGACCTGATCGTTGTTGAATTATACAACTTCAACTTGTTTTTCTTTCTTAATTTCTCAAATACTTGGGCTTTCTCTGCGTGTCCACAAGACCGACCTGATTGCTAGGTATTTGAGGTTCTGCTTTATTTTTGCATGACTCATCAAGGATGATTAAATCTCAAATAAAAGTTATTTCTATATGATAAACATGATAATTTGCCAGTATTTCTGATAGAGTGGAGGCCGAGTTATCAGTGCATGATAATATTACCTTCAACATATCTGAAAACGATAAAAATGATTAGTGCATGCTAAAATAAACATAAATGTTATATTTGCGATTATCTTGGCTTGCATGCTGATTAAGACCGAAATTGAAATGTGCTAGATGCGTTATGTGTGATATGATCTTGCGTCGTGATCTTTCTCGCAAAAGACAAAAATAGTGTTTGTGTCTGTATTGCTTTTTCATTTCATTTCAAAAAATATCAAAAGATTTGTGGTGTGTTTTAGTATAAAATTCATAAAAGCTAAAAAGAGTTTACTTCTTATTTGTTTTCGATTGATTGACACAAGATACGAAAACCATTTTCAATTCATATATTGTGGATTCTCGAAGAGAAGTTTTGCGCCAAGATTATTTATGTTGGCCAGGTATTCAAAGGAAAGATTTCATCACAACTTCAAGTCTTCTGAAGCTGTTGATAAGGATGAAAAAAACTGTGCATCGTCAAGTGTTCAAAGATCAAACTACCATCAAGTTGAGGGGGAGTTTGTTCGAAGAATATGTTTTAACTGGTGAACAGATACTGCACATGACGAGGGGGAGTTTGTTGATACCTAAGGTGTGCGTCATGTGAAGTATCTGAACGAGACGATGTGAAGTTCAAGATATAAGTTCAAGCTGCCAGCTGAACCTGGTCCGAACCTGAGGTTCGGATCAGCCGAACTCGGAGTTCGGACGGAGTTCGGCCAGACTAGTATAAATAGATAACTTTGTCTTGTAATCAGTAACGGAGAGAGACGAGTGAGAGAGACCAGATCTTAACTATGTGTTTTGAGAGTGTTTCTCTGTTTGAGCTGATTAGAGAGTTTGTAATTGAATCTTTGTTGATTTCAATATAACAAACTTTATTTACATCTCGTTTTCATCTCGTTCTTACTCTACGATCAAGCAAACCTCTAGTAAGATCCGTCTTACGGTTGGTGTTTAGGTCGTCAAATCAAGGTCAAACAAAGCAGGAAAGTGACTCAAGAGTCAAAACAACAGATAATCTTGAATATTTACAACAACAAAATAAATAAATAAAAAAACGTAAAATCTTTTTATGAAAGTTTCATGCAGGGCACAGATAACACTTCTAAGCAGACAAACCTATGAGATCAAGACACTAACATATTAGGGAATGGAGAAAGCTTAGTCATAGTTAATCACGCCTACAACACTAACCACAAAGTTAAACCTAGACATATCAAATGGCTTAGTGAATAGGTCTGCTAACTGATCATCAGTACCAACATGGACTAAGGTAACTAGCTTTTGCTCGGCATAATCCCTAATGAAATGGTATCTAATCTCAATATGCTTAGTCTTAGAATGCTGAATAGGATTTCTAGCAATTTAAACAGCAGCAATATTATCTATATGAATAGAGGTACCCATGAAATTCAAACCGTAATCCAGTAGCTGATTCTAAATCCAAAGCACTTGTGAGCAGCAGGATGCAACAGCAATGTATTCCGCTTCAGCCGTTGAGACTGACACTGTATTCTGCTTCTTGCATTGCCATGAAACCAAACGGTTACCCAAGAACTGAGCACCTCCCGTCGTTGACTTGCGATTGAGTTCATAACCGGCATAATCACTGTCTGAGAAGGCTCGAAGGTCAAAGAGTGGGCCCTTTAGGATACCAAAGTCCTCTGTTCGGATTTGACTTCAGGTATTGGAAAATCCTCTTCACGGGCATCAAGTGCGATTCTTTTGGCTTGCTCTGGAACCTTGAACATAGACAAACTCCAAACATAATATCGAGACGACTTGCTGTCAGATACACGAGAGAACCGATCATAGACCTGTATAGATGCTCGTCTACACAAACACCTTCCGGGTCCTGACTAAGCTTGTGGCGAGCAACCACAGGTGTAGAAAAACCTTTTGAGTCTTGGAAGCCAAACTTCTTTAGAGTTTCTTTCACATATTTTCCTTGGCTGATCAAAATACCATCAGGTTTCTGTTTCACTTGAATTACAAGGAAGAATGTGAGCTCACCCATTGCACTGATCTCAAACTTCTTTTTCATCAATTCCTTAAATGCATGACATAGGTCGACGTTGGTTGAGCCAAAATGATGTCGTCGACATATACTTGCACTAACAACATATCTTCTCCAACATGACGTATGAAGAGTGTCTGATCAATCACACCCCTTTTATAACCATTTAACAGCAGATAAGTTGATAATGTCTCATACCACTTCCTTGGGGCCTGGTGTAGACCATAAAGGGCCTTATCCAATTTGTAACACTTCTCTGGAAATGACTTATGTACAAACCCCGGAGGTTATTGCACATACACGTCTTCATCAAGCTCTCCATACAGGAATGCGGTCTTTACATCAAGTTGATAAACAGTGATATTCATTGATGCGGCATATGCCAGAAAGATATGTATTGCCTCCAGACGAGCGACAGGTGCATAGAAATCTTCATAATGAATGTCGTCAACTCGCATGTACCCTTTCAAAACTAGATGGGCTTTATTCCTTATAATAATACCACGGTCGTCTCTCTTGTTTTTGAAAATCCATTTGACAGGTATAGGCTTTATACCTTCCGGAGGATCGACCAAGTGCCAGACAATGAGCAATTTGAACTGAAGTAACTCTGTTTGCATAGCATCAATCCAATTTTCGTCTAATAAGGAAGCAGCTACTGTAGTAGGCTCCTCTTGTGAAATGAAGCAGGAGTACAAACACGTATGTAAGTCCTTGGATTTATTTCGGCTGAGACGTTGGTCATCTGGGCCGATAATCTGACTTGTAGGATGAATCTTATGAATTCGAGTCTCTTCAACAGCAGGTGCTAGAATAGACGAGTCCAGATTTCCTATTTCTAGATCATCACCAGGGGTCTCTCCAGTATCAATCTCTGTAACATCGTCTGAATCTGATTCATGAGTTACAGCTTCAGTTTCAACAATGTTGTCTACTTCGGTTGTTGCCGGTGCTGGTTCTGTTTCCACAATTACAGGATCATGTATTTGAATTGTTGGATTATCATTAATAGAGGAAGTTGAAGCTCCAGTGACATCAGTTGATGGTGTTAACTGTTGTCCCCATAGTAACTCCGGAGTATCGACCGAATACATAGTATCCAGGATTGACGAAGTGATTGGAGCAAATGTATCAATGGGAGGATTAAGAGCTTCAATTCCTTGATCAGCTAGAGCAGATGATGTACCTGCATTATCAGATTGAAACACATTAAAAGTGGAAGATAACGACTCCAGATCATGCATGTTGTTCGGAGCAGGATCTCTAGTGTTTTGAGCATGTTCATTACAAGTAAAGTTGCATGACTCAATAACAACTTGAGTTCTTCTGTTAAACACTCAATTGGCCACTAACGATATCGGGTATCCAACAAAATAACCTTCATCTGCCCGAGGGGAAAACTTAGTTAATTGTTCTGACTGAATTAAAACAGTACAAGCGCACCCGAACGGTTTTAATCGTTTTAAATTCGGTTTTACTTTGGAAAACAGTTCGAATGGCATCTTGTTAGCATGTTTGACCAAGAGTGTTCTATTCGAACAAGCAGATCCATCCAAAACGAATAAAAAATAAAAAAAAGTCTCCAAAGTGGGTTTTTAAATCTTCACTTCATTCTAGCTCAAAATCAAGATTCGAGTGATCAGATTCATCGTGAGACGAAATCTGATCGGTTACCTCACTCTGATACCATTTGTAAGGACCGATTTTCACATCAAGAATCTCGATGTTGAGCAAGAAAGATGATGAATTAGTCGAATGATATCATTGAACCGAATGATTACAAGAACAAGAAATCATGACAACACTCAATATCTCTCTAGAAATCCATGACTCTCTCTCTCTCTCTCTAGAATGGAATCTCATATCACTTTAGAGAATACACCATCCAACATGGGGGCATTTCTCTTCTTTGGGAGCATTTTTTCTTTGTGAGTGGGGCACCCTCACTATATATATAGTGAGGGTGACTAACAAGTCAAAAACATAATAAATTGAACAAAATACAATTAAACTCGAATAAAATAAATATTAATTAAATCAAAGTTGATTTAATTAATCTTAAGCTTCACTTGCTCGAACCGATCTTCCGTTGACTTTTACGACCGTTGAACCGAACAGTTGACTTTTTCAGAAAACGATATTTGGTCCAATCTGCAAGCCTCGAGCATCACTACCCAGTCTCTGAATCAACTCACAAGGATTCTTCAGTCGAATGCTTTGGTAAACAGATTTGATGGCATCAGTCACATAGATTTTTGTTCCAAGAAGAATTAGCTCCCATATAAATAAACTCATCATCATCAATTTCTTCTTTATCAACCAGGACATTTACAGCTGGTGTCTCAGTCACTATGACAGTCGCTTGGACTTCAGGACCTGAAACAACAGGTTCAGTGACAGTTGGTTGTGAAACAGCAGGTGTTGTAGATTCAGTAGCAACCGGTTCTGAGACTACCGGTTCTTATACAACTGGTGGTGTTTGTGTCTGTCGCCTTGGTCGTTTCACTTTTGCCTGTTGATTTCTCTATGCAACCCAACTATAATCAAGTTCGTCTATGAATTTCCTTCAGCATTACGAGGTGCACCCCTAGCTGGTGCAACATAGTTAGCATTGCTAAGATGACCAATCAATCGTTTTAGCTTTGGATAATGAAAATGCGTGAGCTTATGATCGTCTACTCAATCATATAGAAATGATAAACCACGATACGATCTTACTACCGCATGATTCGGTAATCAGAGAATAAACACGATGTAAATAAAGCTTTGCTTTATTGATTCACTTAGAGAATACAAGTAGAGAGAGAAACACCCTGAGTTACACACAGTTAAGAGATATGAAAATGATAGCACTTCTAAACACTCTCTCTAACAAGCTATTTATAGTCACTTAGTAACAAGCCAGCGTACCAGCTACGGACCATCTGGTCCGCCCGGATCATCTGATCCGGCGGTGCAACTTGTACGGCCAGTGACTATAAAACTCACACAGATTCTCTAGATTAGATACAATACACGAGACACACGCTAGCATAGGAATATGCTCTAACAAACTCCCCCTTAACGTGTAGTGTATCTAGCCATCTATCTATCTAACAAAACTTCAGTCTTCAATCTTCAGCAACAGTGCATCTGATCTTCAACTTGAAATCTTGTCAGAATTAGAGCTTGCATGGCTGGATCAATCTTGAACAGAATTTGAACTTCAAGATCCACTTGCGAAAGATATAACATACTCCCCCTTTCACCATGCTTGAGTCTACTCACTCAGATAACCTGCAATTTCAGAAGACAGAAACGCGGTTTCCTTTTTCTTTTGAAAAATTAATTTAATCTTGGCGCAAAACTTCTCTTCGAGAATCCAAGATATAGTTTTGAAATTTTGAATTTTGTATCATGTATCGATCGGTCGAAAACAAATAAGAAATAAAATCTTTTTGACCTTTTGAAACTTTATATCAAAACACACCTAAAATCTTTTTGAATTTTCAGATATGAAACATAAATGCAATACAGAAATGAAATACTGAATCACACACTATTTTTTTCTTTTGCGAGAAAGATCACAACTTGGGATCATATTGGTCATAACATGCTGAACTACACTTCAATTTCAATTACTTCAGCACATAAGTCATGTCGATTACTGGTATAATTTGTCCATCTTAAACTCAGGCACAATCATACTCATACCATCTGGATATGTTATTGAATTGATTAGGTTTGCTTTGACCAGTGTACCTCACACTATCAGACATACTCAGATATGTTTTTGCTTTTTATATCACACTTTGTGATTTCATTTGTGATTTAATCACATAATGATTGTATTCATGATTCAGTCAACTGTGTTTCATGCAAAAAGAAATAAGAACGTTAAATCGTCTACCTTAAGGTCGATCTTTCGATACGCAGATAAGGCCTCGGATTTAACAAAATAAGAAAATAAAACAAGTTGAAGTTGTATAACTCAACAACAATCAGGTCGGTACTCCCGTACACGCAGAGAAAGTCCGATGAGTTATACGAAACACCAAAGAAAATAAAGCAGAATGTCAAACGAACAACAATCAGGTCGGTCTTTCGACACGCAGAGAAAGTCCGATCGTTTGACAAAATAAAGAAAATCAAACAAGTTTAAATCTTTGCAAAATTAACACATGTATACACAGTGACTTCTCATTTTCTTTTTCACATATCTTTTCTTGATATATCATGAGATATGCATCAAGATGTTGTCCACTTGGTCAAGCATTAGTATTTAGTGTTTATCACATCTGAATACTTTCTGATTTAATGCCGAGCCTACCAAGTACATCGAACAATGATGTTATGGCTTTTTCATCTATTTTATCCATGAGACAGACACGTAAGCCAATGTACCATCATTTCCCAAATATGTTGGATACAATTTCTCATTTTTCAATGTTTTTGAATTTTTCCATTTTTCGATGTTTTTGAATTTTTCCATTTTTCGATGTTTTTGAAGTTTTCCACTTTCTCCCCCTTAAAATGAAAACTCTATTTTTGGATTTTCATTTTAACAAAAACAAAAACACAAAGACACTAATTTTGGTTTTTCAATTTTCTCTCGCTAAACTACAAACAAAAAGCATTAAAGAAAGAAAATTGACCAATCGATACTGATACCTGTCAGATTTAGCTTTCAGAAAATTTCAGTTTTGAAATATGAGATCAAATGTAATTTAAGTTAAGAATGCATTCCACAAAATCAGTTGCAGCTTTGCTGACCACCTTAGGTCGCCACTGCATTTTAACCTTTTCTGTTTTTATCGAGACATCATCCTGTGATGAACCTTCAACACTTGAATCAAATTTAAAAAATTGTTTCTTTTTAGACTTAGTGTTAGACGATGTGGACTCAGTAAAAATTCTGCCTGATTCATCGATAAATGTGGCAGATTTGTTTGAAAATGATCTTTTTACAGTTTCAGGACAATCCTGTGCCATGTGTCCTTTTCGGCGACATTGATAGCACAAACGATATGATCGTTTAGATTGTGGTTTGCCCTGAACTGGATGACATCTATCATCAGATTCAAAACTATCATAAAAACTATCAAATACTTGAAATCTATTCTCATGTACCCATTTGGAAGTAGGACTGTGGGGCGAAGAATTAGAACCATATGACGAAGATTCTTTTGGAGAACTCTCAGATGAAACCTTCTTTCTTTGCTTCCCTCCAAATCCTTTCTCCATCGTTGAAATGAATACTTGAGCCAAATGATATATTTGATCCAAGTTTGTATCTTTCTTTGCTTTCTTTGGCATGTTCTTTTGCTTTGTAACTTTCTTCCCGTCACTTCCCAACCCAGCTTGTTTGTAACCAGGTAACTTGGAAAGATCTATTTGAGAACTTGAAGAACCAGATTTAGCAACTTGGTTAAATGAAGCTTTTATATCTTTTAGTTTGTTAGCTTCAACCAACTTTGCAGCAACAGCTTCTTCATGCAATTTCTTTTCATCTTTCTCAATCTTTTCAGTAGTAGAAATAACACCCTCTTCTGACATAAATCCACTAGAAACAAACAATGGTGGTGTTTTATCAACCAAAAATTCCTCATTTTCCACTTTCATCTTTGATTTCTGTGATTTCTGTGATTTCTTCAAGTCAGACTTCTTTGCTACAAATTCAGAATAATCACCAGTTATGCCAGAACCTAGAATATCAGCAAGAACATCAGATTCAATAACTGGATGCGGAATCTGGTTATACTCCTCGCTTCCAAACACCTTCTTGAAATTCTCATCTTTGCATAAGTAACTGGTAAAAGAATGTGAGTTCTTCAAATTATTCAACTGCCTCTTAAGATCCAACACTTCAACATTCAGATCAGATATTTTCTTTTGAGCTTCACCCAATGCTGTTTCTGATTCAATTAATTGCTCTGAAGCTGTATTAAATCGAAACTTTTCCTGTCGCATCTGATCATGAGCATCACACACTTCCTGAGTAATTTTCTTGACACGGCCTTCATGAATCTCAATATTTCGTTTCAACAACTGATTTTCATGTGTCAAAGTCGTGACTTTATCAAGTAAGATGGAATGTTCCTTTTGACGATCACTTTCTTTTGCATTAACTTCATCAAACTGTTTCTGAAGATCATCATACAATTGCTGAAGAGAATCCAATTTTATTTTGGATTTACTAAACAAAGCATCAAAATCTTCGATGGCGTCTTTTGCTTCATTCTCCCATTTCTCAACACTTTTAACCAACTCCTCATTCTCAGTTTTCAACTTCAGACATTCTTCCTTATCTTGAGCAACTATGTCATCCATTTTGCTCTTAAGCTTGACAATCTCTTCCATCAACTCATCCTTTTCATTTATTAATTTCTCATTTATTTTGCAAAAATCATCAGAATTTTCAACTTTCTTCTTGAAACTTTCTAATTCTGTGTCCTTCAGTGTTCTCTCAACCATTAACCCTTCCTTTTCTTGAACCAATTCACGAATTTTTCTATCCTTTTCAGCACAAAATTCACAAGTTGACTCATACCCACTAACTTCAGAATCACTTGTTTCAGATGTAGTGATCTCAGATGTATACGCACTTGATTCAACTTCGACATTTGCCATTAAAGCCACAGGTTGGCCGTTGATATAACAAATTTCGTCTGAGTCGGCACACGTATCTTGAATAGCAGTCAAAGCAATAGGTGATTTGTCAAATTGTTTTGCCCATTCTTCATACTCTCTTTCTGCTTGAGTTTCAGCCATCATAGCTTTTGCATCATGCTTATCAGATTTAACTTTATCAGAAGACGATTGAGAACACTCACGAGCAAAATGTCCAATCTTGGAACACTTGAAACATTTTACTTTAGATTTATCCAAACCCAGTTTTCTACTTCCTGGAACAAAGGAATTCTTCCCATGTTTCTTGATAAATCGTTTCCCTTTTTCAATTATCATTGCAAATTGCCAATGCAAATCTAATTCAGTCAATTGATCATCATCTAGCTGTTCTAACTCAGTTCTACTCAAATCAGCATCACTAATTTGAACAAATATCGAACCAGACGATGAAGATATAAAAGCAGATAACAATGCAGCCAATTCTTCAGTTGATTGAGCAGGATGAGAATTAGTTGACGATTTATCTGGAATGGTAAAATGACATCCGGAAGAATAACCAGAATTTTCAGAATGTCCAGCAAGAAAAGCTGTTACCGGTGGATTACTGCTTGAAATAGAATGAAATTTTGTTTTAGCATGCATAGTAGCTAAATTTTCTCCAAAATATACTTCAGGATTCTGAACCGTAGGATGTGCAGATTTCTTCACCAGCAATTCCATCTCACGAGCTTGTAATTTGCTCGTTATTTGATTGAATGTCTAAGTTGAATAATTTGGATCATTTGTCAACATCATCACATAATTTTCCCATTTTTATGGTAATGCTTCCAGAATTTTCTCTTTCAATTCATCACTATCTTTCTTGACTCCTACAACATCAAGTTCATTTATCAAATGGGAAAACCGAGCAATCAAATCTGGAATCTTCTCATTCTCGCAGTGCCTGAAATTATCAAACTCTTTCTTCAACACTTTCTTTCGAGTATTTTTGTATTGATCATTACCCGTACATCTCTCTTCAATAGCATCCCACAACTCCTTAGCCGTTGTATATTGCTTAAATTGATGCATTAGCTCTTTTGGTAAGGCCATTGTAAGATAACTATATGTTTTCTTTTCTCGAGAAAACAATTTCCGTTCATCAGCATCAAAACTACTAATCATCTTTGGTTTGTTGGGACTTATCATCGGATATTCATATTCTTTCTCAATTGGAATCCAACTCTCAATATCTTGCGAATAAATGTAAGATTCAAATCGACTTCTCCAATTGTGATAATCTTCAAGCCTTAGCAATTTAGGAACTTTTTGAGTTGTTCCTATCTCATTATCATAGTTCAACATGGCTTGCATTGATGTGTGAGCAGCAGTCATAGCATAGAAATCACTCATTTTGATGTTAAACCTTAAACTCCAAAACTTTGAACTCAAAAACGAGGGTCTTCCAAGCGGATTTTGGGGGTCAAACTGGGGGGTACAGACCTTTTAGGTTAGTACACGTCTAGATCTCGGAAAGACGAACGTTTTGGCTGGTATTGGGTTCCGTAACTCCAAACGGTTTGCAAGTTACGTAAGTTTTAGTGAAGATATGTTTTCTGCCAACGGACCAACAATTCCAGCGGATCAAAATACTACCAGCGGACCAGTTCCGGATCAAATTAACGAGGCGGATCAGATTTTGGTACGGCGGATCAAAACTGGTACGCTGTAACTGCTGCGGATCAGACTGATGAAGATTGTCGGGGCGGATCAAACGGCGGATCAGACTGTTCGTCGGGCGGATCAGTTGCAGAAAACACGAAAATCGACTAATTTTCACAGATTTCGACAATTGAAGCTAGTAACTGGATCAGTATGATGCGAAAACACTCTAGAAACATTCAGAAATCATTTTTAACCTTGGAATCACTCAGAATCATGAAAAATTGATGAAAAAAATGTAGAAAACCCAAACTTTCCCTCTCTAGAAATAGAAAACTTACCAAATCACAGCAGTAGAGCAACCTGTAAAGCTCTGATACCACTTGATAAACCACGATACGATCTTACTACCGCATGATTCGGTAATCAGAGAATGAACACGATGTAAATAAAGCTTTGCTTTATTGATTCACTTAGAGAATACAAGTAGAGAGAGAAACACCCTGAGTTACACACAGTTAAGAGATATGAAAATGATAGCACTTCTAAACACTCTCTCTAACAAGCTATTTATAGTCACTTAGTAACAAGCCAGCGTACCAGCTGCGGACCATCTGGTCCGCCCGGATCATCTGATCCGGCGGTGCAACTGGTACGGCCAGTGACTATAAAACTCACAAGATGCTCTAGATTAGATACAATACACGAGACACACGCTAGCATAGGAATATGCTCTAACAAGAAATCAATGTTAAACGAGGATGACACGAGATGTAAACACAAAAGGATTTGTTTTAGACCACAGAGAAACCACAGAGTACACAGATAGAAATCCCACCTAAGAACTCTGTAGAATACAACACAAGACAACTATTTATACTAGCTAAACCACGACCGTCTGAACCTCAGGTTCGGAAAAGGTTCGCCCAGTCCAAACCCAGAGCTCGCCTAGAGTTCGGCCATAACCAATCTCGCACATCTTGTCTTGTATTCGATACTTCGCATGATGATCAGGTATCAGGTGCTAACAAACTCCCCCTCGGCATGTGCAGTATCAACCCTTCCATTAAAATTGTATCTTGTATCTTCAACCAAACTCTCCCTCAACTTGACTATTAGTTAAATCTTGAATACTTGATATTGCATGGTGTGTAAACTCTTTATCAACAATTTTTAGAAGACTTGAAATTGTGATGTTCTCTTTCCACTTAGAAACCTGCCAACATAAATAATCTTGGCGTAAAACGTCTCTTCGAGACTCCAAGATATTTTGATTTTGAAATTGACTTCGTATACCGTGTTGATCAATCGAAAAGAAATCAGAAATAAAATCTTTTTGATTTTTAGAAACTTTACATCAAAACACACCTAAAATATTTTTGGTAATTTCTAATATGAAAAATAAATGCAATACAGAATCAGACACTATTTTTTGTCTTTTGTGAAAAAGATCACAACTTGGGATCATATTGAACATAACATGCTGAACTACACTTCAATTTCGATTATTGTAGCATATAAGCCATGTCGATTGTAGATATAATTTGTCCAACTTTAAACTCAGGCATTATCATACTCATAACATTTGGATATGTTAAAGTATTGATTAGAATTACTTTGACCAGTGTACCCCACACTATCAGACATACTCAGATATGCTTTGCTTATCACATTTTTTGTGATTTCATTTGTGATTTATCACATAATGATTGTGTACATGATATAGTCAACTGTGTTCCATGCAAAAAGAAATAAGAACGTTAAATTGTCTACCTTAAGGTCGATCTTTCGATACGCAGATAAGGCCTCGGATCTAACAAAATAAGAAAATAAAACAAGTTGAAATTGTATAACTCAACAACAATCAGGTCGGTCTTGTGGACACGCACAAAAAGACCGATGAGTTATATGAAACACCAAGGAAAATAAAGTAGAACGTCAAACGAACAACGATCAGGTCGATCTTTCGATACGCAGAGAAAGTCCGATCGTTTGACAAAATAAAGAAAATCGAACAATTTTAAATCTTTACAAAATGAACACATGTATACACAGTGACTTCTCATTTTATTTTTCACATATCTTTTTCATGATATATCTTGAGGTATGCATCAAGATGTTGTCCACTAGGTCAAGCATCAGATTTAGTGTATATCACATTCGAATACTTTCTGATTTGCCAAGCCTACCTTACACATCGATCAAATACTCTTATGGATTTTTCATCTATTTTTTCCATGAGCCAGACGATGTAAGCCAATGTACCATCATTTCCCAATCATGTCGGATACAATTTCTCATTTTTCAATGTTTTTGGATTTTTGTATTTTTCAATGTTTTTGTCTTTTCAAATTTCTCCCCCTAAAAATGAGAACTCTATTTATAGATTTTCATTTTTAATATTTGAAAAACAACACACTATTTTTGTATTTTTCCAAAAACAAACTCCCCCTCAAAATGAGACGGAGTGAAAAACAAAAACAGAAATTGATCAACTAACACGAATAAGTGCTATTTTAGCATTTAAAAAACAGAATTGATTTTGGAAATTCAATTTAAGTTATCACAATATTTCACCATCAGCAATTTTCCAATTACCGAAAGATCTTTCTGAAATACCTGCTAACACCAAATAAAACATTAGTTTCTCTGGGATCAACCCGATTCAACAGCGTCGGGTCGCCCGGTGTCTTCCAAATAGTCATTGTTGGCCTTGGAAACAATCTTTGGTTTCCATATTTTGAAATATTTTGATTTTTGATCAGAACCAGAATCAGTATCAACTGGCGTACTCGGTTTAGACCATGACGACTTACGAGTTGATTTGACGTGTGAAGACCATGGTTCATCAAAAATCTGACCTTTGTTATCCACACACTTAGCCGTGTTGTGAATATATACAGTCGTCGGACAATCAGCAGCCAGATGTCCAGGTTGATGACATGCATAACAAAGTCTTTCTCGAAATTTAAGCACATTTGAAAAATTCTTTGATCTCTGAAAACCAGATGAATGTTCAGAATCAAAATTATCAAAGAAATCATCATAGGAATCATACCTAGGAGATGGACTCCTTAAAGATGAGGACCTTCCAGAATAATAAAATTTTTCTTTCAGAGGAAGTAATTTCTTTGGAACTTTAATTTTTGAATTCTGCTTAGCTTTTTCTGGTTTCTTAGCTTGAACCGGTGCTTCATTGTGATTAAAACCTGGAGTCTTTGATGAACTTGAAGAAGTACCAGAAGCTTCTCTTCCCTTAGCTTCTTTAGTGAATTTAGCTTTGATATCTTTCAGTTTGTTCTTCTCAACCAAACTTTTGTCTTCTTCAGTTGCAGATGAAGAAGGACTTGCACCACTTTTATCAAAAACTTGTTCATTTTCTAGAAAAATAGACTTGGAACTAAACTTCAGATCTTCACCCAAAGACTTTTCCTTTTTCTTAGACTTTGACTTCTTCGTCTTGGATGAAGTGGCAAACTTCGAATAATCATGCAATTCATCTTTAGGATCAAGCGGAGAAGAAGTAACCTCAGATAAATCCACTGGTTGAGAAACCAAGTGAATATCATCCTTCTTAGAACTATCCTTCCTCCTATCCTTCTTGTATAAGAAATTCAACAATGTTGGTGACAAATTACAATTCTTCTTGCCTTTGTAACTCCAAAATTTCCAACTTTAATTCAGAGATTTTCTGTTGAGCATCAAACACTTCTTTTTGTGACTTGATGAACTTTGCATTGAGATCATCATATTCGTACGTTTACAACTTTCGGATCTCACATTCAGCAAACAATTCTTCACAACACTTTTCCTTTTCTTCTTGTAAATTTCAACATCTTTTGTCAAAACTTCATTTTTATCCCGATAAAGAATATTTTCATCTTGAAGAATAGAAATTTTGTTTTGTAATTTCTTAATTGTAGCAGCAGATTCTGTAAAATCACTGTACGATCTTACTACTGCATGATTTGGTAATCGAATAAGTAACAAGAAGTAAATAAAGCTTCGCTTTATTGATTCACAAAGAGGATTACACAAAGTCTAGAGAGAGAGAGTTACACACTTAGTTACACACACTTAGTAGATGTAGAATGACAGAACTAGTTGAATCTCTCTAACACGAACTATTTATAGTGTTGACATACAAAGTGACGGACCACCAGCGTACCATTTGGTACGCCCGTACCAAATGACCTGCGGACCATTTGGTCCGGCCACCTCAACATGAAGCCACTATAACTCACACAGATGCTCTATATTAGATACAATACACGAGACACACGTTAGCATAGGAATATGCTCTAACAGATTCAATCACAAGAGCATTAGCCTTTTCATACTTTTGTTGAACCGGATAACTCTTTTCAAACAAATTTTCAAAATGTTTAGCTGCATCCAATGCTTCGGCTTTTGCTTTTTCATATTCTTCTGCCTACTTACTCGTGTCTTTCAAAACATCCTCATGAACATGGACTAGTTCATAATATTTCTTCTGGAATTCATCAAAATGTTTCTTGAGGACTAAAATTTCTCCAGACAATAATTCAGAATCTTTCACAAGAGTTGCATTCTTCTTTCCCAACTTTATACATTCAAGAGATTTTGATTCTTCGACTTTAACTTCTTGGATCATTGATATTGTCGAATTGGAATCAAAATCAGTCAGAACACTATCATCATCATCATCATGACGAGCAGTCAATGCAATAGTAAATGGTGCATGTTTCATTTTTGCTTCAGAATCTGCATTCCAAGAAAATTCATTTGGATGCCAAAATGTGTTTGTCATTTTTTCATCAAAAGAAACAAATAAGTTTTCAACCTTGTGAACTTCATCTTGTGAACGAATAACCAAATGAGCAGGTTGACCAGACTTCAGCTTGTTTTCAGTTGAATTTGGACATTCTCGTGCAAAATGTCCATAAACAGAACACTTATAACACTTAACCTTTGATTTGTCCAATCCAATTTTTCCATCCTGATTCAATCTTTTCTTGCCAGTTCTATTGAAAAATTTCCTCGTTCTTCGAACTAACATAGCATACTGCCAGTTCAAATCTATTTCTTCTAAATGATCATAATGTATCTGATCGTAGTCTTCATTTGTCAAGTTAGCATTACTAACAGTACCAGTAATAACCCCGAAATATGAAAATACCAATGCAGACGTTAAAGCATTATAATCATCGGTAGTTTGAGCAGACAAAGCATTCTGAGTCGAAGAACTAGGAACAGAAACAGTACAACCAGCAGAATAACTAGGAATTTCAGATTTACCTGCAATAAATGATGTAGGAGGTGCGGAACTAAGAATATTAGATTTTCCAGCATTCATGGTTGAATCATTGTCACCATAATACACCGCAGGATTTTGAACTTGTGCAGGAAGTGACTTGTTCACCATTAACTCCATATCCCTTACTTGGATTCTTTGAATCAAATCATTAAATGATAATCCAGGATACTCTTTATCATGGGTGATCATCATCACATAATTCTCCCACTTCTCTAGCAAAGCCTTCAAAATCTTTTCTTTCATATCTGCTTCTTCTTTTGTAAGATTCACCAAACGCATTTCACTCATTAAATGAGCGAATCTTGCAATCAGTTTTAGAATTGATTCGTTTTGATAATGCTTGAAACTATCAAATTCCTTCTTCAAAACCTTCCGACGACTTTTCTTATATTGGTCATTGCCTTCACATCACTTTTCCAACGCATCCTATAAACTCTTTGATGTGTAGTTACCCGAAAATTGATGTAGTAACTCTTTAGGCAAAGCCATTGTCAAAGTACCATATGGTTTCTTTTCAGCTTGATATGCTTTCTTTTGTTCAGATAACATTTTTCTTTGAAGTACTGGTTCCCCGGTTTCATCCTTGGGGTAAACATATTGATCAGTAAATGACAACCACATATCAATGTCATTTGTGTCCACATATGCTTCAAACCGTTTAACCCAACCATGATAATCTTCCAATTTGAGCAATTTAGGAACTTTCTGAATTGTTCCAATTTCATTATCATAGTTCATCATAGTTTGCATCATTGCTTGAACCGAATTTTGAAAAGGCGCAAACGCTTGAAACTCGGACATATTGTAAAATTCTGGTTACTGTTCACCCCGAACCTGTCCCAAACCTAAACTGTTTCGCCGAACTTCGTCCAAACCCTGTCTGAACAGAAACGGAAATGCCAAACCCTTGCCAAACTTGAATTTCGGAAATAAACAAAAGTTCGCCGAACCTTCGCCGAACTATGTACGAACCCTAATTTCGGAAACAACGAACGTCGGCCGAACCTTATCCGAACCTCAACTTCGTAAGCAAACTGTCCGAACCTGGAATTCGGAGCGGTTACAATTCAGTTACGTCGAACTTCAGACGAACTCGAACACTCTCGACTCCATTCTCACAATTTTCAGTGTTTTTGGATGAATTTTTTAACAGGAACTCAGATAAACTCCATAGAAATGATTTAGAAGAAAAATTTTCAGGGAAATACACTCAAGATGATCAAACGAGCTCAAAAACTTGAATAATTTTCAAAAACCCCATAAATGGTTCACGGGTTGTCGTGAAACACCATGCACCCAGAAACAAATCAATTAGGTCGGGAAGAACCCAAGCTTGAAGCTTTGGGTCACCGTCATCTTCGACAAAATCATTTCCAGCAGAGAACCTACCTTTTGGCTTCCATTTGTCATTTTGCTGACTTGTTGACCCATCAAATTTTTTCAAAATTGATTTAATTTTACATGTTTACCCTCAGATGTCTTATCATGTTTTTCAAACACAGTTGATTTCAAATTGTTATGCACAAAACCCTTAGGATCTAAAAACTTATCATGTTTCTTCAAGTCAGCAGATATTGGTTTATCAGAAGTATATCCATCTGATACACCACCAGTATTTTCAGATTTGTTCTTCTTAAAAGGAAAAACTTTATATGAATGACCACGGTTTTTGCACTTAAAACATTTGCGTTTGTCAATGACAACCTCTTCAACTATGTCGTCATCCATAATTGTTTCAATGACTGGTTTTTGTTTCCTTGATTTTGAAATTTTTTGTTTAGAAACATGATGATCACTAAAGACATCATAAAACCCAGAGTCATAACCATTCAAACTAACTGGAAAATCATCACCATGAAAATAACCATCATAAAATTGTGGATTTCCAGCATAGTATCCATCATCAAAATTTTGATGTCTTCCCCCCTACCACCAAAACCTGATGGACCAACATCATTTCGGAATCCATCATCAAACCATCTTGGACCCCTCCCATAAACTGGTTGATTCGGACCATATCTAAAATTGTCATAAAAACCATCATCATGATAAAATTGAGATTTCTAAAAAGATGCATTTGGTTTTCTGAAATTTGATTGATATGCTCATGAAACATTTGTTTCTGAACCTTTGGTTTTTGGAAAACAGATGGTGACTTTTTCACAGATTTTTGCACTCTTTTTACCAACCCACTAGAATTATGATCAGACCTTTTTGATTGATCCGAATCTATTGTGTTACTTGGGATGATAATCTTACCATTTCCCCTCCTAATTGGCACACTAGGAGCTTTCGGATCAAACTTAGGACCATACCCACCCGTGAAAAATTTATCAATCAGATTCGGATTAACCATTTCCAATGGGAAATCCTTATCGCTGTACATCTTGTCTGAACCCTTTAAGCGATAAGTGGTCCAAGTGGCATTTTTATCAAAAACATCATATTTGTTTTTGATAATGGGTTTGTCAGAGTGACCCTGTGGTGATTTTGAACTAGAACCATGTTCAAATGTTTTAGCTTATGAATTAAAGCCCACACCACCATTCTCTGGCATTTTTACCAATAACTGATTTTTCACGCACAATCCTTTTCTGCTCATATATGCTTAATTTTGAAAGCTCGAATTTAATGTCTCTAAATTTATATTTCAAGATTAGCTCTTCCTGACTAGGTTTGGAAACAGTTTTAACCAACTCAGGCTCGGTTTCAGAAACTAAATCATCAACCTTGTCAAAATCCGATACATTATAAAACAAATCTTCAACCTCAAGATCAAGAGCAGTTTTATCGATTAATTGCTTATCAGCTGTGGTGGTTGATTGTGATGTAACAGATACTTCCTTTTTGTATGAAGTATAATCACAATTTTTATCAATGGGAACACATGATGGGCTATTAGTGATTACCACGGGAGTAGGAACTTGTTTCAGATTATCCGACCCATTTATGTTTTCAGATTTGTAAAGAAAATTTGTAAATGACAAAGGAACTTTAAACGTATCAATCTTATTTGTCAATTCAAAATTTTCAATTTTTAGGTCAAAAACAGTCTTCTGATGATTTGCCAAATCTTTTTGTGTAGCCACAAGCATCTCAGATTGCTGAGTAAACTCATAATTTTGTATGCGTAATTGCTCGTGAACCGACAACAGTTCCATCGTGGTACTCTCCCATCTTGTTTTGTAAATTTCCATAGCAGCCTTGGTCACAGTAAGCTGATCTAACAACTTGGTTTTCTCATCTAAGAGATCACCTTTGACCTTAGCAAATGAATCACAATTATCACATGAAGTGGAAGAAGATACCTTCGTAGTATCAGCCATCAATGCAACAACAGATTCCGTAAGATTATTTCTCTTCAATGCTCCATTCTCTAGCTTGAGATTGTTGTTCTCGTCAGACAAATTCTTCATTTCTTCTTGTAAAGCAAGAATTTTATCACTTGCATCCAAATCAGACTTGTGAGCTTTCTCGTATTTCTGCTGAAGTGGATAATTCTTTTGAATAGAGCTTCAAAGTCATTCGCAGCGTCTTGCGCTTCAGCTTTTGCAGTTTCACATTCTTTCATCAAACCTCCTTTTCTTTTGCCAGAACTTCTAACTCCTTCTTTAAAAGTAAGATCTCATCAGAATTATCCTGTTCATTTATGTTGTTTTCCATAAAAGCAAACTTCTCTTTGAGCAATTTTTGAACATCTTCAAATGATTCGGTGATATCATTTGCTTCATCTCCTTCCATGGTAGATACAGTCAACGCATCTTCGTCCTGCACATGTTTCACGATCAGGGCAGATGAATCAGCAAATTGGTTACCCCAATTATAAGTTTTGTCTTCTTGAGACACTAAAGCTTTTGTACTATCAGATATAGAGTTAGAATGAGAAGAACTCCCTAAATTTTTGACATTTGTGTTTCCAGAATCATTTGGCTTTGAAGTATACTTTTGATACTCTGGCTTCTTAGGCTGAGAACATTCTCTTGCGAAATGGCCAAAATTCGAGCAGTTATAACATCGTACTTTAGATTTATCAAAAAAAATACGCCCACCCGAATTGAGATCTTTTCGGCCAGTTTTCTTAAGAAATCTCTTTACCCGTCGAGCTAGCATTGCGAATTGCTAATTAATATCCATAAGCTCTAAGTCATCTGAGTCGATCTGATCATAGTCTTCTTCCATCAATTCAGCATTGCTTACTTTTCCCGTTATGACTCCATAGTATGATGAAATCAATGCCGATACCAAAGCCATATAATCTTCTGTGGTTGTAACAGACATAACCATCTTGCTAGAATTCACCATATTGCTTGCAGATATTGACACATTACATCCTGAAGATCCATAACTTGATTCATAGCTTTCTGAATTTGACATATTTCCCGAATTTGACATATTTCCAGAAACATTTCCAACCACAAAAGCAGTAGCCGGAGCACAACTTGTAGCTTTCCTAGACTTTCCTGATATAGTAGCAACATTTGAACCATAGTAAACATCAGGATTTTGAACTTCAGCTGGTGTATTGTTAACTTTGTTCATCTCTAAGTCTCTAGCTTAAAGCTTTCCCAACAACTTCACAAAACTCAATGTCGAGTATTCCTTATCATTTGGTAAGCATCAAGACGTAAGTTTCCCACTTTGATGGAGGTCCTTCAAGTAATTTTTCTTTTAGTTCATCATCATCCTTCTTGATTTGAACGGTATCCATTTCAGACAAAAGATGACAATATCTTGAAATTAACTTAGGAACACCTTCTCCATCAAAGTGTTTGAAGTTATCAAACTCTTTCTTCAGCACCTTCTTTTTACTCTTCTTGTACTGGTCATTTCCCTCACACCTTTCTTTCAAAGAAGTCCACAGATCATGAGTGTATTTGCACATTTTAAATTGGTGCAGCAGTTCTTTTGGTAAAGCTTGTGTAAGAATTCCATAAGCCTTCTGTTCTGTTGTGTAATCTGCCTTTTGCACTAGATCCAGGTTCCTTTGCATAATTGGTATATTCTTGTTATCAACAGGATAAACGTATGGTGCATCCATTGCAATCCATAGATCAGAATCCGTAGTCTTGACATAAGCTTCAAAACTTTTCTTCCAATTATGATAATCCTCAAGTTTGAACAACTTGGGAACCTTTTGACTCGTCCCAATTTCGTTGTGATAGTTCAACAATGTCTACATTTGTGATTGACTCGCAGCAAATGTGTGTAAATCCGACATTTTGAAATTCTTGAAAACACTTTTTATCCGAACTCTTCCAAACTCTAAAAAGTTGTCCGAACTCTTCCGAACCTGGTGCGAACTCAGAAAATCAGGCGAACACCAAACGAACTCTTCCGAACTTTAGTTCTGTCAAACCTTATCCGAACGTTGTCCGAACTCAAACTCGACAGAACTCTTCCGAACTTCAATATATGAACAGTAACCAAACTTGTCTGAACTCTATCCGAACACAACTTCGTTTAACCGAACGCAATCAAACTCTATCCGAATAGAATTGAACTGAAAACTCTCAAGCGAACACAGGCAAACTCAAGTTTGGAGCAGTTACTGAGGCGAACTCAAGGCTCGGATGATGGTTATTTGGCAGACGTGAAAATTATCAGAAAATGACGTTTTTGAGTAGAAACTGACTCAAATGAAGCTCCTGGACACGATAATGACTATTTTGAAGTGTGTAATGTGTAAAAATGATCAGAAGATTGAAAAATGAACTTTTTTAGATGAAAAATATGAAGAAAACACCAAAACACTTTGTTTATCGACACAAATGATGAGTATCGAGTTGATCAATCACCAGATAGCTCTGATACCACTTGAAAGAGCGTGGGACTCGTGAATCCTGGTCAACTCATATCAAATGTGTAAACAAAGTAATGAACAATCGTGTAAATAAAGCTCAATCTCATTCGATAACCAAATACAGATTACAAGGAGACTCAGAGCCAAAACACGTTCAATCTCACACATAAGAAAAACGTTACATAATTTACAAACCTATCAACTATATATAGATGCTTGACTGCTGGCCATGAGCCGAACTGCAGTTCGCTTGCCAGTTCGCCCAAGGTTCGGACAGGTTCGCCCAGATTAGGTTTTCTTTGTTTCTCTTTTTTTTCTTCCAAGTTTTCGACCAATCTTGCATGTTGCCACATTAAGTATCAACAGATATAGATCATACCAAACGCAGGTTCAGGTTCCATAATCTCGATAACAATTAAATAATCAATCAAAACGAAACAAAAACTATCGTGAAATCGGGGATATCGATAACGTCGATACATGATCTCAATCTGCTATAGAATTTATATATAGGGCAATGCTGGTCTACATGAAAACATGAGGAAGATAACGGATCCTTGATTATTTGCGCGCTAGATAACGTTTTGGCCCGTCACTCAAACCATCCAACCTGTCTATTTTTTCCATCTTTATTTCTGAGTGACAGAACTAAATAAAAGCTAGTCATGGGAAAAATTAATAGACATATATCATTATCATGCACAATTGCTTTTTGCAATCAGAAGAGAGATGAAGATATTAAAATTGTTTATGCATCCACATATTATCCGGATTTATGAGGTTATAGAGGCACAGTCAGATATTAATGTTGGTCCACTACTCTTCTTTCTTCGATTTACGTCTTAGTGGTGAGAGTGTAGAAGCATATATAGTGTCTAGTGCTAGATCTTGTATTTATTATGTTTTGTGTAATCTGGTCTCAGCGGACCAGGGGCGGACCAGATGCTACGCCCGGACCATCTGGTACGCTGGTTAGTTAGTCCGCTGGACAGAACTAGTATAAAAAGGTTTAGATCGTTTAGAGGAGAGTAGTTGTGAGGTTTGAGTTCTAAACTATGTGTTTTTGTAAGGTGAAACCTGTTTACTTTCTCTCTCTAAAGGTTGAGCAATAAAGAAGTGTTATTTACCTTTGTGTTTACCGAATTGAGATCGTTATGCATTAGCAAGACTGTTCCTGTGTTCTACAAGTGGTATCAGAGCAGGATTGCTCATTTGTTGTGATCTACAGTTCGGTTTTTGAGATTTGAAGAAAGTCACAACGTTTGGGGTAAGAATTTGACCATTTCTACTCGGTTTTACGTCGATTCTGCATATATTGTACGTTCAAAGTGATCATGGAGTGTTTTGGTTGAGTTCTGGGCTGATTACACGTTCGAAGTATCAATTTTTGTGAAAAATTGTTCGATTTATACTGGTCCGGATGTGGTCCGCCGGATGAGTTTTGTGATCCGCCGGATGAATTTTCTGGTCCGCTAGTATATCTTCATCAGTAATCTTGTCCGCTGCTTGTGGTCCGCTCAAGCAATCTTCTTATTCTGATCCGTAGCAGTTCCAGCGTACCATTTCGTACGCGACAGTTATTTCAGCGGACCATCTGATCCGTTCTTTATAATTCTGATCCGCGAGAAGAATTCTGGTCCGCTGCTTCAAATTTGATCCGGTTCTCATCCTCTAGTTGAAATTTGGTCCGGAGATCGACTTTTTGGTCTAGTGATTTGCTTTCTGGCCCGCTGCACAGTTTTTTAAGAAAAGTTATCATGGATCCGTTCCAGGCCTTTGCTGTGATGTCGTCAACTGTACAGGCGTTATTGAACTATGATAATGAAATAGGAACTACCAATAAGGTTCCTAAATTGATGAAGTTTGAGGATTTTCACAATTGGAAAACCCGATATGAATCATACATCGGTGTCACGGATGTCACCGTTTAGACTCCAATGTTGGATGGCTATACAATCCCAAAGTTTACCACGGGTGAATTTGCTGGTCAAGAAAAGCCATACAACAAAATGAATGATACCGAAAAGGAATCTTTCAAACTGGAAAGAAAAGCTTACTCAAATTTGTCGATGGCATTACCAAAGGATATATTACATCAATTTAAGATGCACACAACGTCAAAGGCTTTATGGGAAGCATTGTGCCATAGATGTGAAGGAAATGCACAATATAAGAAGAGTAAGAAAAAGGTGCTGTTGCGAGAGTACGATAACTTCTGTCATGTACCTAATGAAAGCATTAATGATCTGATTTCAAGATTATCTCATTTGGTGTTTGAGCTGGATATTGTTGGGGTAAAAAAGGATGCTGGAGAACTGAAAGAGAAACTTTTGGATGCTTTGCCAGCAACTTGGGAAGGATATATTCTGTTGTTAACTCATAACAAGGATTTCGATGATATCACATATGATGATCTTACTCGAAATTTGCTAGCCCGAGAGTTAGATATGAGACGTGTAAAAAATTTACCAACTCAAGTTCAAAATCCAGATGTCTATTTTGGTGATAATGCGTCAACGATGCATGCAAAGGCTAAAGCAAATTCTAATCCACCTACAACGGCATTTTATGTGGAAAACACTTCGAGTGGTCATGCAAGCGTGTCAAGAGGTTCATCAAGTGAAAGATATTCTACCAAAGCTGCTGTTACATATCCGGTGTATTCTAATCAATCTTCATCTGCTTCAAATCAGAATGCCTTTTCAGCAAAAACCACAAATGATTACATGGCGTTATTCTCGGCAATGATTTCGTCCTACGATGGAGTGATAGCTGGAAAGCTGACTAGTGCTGAACTGACTGAAGAAGATTATAAACAAATTGATCCAGATGATCTAGAGTTAATGGATATTAATTGGTCGATGGCAATGCTTGTGAGAAGAGGTAAGAGGTTTATGGAGAAGACTGGTCGTAAAGATCTTAATCCTGAAGGCAAATTGGGATTTGATAAATCTAAAGTCAGATGCTATAATTGTCAAAATTATGGACATTTTGCAAAAGAGTGTACTAAGGCAAAGAAACAGGAGACTTCAAGGTTATTTCAAAAATATGCCTCTAAAAGTAACCAAGGGTCGGGAAGCAATGCAAATCCATCAAGCTCAAATCCAGCTGCTAGTGGATCTAACACAGAATCTAAAGCTTTGGTCTCGCAAAACTGTGAGGGTTACGACTGGGATGCAGATTATCCTGACGAATCTGCATTGCTATGCACTGAGGAGAGGAATGTAACAACTGAAGATGATCCTGATCTTCCAGGAGAAGACTTGTTTGCTGAGGGTCATCATGCATTCATGGCTGATGTTCAGGTTAATTCTAATGTCTGTGAATTGGCAGAAGAAAATGTCACAATCTATAAACAAAGGTGGGAGGCCGTTAAGGCAAAACTAAAAAGTGAGCATGCTTTGATTCTAAGCACAAAAATTGAATTAAATAATAAAACTGAGGATTATATTTTTTGTGAGAAAAAGCTTGCAGAAGCTAATTCAAAAATTTCTGAATTAAACATTGAAATATTGGATCTTCAGAGGCAATTGGAAATTTTCAAAAATTCATCTTCCTTTGCCAGTTTTCTGTGCAAAGATGAAAATTTAAAAGATGTGCTTAAAGAATCAGGGTGTACTTCAGTTCCACCACCAATTGTGCATGGGAAAGGCCCAAATGAATCGAATATCAAACCAGCTGTTGTGTTTGATTATTCCAGTTTTACTGAAGGAGTATCTGACAAATCCAAAGGCACTCATAAGAGGAAGCCTTTGAAAAATGTGTCCAAAACTGTCAATGTGGTTCTTAAACAGTCTGAGACTCATGATTCTATGGTAAAATCATCTAAAAGTGTAAATCTTACACCTTTAGAAGCTGCTCAGAAAGTCAAAGAAACTGAAAAGAAAATGAAAGAATTTGAAAATTCAAAATTTGCAAAAGGTCGTAATTTGTTTTATGAACAAGAATCTGTGACTAAGAGCAACACAATCACACCAGATGTTCATTCAATACCGGTACCTTTGTCAAAGTCAGAAAAATTCAATGGTATTGGTTTTGGACATCCTGATGAACTTTCTAAGGTCAATCAGAAGAAACCTGAGAAAGTTCAACAGCCCAAAAAGAAGAATGGTAAGTCTAGGAATGTAGATGTAAAACAGAAAGGTAAAGTTGAGATGGGTGAGTGTTCTAAGAAAGTGCAAATGTATTCTCTGAAAGGTAGTGATATCATATTTTCGGATGAAAAATTTCCACTATGTTGTGTTGACCCAACCAAAATTTCCAAAGTATTTTATGTTGATGAAAAAGAAGAATCTGTGTCTAAACATAAAACTGAGAAAAATGGTTCCTTGTTGAAACTTAAGTCTAGTCCTGATGATCAGACATTTTTCACAAAGTCAAAAACGTCAAAGTACTCACCTAAGAATTTTTATAATTCTGATGGAAAATTTTCAGCTAAAACAAATCGTTTTGACTATGAAGCATATGGTTTTTGTGAAGATTATGATTTTTACGATGATTTTGGGTCATATGAAAAACAGTTTGGAAAGTTTGAGAAAATCAAGAATGATCGTGTCATACCCAAAGGGTATGCTGATCAGTGTGGCGTTGATGAGTTTGGTTTTTATAACCAATCTGGCTATGTTAAACCATTGTTTAAACCTCTCCCTAAGCACAAATCGCAAGGATTTAATGCTAAGTCCCCGAGGAGAGAGGCACGGCACATGTCTGATGATAACATTTCACTTGATTCAGGATCTCATTTTCCTGTTGTGTTTGTTGATAGAAGGAGATGTTATCATTGTTATCAGAAAGGTCACATACGAAACCGTTGTCCTGTTTTGGCTGAGAAACGAGCTTCCGCTGGTGAATCAAAGAAATCTGATAATGTTTCTGAGTCAAAACACACAGATGGAAATGTGGTTACAAAACATTGTTTCAAAAGAGAAAATTTTTCCAAAACTAGGAAATCGGTTGATAGTTCATCTTCAGATAATGTCACCACTGATTCATCTATTCCGCTAATTAGGCAAAAGTGGCTGCCTAAAATAACTTCTAAAGCCACTAAAGATTTTTCAGAAGACACAAGTCGACCCAAAGCTGAACGCTTGGGTCCAGATTCTCACTAACTTTTTGCTACTATGTGCAGGGTGCTCGAAAGCCAGCTGTCAACAACTTTTGGGTTATTGATAGTGGAGCATCCAGGCACATGACTGGTAATCTCTCCTTGCTTACCGATGTCAAACCAATCAATGGTGGGGGAGTTACCTTTGCTGGCAATAAAGGAGGTAGAATCACTGGAGAAGGAAAAATGGGAAATGACAAAATTACATTTGACAAAGTTCAATTTGTGGAAGAGTTGCAGCACAATCTCTTGAGTGTCTCACAAATATGTGATAAGCAGTACACCACTGCATTCACAAGTTCTGAATGTATCATTTTGAAGCCCGGAATTCAAATTCCTGATGATTGGATAGTGATGCGTGCACCTAGATTTCGAGATTTATATGTTTTGAATATGAATCAGACCTCGTCTACAGTGTCGGCTACATGTTTCTTATCCAAAGCCACTGAAAAAGAGTCGATTTTGTGGCATCGCCGTATGGGTCATCTTAGCCATCGCAAGATGAATTATCTGGTTAATCACAATTTGGTTGAGGGGGTTTCTAAGAATCATTTTTCATTTAATGATGTGTGCGTTTCATGCAAAAAGGGGAAGCAACAGAAAAAGTCTCATCCGTACAAACGTGTTAATTCAATTGTTACTCCATTGGAGCTACTTCATATGGATCTTTTTGGTCCTATGAATGTACGCAGTGTGGATGGAAGCTTTTACTGTTTGGTAATTACAGATGATTTCTCGCGTTTCTCTTGGGTAGCGTCATTACATTCAAAAGATGAAACTCCAGCAACTATTCAGCGTTTATTGTCCAAGTTTGAGAATTTGTACAAGCACAAGATTTATCGCATTCGTACCGACAATGGTACTGAATTAAAAAACGCAACGATGAAAGCATTTTGTGATTCTTTCCGAATTTCACATGAATTCAGTGCACCATACACTCCACAACAAAACGGAGTGGCTAAGAGAAAGAATAGAACTTTAATAGAGACCGCACGAACTATGTTAGCTGATGCGAATCTACCAATTCGGTTCTGGTCCGAGGAGTTCATATTGCTTGTCATGTGCTTAATAGAGTTCTTATTGTTAAGCGGTTCAACAAGACTTGTTATCAACTACTCAAAGGTAGAAAGCCGAATTTAGATTTTCTCGAACCATTTGGGTGTCTATGCACTGTTCTCAAAGGTGGTGGTAAATTTGAAGCTAAGGCTATGGAGGGCATCTTTGTTGGTTATCAGAATCCAATGAAACGTGTCTATTTTCCGTCTTCAAAGACCATTGAGAGTCATTTGCATGTGGATTGTCGAAGATATAGTTTTCTGAAACCCAAATCGGTTGATGGTTCTTCTTTTGATTATAAGACATTCTTTAATTCTTTCTTGGATGCACACTCTGAATCTGCTGATGAGCTTACTGAAGACATGACTGGTGTTCTTATACATACCATACTTAATTCTGGATCATGCATTCCAAAGTTTTCACCTGCTTCTGTTTCTGCTTCATCTAGTCAGAATATTTCTGATTTAGAAACCATGAGTTCATCTGATGATGATGACAATACATTTCAGGAAGCTGAATCTATACCTTTGGTTGATCCAGTTAATTTACCAAGCACAAGTTCGTCTGTCCCAAATACTTTAATGCCTGGTGAATTGTCAAGCTCAGAGGATGCAGATGCTACTCTTAATAATCTTGCTGATACGGTTGAGGTTCCTGATTTGACTAATCTCCGAATTCATTCTATTCATCCTCAAGAGAATATTATTGGAGATTTGACTTCTGGGGTGCGCACACGCCATCAGTTATCTGATAATGTGGATGCTTTGATTGCTGAAATTCGAGATTCGGGTGTTCAGAATGATATGTTTCATTCGTGTTTTCTGTCTCAAGTTGAGCCGACCAATGTTGAACAAGCGTTGGAAGATTCTTCTTGGGTTGAGGCTATGCAGGAGGAGTTGCAACAATTCCAGAAGTTGGGAGTTTGGCATCTTGTTGATCTTCCCAAAAATGCTAAGAAAGCGTGTGGCACTAGATGGGTTTTCAAGTGTAAGAAGGATGATCGTGGCATCATTGTTCGTAACAAAGCTCGATTAGTGGTTCAAGGATTTTCTCAAATCGAAGGCATTGATTTCAATGAGGTATATGCCCCAGTTGCGCGGATTGATGCTATTCGAATCTTTTTAGATTTCGCAGCATTTCATGGATTTAAAGTATATCAGATGGATGTTAAAAGTGCATTTCTCAACGGGAAGATTCGTGAAGAGGTTTACGTGATGCAGCCACCTGGATTCTATGATCCCGACTTTCCTGACCGTGTGTACAAACTCGACAAAGCGTTATATGGTCTCCATCAGGCCCCGAGAGCCTGGTATGAGACGCTTTCTACACATTTGCTCGACAACGGTTTTCGTCGTGGCACTATAGATTGCACACTCTTTTCGAAGCGGTTTGGGAAAGATTTACTGCTTGTTCAGGTGTACGTGGATGATATCATTTTTGGGAGCACAAATGACACATTGTGCAAAGAATTTGAGCGTGTCATGCAAACGAAATTTGAAATGAGTTCAATGGGCGAGATAAGATTCTTTTTAGGTCTTCAAGTCCACCAATCGGCCAAAGGCATCTTTCTACATCAATCGAAATATGTTACTGACATTTTGGCTCGGTTTAAGATGGTGATGTTCGGATTCCAATCACTCCAATACATGTTTCTCATGGTCTTGGACCAGATGAGTCTGGTGCCAATGTGGATCCAACATTATTTAGGGATAAGATCGGTTCTTTAATGTATTTAACTGCTTCTCGTCCTGACATCATGTTTGCTGTGTGTTTATGTGCTAGATATCAAGCTGCTCCGAAGGTTTCTCACATGATGGCAGTGGACATAATCTTTGCTTATTTGAAGGGTAACCAGGATCTGGGTATCTGGTATCCTAATGATAATAAGTTTGACTTCACTGCATATTCTAATTCTGATTATGGTGGATGCAAGATAAATTTCAAATCTACAACCGTCGGGTGTCAATTTTTGGGAGAACGACTAGTGTTGTGGCAGTGCAAAAAGCAAACCTCGGTTGCAACGTCGACTGCGGAGGCAGAGTACGTGGCGGCTTCCAGTTGTTGTTCACAGGTTTTGTGGATACAACTGCAGTTGCGCGACTATGGCTTGACATTTCTAACTACTCCCATTTTTATTGATAATTCAGCTGCCATCTCTATCACGAAAAACCCCGTTCAACATTCCAAAACTAAGCACATTGATATCCGATATCACTTTATTCGTGATTGCTACGAAAAGAAATTGATCGATTTGCAAAAAATTCACACTGATTTTCAAAGAGCTGACTTGTTTACAAAAGCATTTGATAAAGTTCGCTTTCAATTTTTATTGAAAATCAATGGGGTTACTCGCTTAACTGCTATTTGATCTGGTTTAGTTGATCGTTTTGTTTTGTTTTTTCCTTTTTGTTTTTCTGCTTTTTAGGGGGAGTATAATTGAAAAATACAAAAATAGTGTATTTTCTGTATTGAAAAAGGAAAAAGCATAAAAAAAATTGAAAAAGCTAAAACATAAAAATTGAAAAATTAAAATTGAGAAATTTTGATCCGACCTTGTGAGAAATGATGGTACATCAGCATACGTTATCTGCCATGGATAGAGTAGAAAGAAAGGCTGTAGGTACTTGTTTGTTTTGATTGAATGTGCTAAGTAGTCTGATATATTTGAGTATGATATAAAGATAATGCCTGCTTGATAACTATGGTTACACACTGTGATGGATACTAGGTAAATCTGGCATGAATAAGATGAGAAAATATCAAAAACAGAATAAAGAGATGTTCTGATGTATGCTTGCTTTATTTTGAAAGATTTAAACTTGTTTGATTTTCTTTATTTTGTCAAACGATCGGACTTTCGCTGCGTATCGAAAGATCGACCTGATCGTTGTTCGTTTGACGTTCTGCTTTATTTTTCTTGGTGTTTCGTATAATCCATCGGACTTTCTCTGCGTGTACGTGAGTACCGACCTGATTGTTGTTGGATTATACAACTTCTGCTTTATTTTATATTTCTTATTTTCCTAAACAATCGGACTTTCTCTGCGTGCCTACCGGCCGACCTGATTGTTGTTTGTTTAGGGTTCTGATTTCTTTTCGCAAGAAACATCATAAGCAAGATGTCTCTCTGGAAATCTATTCTGTATAAGCAAGTTTACATTATCAGTATGAGAAATCTGCTGCAAGTAACTTGGCTTGAATAAAGGAAAATATAAAAATGAAATAAGCAATTTGCCAGTATTCCTGATCGTGTGGGTACCATGTTATTAATGCTTGATAAATACACTTAATTTCATATCAGAAAGCTATAAACATGACCTGCTTTAGCTGAAATAAACCAAATGGTTGTATTCTCAGACAACTTGGCTTGCATGCTTAGTATTTTGAAATTGAAATGTGTATGATGCGTTATGTCTGATATGATCTCACGTTGTGATCTTTCTCACAAAAATATAACTTATTGCGTTTTAATTTCCTTATTTCTGTTGGTTTGCTGTTTTGCTTATTTTAGAAAATATCAAAAAGATTTTAGGTGTGTTTTAGCATAAGTTCGAAAAACCAAAAAGATTTTAGTGTGTTTTGATATAAATTTGATAAAAATCAAAAAGATTTTCTTTCTGGTTTATTTTTTGATCAACTGAATTCGGTGATGAAAAATTCTTGGTTAAATGAATCACAATCGATGCTAAATCAGCTCATCATGTTTAAACTTTGAAGAAACTGAAGTTTTTGGGTGAAAAATGAACAATTTGAAAGTTGAAGGGCATATTTGTAATAAAATGGTCCGGCGGACCATGTGGTACGCCGGCGGACCACTTTGCATATAAATAAAGAATTCTGATCCGGGGTTGGCATAACCCGCGGATCACATTCACTTCACTCTAAAAACCCTTTTATTCACTTCACTGTTTTTCCTCGATTTCTCTGTGGATACAGAACTATAGCTCGTAATTTTGGTTGCAACAGGTAGGTATTCAAATTGCGCATCTGTGGATGGTCTTGATTTGTAAAATAATGGTCTAGATTGTTAGATTGTTACAGTTTTGTGTCTCGGTTTTTAAAGAAAAACTGACTTGGATGCTTTAATTGGTTTTATTTGCTCTTAATGCACTTTGAGCACATGTACAGGATCGGAAACTTGTATAGATAAAAAACTTGGTGTTCATTTTTAAAACAAACACTTGTTGATGCATCAGAATCGAAAAAGACTGTTCGGTGTCTGTTCGTCCGCCGGACCAAATGGTCCGCGGCGGACCAGATGATCCGTTTGACCAAATCTGATCTGCGGTCAACATTTCTGATCCGTCGGACCAGATGATCCGTTTGACCAAATCTGATCCGCGGTCAACATTTCTGATCCGCCGGACCAGATGATCCGTTAGACCAAATCTGATCCGTGGTCAACATATTTCTAGTCCGCCGGACCAGATGATCCGGATGACCAAAAGTGATCCGCTGTTTGGTCCGCTCATCAAATTTTTCAAAAAATTACTCGTTTGAACGTTTCACATAAAATCAGAGTTAGTCATTGATAATTATTCTTATATTGAATGATTTTAATAATGTTTTGTTTTGATGATGTGTACAGAAATGGCAGATTTCAAATCAATTGGGGAACACAATGTTTGTGCATTTCTAGATGCAGCTGAAAAATGGAAGCCTCAATTTCTTAATATCTTTGATTTCGTTAGACGATCAAGGATATTATATGCTGCAACTCATGTGTGTCCTCCATATAAAGACTTGCTGGTGATGTTTTGGAATTCAGCACAAGTGTATTGTTCAGTGGTTCCATCAGTAATTCGTGCAAGAATTCTTGAGACTGATGTGATTATTTCTGAAGCTGATGTGAGGAGGGTTCTGAAATTGAATGGTTAAGCTGCCTATCCTACAGAATTTGATGAAGCTGATCTAGTCGCTTTACTTAAAAGAATCAAATATGATGGTCAACTTTATGTGCCGTGGTATTTGAAGGCGAATCTGAGTCCTCCATACAAATATTTGATGCATGTGATAATCAAGTGTTTTGGAAATCGAATGAGAGGGCAGGAGGAATTTGATCTGAGAGTGTTATCATTTTTCTGTGCATTGGTGTTAAATCGAGAATTCAACTTCTCTGGATGGATTTTTAATTACATGAGGGAGAATATCTTGACAAAACAAGTCAGAAGTATTATGTATCCAAGATTTATACAAATGATCTTGAATGATCTACATCCAAATCTTCCAAAGAATGCTGCTGCAATTATTGATATGAAGCATATGAACAGAGTGGCTGTTGGGAAGATTCCTATACATCAGAAGCGTAAAGGAAACAAAGCTGCTCCACCTATTAAACGTTTAATTGGTCATCTTGCAAAACCGGATTATGTAGCTCCGGCTGATGGAGCTGCCAAACATCCTGATAGTTCTGATGATGAGTTGGAATATGATGACAAAGGTTTTCCTGTTGAAATAGCAGAAGATGAAGAAGAGAATCAGAATGTTCCTGTTAATCAAGACCACGTACCTGTACAGCAACAACAACCTGAGCCTGTTGATCATGAGAATATCGTTGAACCTGAAGCTGTTAATCTTCAAAATAATGAGATGATTGATGATGCTGCTATGTCTAAGGGTGATGATGCTAGTGAGAGCTCTTCTGAAACCGACTCAGACTCTGGTGATTATGTCACAATTTTACATAATACCAGAGAAATTCCAGTGAAGAGGGGTTCTAAGGCTCACATTGCCTATTTAAAGTCTCAGAATCAAGATACTTCACTATATGAGTCTAGAACCAAGCAGGTTGAGGATAACGATGATGATCCATTATATACTCCTGTGATGGAGGAACCTGTTGCAAAGTCTAAGCCAGTAGATAAAGGCAAATCTAAAGTAATTTATTCTGGAAAGGTCAAACATATGGCTAGGAGACCTACTGTGCAACAAGGCTCATTTCTGGCTGATGCTCGAAAATCTGGTCAGAGTCCACCTGCTAAGAAACAAAAGGTTCAGTCTCATTCTTCGGTTCCAGTGCAACCAACGACACAAAGTGTGAATGTTCAAAGTTCTTCAGTTTTACCTGCTAAGAAGTTAATCATCAGAAGACCGACTACTACTGCTTCTACTTCTGCTACTGCTTCGTCTACTGCGGCTGCTACTCGATCAACCATTTCTTCTGCTGATCTGAAGCTGGCGATTCATCAGACTAGACTTGATGAATTAGAATCAACGAATCGTCAGCAGGCAGATGAAATTAGAGGTTTAAAGAATCTAGTGGCGGAATTGGTGTCTCGGGATCAATCTAAGGATCGTGAGATTGCCAGTTTAAAATCTAGAGATGAAGAAAAGGGACGTGAAATTGCAAAGTTACAACAATTATCTCTTTCCCTGGGTGAGCAGTTAAATCTCTTGCTCAAAGCTTTACCTGCTCAGGGGGAGAAGCCGAATACTGATGAAGGTTGTAAAGATGATGATATATTGAAATATTTGAATGATGATCCTGATCCTGAAGGAGGTGTGGGTGGTACTGGATCGGGTACTGGGGCAGCTGGTTCATCTGCTGCTGCTGGTTCATCTGCTGCTGCTGGTCCATCTACCACATCTCAGGGGGAGTCTGATGATCATGTTTATGATGTGACCCCGATTACAAGAGTTGAGTTAGGAGAAGGGGAGTTTGTGAATCCTTATACAAAAGAGCAGCTTGCTGCAATTTTTGCTCTAAATGTGGAAGATGTGGATAATGTTCCATTTGCTGATCCGTATAACGAAGAAGATTCAGAGGAACATGTTGATTATGAAGAAGAGCAAGTAGAAGTAGAAGATATCACTGCTGAAGAATATCTTACTGATTCGAAGGTTTATGGAAATTTTACTGATAACGATCAGTCGGGAGGTTTCAACTTCTTTGGTGAAGATGATGAAGAAAAGATTGATGAAGAATTGAAAAAGAAAGAGTATGAGAATCAATCTGAACAACCAGCATCAACCGAATCTGAAAATTTATCTGAAGAACAAGAGAAAAAGATGTTATTCGATGCGTGGTTGAAAGAGCAAAGGGCGAAGAAGATGCCGGTGAAATCATCTACAAAAGATGTTGATCAAAAGAAATTCTTTGAAAGAAAAGGTAGAGAAGCGTCTGGCAGAATAATCAGTTGGATGTATGATTCACAACGCAAATGCTATGCAATCAAGAAAGAGTTTGGAATCATCTATCTAAAGTATGCTACAAGGTTTAATACACTGCCGGTCTGTGACGTAAGAGACTTATCCAGAACTCCATTTCTGAATTATGGAAATGATAGGTTGGCTGAAGTTTTCAGAGACAAACTCATTGAAGAATGTTAAGGGAAGTTTTAATTTCTAACTCCTCAAAGACCAAGATTTATTGAACATCCAACTGACATCCATCCAAAAACTGGAAAGCCGATGATCATTGTGAAGTACAAAAAGCCTGTTCAGTTGAAGAAAATTCCATTAAAGAAGCTTGAACAGGATTTCATCAAAACATTGAGATGGTGGTACTATGATGAAAGCTCTGGTGAAGCAGTGGTGGTGGTTAAAGAAGAAAACAAAGTGGTCAGACTATATGATCCGATGTGGTTAATCAACTTATCCAAGAATGACATAGACAAACTCTATCACTGTAATATTCTTTACAAGGCTGAGCATGCTGAACAAGCTTTACAGTTTCAACGGGTGATTAGAGTATGTTTTGCGTTTGGGATTCATGCAGGGAACAACAGAAGACAACACTGGAAGGAGACTGAATCAAGAGCTTCAGAAGACTAGCACAAGACAAGGGGGAGTTTGTAGAAGCATATATAGTGTCTAGTGCTAGATCTTGTATTTATTATGTTTTGTGTAATCTGGTCTCAGCGGACCAGGGGCGGACCAGATGGTACGCCCGGACCATCTGGTACGCTGGTTAGTTGGTCCGCTGGACAGAACTAGTATAAAAAGGAATAGCTCGTTTAGAGGAGAGTAGTTGTGAGGTTTGAGTTCTAAACTGTGTGTTTTTGTAAGGTGAAACCTGTTTACTTTCTCTCTCTAAAGGTTGAGCAATAAAGAAGTGTTATTTACATTTGTGTTTACCGAATTGAGATCGTTATGCATTAGCAAGACCGTTCCTGTGTTCTACAGAGAGGCATCACCACACCGACGAGTACCCTTCTTCTTTTTTCTATTTGGATAAATTTTGATTATTGTGTTTGGTTTCTTGCAGGTGTGGTAAGATTAGCCTAAAAATATTATTTATTTCAGTCAAATTTATGTTGTCACCAATGAACCTTTTCTGGTAAGATCTTCCATGTTTTGTAATTTTCCATGTTTTAGTTGGTTTTCTGGTTGCTTAGCTTCAACTGATAACGTTTAATTAATGAAGTTTAGTGCAGATACAGTGGTTGTTTGTTAACTTGGCTTGAGCCATCTGAATTTCGGATTCTGGGTTTGGTAAGTTTATTATTTTATCTTGGTGTATCTAAAAATTGGTTGCTTCGCTAGACGATGATGATCAGATGAAGTACCTAATTAGATAGGAATGCCGGTAATCTTATTGGTGTCGCAATCATTTTTACAGCCAAAGGAAAACTGTGCGTTCCACTGTTCTATTGTGTAGGGTGTTTCATTATCTGAGTCCTTTGATATCACGCTTCTCTTGCTGCCTGAGTTGGGTGATCTTAGTTCTTTGATATGTACAATCCAACGAACCCTAACGATTATGGCTATGATGATCTAAAAGGAAATATGAAAGATGAATCTGAGCCTACTAATTATTTTCTTTTTGAGCCTAACTTCTTTTTTTCTTCTTCTGTTTCTTTGATTTCTTTTCCACTTTGACTTCAGCATGTGTCTTTAGTCAAATATTTTGGTTAGTTAATAAGTTGATGAAATTAAAAAGTTTTGACATGTTGCTTTTCCACTTTGACTTCGCTGCCCACTTATAAAGAAGGTTTAAGAAAAACTAAGATTTTCTTGATGTTGAGGTTGTTTTAATTCCTACTATTTATTTATTTATTTATTTATTTTATGTTAATTATTTGGTTCTTCTTACAACTGAGTGTTAATTGTTTTCTAAACTGTATTTGAGGTATTCTTCTTAATTGAAACTTTAACTTTGTGTTAAGGTTGATTGTTATATATAACAAGTTTGTGATTAAAATATCATATTTTTATGAGGTTACTTTAGTAGCCTGCTATATTAGAATAGTTTATTTTTCATTGCAGTCAACCATCCTTTTTCTAACTATTTGTACTTTTCATTGCAATCGACCTTGCATTTACTACTGGCATGTGATTTAAAATGGGATTTGAGGGTGAGGACTGTCCTGAAAGAAGGTAAATGATTTGTTGTTTATAGCTTGTTGGGTATTTATGATACTAAATTCCTATGCTTATTAATTTGACTTTTACTTCGTTTGGTTATGTTTACTGGTACAATAGTTGGAATTTGTGCGTCGTGTGAAGTATCAAGCTATGTACAAGTTCAAGCCAATTCATACATGGCCAAACCTGGTCCGAACCTGAAGTTCGGACTGGCCGAACCTGGAGTTCGGACAGGGATCGGCCAGCTGGGTATAAATAGTTGTTTGGTCTTTGTAATAGTTAGTTCTGAGCGTACGAGATTACTGTTAAGTGTATGTTTCTTAGTGTGCTTCTCTGAGTCTGTTTCTGAGTGTTTACTGATTGTAATTGTTCTTCGTTGATCAATAAATCAATCGGTTATTTACGTTCCGATGTCCGATTAGCTAGATCGAGTAGACGATCCGATGCTCACGCATTTTCAAGTGGTATCAGAGCTTTCTGGTTCATTCTACTGATCTGTGGTTGCTATTTTTGGATTTTTGAACGTTTTTGAAATTTTCTCGAGTTGGTTTACATGTTTTCAATCAATTCTATCAAGTGTTTGGTGTCGAATTTGCTTCTAAACCATTTTCTATCGGTTTTTCTGATCCACAGTAACAAGTTTCATCAAAATCAGTCCATTTTCGCGTGTTTTTGAAAAATGAAGTCAAGGTTCGCAGGTACCTGGTCAGGTTCGGAGTAACTGCTCCGAACTTCAAGTTCGGTCGATGTTCAGTTCGTGTTCGGAGTTGTCTCGGTCAAGGTTCGGTGTGATTCAAGGTTCGGAGCTAGATCAGAGTCATTTAGGAGTTCGGACTGTTGATTTTGTTTCGGTGCAAGTTCGGACGGAGTTCGGACTTTGGATTTAGGTTCGGATAGAGTTCGGAGTTCAGTGATAGGTTCAGAGCAAGTTCGGCCGGCAGAATTTTAAAATTTTCAAACGTTGTCGGAATTTCAAGCGTTTGCTGCTATGCAAAGTGCGATGCAAACTATGTTGAATTTTGATAATGAAATCGGAACAAGTCAGAAAGTTCCCAAATTGTTGAAGCTAAAAGATTATCAAAATTGGAAGAAACGATTTTCTGCATATATCAGCACAAATGATATTGATTTATGGATTCCGATTCAAAAGTTGTATGAACGACCAACTGAAGAAGGAGATTATAAGGAACTTCAAGATTTTGATGCTGCTGAAAGAAAAAGTTATGAGCTTGAAAAGAAAGTTTATGGTTATCTTACCATGGCGTTACCTACCGAATTGTTACATCAAATCAGCACTTGTAAGAAATCAAAGCAATTGTGGGATGCTCTCTCAGCAAGATGTGATGGTAATGATGATTACAAAAAGAGTCGGAAGAAAGTATTGAACAAAGAATTTGATAATTTTCAAAACTATGAAATGAGAACATTACTGCTCTCGTTTCACGGTTTTCACATCTAATTAGTGAATTAAAGATAGTTGGTATTGAGAAATCTGATGCTGATTTGAAGGAAAAGATTATGGAAGCTTTACTTGAAAAGTGGGAGAATTATGTTTTGCTGCTCACTCATGACAAGGATTATTCTACAATGACGTTTCATGGGCTTACTGGAAAACTTCATGCTCGAGAAATAGAAATGTTAAATTCAAAGAAGTCAACTGCTACTTTGCAAAATCCTGAATTGTATCATGGTGAGAATACGGCAAGCATGAATGCTAAAGCTAAACCAAGTCTAGTACAACTTTCTTGACTGGAATTTCTATTAATTCTGATAACAAGTCTTCATGGGGTTGTAGTTTTACAATTCCAAATTTTTCTGCTGAATCAACAGATGATTGTTCTAAAATGATTTCTGCATTGATTTCATCATCTTTTGGTTTGATTATCAAGAATGTTGCTGATGCAAAGTTAACCAGCGATGATCTTGATGCACTTGATGATGATCAACTAACTGAATTGGATATATCTTGGCAATTAGCTATGTTATGTCTAAGATCAAAGAGGTTCTTCAAGAAACATGGAAGAAATCTTTCTGGTGATAAATTGGGTTTTGACAAGTCTAAGTTAAAATGTTATAAATGTTCACAGCTTGGACATTTTGCGAAAGATTGTCAACAGGCTCATGCAAGCAAGCCTGATTTTACTCAATCACCCAAGCCTGGTTTTACTCAACCATCTACTAGTAACACAAGCAAGAAAACAGCCTTGACGGCTCAACATGATGGTGTTTATGATTGGGGTCAACATTTTGGATATGATACATCAGCATTAATTGTCACACATGACCAAGATGATTATTATTCTGATTCGAGTTCATATGATGCTGCTGAGACTGAGAAATTTGAGTCCAAAATTGAAGCCTTGATGAAAGAAAAAGAATTTTTGATTGAAGAAGTCAAAAGAGTTTCTGCTGACTTAAAAATGATTAGTTCGGATTTGGGAATTTCTAAAGAAAATGAGAAGGAATTGGGTCTGAAGAATGAATGTTTGCTTAAAGAAATCAAATTGCTGAATGAAGTTTTAGAAATTTCTAAACAAGATAAAAAGGGATGTTGAAGCTGCAAAGGCTAAGATCTGTGAAGAAAGGGATGAGTTGGTAAAAGAAGTCAAGTAATGGAAGGCTGAAGCGGAGGATAATGCTTCTGATTTCACGAATTTGTTTGATAAATCAAAAGTCAAGCTTGATCTGCTTACAAAGTATGTTGAAGAATCAACTACAAAGATTGAAGTATATCAAGTTGACATGGAAAAGTTGATGGATGAGAAGCGGGAGTTGGTTCGTGTAAATAAAGTTCAAGCAGCAAATTTAGAGATTCAAAAGAGAAATGAAGATAAATTGAAGAAAGAATTGTTCAAAGGATTAGATAATCTTTGCCTGCTAAAATTTGAAACTCACAAGGTTGCGAAGCGATTGATTGCTAAAGATAAAGAATTTGCTGAGGCTCAACTGAAAATTTCTGATCTAAAAATTCAAGTTCTGGATGCTAATCGATTGCTTAATAATGTTTCAAATTCTCAAGTTTTCACAAGCTTCTTAGCTAATGATGCAAATTTTGAGAAAATGTTTGATAAGACTGAATCACCCCCTGCTCATATCAAAGAAGCTTTCAAAGAAGTGAAGGAACAAGTTGACGAATTTGATTATTCAAAGGTATCATCATCTACTGTTGAGGATGAGAAAGTTATGATGAAAAAGAAGAACAAGAAGAATAAGACAAAGAGGGAAAAGAAATCTGAGGTCTCTCCTGCTCCAAAGTTTGTGTCTGGTTCATCTTCTGCTGATAATGTGAAATCAGCTACTTCAAGTGACAAGATTCAGTCTCAACCTGAGTTTGTTGAAAAGATATTTTATGATCAAAAGAATGTAATTGAAGTGAAAGCTGAATTTTCTCGATTAGCAAAGAATGGACATTCTAGTTCTGAGGATAAAATTGTTGGAAAGCATGTGGGTCTGGGCTTTAAAGCAAAAGATTTAACAGATAAGAAGGTTCCAGACTTATCATCTCAAGATTTGAAGAAATTGAAGCTGAAGCAAGTGAAGAAGGATGTGTTTAAGGCTGAAAAAGTTCAATCTGAGAGATTCTACAAGCTCAAAGGTTCTGATCAGCTTTTCTCTGATAAAGAATTTCCTCTTCATTGTGTTGATGCTCGAAAAATTTCTGAAGTTTTTGTGAAAGCTAATATTTCTTCTGAAAGTACTCAATCTCGAAGCCCTACATCCAAATGGGTACATGATCACAGGCATCAGGTATATGATTCTTATCTGATCATGTTCAAGATATTCATGTGTGTTCTTCGCATGTACATCAAAGACGGGACAAAACGAAAAGAATCTGTTATATTTGCCGCCGACCAGGGCATATGGCAAAGGATTGTCCATTACCTGCTAATTCATCCCAAGGGTTTCATAAGAAACCAGTTTTTGGTAAACCTGCCAACACTAAGTTCTTTAATGAGCAAGGCAGAGTTTTTGATGACGTTGAACCAACATTCTTTCATAAACAAAAATGTTTTGTTCCAATGTTTTCAAAGGTTCAACGTGTAGGTTCATCATCACAGTCACCTGTGATAAGTTCATCTCAAACAGTTTTACCAAAACAACAACAATGGAAACCTAAGGTGGTTTCTAAGCAAAACAAGGACACTGGTCGACCAGAAGCAATTCGCTTAGGGTCATTTTTGGACTAACTAGTTTGACCAGTGTGCATGTACTTCTAGAAGACCTATCGACGATTGCACAGTTGTTGATGGAGGAGTATTCTGCTTAATTTAAATTTCATGATAAATCTTTCTTACCTGCAAATTGTCTGAATTCTAAATCTGCAAACTATCCGTGTTGATTGATTGCTTTTCTTTGCTTACAAATTTTTCTCAAAAACCCAAAAATAGAGTTTGTTTTGTGTAAAATGAAAATCCAAAAATAGAGTTTTCATTTTAAAGGGGAGAATTGTAAGTAAGGGGGAGTAATTGAGAAAATGCATGTTATGGGGAGAAGGTGAATACATGCCAAATATATAATGAAGGAAGGTGAATACATGCAAAATATAAAATTGTGAGAAATTGATATCTAACTCATGGATAGAGTAGATGAAAGGGCCCATAAGATCTTTGTGTGATATGCTTGGTAGGCTCGGCAAATCAGAAAGTATTCAGATGTGATATACACTAAATACTAATGCTTGACTATGTGGATAACATCTTGATGCATAGTTACTGTGTATACATGTGTTCTTTTTGCAAAGATTTAAACTTGTTTGATTTTCTTTATTTTGTCAAACGATCAGACTTTCTCTGCGTATCGAAAGATCGACCTGATCGTTGTTCGTTTGACGTTCTGCTTTATTTTCTTTGATGTTTCATATAACTCATCGGACTTTCTCTGCGTGTACGGGAGTACCGACCTGATTGTTGTTGGGTTATACAATTTCAACTTGTTTTATTTTCTTATTTTGTTAAATCCGAGGCCTTATATGCGTATCGATAGATCGACCTTAAGGTAGACGATTTAACGTTCTTATTTCTTTTTGCATGGAACACAGTTGATGATATCATGAAAATATTATGCGTTGTGAAAAATCACAAGTGCTGTCACACTAGAGGAAAAAGAAAGAAAAACTGAAAATATCTAATTATGTCTGATAGTGTGGGATACACTGGTCAAAGCAAATCTAATCAATACCTTAACATATCCAGATGTTATGAGTATGATTCTGCCTGAGTTTAAGTTGGAAAAATTATACCAGCAATCAGCATGACTCATGTGCTTCGATTAATTGAAATTGAAGTGCAGTTCAGTGCGTTATGTTCAATATGATCCCATATAGTGATCTTTCTCATACCAAAAATAGTGTTTGATTTTCTATTGCAATTTTATTTCTTTTCAAGAAAAGAACAAAAAGATTTTTGGTGTGTTTTAGCATAAACTTTGAAAAATCAAAAAGATTTTGTTTCTGCTTTATTTTCGATCTGATCAACACATGATACAAAATTCAACTTTCAAATCATATCTTGGAGTCTCAAAGAGACGTTTTGCGCCAAGAATTATTTAAATGTTTGAGCAGGTTTGCTGTGTGCAAGATATCACAACTTCAAGTCTTCTGAAGATGTTGATGAAAGACCTAAGATACACTAAAATGTCATCAAGTATTCAAGATGAAGCTATGATCGAGTTGAGGAGGAGTTTGTTTGAAGATGCATGACATTGAACGAACGGATTCTACACTTGAGGGGGAGCTTGATTGAAGATACAAAGTTGATGATGTTGAAGAGATACTGCACACGACGAGGGGGAGTTTGTTGATACCTGATATGTGTGTCATGTGAAGTATCAAGCTATGTACAAGTTCAAGCCAATTCATACATGGTCGAACCTGGTCCGAACCTGAAGTTCGGACTGGCCGAACCTGGAGTTCGGACAGGGATCGGCCAGCTGGGTATAAATAGTTGTTTGGTCTTTGTAATAGTTAGTTCTGAGCGTGCGAGATTACTGTTAAGTGTGTGTTTCTGAGTGTGTTTCTCCGAGTCTGTTTCTGAGTGTTTACTGATTGTAATTTTTCTTCGTTGATCAATAAATCAATCGGTTATTTACGTTTCGATGTCCGATTAGCTAGGTCGAGTAGACGATCCGATGCTCACGCATTTTCAAGGAGATATATGTCCTCATTGGGGAGATTCGAAGTGACGTTCATCAAAGGTTAATAATAATAGATGTTTGAATCTGTTTTGATCTGTGATTTGTTAATAAACTAAAAAGGGTCAAACCTTTTCTTTACCATACCAGGTTACTTGGGATGAACCTGCTCCACTACGAGACCAGATCGTGTTTCGACATAAATATCCCTCCCAAATTTGATGATAATATAAGACCTTCAAAAGCACCCTTAACACCATCAGATGCGTTATTCCATTATTCAATCAAAGGATAGGTGCCAAACACATTATCGGTCTCAGATCTCAAGTCTGACTTGACAAAAGAACATGAGATTCTACAAGTTTTAGCAAAGTAGATTCAAAGCAAACAAACCACTTCCACCTGAAGCCGTACTAAGGTATGTCTCATTCAATTCCATAAGTTTTAACTTCTTCTTTCTCTATGTGTAAAGGGCCTGATAGGGATGATAGTAAATGGAGATTTGGGTTGGCTTGGCTATGGCTTGTTGTGATAGGCTGTTGGAATAAAATTGCAAGTTATTATGGGCTCATCAGAAAGCTTGCGGCCTCAATAAATGTTATTTGGCATGTTAGTGACAAGTATTGTGTTTGGAATTTTGGATTTGTTTTGTTTTTTAGTAGGATTTGAGATAGGTGGTATGGTCATTGTATTAGTTTGCATCACGAGTTTCAGTCTGGGATAAAGATTAGTCATAGGGAAATGTCCTATTGCTAATTTTTATTTTCTCATTTCTTGTTTGTAATCTTATTTGGTTTTAAATAAAATTTTACCGGGCTTTGCCCTTTACACTTATGCTTTTACGGGAGCAGGTAGGTGGAGCAATAGCAAGTTGCAGGTCATTGTCTGGACGTTATATTGAGAAAATTAATGTTGTATCTATGTTGTAATTAATGTTAATCGGTTTAGTCTGCTTTCTTGACAGGTGACTTTTGGCATGCACTCTAGTAAAGCATATGGTTAGTATTTATCAGTATATTTAGCACTACTAGTGTTTGAAGCTACATACCAACTTCATAGGTTCGGAAACAAGAAATCCCGTGGTGCCCCAGCAATGGCTAAGATGAACTTTATTCCTTTCATAAAAAATTTACCATTAATATTATAAAGAAGGTTATAAATTGATTAAACTTGAGCAGAATTATGTAATCTATATGTTTGTTTACGCTTAGGTATATTAATTGTTTTCTGCAAGTACGTTATTGAAGATTGTGGGCATAGACACTTTTAAAATGTTTGATTTAACTTGATGTCATGTCATCATCAAGTACCTCATTATAAATTATCATCGCGTTGCATCGTATTAACAAAAACGAATATCGCGTTGTAAATTGTCGTCGCGGCTGAACTTGCGAACAGAAAACTATAACGTGCTATAAACGTTTGCCCGCTGCAACGCATGATTAAATAATCTCACAATTTTGGTAATTACAGTTATAAGTTACACCTTTTTTATGAGAATAACCCATAAAAGAACATTGAGTACGTTTTTTTATAGTTGAATCATTTTCGTTTCATAGCATTATAATTACTGAAAAGTAGTAAAATAAATTCTCAGTTTTGAGTACATATTTTTTTATGGTTTTCGTTTAGAAATGTTTATTTAGGCAAGGATATAGTAACTAAAAAAGAAATAAATATAGTTTTTTTACAGCTTTTGTATCAATACATTTTGCTACCCGCTTGACCTCTTCTATATTGACAATTTGGAAACTAATAGACGTATAGTACAATATATCACGAGATGATTACAAAAAACAAATACTGCGTTAGTTGATTGTCGTCGGCGTCGCATCGCGCGGGTGTCCCTGTATGTAATGGGGTCTTATAAATTTTCGGTGCCCCCGAACTCGCATGTACCACATTATATATTGTTATTGCACCCTCTTCGTGCTAACTGAAACGAATATCACGTTGTAAATTGTCGTTGCCGCCGAACACGCAAACATAAGACAAATAACACGCTATAAACTATCGCCGCCACAACGCGCGGGCACACGGCTAGTATATATATATATATATATATGTATATAGGGTAGGGTTATAATACAAAGTACTTTTTGAATGAGAAGTGTGAGAAGTGTGCCAAGTGTGAGAAGTGTGAGAAGTGTGAGAAGTGCATGGTGTTTGGATATTAATGCATGGTGTTATCTTTGACAATCCTAAAATAGAAAACATCATTTATTGGATTCCAAACACCACCCAAACACCATTTATTAAGAACTTTTAAAGGGCATTGTGTTAGAATATTAGTACATTGTGTTATCATATAATTCTAATTTTGATAAATGTATGACCTTTTAAAATGGAAAAAAACCATGTATAGTGTCATATATTTACATAAAATATAATAAAAAGACAAGATTATGCATTAATATCTAACAAATCATCCACTTCTCACGTAAAATGTAATTTTTATTTTAACCCACCACTATATATATATATATATATATATATATATATATATATATATATATAGATAGATATATGTATATATATACGCACACACACATACTACGTAAAAAATGGGCTTTAACCACTGAAAAAAAAAACGAGGCTAAAACCCTTTGGCCACACTTTTTTTCCATTTCAATCGTGACCAAAGGTCCCATGATCGTAGTTACCATACGACCACATTTGAAGATTAGTGGCTGTAGCAACTAAAAAACGTGGCTAAAGGTATCAATATTTTTTGTTGAAATTAGGCATTCCATCTTAAATGTGTGGCTAAAAGGTAGCAACACCACATGAGTTTTCTATAAGCGTGGCTAAAGTGTAGCAACGATCACATGAATTTTCTATAAGCGTGGCTAAAGGGTAGCAACGACCACATGAATTTGCTAAAAAGTTTGTTTTAGCCACGCTTATTATAAAACACGTGACAAAAGGTTGATGAGATTAAACATTCCATCTTAAAAGTGTGGCTAAAAGGAGGCAATGACCACATATTAAAAAACGTGGCAAAAGGTTGCTGGAATCAAGCATTTCATCTGAAATTTGTGGCTAAAAGTTAGCAACGGCCACATGAGTTTTTTATAAGCGTGGCTAAAGGGTATCAATGGCCACATGAATTTTCTTTAAACGTGGCTAAAAGGTTTTTGGAATCAAGCATTCTATCTAAAAAGCGTGGCTAAAGGTAAACAATGGCCACATATTTATAACAAAAAAAAAAACGTGACCGTTTCTATCATATAGTCACATTAATTTATCATATATGTGGCCATTTCTATCATATAGTCACCCATCAATAACTGCAAGCGTGACCTTTTTGTGTAATTAGAGATTTTATTTTCATTATTTTTGTAAAATAAAAACGACAATAAACATAAAAAAACATAAAAATCAAATGATATTAACAATAACAATTCAAGATCCATACATAAGTTTTCAGTTTTAATACAAATCAACAAATTTTTAATGAAAAGTTATATCCTAAATGCGACACTTCAAATAAAACAAGATATGCATAAGTGGTCCTATCAACCTTGAATAACTTTTTCAGCTCCTTAATGTTTATATGATCATTTGGGTATGCTATCTCTTCCTTTGAATCCCTATAAGAAACTATCATTACCTACAGAAGACAGAGCAGATATTAATTACCACATAAGTTCATAAGCAGATTATGGGTATTAAGTAACTAGTACCAGTAAATATGAAACACAACACACAAAACAGTTTTATAATCGGGTAAGTGACTTGAGAAGTTGAAGCATGTTAAATCTCATCAACTGCCATAAGAAAGATTGGAACACAACCAAACATAGGTAATATTGTTATTCATATTTTTAATATATGTATAATCATGTTTAAAATACAAACCTATTATAAGCTTCTTATTTTCTGAAACAATGTCAACTCCAACAACATTTACAAAAGAGAAATAACCTAGACATCTTAACAGATTCAAACCGAATATACATTCGCCTAGTTGTGATAGGACCCACCTCACCATTCTGCACAAGCTTCTCCACTAACCAATATGACTGTCTATAGCAAATTAAAAATCAGATCAATAGCAAATTAGAAACTACATAAATCTGTAATTTCACTACGTAAATCTGTAGTTCAACATGAATTATAAGCAGCCTAGTTCAACATGAATTATAAGCAGTCCTGTCCCTCCTTATTTGATTTCCTACGCAGCCATTAGTCAGTAGCAATTCATTAATGGACCAAAGCCCTACGATCAGCACCTTTGTGACCTGCTAGGAAACCAAATCAATCATAGTCGACCATATTAAAGAACTCAAAAATCCATTAAAAAGATTTCACACCAGCTTCTTATACATAGACAACATAAGCCCAAATTGGTAGTCAAAGTATATCCAAGATTAAGAAGTTACCCTTATAAGAGAAAATGATGGATAAGAAACACCAATGAAATATCCAACAATAACTCTCATGATTGTGGTTATAATCAGTTATACTGTTTACATAAAACAACAACTTAAATATTGGAATTTAAAAGGTTAGTGCAAAATGATTATGGTTATGATCAAGTTATGTAAGGGTCTTTGATATTCAGATATGTTTGCTAAACAATTTTGTAGTGAAATGAGCATGGGTGGCCTTTCGATTATTATTTTTTGTTGTCTTAGACTACCTAAACAGTTTAAAATGGTTTATATGTGTTTTTTCCTATTAGTGTTGTCTTTGGTTCTTGATTGTGTTATTCACCCCATTGTACTACAGGTTATATGTTTTGGATTACTCTTTGAGACACATTTTGTTTTAAAGTGTACTGGTGTTCATAAAATTAGAAAATACATATGCTTTGCTATTTATAAAAGGAGCAGTTTATGTGTTTTTTTACCCATTATTTCAGAGACGTCCCCTTGTTTATATTATAACTAAATTTATGAAAAAGAACTAAAAGGGTGCACCTGCATCCAAAGTTGTGGCCGCATGTTCTCCCTTGACCCAACAGTAACTATTCCCCTAGAAACTGGAGCAGAAGTTATACTCCCCTGCATTGCAGGAGTACTGGACGAATTTGTGTCGTTCCAGTATTCCATACCAATATTTAAGTTGGTGGTGGGACCAGGCACAGTCTGGTTGACCAGAGAAAGAGGTCCATTTGATCCGCCATTTACAGAGTCTCCATTGTCACTTGTGGCTGATATCATTATAATAGTAGTTGCTTTAGCATCACAAAGCATCAGATAATAAATGGTCACTAAGACACTCATAGAAACCCAACCTTCAATAGAATCTTGGCTTGATCCTGATTTCATTTGTGAATCCTGCAAAAAAATCAGATGCAATATGATCTTATTGAACATAAAGGCAGTAGTAACACCAAACAAGTGGTTAGTCAGATGCAATATGATCTTGTTGAACATGAAGGCATTTACTATTTTGTATTAGACAGCCCATATAGCTACACAGAAACTGATATATTTGGATTGAATACATTTCTGCTTTTTTTTTTTTTTTTTTTTTTTTTGTAACCATTATATTTTGAGTTCAAAATGAAAATGGAGCTAACACACTAAACTCAAGTAAGATGTTAAGGCTAGGCTCCTTAAGCAAAAACAGATAATTTTAAGGTACCCGTATATACTAAGAGTTTTTTAGGGGTTTGACATGGTCATTATTTCCTAACTTTCAAAAAACAGAGTTCGTTGCTCTATTTTGCTCTTCTAAATTATCAGTTTCTTTGTGTTGAAACAAACATTCAAATTTTACCATGTGCATGCATACAAATTTATTCCATCCTTCTGTTTTCCACATGAAATGTTTGAGAAACACAACTGAAATAAATGCTTAATTTTTTATATATTGGTCTGTGGTCATGGTATATGAGGTGTTACAGCTAATTCACTTCATCATCAGCCCAGGAACTGCAGTCTTTTTCCGTAAAGGTTTATTATTTATATAGTAATATATGTTTCTGCTATTAAACTACAACTATCATATGGAGCTTCCAAAAAAGGATGGCCACATTTAGGCATGGGATTTGCTGACCCATTCGAATTACAAACCCGTCATAAGTCAAACCAATACAAAAGAATACATTTCGTGAAGGCAGTTTGGTGGGCATGGAATTCCTCCTAAACTAACATAACCTACAAAAAATGTTTGTTTTCATCATGAAAGTTTTTAACTATCCATTCCTTTTGTGAGCGATAATGATGTAAATGGTGGAGGTATAAAACAATCTTATATAAATACTAAATACGGAACTAATGCCCTATCATAGTTGAGTACGGGTAAAAACGTTTGGTTCTTAATAATGTTTCCGATCATAAATCAAACATTGTACATCTAAACAAATTGCCTCAGAAAGCCACGCATAATATATTTAATAGTTTTGTTTTTTATTTAATTAATAAGTACTAAAATATACTATTCCGTCACACAATATTATATAAGCGTGGCCAAAGGTTGTCATATATATTCGTGTTTGGTCACATGAATAAAATTTCGTGGTCGTTTGGTGCATTTCGCCAATCTTTTTTAAGTGTGACAAATAAATGCCACATTTGTTTTTGTAAAACAGTGGCTAAAGCCTTTGCATCTATTTGTTGTTGTCACATAAACAAAAATATACGTGGCTAAAAGGGTCCAAAAGCTATATATTTGGCCACGGATACAAAATATGTGTGGCTGAAACTAGTGTTTCTTACCTTTAGCCACGTTTTTTTTAAAACAGTGGCTAAAGGTCATTTTTTACGTAGTGATAAATATATATATATATATATATATATATATATATATATAGGGTGAGGTTCATTGTATACACCCTCATAAGTGTAGAAAGGTACACACCCTATTTCACATGTGAAATTACTCTATTTCGCATGTGAAATTCAATAAAAAAAACTTTTTTTTTAGATTTTATGTAAATAATAAATAAAATCTAAGAGAAACAATGAGAATTGTGAAAAGTTTAATTCATGAATGATTACGTAATGAAATCTATGATTCACATGACTTGATTTTGGAAAAAAAGAGTAAAACGAAAGCATCAGAATGAGTGCGTGTAATCTGCATCATTCATGAATTAATTTTTTCATAATTTTCATTTTTTATCTTAGATTTTATTTATTTATTTACATCAAATCCAAAAAAAAAGTTATATTTATTGAATTTCACATGCGAAATAGAGTAATTTCACATGTGAAATAGGGTATCTACCTGTCTACACTTATGGGGGTGTCTACAATGAACTTTTCACTATATATATATATATATAGGAGAAGGATAAAATGAAAACCTCTCCGAGTTGGAAAAACCGTGAAAACTAAGCTAAAAAATTCGTTTTTTGTTCCGATTTTTTTTATGGTGACTCTCTAACTTAAAAAACACCCTTTATGAAAGAAAATAAAAAAACGCCGAGTAAATTAAAAAAAAATACTTAAGAACCGATTTTTTTGCAAAAAGAAGTTAACCGGCCGAAAAAGACGTTCAAAATTTGTATAGATGTATTTTTTATAGATTCTACATTTATTTTTGATGGTTTTGGTGGAAAAAAAAATAAAAAAGCGCCTAGAGATTCTTTTTTTTTAAAATTATTTACAGATTTTGTTACATATGTAACAAGGCATTTTACATATGTAATAGGTAAATGTTACATATGTAAAATGACGTAACGTCAGATTTTGGAATTTTTTTTTAAAAAAAAACTACTAGGCGGTTTTTTGATTTTTTTTCACCATAGGGCTTGTATTAACATATATAATCACTACAAAAAATTTGAAGAAAAAATATCGTTTTGTGGCAGTTTCCACTGTTTTTCCAACTCAAAGAGGTTTTCATTATATCCATCCCCTATATATATATATATATATAGGGAGAGGATCATTTGAGAACTAATTGGGTTTGAGAACTAAAAAGAACTAATCTTAGCCACTAGTTTATATATATGGAAAACCCCCCCCCCATGAATTTGAATGCTCCCCCCTTGAAAATTAGTGGCCCAAATTGGTTCTCAAAAGTTCTCAAAAGAAAAAGTTCTCAAAAGAAAAAGTTCTCATATGAACCTAACCCATATATATATATATATATATATATATATATATATAGGGGAAGGATCCTGCGAAAACACCCTTTTTTTGTGAGAACTGCGTAAACAAATCTTAAAACCTACATAACTTTTTCATACGTTAATATATTTTTTTTTTAAATTTGCACCAAAAGTCTTAAAATTATATTATCTTTAATCCTATAAAAGTTTTAAAAAACTTAACGCTTTTTTTATTTTTTTTAAATATTTTTTTGTGTGGTGCACATGTGCATCACAAAAAAAAACTCATACTTTTAGTATGAGTTAATATTTTTTTTTTTAGTCGCACCATATGTCATATATTTTCATCATTTTTTTGCGGTTTTATTGAATGATGCACATGTGCATCATACCAAAAAAAACGCTCATACATGTGATATACATTAATAGTTTAAAAAGAAATTGCACCCTAAATCTTATAGTTGTGTTATCTTTAGATTTAAAGAAAAAAATAGCATTTTATAACTTTTTTTAATTATATGATGCACATGTGCATCAAACGGGAAAAAAAACATTCAGTTTTTTTTTTATATTTTGCTCCAGATTTAAAGATAACGTAATTCTAAGACTTTTGGCGCAAATTTTATGAAAAATCGTTAACGTATGAAAAAGTTACGTGAGTTTTAATATGTGTTTTCGCAGTTTTCACAAAAGGATGTGTTTTCGCAGGATCCTAACCCTATATATATATATATATATATATATATATATATATATACTAGCCGTTTGCCCGCGCGTTGTGACGGTAACAGTGTATAGTGTGTTATTCGTCTTCCATTCGCGCGTTGCAGCGGCACAACAAACTACAACGTGGTATTTGTTTATTTGTTCGCTTGTTATACCGGCGACGACAATCAACCAACGCGGTACTGAAGATCAATGTAGGGAGGAATTCATAGTTTTGTTAAGTCTACTTGTTTAGATTAGCTTAATTGTAATCTTGTCTTTTGGGTTGTTAGCGAAACTACCGAGCGAAACTGTTGTTTCGCTCGGTATCTAGATTAGTCTGTCTCAGTGACAGTTTCGCCTTGCCAGCGAAACTGTCTACTGATGTGTATAAATAGTAGCCTTAGTGCTCTCATTTGTAACTTTTGCAACATTCTCAACCCTAATACAGATTTCTGCATTTTTGGTAAGTTTGGTGACGGCTAGGAGCTTTCTATTACATCTTTGTAGCTTTTTGTTCATCTCTTATCATTCTTTTGGTTGATGTTGTGATTGTACAATACTAGAAACCCATTTGAGCTATTGGAAATCATCATCTATTGTTGTTTGATTGGTTTTCTTCTCAAAACACCATCATTAGCACTGATTAAGATCAGTGAGGACCAACAATATGGTATCAGAGCCTTTGTGCTCTTGATTTTTGGTGTTTTTGAGTGTTTTTGTTAAAACTTTTGAAAATCTATTTGAATCTGAAATCTGATTGTTTTGGACTGAAAATTGGTTGAATATTGTATGTTTTGATGTCCTGAAGCATATGCAATCAACTGATCATTACTCAATAGTGATTTGGATTGATTTTTGATCATTTCTTCTTCAAAAAGAGGGTTTTCTGTTGTGGGCGAAATTGCTAATTATTCAGCGAAACTGTGCCTTCAGACAGCGAAACTATCAAGCGAATTTGTAGTTTCTCTGCGAAACTACTGAGCGAAACTATTATTTCGCCCTAAATCCGAGAAGCGAAACTATCAACATTATTTTTGAACGAAAGTTCAAACCAGTTTCCAGCGAATCTAGCTAGCGAAACTGTGTGTCATCGGGTATTTCCGAGCGAAAGTGCTGCCCGTGCATACAGCGAAACTAGTTGGCGAAATTGCTGAATTGGTTCAGTGTTCCCAAGCGAAACTGCTGGCGAATTTATAACTTCTAGCGAAATTATTCATCTGATCAGGATTTCCGAGCGAAATTGCTGGCGAAACTATTTCTCCCAGCGAAACTAACCAAATTGTCTTGTTCTTTGTTTGTTTGTGTCTTTCTTATTTCAGGCTGATTTGAGATGGCATCAGGTATCAATGTTGCTGACACTGAAAGCATTGCTCCAAACCGACCACCGAGGCTGATCAACGGAGACAATTTTGAAGACTGGAAACGATGTCTGAAATCGTTCTTTCTGTACACCGATTACAATCAATGGTTGTCGATCGTCAACGGACCTCATGTTCCAACCATCACTACTGGTGAAGTAACACAGATCAACACCAATCTGTCTTCCTTTTCTGAGAAGGATTTGAAACTTATTGATCGAGATCAAAAAGCCCTTGGTGCTCTTTCTCTCTGCTTGTCGCAAGAAATCTACAATCGTTTCGCTGAGCACTCTGATGCAAAAAGTTTGTTTGATGCTCTTTGTGAGTTTTATGACGGTAATGAAGACCTTGTGAAGGACAAAGAAGCCCAAGAAACTAAAGAATTCAACTCGTTCACCGGCATTAAGAATGAAAAGTTAACTGATTTGACAAACCGTTTTCTGACCGTGTCAAGTAATCTGAAGAAGTATGATTCAAAACTCACTGACTCTGAACAAATCAAGAAGCTGCTGGATGCTCTTCCACCCGAGTGGAGCATTCAGGTTCGTATGTTGAAACAAGAGAGGGGTTTCTCCGATTACAAGCTTATGGATGTTATTAACAAGCTTAAGTCATTTGAGCTGGATGTTCAAAGGAGAGAGTACAATCAAGCCATGGGTCCTGCTAAAGTTTATTCTCCGAATTCGGCTCTCATCTCAGCTGTTACACCCAAAGGAGCCTCATCTCAAATTCAATCTGCTCATCTTGGATCTGGTTCATCCTCAACTGCTTCTACCGCTGCTCAGCAAACATCCCAGATCTCACCCGAATACATGGGATTGTTCTCATTGTTTACCAATAATTATCAAGCTTTCGCTGCTGGAGAACTTCAAGGTTCGACTCTGACTGCTGAGGATATGTACCAAGTTGACCCAGATGATTTGGAAGAAACCGACCTAAAATGGCAAATGGCTATGTTGACCGTTCGTGCCAGAAAGTTCTTCGAATGTACTGGGAGAAACACTTTCAAGAATCAAAATGGAAAAGTTGGATTCGATAAGGCCAAGCTAAGATGTTACAACTGTAAGCAACTTGGCCACTTCAAGAGAGAATGCCCGAATCCAATTATCACTGAAGCGACCTCTGAGCCTGCAACTCGAGTCATCCCTATCACCGACAAAGCTGAAGCCAAGCCAAACAAAGAAGTGGCTCTTCTGACTAACTTTGACTGGAGTTCGGAGGTCTCTGAAGCTGAGGAAGCCATAAATCAAGCTCTTGCGGCTCAAATTCATGAACAAAGCAATGACCACACAGTTAACAGCTGTGAGAAGGGAGAAGCTGAGAAGAAGATGAATGAGAAAACGGCAAGCACACCCGTGTGCACATGTGAAAAAGCTCTTGCTGCAGAAAAGGTTATAATGGATCTTTCATATGAATCTGTTCAAGATATGTGCTCTCATCCTTGTAGAATTCGTTTGTTCGGCATCTACAAGGCCAATCGATTGTTGATTGACAACAACAATGAATTAAAAACCATGAACACCCAATTAAAGGAAAATGAAGCAAAATATTTTGTGAAATTAAATGAGGCATTGCATGAAAATGAACATTTAAAACAAACTCTTCTTGCTAAAAATGTCGAGTTAAACATGCTTTCTGAAAGAGTTACATTAGCCCAATTTGAAACCTCTCAACTTCAGACTAAGTTAGATAGATGGACCGTTTCTTAAATGAAAGTTGAAGAGATGCTCGTTAAACAACGAGGAGCTAGAATAAAAACCGGGATAGGTATGGAGGACAATGGGAATGTGTTTCCTACAGTTTATCCTCCTCCAAGCACGCATTGTTATTCACCTACTCCGAAACCTCATCCTCTAAATGATTTAATTTCTAGTGATGCTAACAGTCTGCATGCAGGTCTAGAAGGAGTGAACCATAAGGAGATCAAGGAGGATTTTGATAATGGATATGGTAACACGAGTGGGCTTGGATGCGGTAGTCTTAATTTTAAGGAGTCTGTTTCAAGTAGTAGTTCTAATTCCAAGAAGTCTAGCACAGACAGTAGTATAGCTAGTAGTTGTTCTTCTTTAGATAGCAGTAGTGATGAGTCAGTGTCTGTTAATCAAGAAAGTTTTGTTTCAAATGAAAATGATCAATGTCATGCTAGTACATCTCAAAATTGCTTCAACAAATTTCTTTCTAATCCAATTCCTTCTTTCACTCCAATACGAATTTCAAAACCTACCGAAAATCATGTTTCTCAAGAAAAGAAATCATCTTTGAAAACTAAACCTGCCAAAACCGTTATCAAAATTAATAATGCAAAGATTTCAAATGATAAAACAAAGATGGATTTTGAAACCAACAGTGATTCTGATTCTAACACATCAGATTGTGAGGAGGAAAGGCTTTCAGAAACTTCCTCCTGCACAAGTCACAAATCTCACTATTTCAGATGTGGTAAGGATGATCATGTTGTTAAACATTGCAAACAGAAATTAAATCGAACAAACCATGATAGATCCTTTGGCCACAAGGTAACCAGTTTTGTAAAACAATTCTTTGGGGGAAAACAGAAAGTTACAAATCTCGGAAATGCAAAAGTCTGGGTACCCGTTATTAAGTAATTTCTTGTCTTGTATTGCCAGGCACTCCCGAAGAACTCTGCAAATAGCTATTGGCATATAGATTCGAGATACTCTCGGCATATGACAGGGTTGAAAGACCTGCTTACAAATTACAGGATCGTGGATGGTGGGTTTGTTTCTTTTGCAGGTGATAAGAGAGGTGGAAAGATGGTTGGACAAGGAGATGTGTCATATGGGTCTCTTACTTTAGAACAAGTCAACTATGTTCCCGAATTGCAGTTTAATCTTCTAAGCGTGTCACAAATCTGCGACAAGAATATACCTGTGTTGTTCAAATCGAATGAATGTCGGTTTCTCAAGCCTGAATTCATTGTGCCCGAAGAGATGGTGGCGATGCGTGCACCTCGCATCAATGACACATACTTGCTGAATATGAAATCCACTACATCTCACTCTTCCTCCATGACTTGTTTACTTTCAAAAGCTTCTGTATCTGAGTGCTTCTTGTGGCATAGACGTTTAGGACACATAAACTTCAAAATTCTAAATAATCTTGTCAAAAACAAGTTGGTCCGAGGTCTTCCGTTCAAAGATTTTTCTGTCGTTGAAAAGTGTCTTTCATGTGCTAAAGGAAAACAACATAAAAAGCCACATAAGCCGAAAGTGGAAAATTCTATTTCGAGTCCCTTAGAATTGCTTCACACTGATTTATTTGGACCTATTAGTGTTCAAAGTCTGGGTAAAAGGTCTTACTGTCTTGTTGTCACTGATGATTATTCCATGTACTCTTGGGTTAGGTTCTTGAAGCAAAAGAGTGACACGACTGAAGCTTTACAGAATATTATCCTGTCCGTGGAAATTTCAAGAAGTAAGAAAGTCAAGGCAATCAGAAGCGATAATGGAACTGAATTTCGTAATCAGATCTTTGACTCTTTCTGCGCAAACAAAGGGATTCTTCGACAATACAGTGCAGCAAGAACTCCGCAGCAGAATGGAGTTGCTGAAAGGAAGAATCGCACACTCGTGGAAGCTGCTCGTACAATGTTGATTGAATCAAAGCTGCCGATTATCTTCTGGGCTGAAGCTGTAAACTGTGCGTCCTATGTGCTGAACCGTGTCCTAATCGTGAAAGATAAGATGAAGACGTCATATGAGTTGTATCATGGAAGGAAGCCACTAATTGATTTCTTTAAGCCGTTTGGATGTTCGTGCACATTGCTGAATACCGAAGCTCAAATTACGAAGTTTGGAGCCGTCTCTGACGAATGTTTCTTTATGGGGTATTCTTCTTCTCAAAAGGCTTATAGAGTTTATAATAAACGTACTCGAATTGTGCAGGAATCCTACTACGTTGACTGGCAAGAATCAAACACTCCCAACACCGGGTCTGGACCAGAATGGTTTTATGATTCAGATACTCTGCTCAAGTCATTCAATCTTCCTATCCTTGCTGAAGCAAATGATAATCCTCCTCTCGTCGTTATCACCCCTCACTCCGAAATTCAACAACAAAACCTATCCTCATCCTCACAGCCTACGCATCAACCTGACTGTCCATCTTCCTCTCATGAATTATCCCATCAAACCTCCGAACCCGCTCCCATCTGATGTGTTGATAAGTGTTTATAAAAATGGGGTCCTACACTATCAAATTTTAAATTTATAGAACTGGTTATTCACCAGGGGACTATACCAACACACTAAGGCAAGTATACCTGTCGTGCGTAGCACAGTATTGGTAAACACCGGGTTGTCGAACCTCAGGGACACGAACTTGTTGAAAACAGTCGATTTATAATTCAGCCGAGTTTTTTTGTTTTATTTTGAAAATGGATTTTAATTTGGAAAACTGAAAATGAGAGTAATTAAATTGTTGTTTGGAAAGACAGAGTTTGGTAAAGGATCACTTAGGCATGGCTCCTCCAACTTAGATTTGACAGGTGTATCGGTAATGCGTTACTACTTATCTCTGAGGTGAACTAGGATCCTAAGACAAGGCTTACCTAGTTCCTATGGATAGGTTCACAATTTAGGGTTATAGACACGCCTTAGACGGTTACTACTGTTCCATGGTTAAGTACTGATAAGGTTGCGGTTTATGAAGTGCCCCAGGATGGGTCCCGAGTTATCGGTGGCTCAACTCACAACTGGTTGGAGGGTTAGGATAGGTATGGCCCTAACGGTCCTAGAGTTGTGAAGCGGTTACAATTGAGTTGATAGGTTGACCTAGTAGGTCCTAGACACGACTAAGCAGGAATAGACCCGAGTTATCGGTGAATGCTTGACTACTTGACAATGGGAAGGGTATCTACTAGCTAAGGGTAAGGTGATTTCTCACTCAAACTCTATGGTGGACTCCTAATCGAATTCTAGGGTTTCCCTGATGATCGTGACTATTTCTAGTTCACGCATACGCCGCAGATTCTGTTGTTCGGCTATACAATAGTTCCCTAACGATAGAAAGCTTTGCAAGCTAGGGTTAGGGTTCCACAAGACCAGAGATTGACTAGATACAATAAGGAATTCAATTCATCAACCAAATCAAAGCAATCATAACTTTTACTTCATAAATGCAAATGTAAACGAAAAACCGATACTTATAAAGTCAAACCATGGTTGGATTCGCCTCGCCTAAGCGATACGATGAGTTTAGCCAACCATGTTAATGTTTAAACATAAACAAATCAGATCTAAACAATAGTTCATGGCTAAATGTAAATACAATACCAAAGAGAAGCTCGAATGATGAAAAACGCTAACTTTTGCCTCGTTGAATGCTTCAAATCTTCAAGTCTTCGAATGGCTTCAATGAGGGCTTCCTATGGCTCTTTCTCTGCTCTCCAAGATGTCTTGAATGGTGGAAATGAGCCCTCTATTTATAGGGGCCGAAATCACGAAACTTCCAAAAATGGGTTTTTGGTCTGTCACGGCCTGCTATCCAGGGACAGGGTGCTTCACGGCCTGGACAGGGTCTTAACGGCCTGGCTATCCAGGGACAGGGTGCTTCACGGCCTGGACAGGATCTTCACGGCCGTGAAGGCTCTTCACAGCTTGCAGGTCAGGCCGTGACACAGTTTTCACCGGTGACTAGTTTGCGGCTCAGTGTCGCAGCTTGGTCAGGATCTTCACAGCTTGGTCTAGGCCATGACAGGGTGTCTCACAGCCTGCAAGCCGTGAAGTTTTCTGCACTTTTTGATTTTGACTTCTGCGTTTGACCGGTTGACCCGAACTTTGACTTTTCTTCATTTTCACCTCATTTTCCGTGCCAAACTTGTTTTAACCTGAAAACTCACAATAATCATCAGAAACAATTATAATTTAATATTTCCAAGGTTATTTTGACGTTTCCAGCCCGAAATCAACTATATTTTCATATCCAAAACCACACACATCAAACATCCCCATACTTTAACATTGCTTGTCCCCAAGCAATCATTTTTAATCTCGACACTACTACAACTCTATCTTAACCACATAGACATCTAGGTGTACATATTCAGTCCGCAAGATTTACAATCAATACTAGGGTTTACAACCTCACAGGTTTTAATGAATTTGAAAACTCACAAAATCTCTCAACCAAATAATGCGAACCATTTTTCTATCATTTTTTTTCACTCAACTCACCAAATCACTCGACCTATGGGTGTAATATTTGAAGTGAACGCTCAGGTCAAGCATATCTAAGTGTTTCTTGGGTTTATATATACGATCGTGCCGCCGAGTTCGTTATGGGATCCGACCAAAAAATGGAGGGGGATACTCAAACGTTTGCTCACATATACGGGTGTGTGAGCTACCACCCTAAACGTATATCATGGCGTATACGTACAGCCGTTTCACAATTTTCATTGTGATTTATTCATATTTATTTATTTATTTTTTCTTTAGCTTGATTTAGGGTTTTACAACCTTTCAATGCAAGACTAAATTTTGGATTTTTTTTGTTTTTTTTTTTGAATATAAATATACTGGAGTTATGCAGAAAGTCCAGTATCTTCGGGCAATTGACGACCCGGAGAAGATCCATAACGACTCAAGGCGATTAATTTGACACGGTCTCAACATAAACCTAGAACATGTTTAGACATACGACATCCCTCATAACTATGATTTTTTTCATTTTTCACCTAAATATATATATATTTTTCTTGTCGGCTTAATCTCACAAGGGAAATCCGGTGAGTGGGTTTTTTCCTGGTTCACAAAACTCGATCGAGAAACTTTGATCATGCGATTTTTATAAGAATGAACTTTTGAGGAAAACCTTTCTTGCGACTTGCAGACACGATAAGGCACAAATAAATTATCTATGATTTACGTTAAAAATGGTGTACTTTCGTGTCATGTGAGATTGGGAAAAAATTTCAAAATTTTGGGGGATTTTCAGACTTTTGATGTGGTGAGGGAGTTATGTTCAATTTGCTTAGCCAACCCTTGCCATCCCCATACTTAGAAAAATGCAGTGTCCTCAATGCAGAAAATTTAGAAATAAACAAAAGGGTTGGGTAAAAGGAACTCCCTGTTTGTCGTGATTGCCCATGATACTGAATTCCACACACATCAAACAACTTGCTGCTGCAATGTCATACTTCAAGCCAAAGTTCCATTACCATGTACAAGAAATATACAGAAATGCAAACACACCACACAAACAAAAAGAAAAGAATTAAACAAGCCATATAATAATAATAAATAATAGTCATATGCATTCCATCACAAACCACATAGCCGACATCAAAAACCAACAAGTTTAGAATCCAAAACACCAGACCAAACCAAAAGACATAGTGCAAAAACCAAACATAGTATCAAAACCAATAGAAATGCAATAAGGCTACGTGGATAAGCATGGATACCCCCTATGGGAAGTGGGGCATGAAATCAGAGGGGGACATCTGATGTGGCACCCTGGGCATGTCTGAATACTGGGGGGAAGCTCGCTGTCCACGGGGTGGCCTGAATGTATCGCGCAGCTCCCGAATCTGATCATTAACACGAGTGAAACTCGCGTTCTGCTGGTAACGGAGTTCGGTAAGCTGCTGATCAAAGTGTTGAGTCAAGTCCCCAAACCTGTTGTCAATGTGAGCCTGCAGATGAGATATGCAGGCCAGGACATCCGCCGAGGTGGGCTGTGGTATATCATGGATGTCCTCAGGCTCTGGCACCCTATAGCCCCACTGCTGCGGAACCGGGCGCTCTAATGCGTCTAATAAACCCTCCCAACTGTGGTCATCAATCTGCTCATCCAAAGTAAGGGCTCCAGAAAAGTCTCCCTCAGAAGCGGGAGTGTATGTGGGACTGGGAGGTTGCTGTACCTGATCATCCTGTTGTCCTTGTGCTGCCTCCTCCTGTTCCCTGGGAAGTGGGTCCCAAATTCGACCGGTACTATCAATGAGTCGCCATGGCCGAACAGCCGTCACCATCTCCATTTTTCTACACATAGTTAGATCAACCTCCTTGACCCCAACTGACTTCGTACATCCACTCGATCTTACTCCAAAGTGTTTTGCAAGAATGCTGATTATCGGGCATCCCACTAACCAACTCTTGGGCCTACTACCACTGCAACGGGTAAACAGATGAAGGAGACAATGTGCGATGTTGCAGTTGGTACCTGTATGCATGCAGTACAGAAGGAATAGGTCTTTCAGAGACACGGACCCACCATCGTGCCTAGCAGTGACTGTGCCGGCGATACACCTGTGCAAATAGCGGTAAAGAGGGTCACGAATTTGAGTACTTTTCGTGTTATGCACATCATACTGATCGTCTGCAATCTGTCGCCAGAAGTCAAGATGGGTTTGTGACGTGGGTAACTCATATAACCCCCCCCCCCCCCCGTGAAAGCTGCAGTGGGGAGTTCTTCTTCAGTGTAGAGTGTTGTGGCTACTGCAAATTGAGCCACTGACATGCTTCTCCAGATCCCACCTAAACGAAATTTCACCGTCTTTGCCGCAAACAAGTCTGAACATGGGTAAGAGAATGTGAAGCTGGAAAAGAACTCAACCACCATCTCTCTATACTGGCTCCTCTTGATATCAAAAAGTCTGCGCCAACGATCGTTGACCAAATTCAGAGCACGTTCCCTTTGTCCGAAAGTCTCTAAAAGTGTCCAACTGATGACTCGTAGCTCGAGTAACGGACGGTCCTTGTGTTTTTCCAGCTTGTCAGCACACCTTTTGTCTCTGGAATCAGCACCGTTAAACTGCAAGTAATGATGCGCTTGGGCCATGGCTACATAATGAAAGTGAAAAACGAGTAAGAACGAGCCAAAATTCATGATAATCGACTGACCAAATCGAAAACTGAAAAAATAGAGTTCAGAGTTCTCAGGCGGGTCAGAGAAGTGTAGAAAGTTGGTCGAAATACCCGCGAGACGCTCGAAACGCAAAATAAAAAAATTGGTCAGAGGGCTGTCACGGCCTGGGCTGGTCGTGAGAGGCTGTGTCACGGTGTGGGGTGGTCCAGGCCAAGCCGTGAGAGGCTTGTCACCGATGACAGGGCTGGTCGCAAGCCTCACGGCTTGGGCGAGGACGTGAAAGACTGTGTCCCGGGCTGGGTCTGACCAGGCCAAGCCGTGAGGGGCCTGGTTATCGGTAACAGTCACTGGTCGCTAGCCTCACGGCTTGGTCCTGGCCGTGAAAGGCTGTGTCCCGGTCTGCACGCCGTGAAGAACATCAGTGACAAAAATTTTGCAGGTTTCTCGTTTTTTCAACCAAAATCGACGAGGTTTGTTCCAGTAGTCTCGTATTAACCCCCAGAGAACATCCCCATACTTATTTTTACCAAAAGATTTAAAAAAAAACCGATGGGGGTGGAGATCTGGTTCGAAAAAAATTAGGGGGGTTTTGGTTGAGATTCCTTAAAAACATTAGCTAGATGGTGGTTTCGAGCCGGAATGGACTTGTGTTCACTTCGAGTTCGACCTCCCACACTTGAAAAATCCAGAAGAAAAGGGGCGAACGGGGATGGAGGTCGATACCGAGAGGGGCATAGATGGAATAAACCGAGGATGGGAGGACGGATTTTTTACCTTGGTGACGTGATGATGACAGCTCCGGTGACGTGAGCGGATATCCCGTGAGAAGAGGCTGAGAGCGTGGGGGAAGGGTCGCTGTCGGCTGGAGGGTTAGGGTTGTGGGGAGGGTCTTGGCTGTTTTATAAGAAGGGGACCAGAATCAATTCCAAAAATAAGTCACGGCCTGCAGGCCGTGACGAGCTCCCTAGCGGTCTAAACCAAGCCATGAAGGGCCTGGTTGGTGCTTGTCTCGGTGACCGACTACTTTTCCCATCCTTGGTGGCTGTGACGCGACTCTCACGGCCTGGCAAGCCGTGAGAGGTTAATTTTAGGATTTTTTTTTTAATTATACTTATAATACTTATTATATATATATATATATATATATATATATATATATATACTTAAAAAGTTCGGTGCATGTGACAAGAAAATATATATATATATATATATATATATATATATATAAATATAGCACATTAAATATAATATATAAAAAGCACATAATTAAAAGTAAAGAGCACACAAATTCTAACTAACAGAAATTTTTCTAACAAACCTAGCACGTTATCGTATAAGCTCAATTATCGAAGAAGTACGCACCTGGTTGCTAATCCGATTCCTGCAAAACAAAAATTAACAAAACCACACAAAAATCAAAGAAAATTTAAAATAAGGAAATACAAAAGCACGGGTTGCCTCCCGTGAAGCGCTTAGGTTATTTACGAGTCGTTAGCTCGACTCGACCCCCGTGAATCATTCAGGGGGCTTTTGGAAGCTCAGATCTTCCACAAAAGCTCTGCCAACGGGCCCTTCGATATACTGTTTCAGTCTGTGCCCGTTTACCTTGAATGGGATTCCATCCTCTCCTGCTATCTCCACTGTGCCATATGAGAATACATGTGTAACAGTGTAGGGACCACTCCATCTAGAGCGCAATTTTCCTGGAAATAACTTTAGACGCGAATTGTATAACAGCACACGATCCCCATACTTGAATTCTTTCTTCTCCTTGAGTATTTGATCGTGGGTGTTTGCCGTTTTGTCCTTGTATCGTCTGACGCTCTCGTATGCTGCGTCTCTCAATTCCTGAAGCTCGTTCAGTTGCAGAAGACGCTCTTCGCTAGATTTCATCAAGTCCATGTTCACTGCGCGCATCGCCCAATACGATTTGTGCTCTAATTCAACGGGCAAATGACAGGATTTTCCGTATACGAGTCTAAAGGGAGTGGTGCCGATTGGTGTCTTATAGGCTGTGCGAAAAGCCCATAATGCGTCATCAAGCTTCTCGGACCAGTCTTTTCGATTAACGCTGCACGCCCTTTCTAGAATACGTTTAATTCCTCTGTTGGACACCTCGACCTGCCCACTAGTTTGCGGATGGTAGGGCGTTGCTAGCCTATGGTTAACACCGTATCTTTTCAAGAGCTTCTCCATCTGGGAATTGCAGAAATGAGTACCTCGGTCACTGATTAAGGCTTTTGGTGTACCAAAACGTGCAAACAACTTCTTCAAGAACTTTGTAACTACTCGTGCGTCATTCGTTGGGAGGGCTTGGGCCTCTACCCATTTCGAGACATAATCGAGAGCGACGAGTATGTACTTGTTTCCATATGATGACGGAAACGGCCCCATGAAATCAATACCCCAGACGTCAAATATTTCGCAGGCCTGAATGGGGTTTTGTGGCATCTCATTTCTGGCTGAGATGTTTCCAGCCCTTTGGCATGCGTCACAACCTCTCACTAGTTCATGGGCGTCTTTGAAGATTGTGGGCCAGTAGAAACCGGAATCTAGAACCTTTCTTGCCGTATTGTTGGCGGCATTGTGACCTCCGGTTGGCCCGTCATGACAATGATGTAGGATTTTACGTGCTTCCTCGCCAAAGACGCAACGACGGATGACTTGATTAGCTCCAGTGCGATAGAGGAATGGATCCTCCCAAATGTAGTATTTTACGTCCGTAAAGAATTTACGACGTTGCTGATGCGTCATGCCTTTCCTAACAACACCCCCAGCCAGATAGTTAGCGAAATCCGCGAACCAGGGGGTTCCATTTACAACGGCATGGCTTTCGTGAGCAGAGATGGCGAACAAGGATTCACATGGGAAGTTTTCGTTGATTTTTGGTTCCTTGTTCTGGACTTCAGGATTCTCCAGACGAGATAGGTGATCAGCAGCGACGTTTTCGGCTCCCTTCTTATCGATGATATCAATATCAAATTCCTGGAGCAGCAAGATCCATCTGATCAGACGAGGCTTCGCATCTTGCTTGTTGAATAGGTATTTGATTGCTGCATGGTCAGTGAAGACTTTGGTTTTAGATAGCACGAGGTAGGAGCGGAATTTATCAAACGCGTAGACCACAGCGAGCAGCTCCTTTTCAGTAGTGGTGTAGTTCTCTTGGGCATCATCAAGTGTTTTACTATGCGTAATAGATCGGATGGAATCGTTTATCCTTACGCTGCCCAAGGACTGCTCCGACGGCATGGTCGCTTGCGTCGCACATGAGTTCGAATGGCAACGACCAATCAGGCGCCATCATAATCGGAGCATTCACCAACTTTTCTTTTATCAGATCGAAGGCACGAATGCAGTCAGCGGAGAAGTTGAAAGGAACATCTTTTTCAAGCAATTGGGTCATGGGACGCGTGAGTTTAGAAAAATCTTTGATGAAGCGGCGATAGAATCTCGCATGACCCAGAAAGCTTCGAACGGCTTTGACATTGGTAGGATGAGGGAGTTTACTAATCCTTTTAATTTTCGCTCTGTCTACCTCAATTCCTGCTTTGGATATTTTATGACCAAGTACGATGCCCTCAGTGACCATGAAATGGCACTTTTCCCAATTGAGCACCAGATTTGTTTCCTCGCACCTGGCCATCATTCTGTCAAGATTTCTCAAGCATGTGTCGAATGAGTCCCCATATACTGAAAAGTCATCCATGAAGACCTCCATGGAATCTTCTATCATTTCGCTGAAAATCGCGACCATGCATCTTTGAAAGGTCGTAGGCGCATTGCAGAGCCCGAAGGGCATACGCCTATAAGCAAAAGTTCCGACAGGGCATGTGAAAGTTGTCTTTTCTTGATCCTCCGGAGCGATGGGGATCTGAAAGTACCCTGAGAAACCGTCAAGAAAACAGTAATACTGCTTTCCTGACAACCTTTCCAACATCTGGTCGATGAAGGGGAGAGGAAAGTGGTCCTTGCGAGTAGCGTCGTTTAACTTTTGGTAGTCAATGCATACTCGCCACCCAGTCACTGTTCGGGTGGGAACCAACTCATTTTTTTCATTCGTTATCACTGTCATGCCACCCTTTTTCGGCACGACTTGCACCGGACTCACCCATTTAGAGTCTGAGATCGGGTAGATGAGTCCTGCGTCCATGAGCTTGATAACTTCTTTCTTCACGACCTCCTGCATGTTAGGATTTAATCTCCGTTGATGTTGCGCCACCGGTTTGAAATCTTCTTCCATCAGAATCTTGTGAGTGCAGAAGGCTGGATTAATCCCTTTAATGTCTGATATTTTCCAGGCGATGGCTTGCTGATGCTTCTTCAGAACCTCTAGAAGATTTTTCTTTTGATCGTCTTTGAGGTGGGAGGCTATAATCACAGGCCGCTTACCTTGGTCGTCTAGGAAAGCGTACTCCAAATGCGATGGGAGTGGTTTCAGCTCGAGTGGGGCTTCTTCTACGACCGTTTCTTTACGCTCTTGCTCTGGTCCTGCTTCCTCATTGAAATTGACGGCTGCTACCATCTCCACTTCTTGATAAGTGCTATTGAGGGTTTGAGAGTCTTCTTGATCCTTGTCGCATATGTTTTGTAGCATGCTGCCAACAGTGGTCATGATGGAGTCAAGAAAGTAGCAAGTGTCATCCTGACTGGCTTGGCGTTTCATAGAATCGTGGATGTTGAGAGTGACGGATTGATTTCCCATTCGAAGTGTGAGCTTTCCATCATACACGTCGACTATGGCACGAGAAGTGGCCAAAAATGGCCTTCCTAATATCAGCGGAATATGCTCATCCTCGTCCATGTCCAGGATGACGAAGTCGACCGGAAAGACGAAATTGCCGACTTTTACTAACATGTTCTCCACTATGCCCCTGGGGTACTTCACTGATCGATCAGCTAGCTGAAGTGTCATGCGAGTAGGTGTGGGTTCCCCCAGGTCCAGTCTCTTGTAGACTGAATATGGCATCAAATTAATACTGGCTCCCAAATCAGCCAGGGCGTTACAAATTAATGTGTTACCTATTAGGCAGGGAATTGTGAAAATCCCTGGGTCTCGCATCTTTGCAGGTAACTTCTGTTGGAGAACTGCGGAGCATTGTTCGTCGAGAGTTACTGTGGATAGCTCTTCAAGTTTCTTCTTATTGCTAAGAAGATCTTTTAAGAATTTGGCATATTTGGGCATTGATGCCAGAGCTTCCACGAACGGAAGGTTGATGTGCAGCTGTTTGAATAACGAGAGAAATTTACTGTAACCTTTGTGAATAAAACGATGATCCGAGGTGGAATTTTCAAATGAGAAACTCTCATAAGTTTCTGAATTACAAATTGGGGCGGTACGCCTAGGATAAAGAAATCCTAGGCGGTACGCGACCCATTTGATAAACGGGTCGGGTTGCGGCACCCGTCGGATTCTGGTATGTACGAACCTCAAAATCCGGGCGGTACGCCCCAGAACATGTACTTTGGGGCGGTACGCCTCCGGTCCAGGACGATAGAAACAAGGAATTTGGCCTTTATAGCCACTTTACACTTGTGATATTCTTCACACATCCGGCCAAGTTCCCTGAGTTGCTGCACCAGACCTCTGCTCTCACCATTTTCAAGCATTGGGAGCCTTGTGAAGAGATTGATCATCAAGGGTAAGCTTGTTTTAATCATTTCCTTCATTAACCACATGAATACATGGGGGCAAACCTCATTCTAAAACCTAACCCATATGAATACAGCTGTGCAAGGACAATCTAAGAGGATCAAAGGGTTCAAGGACTGATTTCAAGAGCTATTAAGGTAAGAGCTACTTGATTTTTGGATGAGTATGCCATTTTTGAGTTTCATAAGATCACATACTCATAAGATGGTGATGGATCATACATGCAGCCTTAAATCTGTGTTAGAGAGTTGGATTGGAGTGCCAAGGGAGCAAGAGTTTCAGAAGCTCGGTTGTACAAGGATCCTTGCACAAGGTACAACCCTTTTATGCATGCATGATGATTTTTCTATAAATAGAAACTTTATAAGTTAAAGTAGCATGGGACCAGATTTGATCAGTGAATCTAATAAGAAAATGGGCCATAGGAACACAAGGATTCTGTCCCAAATGAAATGGGTACGAATTGGGGGTCGAAACAATGAAAGTTACTATATTTGGAAAGCTCGGGAATTGGGGTTGTGCTTGGTTAAGGTTTAGACTACAAATGAACCCCTAATTGACCCCTCAGAATAATATGAAACTGATCTAGTAAGAATTCTGGACTTAAAACGCCAAATTATGAAAATGGCACTAAAAGACAAAATAGTCGGGCCCCTGTTCACAGATGGGGGCGTACCGCCCATAAACTCTGCATGCAGAGCGGTACGCCCGGAAATGAAAAACAGGAACCGGAATCTCAGATTCCAGCGTACCGCCCAGAAACTTATGAATCGGCGCGGTACGCCCGGACTTGAAATCTGGAAATCAGTCGACCATTTGAAGCGTACCGCCCATAAATGTAAACTTCCAGGCGGTACGCCTATGAAGAAAAATGACAGAATGTTTGGTCAATTTTTGATGAACCAAAAATTAACAAGACTGATTCAGTGACTGTAATTTATGATATTTTCAACCTGAGAATGATATGGGACATGATTAGCCTTGTATATGATGAATATGAATATGATATCGATGATAGGTCGCTAGGAATCTAAGAGAGAATACTTTCTCTGATCTTCTGTCTAGCCACCGTTTCTGACTTCTTTGTGTGAGTCTTCTGACTTCTCTCATGAAATTAACTGTTTAAGATCACAATTCTGTTTGATGTATTTGTTATATCTGTTATGAACTTATCTTGTCAAACACTGTTAGTTCGGAGATGCCCTGTGTGGGTTATCATATACTTTCTGGTCATTAAGGTTGAGCCACTAGGCATATAAGGGATTATAACGGCCATTATAGTTGATTTATCCATGTTCATCCGGATCCTCTAGGATTAAGAAACTAGGGGGAGTATGTCCTTATATGTTGAATATGAATTCTTACTCGTTGATGGTTTACGGCTGATTGCGACGTACCGTAGAGTACATAAAGTTTGACCTTTGGTGTGATTTGATAATTTCATAACCAGTATGTGTTTGAAAGCTGTTAATGATATGATAGTAGTTAAAGACTCACCAACAACATTGTTGTTGACCATGTTATGAATGACTTATGTTGCAGGTAAGCAAGTGTAGGAATGAACCTATTATGAACTTGGAACGTTGCTGGGTTGTTGTTGTTATTATGAATTTGGGCATGTATGAACTATGAAATATGAACCATGAACTATGAATGAACTATGAAGACATGATTATGACTATGTTTCCTTGAATATGTATCCTTATTCAGTTCCAGGCCATATCCGGTGGCTATTGATTCTGTTAGATCGAATAAGAGGGCAGTGCATCCTCGCTCATGAGTCGGTCTAACATTTTCTTATGTGTGGGCTGGATGTCCGTTGTATGTGTATGTGTTTGTTGTTAGAAGCGTTGGTAATCTCGGGTAATGATACGGACAGCCGGTCCAACGCCCTCCCCCACACCTGGCAGGGTGCGGAGGAGGGGGGGGGTTTGACATTTACCGTGCTGCTCCTCCATCTTTTCCTTCTCAAGCCTCTCAGGATACGGTATCCTAGGCTTGTATTCTCTTTGCTTCGGCTTTGCTGCTGTGGCTTGTGGTTCCTCAGGTTCAGGAGTAACTTCAGTGGCTTCCTTTGGGTCCTCTGCAGGCTTGTCTTGAGTCACTGGCGTTTCTTGAGTTGACTTCCCACTGCGCGTTGTGACTGCATTTGCGAACCCCTTAGGGTTTCCTTCGGTGTTAGATGGCAGTCCGCCTTGTGGTCTCCCTGAGAGTGATTGCGCGATTTGACCCACTTGACGCTCTAGTGCCTTCTGAGATGCCAGTTGATTCTGTAGTTGTTGGTTGATCTTTTCCATCTCCTGGTCATGTTTCTGGAATTGAGAGTTGATTTCTTGATCCCTCTTCTTTGTGTAGGAGTACATTTCTGTCATCATCTCTCGCATCGTGGGTTCTCGTTCCTGTCCTTGGGGCTGCTGAGGTTTGGCTGCAAACCCCGGTGGGTTTAAGCTTCCTGCCTGGTTCTTGTAGCTGAATCCGGCGTGATTCTTCCAGGAGGAGTTGTAGCGATCCCCGTAGACTGGACCTCTCTGTCCTTGACCCACAAAATCGACCGTCTCTGTGTTGTGCGGGCAGCTGGCAGTATTATGCGATTCTCCGCATATCTCGCACTCCTGTGGCTCCTTCTTCTGTGGCAAGACCACTTGGCAAAGAGTGTCGAACTTCTTTGATAACGCCTCTAGCTGGGCGGCCACCATTGTGTCTTGACTTACCTGATGCACCCCTGCTTTGAGTGGAATGTTGCTTCTAATTGAGGGGTACTGATAGTCGTTGAGAGCCATCTCCTCTAGTAATTGCTCGGCCTCTTCAGCAGTTTTCTCGCCGAGTGCTCCTCCAGCCGTAATGTCCACCAATTGACGGGTTTGTGGGCTGAGTCCATTGTAGAATGTCTGGATCTGCTGATATTGCTCCAACCCGTGGTTAGGACATCTTCTCAGTAGTTCCTTGAAACGCTCCCATGTCTCAAAGAACGATTCTCCGTGGTCCTGCTGATACGCGTAGATCTTCAGTCGCAGCTTCGCTGTCTTGCCAGGAGGGAAGAATCGGTAGAGGAACTTCTCTGCTAGGTCGTTCCATGTGGTGATCGAACCAGCAGGTTGTCCATCGAGCCACGCCTTGGCTTTTGATCGAAGAGAAAAGGGGAACAGGCGTAGCTTGGCCGCGTCACCGCTCAGGCCTGGGAGCTTGAATGTGTCGCACACCTCTATGAAGGCCCTGATATGCGCGTTGGGGTCTTCGTCTGTCAATCCATCGAATTGGATTGAGTTTTTGATCATAGTGATGACCTGAGGTGGGATGGTGTACGACTCATTCCCAGCGGTTACAGCGATGCTCGGGCTTGCTCCCGCCAAGCTCGGCTTCGTGTAGGATTATAGTGTTCGTCGTGGCGGATTTGCGTCGCCCATCGGTTGCCTCTGCTACTGACGTCTGCGTCGAAACTCTCGTTCAGGTTCGTCGAAAGGTATAAGTAGCTCAGATTGAGAACTTCGTCGCGTACACCAGCGCGTTGCAGGATTAGAAATTTTGGCTAAACTACAAATTTTGACTATTTAAAACGTTACCGTGTCCCCGGCAACGGCGCCAAAAACTTGATGTGTTGATAAGTGTTTATAAAAATGGGGTCCTACACTATCAAATTTTAAATTTATAGAACTGGTTATTCACCAGGGGACTATACCAACACACTAAGGCAAGTATACCTGTCGTGCGTAGCACAGTATTGGTAAACACCGGGTTGTCGAACCTCAGGGACACGAACTTGTTGAAAACAGTCGATTTATAATTCAGCCGGGTTTTTTTTGTTTTATTTTGAAAATGGATTTTAATTTGGAAAACTGAAAATGACAGTAATTAAATTGTTGTTTGGAAAGACAGAGTTTGGTAAAGGATCACTTAGGCATGGCTCCTCCAACTTAGATTTGACAGGTGTATCGGTAATGCGTTACTACTTATCTCTGAGGTGAACTAGGTCCTAAGACAAGGCTTACCTAGTTCCTATGGATAGGTTCACATTTAGGGTTATAGACACGCCCTAGACGGTTACTACTATTCCATGGTTAAGTACTGATAAGGTTGCGGTTTATGAAGTGCCCCAGGCTGGGTCCCGAGTTATCGGTGGCTCAACTCACAACTGGTTGGAGGGTTAGGATAGGTATGGCCCTAACGGTCCTAGAGTTGTGAAGCGGTTACAATTGAGTTGATAGGTTGACCTAGTAGGTCCTAGACACGACTAAGCAGGAACAGACCCGAGTTATCGGTGAATGCTTGACTACTTGACAATGGGAAGGGTATCTACTAGCTAAGGGTAAGGTGATTTCTCACTCAAACTCTATGGTGGACTCCTAATCGAATTCTAGGGTTTCCCTGATGATCGTGACTATTTCTAGTTCACGCGTACGCCGCAGATTCTGTTGTTCGGCTATACAATAGTTCCCTAACGATAGAAAGCTTTGCAAGCTAGGGTTAGGGTTCCACAAGACCAGAGATTGACTAGATACAATAAGGAATTCAATTCATCAACCAAATCAAAGCAATCATAACTTTTACTTCATAAATGCAAATGTAAACGAAAAACCGATACTTATAAAGTCAAACCATGGTTGGATTCGCCTCGCCTAAGCGATACGATGAGTTTAGCCAACCATGTTAATGTTTAAACATAAACAAATCAGATCTAAACAATAGTTCATGGCTAAATGTAAATACAATACCAAAGAGAAGCTCGAATGATGAAAAACGCTAACTTTTTCCTCGTTGAATGCTTCAAATCTTCAAGTCTTCGAATAGCTTCAATGAGGGCTTCCTATGGCTCTTTCTCTGCTCTCCAAGATGTCTTGAATGGTGGAAATGAGCCCTCTATTTATAGGGGCCGAAATCACGAAACTTCCAAAAATGGGTTTTTGGTCTGTCACGGCCTGCTATCCAGGGACAGGGTGCTTCACGGCCTGGACAGGGTCTTCACGGCCTGGCTATCCAGGGACAGGGTGCTTCACGGCCTGGACAGGATCTTCACGGCCGTGAAGGCTCTTCACAGCTTGCAGGTCAGGCCGTGACACAGTTTTCACCGGTGACTGGTTTGCGGCTCAGTGTCACAGCTTGGTCAGGATCTTCACAGCTTGGTCTAGGCCGTGACAGGGTGTCTCACAGCCTGCAAGCCGTGAAGTTTTCTGCACTTTTTGATTTTGACTTCTGCGTTTGACCGGTTGACCCGAACTTTGACTTTTCTTCATTTTCACCTCGTTTTCCGTGCCAAACTTGTTTTAACCTGAAAACTCACAATAATCATCAGAAACAATTATAATTTAATATTTCCAAGGTTATTTTGACGTTTCCAGCCCGAAATCAACTATATTTTCATATCCAAAACCACACACATCACCATCCACCTTGACTCAAATTTCAAAACCTTAAAAGATCATCCGCATGACCTCGTCATTGGTTCTATTACGGATGGAGTGAGGACTCGTCATCAGTCTGGATTGATCAATGAATGTTTGTTCGCGTGTTTTCTGTCTCAGATCGTTCCTAAAAATGTAGAGGAAGCTTTAGCAGATCCAAGTTGGGTGGACTTTATGCAGTCTGAGCTGCAACAGTTCAGAAAGCTGAAGGTGTGGCAACTAGTGGATCTTCCAGAGAACAAGGTTCCAATTGGTACAAAGTGGGTCTTCCGGAACAAGCCAGATGATAGAGGTGTTGTGATTAGAAACAAGTCAAGACTCGTGGTTCAAGGCTTTTATCAAGAAGAAGGAATTGACTATACCGAAGTGTTTGCACCTGTCATACGCATTGAGGCCATTCGTATTTTCCTGGCTCATGCTGCACACAAGAATTTCAAGGTGTTTCAAATGGACGTTAAGTGCGCTTTCTTATATGGGGATATTGATGAAGAAATCTACGTGAATCAACCTCCAGGCTTCGAAGATCATGAGTTTCTTGACAAAGTGTACAAGCTCGACAAATCTCTCTACGGTCTACATCAGGCTCCCAGAATTTGGTACGAGACTTTGACTCAATATCTTTTGGGTAAAGGCTTTACACGTGGATCCATCGACATGACGTTGTTTAAGAAAGAGGTCAACGACGAAGTGCTGATTGTTCAAGTATATGTAGACGACATCATTTTTGGTTCAACAAATGAGAAGCTGTGTCGCGAGTTTAAGGAATTGTTGAAGGAGAAATTCAAAATGAGCATGATGGGGGAAATGTGTTTCTTTCTTGGCTTGCAGGTGGAACAAAAACCAGACGACATTTTCATTCATCAAGAAAAGTACATTCTGGAAATTCTGAAGAAATACAAGATGAACGACGCTTCAGCTGAACTTACTCCTTTCACATCTCAGACATGTTTTACTCCCGACAGTCAAGGAAAGCCGGTCGACCCCAAGTATTATCGATCAATGATTGGGTCTCTTATGTATCTCACAGCCAGTCGTCCGGACATCACTTTTGCCGTATGCTACTGTGCTCGTTATCAGGCTGACCCAAGGGAATCTCATGAAAAGGCCGTCAAGCGAATTTTCTGTTATTTGAAGGGTTCATCAAGATTGGGTCTTTGGTATCCTAGGGGTGGAAGCTTTGAACTTAATTCATATTCCGACAGTGATCACGGGGGATGCAAGCTCGATCGAAAGTCAGTTTCTGGAGGATGCCAGTTTCTGGGGGAATGCTTGGTTTCATGGCAAAGCAAAAAGCAAATAACTGTCTCTTTATCCACAGGTGAAGCTGAATACATCGCCGCCTCAAGTTGCTGTTGTCAAGTGCTGTGGATTCAACACCAGATGATGGATTATGGAATCAACTTCCTTCATACACCGATGTTCTGTGACAATGAAGCCGCTGTTGGAATCTCCAAGAATCCGATTCATCATACGAGAACAAAGCACATCGAAACCAGGGTTCATGCAATCAGGTTTTGGTGAAAATATCAGCTTTCTGTGAAAATATCAGCTTCCTTCATACATCTATAAAGGGTTTATCGATGTTATTCCCATTGAAACCAAGGCCCAGAAAGCTGATATTTTCACCAAAACCTTTGATAAACCCCGCTTTTATGAGCTTATTAAAATGCTGGGCATGATTTCCTTTTAAATAAAAAAAATAATAATAATAATAAATAAATAAATAAATAAATAAATAAATAAATAATTTTTTTTATTCATTTTGTCTTAAATTTTTGTACATATTCTTTTAATTTTGTTTTATCTTAAGTTTGTCTTATTTGGACCTGCATGCTAAATTCAAATTGTTTTGAATCAGGTGGCTATCGCAGTTAAGCATTTTGATTGGCCAAATTCCTAAATCAAGAAATCAATGATCACGTTATCTACCTTCGAATGATTTCTGGCCAATCGTCAATCGAATATGATCAAGGGAGTAATTAAGTTCCATTTACCTTGCAATTTCTCTCATAACTGCTATTGATGTCTTTATTGCTATCTTGTGGGAGAATTGGGGGTAAATCACACTAAACCTGCTTAAATCTCATGAAATCTTTCTCAAATTATCTCCTTTCACTCATGCATTCGAAGCGGATTCCTTGTCAAAATATTTTCTTCGAAAGTGTTTCCATTCAAGCGTTTTTCAAATTTGTGTCAAGTATCGATCGAATCATTTTGTTTTGTTTTTAGTTTTCTTATTGAAAATCCAAAAATAAAGTATTTGTGGATTTTGGGGGAAGAATAAATAATCAAAAATTTCAAAAATGAGAAATTGATCCGACCTTGTGAGAAATGATAGGACATCAACATGCGTTATCTGCCATGGATAGAGTAGAAATAAAAGTTGTACTGTGCTTGTATGATCTTTGGGTGTGCATGACTAATATGATATCTATGAGTAGGATATAAACATAAAGCTTGTCTGATATACTCTAGTTTTCATTTCTTGATAAGTGTTGCAATGATTCTGATATTAAGAGATGTTCTGATGTACGCATGCTTTGCAATAAGGCTTTATGCCATTTTTACACTCAACTCAGTGGGTCTTCCTTGCGTGCTTATGAAGCCGACCTGATCACCTGCTGATTGAGTTTCTGCTTTATTTTCTTGGTGTTTAGTATATATCATCGGACTTTCTCTGCGTGCCGATAAGGCCGACCTGATTGTTGTTGATATATACGTCTTCTGCTTTATTTTTCATTTTTATTTTCCTAAGTGCATCGGGCTTTCTCTGCGTGCTTTGCGGCCGACCTGATCGCTGTTCACTTAGGGTTCTGCTTTATTTTTGCATGAAACATCATGAACGTATATCTCATTTTAAAAGGATAAAAGAAAAATCAAGATGAATATGATGATTTGTTAACTTCTTTGATAGAGTGAGGCTGGGTGATCAGTGCATGATTAATACACCTTAAGCATATCCAAAAATGTTAAATACTATTAGTGCATGCTTAATATCAATGTGATGCATTCGGTATCTGCTTGACTTGCATGCTGATTAAGTTTGAAATTGAAATGTGTGTGATGCGTATTGGTTGATATGATCTCACGTCTGGATCTTTCTCAAAATTAAAATAGAGTTTGTTTGTATAGTCGTTTTAGATTTCTTGTTTGAAAATTCAAAAAGATTTTCTTTCTGCGTTATTTTTGATAAGATCGATACTTTGTGAAGAGTATGATGATTGTGTGAGTTTGACGGCATTTCCAAAAATTTCAAAATCTTAAATGAGTCAAAATTGAATTTTTTGGGTTTCAGCGAAACTGTTGTTTCGCCTGATTAGTTTCGCCGTATACGCACTCAGCGAACTTATACTTTCGATGTCGGCGAAATCAATCTGTTTGATCAAAAGGCTCGAGCGAATATGCTCTTTCGCTTCGGCGAAACTACTGTTCCGCCCGAGCGAAACTACGGGCGAAACTGCCCAGGTACTTATACCCTTCATCGAGTACTCTCGGTTATTTTTTGAAAACCTAACCGAGAAAACCTGCAAATATCCGCCCCTCACGAAACTCTCAATTTCGCCCAAATCGTTCCTGTTTTATTGCCATTTAACCGATATCGGTTTGAGGTATACGGTTTCTGGGCATCCACTCGCATTCATCGCATCTGAAAACGCGAACTTTTTAGGGTTTAAATGTCAATCGGCGAGAAAGGGGTTCTCGGCCCTTTAATCCGTTGTTTAAAGTGTTTTTGAACCCTCATTGTGTGTGTTTAACTGTTGTATTGCTCAATCGTTGGTTTAAAATGCAAAAACAAGGCTTAAAATCGTTTTCCGGAATTTTGAATTTCAAAGGTCGCGTCCAGCGAAACTACATGTTCGTTAAGCGAAACTGAACGAAAGTTCAAAATCACGAGCGAAACTGTTCAGCGATAATGCCCAAATTTCGTTGACAGTGTCGCCGTGATTCACAGCGAAACTGCTGTTTCGCCTTCGGCGAAACTACAGTCTCGCAGCGAAACTGCAGTTTTTCGGCGAAACTGACCTCGTCAGTGTCGCTGCGATCAATCTCGCGAATCTATTTGTTTCGCCGTGTTACTGTGCGATGGTGTCTTAGCGAAACTACTGTTTCGCAGCAAAATTACCAATTTTTTTATTATTCAATTTAATTTTAAATTCCTTTTAACTCACAAAATTTCGGTTTCATACGCAGAAAAATGTCAGCTTTAAAGCACGAGCCGTGAAGCAATGTAACTGCATTTCTGGATGATAGAACTGACAAGGCCATCGGATTTAGAGACTGTATCGCATGGCTGAAGAAGTCATGCATCTTTCATGCCATTTCACATATGCCGATAATTGACGAAAGACATATCAGAGAATTCTGGCTCACGGCTGAGTATGACGTAAGGGCCAAACCAGAATGCATCCGAGCCAAAGTTATGCAGAAGGATATTGTGATCACCATGAAAACAATTGCTGAAGCTCTCAAACTTGAAGACGACGTTGGTGAAGTAACAAAGCTGAAGGAACTGGATGTTTTGAAAGGATTTGAGAAAGATATGGGATACGAAGGAGGCGAATTATGGAAGAACAAGAAAGAGATTAAGAAGTCCTTGATGTCTAAGGAATGGAGATACATCGCACATGTTTTCATCTCATGCTTAGACGACAGAAAAGGTGGTTCTGATGGTTTGAACTTGATTTGGGCCGAGGCCATGCTGTTGGTTTGTAAAGGAAAGAAAGCCAACATACCTCAGAGAATATTTGACGCAATGGTGTCAAACATTCAAGCACTGAAGAAGTCAAGATGGCTCTTGTATCCGAGATTTCTGCAAATGATTATTGAACATTTAGAGCCGGAATTGCCAAAGATGGGTGCGGCTCTCATTGTAAATCCAATGCACCCAAGGATTTTGTCTGATTGTGCTGCTAAGAGACCCGATTTCTCCGGATACACCACCTACCTGATGAAGCATATGTACTCTGCAAAGAGGTACGAATATATTCAGAAATTGATTGAATCTGAAAACAAGAGAAGAAATGACGGGAAAGAAAGTGAGAATGTTAAGGGAAAGAGGAAACAATATGTAAGAAGCTCTGGAAAGGAACCAGTTGATGAAATTGAAGATGAGCTTGAAAATCTGACACAACAAAGAAAAGGGTCAAAGCAAAAACAGACTGCACCTACAGAAGAAGAAATGAAGGCAACCAAGAAAAGAAAGGTTGATCCCAGATCAGAGTTGGATGAAGATGTCATTCGAGGTGTAAATACCTCCTTGGCCAATGAACTAGGGATGATCAAGACCAAGCTTGTCAATTCTGAGATTAGAGAGAAGGAGAAGGATAAGCAGATCCAGAATCTGAATGAGATTATTGTGAAGCAATCTTCAATGATTAAATCCCTGCTGATAGATATGAATGAGATTAAGAAGCATCTGGGTCTGCCTATTCAGATGAGCGAAGCTGAGATTGACTCCATGACTGACATTTCAAAGTTTACAACAGGAGGAGAAGGTGGTAGTGGTACTGGTGGATCTGGAGGAGCAGGTGGAAGTGGTAATGGTGGTAATGAAGAAGCTGGTGGTAGTGGTGCTGTAAATGATGAAGATCTTGATGCAATCCGTTGGGCTAGATTTATTTAAGGCATGAACATTAGTGTTGGGCTTAGTTTATATTAGTTTTGGGCTTGTTATTTAATAGGTTAATGGGCTTATTATAGTTTATGATTAGGCCATGTGGGCTACCTTTAGGTTTACGATTTTTGTATGGGTAGTATATAAACCCAACATGTTTATGATTGTAACCAAGCTTTTCAATACACATTTTCTAGTTTACGTTTTCTGTCTCATACTTGTGTTTACGATCAGCTTCACTTGTAGAGGTTTCTCATTCAAGATTCAATCTTTCTCTTAGATTGAATCTATTTCATCTACTTGTTTCTTGAATTGATTGCATTTGAGGTTTCCGCACTCATTTGTGATTAGATACCGTGTTGATGGTTTGATCTCGGACCTACAATTGGTATCAGAGCTAAGAATCATTGATTCAAGGCTCACATGATATAGATTCAAGTGTTTTCTGGGTTAAAGTGTTGTTTTTTTGAAGATTTGAAGGGTTTGGTAGTGATTACGTTTTCTGCTGCTGCTGTTCTTCGTGATTACGATCGGGTTTTCTGGGTTTCAGTGAGTTTACGACTTCTGCAGTTGAAGATCTTCATCAGCTGTGTGTTTACGACATCAAGATTGGATTTTTATCGAGTTTACGATCGAGAGATTTGTGTTTACGATTTTGCTTGGTCGTAATCAGTGTTTACGATTCTGCTTCACTGGAATCACAAGTCGTAATCAGTGTTTACGACTGTTTTTATCGTAATTGGAGTTTACGATCGGTTCTTATCGGAAACGGTGTTTACGACTACGAAGTCGTAATCAGATATCGTAATCGGTGTTTCCGATACTTTAAGGCGGTTTTGTGTTTGCGACTTTGGGTTTTATCGGAATCTGTGTTTACGATCGTAATCAAGCCTTTACGATCGTAATCAAGTGGTTGTTATCGTAATTTCGTTTGTTTGGACGTTTGGACTTTAGATTTAGGTTCCCTTTGCTATCGTAATGGATTTTGAACCAAGTATGTATCAGAAATTGGACTTCGAGATTGGGTCTATTACTCGTCCACCTAGACTTACTTCGGCAGATAACTTTTTGGATTGGAAGTATAGGTTCGAAAACCACTTGAAGAGTGTTGACTTGAGATTGTGGAGAGCGGTGCTGAATGGACCACATGTGCCTACTCATGGAGAAGGAGCTAAGGCAGGAAAAGCTAAAACTGAAGAGGAGTTTGAAGATGACGACTGGGAAAGGTGCAACAAGGCTGAGAGGGCATTTGCTATTATGACCATGGCATTGACACCAGACATTGCTCAAGGTTTTAAGCATTGCAAGACAGCGAAACAACTGTGGAATGCATTGATTGTTGCTTATGAGGGAAATCCTGACATCAAGGCAAGTCGAAAGCAGATGTTGAAGCAGAAATTCAATTTGTTTAATCACATCCAAGGTGAATCCTTCGAAGCGCACGTACAAAGATTTGTCTCTCTGATGGCAGAAATGTCAAGTTATGGTGTGGAGCCGGAGATAAAAATTTGAAGTTGCTAAACAGTCTACCAAAGTCATGGAATACCAATATCTCAATTATTAAGGACAACAACAAATTGAGTGAGCTGTCTCTGGATGAAATGATTAACAAGTTGAAGTCAAAGCTCATTGATGATAAGCAGCGGGAGTTGAATCATATAAGTTCCTTGAGTTTGGCTGGGAAACTGAATCAAGCTTTGTTGTCGGAAGAGGTAGATGTGAAGCAGAAAGGAAAGTCTGTTGGAGGTGGATCAAGTTCGGTGACTCAAACGAATGCTTTTGTAGCACAACCTCAATCTAGTCAGAGTGGAGGTGACAATTCTGAGCCCAACAACGATCCCAATTTTGCACTGGGTATGGGATTCATGAACAGTTACCATGCTTTAATGGCCGGAACTCTAATTCCTTCTGAGATCCTATCGGGGGAGCTGAATCAGATTAATCCAGAGGATGTGGAGATGTTGGACGTCTCTTGGCAAATGGCTATGGCGGTGTTCAGGGCTAAGAAGTTCATGGCGACTACAGGGAGAAATGTTTGGAAGGATCGGGACAAGATCAGAATGGGGTTTGATAAGACGAAGCTTAGGTGCTACAATTGTGATGAATATGGGCATTTCGCTAGAGAGTGTAGCAAGCCAAGGAAGGAGAAAGCAGAGATGAAGAAACCAGCTGAAGGGAAGGCAAAGGGCGAGACAAGTGCTTTAATGGTGCAGGAAGGAGGAGGATATGACTGGACCTCCCAAATGAAGGATCTGAGCCTGACACATGCTATGATGACTGCTATGGATAATGATGATGAGGAAGAGCATGCATTTGTCGTGACTGAAGATGAACCTGAGGAGAATGAAGCTATGGCAGCTGACCACACCAAGGTATGTTCTAACCCTGTTTGTCATCGTATAATTACTGGTCTTAGACAATTTTGCAAAAACTTTGAATTAGAATTGTTTGAGACAAAATGTGAAAGAAGCTCATTTAAGGGTAGATGGCAAAAGAACGAAGAAAAAGTTAAAGCCCAGAAATTAGATATAGTGAAATATAAGAAACTTGCAACTGAGAATGCCTATTTGTATGACAACGCTAAGTTAGAAATAGCTGAGCTAAGTAAGCAGATAGATGACCTTAAGCATAAGAACAATGAGTTGCAGGTTAAGCTTGACATGAACCTTATGAGAAGCAAAAGAATGTTACAGGCTAGTAAATCTCTAGATACTTGCATAACTGAGGTTAGAATGGGTAAGGATAAAGGTGGAATAGGAATTAGCTTTGCAAACAAGAACGTTGTTCCTCAAGATAAAACTAGAGATGTGATAGGAATGATCTTAGAGGAGGATCAGATAGATAGATCTGCATCGGAAATGCATGAAGAAGGATCTCCTTTAGATAGTGTCTTGGTTGGAGTGAAGCCTATGACAGTAGAGGAAATTGAAAATGAAAAGCACATGACTTATGGCTTGGGTAATAAGGATAGTGTGAAGATAGATGCGTGTGAAGCAGGTCCATCAAATACTTCTCTGAATAACTGTGTGAGCACTTCTGATGTATCTATTTATTGTGCAGATGAAGTAGAAATCAAAGACATTTCTGAGGAGGATGCAGAGTGTCAGAGAGTGGCAGAGAGTCATGAGTCTAGCAGTTCTAGTAGTTCTAGTAGTTCTAGTTTGTGTTTACCTAAGGATGATGTAATGGCACTTGTGTCAGAACTAGAAACATCCAAGTCAAAACAAGTAGCTGTATCGTTGTTAAAAAATGTTTCAGAATCGAATGAAAAAGTGTCTGGTTTTAAAATTCGTGTGCCTAACACAAAAATAGGTCGTGAGACTAAGCCCAAAGACTTTGTTGCTTATCCCCAGGTTGTGTCAGCTTTTAATAGAACAAACAAATCTAAATCAGAACAATTTTGTTTAATTACACAATCTGATAAGGATAAACAACGTGTTATACAAAAATGGGATGATAAGCCGGAGTGGAAGTCGTCTTACCCAAGACATTCGTACCTCTGTAGTTATGTCAATGGGCCTAGACTCATGAATTGCTTTCAATGTGGAAAGCCAGGACATTTTGCAGCTAACTGTGTGAATAGACCTTACCAACCATACTATCCGCAAAACCCACGGACTAGTATGTTGGAGAGAATGATGACCGGAGAGAAGCAAAAACAAAAGCAGAAACAACAAGCTGTGTCTCAGGGGAAGCAGCGTTTTGAACCAATGAAGACTGAACAGTCTAAGGTTACAAACGCAAAGGCACCTGTGACAAAGCCTGTCGTTGATAAGTGGAATGTGACCAGAACTTCTAAACAAACTTATGTATCTAAAGGAGTTTACCACAAGATAAAACCAGAATTTGTCGAAAAACAAGTGGCTAAAGTAAAGTGAGCTAATCAACCTAATGGCAAAGCGAAAGCCGAGCAACAGGTTTTGAAACAAAAAAGTGTCGCTCAAACAAAACAACTTGTGTATACTAAACTGAAACTTGAGTGGACACCGGTTAAAAAGCCAACTGGTAAAAAAGTCATTTCACCACAAAAGAAACCTGTGACTGTGAACAATTCAACAACTGTGTTGAAACCAGAGAAAACCACCACATGGAAACCAAAAGCCAACATTCAAAATGAGAATGTGTCTGGATCAAAGTCTGAAATGATTCTCCAATTAGTTAACTACATTGATGCAAAAGGTGTGCCCAGATCTGTTATGGCCTGGGTACCTGGATCTCATTAATTTCTGATTGTTGTAGGGACAGCCAAGAAGATCTATCAACAATCTCTGGTACGTTGATAGTGGTTGCTCCCGACACATGACCGGAGATCTGTCCCTTTTGGAAGATGTAGAGGATTTCGATGGTGGAGGAGTTTCTTTTGCAGGTGGTGTGGGTGGTAGAATTAGCAAGAAAGGTGTTGTGAGAAGTGGAAATCTGTCCTTTTCTGATGTTCACTACGTGGAGGAACTGTCTCACAGTTTGCTGAGTGTCTCTCAGATCTGTGACAGAGACTATTCGGTGATGTTCAATCGAAAGGAGTGTATTATTTTGAAGCCTGGTGTGAAGATACCTGAGGAGTGTGTACTGATGTGCACTCCAAGACGTTCAAACTCATATCTTCTCAACATGGGCAATCCTCCAACGTCAGAAGAAGCATGACTTATATCAAAACAGAATGAAAATTTGGCTATGTTGTGGCATAGACGTCTCGGGCATGCTAATATGAAGAACCTGACCAAGCTCGCAAAGGGAGAGCATGTCAGAAAGCTACCCATCAAAGACTTCTCAACTGTGGAAAAATGTGTGGCATGTGCGAAGGGGAAGCAGCACAAGTTGCCACATCGTCCGAAGATAGCAAACTCTGTGTCATCAGTTCTACAACTCCTACACATGGATCTATTTGGGCCTATGCAAGTTCAGAGCATCAGCAAATTCTCCTATTGTCTAGTGATTGTGGACGACTATTCACGTTTTACTTGGGTCTACTTCTTGTCAAACAAGTATGAAACTCCAGCCCTAGTGAAACAGTTTGTCACTCTCATAGAAAATCAGCTGAACAAGAAGGTCAAAGCTATCAGATCGGATAACGGAACGGAATTCAAGAACGCTGAGTTGAATATGTTTTGTGGGGCTAAAGGGATTGACAGACAGTTCAGTGCGCCCTACACCCCTCAACAAAATGGTGTAGCTGAGAGAAGAAATAGGACACTCATTGAAGCTGCAAGGACAATGATGTGTGAAGCTAAACTCCCAATCTTCTTCTGGGCCGAAGCAGTCAACACAACATGTTATGTGCAAAATCGCGTTCTGTTAAACAAACGTCATGAGAAAACTCCGTTTCAGATTGTCTACAAAGAGAAGCCGACAGTGGGTTATTTCAAGACTTTCGGGTGTCCGTGCACGGTGCTGATTCAGTCCGACTTAGGGAAATTCGAGGCGAAAGCGGATGAGTGTTATTTCGTGGGTTATTCGGGAAATACTGCTTATCGAGTCTATAACAAGACCACCGGTTTGATTATCGAAGCATTCAATGTGGACTGGCTTGAAGACAATCCGACGGATGCAGGGACTGGACCAGATTGGATTTTTAACTACGGGTCTCTGTTTGAAGGGTTCAAGTTTTTGAATGATCTTCATAATTTGGGTGAAGAAGAAGTGATTATCACTCAGCCATCTGAATCAAGACCTTCTGTTGAAAGAGTCTGTGAGAAGACACCAGTTCCTGTCCCCACAAATGTCAACGTAGATGCTCCGGGAACTTCAGGAACGTGTGATAATGATTCAGAGATACCTCAAAGTCCAGGTATTAGTGATATAAATGATAATGTTGTTTCTTCTAATCTGCATGTTTCTGTGTCTGTGCCAGATGTCCAGGTATCCAGGATCAACAAGGATCATCCAGTCAGCAACATACTTGGACCTGTGTCTGCAGGAGTTTCAACTAGAAGCCGCACAGGGGATATCAATTTCTGCATGTACTCATGTTTTATCTCCCAGATTGAGCCTCCGAATGTGATGGTTGCTCTCAGAGATCCGAATTGGATAGAGGCCATGCACAATGAGCTTAATCAGTTCTCAAAGCTGGGAGTGTGGCGACTTGTGAAGCGTCCAGATGACAAGAAGGTGATTCCCACAAGGTGGCTTTATAAGAACAAGAAGGATGACTCAGGAATCATTGTAAGAAACAAGGCGAGGTTAATAGTACAAGGTCACAGGCAAGTTCACGGGATTGACTATGACGAGGTATAAGCTCCAGTGGCAAGATTGGAAGCAATTCGGATCTTTCTGGCTGTGGCATCGTATCTCAATTTTACAGTCCATCAGATGGATGTGAAGACTGCCTTCCTGTATGCAGAGATGAACGAAGAAGTTTATGTAACCCAACCACCAGGGTTCATAGATGAAGAGAATCCAGATCACGTTTATCTACTGGATAAGGCCTTGTACGGTTTGCATCAAGCTCCTCGTACCTGGTATGAAACGTTGTCCAATCACCTGGTGGAGAATGGATATACAAGAGGAGTTGTTGATCAAACTTTGTTTAGAAAGAGGGTGGATGAGGATATTATCATGGTGCAAGTGTATGTAGATGACATCATCTACGGTTCAACAAACGAGGAATTGTGCACCGAATTTGAGGAGATCATGAAGAAAAAGTTTGAAATGAGCGATCAGGGGGAGATGAGTTTCTTCCTAGCCTTGCAAGTAAAACAAGATGAATCTGGGATTCTTATTCACCAAGCCAAATATGTGAATGAGATTCTAGAAAAATTCAAGATGCAAGACTCAAAGCCAATTTCAACTCCAATGGCATCCCGACCTCTCTTGTCAGCAGATGCAGACGGGGAGTCAGTGAGCGAATTCACGTACCGATCAATGATTGGTTCACTGATGTACTTAACAGCAAGTCGGCCAGATATTATGCATGCAGTTTGCTTGTGTGCTCGCTATCAGGCTAACCCTAAACTTTCTCATTTAAATGCTGTTAAACGTATTTTTAGGTATCAGAAGGGCAGGCCTAGGCTTGGTCTTTGGTACCCAAAGAACACTGACTTTCAATTGTATGCATATACTGACAGTGACTATGGAGGCAGTGACTTGGATCGAAAGTCAACCACTGGAGGATGTCAATATCTGGGCGATCGACTCATTTCCTGGCAGAGCAAGAAGCAACATACCGTATCTAAATCAACTGCCAAAGCAGAGTACGTGGCAGCATATGCCGGTACTTCACAGGTAGTATGGATCCAAAACCAGCTCACAGACTACGGTATGGAATTCGTTAACACTCCTATCTTTTGCGACAATGCTGCTGCTCTGGAAATTGTGAAAAACCCTGTCCAACATTCTAAAACCAAGCATATAGACATAAAGGTACATTTCATTCGAGATTGCTATGATCGGGAGCTAATTCAGCTTCAAAAGGTAAGCTCCGATTAGAATGTGTCGGACATTTTCACAAAACCCCTCCCGCGACCAAATTTTGAAATGTGTGTCGAAGGCCTTCAGATGATTGCCTTCGAGGAATGATCTGATCAACTTTTATTTGTCAATATTTAAAAAAAAAAAAAAATTAAATATATAGTGTTTGTTTTTCAAAAGCCTCATAAAAACAGGGGAAGACATATAATTGTCTCAGAAAATTCAAAAAAATATCTGTTTGAGGTTTTTATGATGTCTTTTGTTTTGCCTTGAGTTGGTAGGAAGTGATATAAATTTCCATGACGATCGGAGACTGACACGTGTAAGGCAGAAGTGAAAGACGTCTCAAAGATGATGTTCGGTAAGTTAAATCAAAAACAATGATCATCCATTGTAAGTGCAGTAAACTTAACTCTTATATATGTTTAGTTTTCCATCCTAGTTTACATAGTTTAAAAAACTGAGACCCGGCAAAAATGGGTTGAGAGTGGTATTTACCTAGTATTCACTCTCTCACACGCCATGTTTATACTGTAAATGACAACTCCACAGAAAAAGAAAAAGAAAAGGAATTAAAAAAAATAAAAATAAAAATATATGCAAATTGTGAAAAAGAAAATGAAAAAGAAAAGAAAATTATTCTGTTGGTCTTCTCTGCGTGCTTATGCGGCCGACCTGATCACCAACCAATAATTCATGAAAATAAGAAATAAGTGGTTGTCAAAGCAGTGTTGCATGGTTCCTCAAGTTGGGGGTTTGTGAATCCTCAATAAACTCTGAGGTTGGGTAGGTTTTGCTATGAACAATTGGGTGTGGGGACGGTTAAACATGACGGTAATTATGTACCACAATTAAGCACTTAAAATGTTTTTAACTGGATGTGAGTTTATATGATTTCAAAATTTTTGAGCAAATGTCTAGAGCGTCGAGTAACGGAAGCTAAAAAAGGTTCCTCAGTTAAAGATTTGTCTGGTTTGATCCATGAATTTACATCAGTTTCGAGGCAAGTAAATTTTTAATTTCTGTAATTAGGTTTTAACTGATTTATGGTTTACTTTATTTTTTATTAAATCTTTAAAATGGCTAAAATTCAATTTTTATGATCATGATCAAATACTCGGGGTTTGAGTCTAGGGGAAGCTTCATAAATTCTCAACTGTTTATCAAAGTTAACATAATTTTATGAGAATTATTTTTAAGAGGCTTGGGTGATGTTTGAAATATTTTTGAACCTTGAGGGGGCAAATTTAAAAATTTTGTAAAAGGGTATAAAACCCTTTATCCGGATTACGATCAACCATTTCTCCTCTGCGTTTACGATTTTCACTCCCGAAACCCTAGCCCCGCCGCTGTCATTACCGGAAAACCTTCTCCGACCTCCGCTGAGCAATCCGAGCCCACCATCACCTTCGCAATCCTTTTCCGACCAAGAACCCCTTATCAATCGACCGGTTTCACAAGTTTTCATCGGTCCATTCTCGGGTTTTCCGATTTGAGCCCTAACTCGAGATTACCTTCTGATTCGACTGAGTGGAAGTATATTTTGGTGTTTTCGAGTCGATTTTGCAAAGTTTAGAAGTCGGCTTCGTGTTTAGAACCCATTGAAGGTAGTGGTGGTTGTTTACTTGTGTGTATTTGAGATGTTTGATCTGTTTACGAGTTTTTGCAGGTTTGGCTATGGCGGATATGCGTGTTTACGACCACCTAATGAAGAAGACGACGTTTGGGCGTTTACGATTCGTGTTTACGATTCAACGTTCACGATCGAGTTGATTACGATTGGGCCTTAACTGGTTATTCAGTGTTTACGATTGGTCTTATTTGATTACGATTGGACCTATTTTAAATCAATCGTGAACCCGATTAGCGAATCGTAAACCCATTGTTATGGATCGTAAACTCGATTGATTGAATCGTAAACTCATATTAATGAGAATTAATGTCTTAAACTCTTATTTAAAAAAATAATAATAATAATAATAAAAATAAAAATATATATATAAAAAAAACAAAAAAAAAATAAAATAAAAAATTTGAACATGTTTAAGATAAAAATTTATGATGTTTGTGAACGTGTGTTTCAAAATCAAATATTCTTTGAAATTTTAAATTGATATGTTGTGAACCAAAACTTTAACGTGATAATCAAGTGAATTTCAAATTGTTTCCAATCAAAGCAGTATTGATTAAATATGTCTGATACATATGTCTTGTCTTTCTCAGATGGCAGAAGAGATGCTTATTGAAGACATAAAATATGAACAGGATCACTGTATGCCTGCTTATCTGGAAGACCCGCCAGAAAAACACATGGAGTTATTTTACTCTCTTGTGGCTGGTATGAACACTTGCAAAATCAACCACGCCCTGAGGACGAATGTACTCATTGATGAGATGCTGGTCAGGGAATTTTGGGGTACTGCTAGGGCAAATTCCGACAAGACGAGGATTACCGCAACGGTCAATAACAGACAAATTGTTATTGAGGAAGAAGATATAAGGCAGGGGCTGAACATTACTGATGATGCTTCACATCCTATCAAGTATCCGAAGGAGGTAGTTCTGGCAGGGGCGCAATCAATGGGGTATGAAGGAAAATTTCCGCCCATCTTTAAGAAGCTTCTGCCGCACTACTGGAGGTGTCTGGCGCATTACATGCAGAAATCTTTCCTTGGGAAAAGAACGAGCTTTGATCAGTTAAACCAACTTCATGGAACTGCCTTTGTTGCCTTGGCCTTAGATTGGGACTTTAACTTTTCAAAGATGATGCTGATTGATTGGATAGGCAATGCAGAACTAAGTGCCAGAGAACAATTTTTAATGACACCAAGGTTTGTCCAAATGGTGGTGATGAAGAAGTATCCAATGATTGAGGAGAGGATTGAGAAACTAGATGTGAAGGTGATGGACATCGGAGTATTTGGCCTGCAAACCCAAGATAGACCGGGTAAGCAATTTTTTGAAGGTAGACTGGAGTGGACTAAGAGGGGTGCGTTCCCAGAGGTTGCAAGGGAACAAGTGATGGATGATTCTGAGCCAGAAGCTGACGTGCCGGTTGTGAATGCTATGGTGACTGAAGACCAAGACTTAACAGCAACTCCGGCTGTTAATGTTCAAGAAGAAGATGCAATCATACCCTCGGATGAAGAGAATGTAATAGATGATATTCTCGCTGGCCAGGAGATTACTGATGATGATATTTATGGGAATCTGGGGCCCCTTAACCTTAAAAGGTCAAGGGATGACATGATCGGATCGTCAGGCAGTGATACAACCCCTCCTGAGCTGAATCTGGATGCTGAAGATGTTCTTGTTGAACCAATTCCAGCACGTGAACCTTCACCTAGAAAGAGGTCAGATCCAAGAAGCATCAGATTCAAGCTATCAAAGACCAGCTCAAGCATCTTATTAGTACATCCAGCTGGGCCCAGTTCTGAGGGTCCCAGTACTCAAGAAGAAACAGCTGCTGAAGATGTACAAGATCAACCTACTTCTGTGCAAACTGAAACTCCAGTTCTAACCGAACGTAGCCCAGTTCGGGAAGAAACTCAATTCCTGGAGGTTGATCATACCTTTGTTGCTCCAAGCCCAGTGAGAGTAAGCGCTGCACCTGTCTTAACTCTGCCTACAGCTGCCCCTAGCTTCAGGCCATTTCAAGCAGCGGAGCTTCCAGTAAATATGAGGATAAGTGCTGATCCTCAGATCAATTTCCTGATCTCTCAAAACAGAATTAGAGAAAATGAGATCAAGGCTCTTCAAGCTGAAAACAAATATATGAGAGAGAAGGAGGTGGCAGACAAAGACAGAATGAAATATCTGTACAGCATGCTGGTGGACCTGAGGAAGAAGTATAATGAATTGAAGGATGTTGTGGGATCCAACTCCTCAGGTGCCCCAGGTCAGAGTTCATCACAGGGTGTGCATGGTAGTGATGCAATGAATGAAGACGATGGAGATGAAAATATTGAGATGTCTGAATATGCCAGAGGAGGTAGAGTGATCTCCAAAGCTCCTGAAGGTCACGACAACTGGTTCCGAGAATTCTTTCAAGGACCAGCCCCCACTCAGTATGCTCTTGATCTTGGAAGTAGCTCTTTAGACAAAAAGGGGAGTTGTGAACCCATCTTGTGCTGGCATTACGACGCTAAGAAGAAATTATTTGCTGTGATCCGTGAAGGCTACAGTCCTGTTGAATATTATAGAAATCGTGCACAATTCCATTCTTGGACTGAGCCTGAGATCAGAAATCTGCTTCGAGCTCCTTACATAAACAGGTGGAACAGCCCTGACGGAGACCTCATCAGAAACAACCTGCTGAGCCATCTAGAAAACAACTTTGCAGATTTTGAGTTGAAAGAGGTCAGATGGAGAGAGACAGGGACTGACCCAGCGACTGGAGAACCTATTGGTGAAGCAAGGAGACCACCCACCAAACGTACAAGAGTTATCAATATGTTGGACGAGATTGAAGATGGTACCTTGGTCAAAAACTTTGACTGCTGGTGTTATGATCCAACGACACACGAGGTGGTGGTTCTCTGCAAGGCCCTGAGGCAGTTTCGCTTTTACGATCCGGTGGATTTGCTAAGGTTTGGAGACAAGGATATCAAGCTGCTCGCCTCACAGCCTATTCTTGGAGATGAAAATGACTTGGAAAACGCTGTGAGGGTGGGAATCTTCCATGGAACGGCAAACCGGATTGTGGCGAACAGATGGTGGTCGAACAACGTTCAAAGCACATTCAGATTCGATTTGCCGCTGCCGTAAGTGGACTAATGGTTCATGCCTAGGGGAAGATTGTTGGGCTAGATTTATTTAAGGCATGAACATTAGTGTTGGGCTTAGTTTATATTAGTTTTGGGCTTGTTATTTAATAGGTTAATGGGCTTATTATAGTTTATGATTGGGCCATGTGGGCTACCTTTAGGTTTACGATTTTTGTATGGGTAGTATATAAACCCAACATGTTTATGATTGTAACCAAGCTTTTCAATTCACATTTTCTAGTTTACGTTTTCTGTCTCATACTTGTGTTTACGATCAGCTTCACTTGTAGAGGTTTCTCATTCAAGATTCAATCTTTCTCTTAGATTGAATCTATTTCATCTACTTCTTTCTTGAATCGATTGCATTTGAGGTTTCCGCACTCATTTGTGATTAGATATCGTGTTGATGGTTTGATCTCGGACCTACACAATCAATATGAGTGATGTAAATCTTTATAGTTTTGAAACAGACAAACAGCCAGAGATCGTCCAAGCACAATTCCACCACCTTATTGATGAAAGTGATGAAGAGGCTGAAATTGATGATCTTTCAGAGCCTGAAAACTACTCTTTGACTGAAAATTCTCTGACTTATCAAGCAAAAATCAGCTCTGTCAGTCAAGAAGTTATTGAGTTGAGAAGAGAAGAATGGTTCACCAAGCCTGAAATTGAAGATCAGACTCCTTTATTTCAAAATATCTCATAACCGAGGAGGAAAGAGTCTGATCGTCACATCATAAGCTGGAAATTCAATGCAGCTATCCATGCCTTTATGATCAAAAGGAGAGGGGGCAGCATCTCATATATACACAAACGTGATAGCTTCAAGACCTTGCCTAGATGGGATCTGAGGAGGTTGGCAGAGCTCCCCCTTATTGATGAAGACCAAAGTGGAAGGGCAATAAATTTGAAGATGATGCTGCAACAGGCTGCGAAAGACGACTTTGTGTCCTTTGGATATATGAAAGGTGAAAGGAAGAAGTCAAGGACTGAAATTGATGAAACGACTGGAAAGCCCAAAGTCTACCTGAAGTTCAAACCAGCTAAAACAATGAACAGGGTCAGTATTCCAGATCAACAACTTTCAAGGCTGCAGTTATTCAAGAAATGGTTTTATGATAATCAAACTGGTGAGGCAGTTATCAGAATTGGAGAAGATGCTGAGATTAGATTGTTCGACCCGATGGAAGTCTTTTCATTTAGCAACGACGATCTGAAGACCTTGTGCGAGAATCCAATTAGATGTGGGGCAGGAGATGACACAGCTGAAGAGGCAAATCTGTTTATGAGAGTTGCCAACAAAGCCCGGGGGATTGTCAAAGAAATCAAGGATTTAGCATAGAAGGTAAGGGCTGATGAAGACAAAATGGAAGAAGATAGAGATTTGGCAAATCTGATGAACAAGACTTGGGGCAGAACTGATGAATCATCTGAGCAAGTTGAAAAGCCGGCTGATGTCCCCGTTGCTAATGAGCCAACTGTTTTGGGGGAATCAGAGGCAGATGTCCCCGTTGCTAATGAGCCAACTGTTTTGGGGGGAATCAGAGACTACAGATTTGAACAAAGAGCCAAGCACAATTGAAGCCGGAGCTGAAGAATGAAGATCAAGAGGCTGAATCCCTCCCTAGGGGGAATATTGAAGATCAATGTAGGGAGGAATTCATAGTTTTTTTTAGTCTACTTGTTTAGATTAGCTTAATTGTAATCTTGTCTTTTGGGTTGTTAGCGAAACTACCGAGCGAAACTGTTGTTTCGCTCGGTATCTAGATTAGTCTGTCTCAGTGACAGTTTTGCCTGGCCAGCGAAACTACCAGCGAAACTGTCTACTGATGTGTATAAATAGTAGCCTTAGTGCTCTCATTTGTAACTTTTGCAACATTCTCAACCCTAATACAGATTTCTGCATTTTTGGTAAGTTTGGTGACGGCTAGGAGCTTTCTATTACATCTTTGTAGCTTTTTCTTCATCTCTTATCATTCTTTTGGTTGATGTTATGATTGTTCAATACTAGAAACCCATTTTAGCTATTGGAAATCATCATCTATTGTTGTTTGATTGGTTTTCTTCTCAAAACACCATCATTAGCACTGATTAAGATCAGTAAGGACCAACAGGTACTTGTTTTTATTAGTTTATCAATCCTCTCGTGATATGTTGTATTAGATCTGTTATGTTTCTCATTCTTAGCATCAGTGTGGCCTATCTATGTCATTCTTAGCTACAATCCTTTCATTATCCGTTTTTCTATATATGTTCTTCTCAACTGAAGCAGGTTTCACCATTAAAAAAACAATAGTAGTCCTACCAATAGGTGTGTATTGAAAAGTGTTGCTTGCAAATAGTCACAAATTACCACCTTAAAAAGTTTTTATCACATACCACTTTCAAATCCTTGACAGATAAATTCTCATACTTAATTACATTCAACTTTTAGGACATTACGAAGCCTTTATCTTTTAAACTCCAAGACTCATAAGAATTTTTTGACAAGGAGGTGTATCTCTTCAAAATGAAATGATTAACGGGTGTGGATTAGAATATATATAATTTTAGGGTAGTTCGTATTATATTTTTCCCGGCTAATGTCCCACTTCGAATTGCAACCTTGCATTTAATCTATACAAAATTCCTAAATAACTTATATTGCACTTCGAATATCGACCTTGTTGATCTCAGATAAATAATAACGGAACACCCAAATAAAAATATATATTAGTGACAAACATAGTAATCTAAAAATAAATGTTCATAACACATGAATAATAGAATACAAATCATAAACATAATAATTTTAAAATCAAAATCCAGATGTAAATAGCTATATTGTGATGATATCATTATCTTTTATAAGCCTTAAGGTGTTGCTTAAACAACACATCCTGACTACTACAGACTTGATGACAATATTTAGATGAAACTCATCTAAATGTGCCCCTTTATATCCAGATTTTTAAGAAATAAAGTGGCTGGTTACGATCACAAAAGTATAACATTTCACAAATTATACCCATTGTTGGTAAATTAAAATAATTTGAATGAGTCCTGATAGAATATAAATTGCAACCAAATTAAGATATAGATATTTGCATATCATGTATTAAAAGTTTCAATCCAGTCAAATATAACTTGATGCTTTTAGTAATCCACATCAATAAACTTTATATGCTAGCAAATACAAAAGCAGAATGACAACTACAAAGCAACAGAGTGGGAACCTGCAAACAAAGAGCACCAAATAAACATTAAATTATAATCAAAAATAACGATCCCATTTTGTTGTTCAATTAAACTAAAATGACAAATGTTTAAAGACTATAAAACTCAAAATATTTTTCCTTGAAAGGGCAAAAACTCAATTTGTTGATTTATTCTGACAAGCCAAGCCTAGGATTCCCTCTCCTAACCTGCAATACATGGTTTCAAATCACGTTTTCACAAACAGTGAAAGCAATTTTTACACCATTTCTTAAAAAAAAAAATTTGGGGCACATCACTTTGGAAAACAATCATATTCTTACCATGGAGCATAGAACATTGATTATTTTTAAGAATGGAAAGTTTTTCACCCATATTCTTTCCAGATTGCTTGCATAAAGGAATCTACATACAAACAAAAATCAACCATAGACAAACTAATCAAGAACTGTTAAGAATAGAAGAAATATTAGTTGGGGTATTTCTTTATCTATTAGAACCAAAAAAGAATTATCCATAGTATTAGAAGTTGCATTTATGTTGTTGCTAGCTGATGATGGCATAGACTCTAAACACAATCTGTGACGATAAACAAAGTGATATTTATAGAACTTTCAGTGGTATAGAGAACCATATTCCCCAAATCACATACTTGATATAAAACAACTATGAAATGAAGAGTAACCTGGCCCGACAACACCAAAATCACTCATCTTTAACATGAATGTAACACCCCAATTTTCACAGATACATGATATGCCTAGTAAATACGTGTTTATATTATAAATACGTGAGCTTAATTAATAAATGTGGTAAGACTATGCTTTATATAAATTGCATGTGTTAGAAATACGTGTTTAATGGCCTATATGATGAAATGTGCATAATCGGATGTCTTAAATGGTAACGAAGGTAAAGTATGAGATGGATATATGTTTATATGAATAACATAATGATACATGTGTGAATTGATGGATATATAAGTATAATTACGTGTGTTAATAGTTAACGGAAAAGAAAAAGGACTAAAAGTGTAATTATTGTAAAGTTATAAATGTATATGGATATTATACGTATATAAGTATCCCGAGGCTTAGAATATAGTAAAAATATATCCTAATATGATTTATAAGGTGAAATGATAAGTATTGTAAAGTTTGAGGGGCTAAAACATAATTTAACAATTAATAAAGAAAATATATATAAATGTATATATATGTTATCGTACGAATCCCGAGCCTTAGAAACTTTATAAAATATTAGAAATATGTCCCTTAATGTTTTAGTACATAAAATGATAAAAGGTTAGAAGTTCGGGGGGCTAGAAATGCATTAAACCTAAGTAGAGGGACCAAAAGAGTAAAAATCCAAAAGCTGGCCGGAAGCAGGTAGCTCGCGTATCGCGAGCCACTCCTCCCATTACGGCGCGATACGCGAGGGGCGAAGAACAGCAGAAACGCATCAGGTTCGTTTTTAGCCACGTATGCTCGACTTGGAGCCCAAGTTAGGCCGTAATACGCGTCGATTTTGAAGAGGAGTCACCATAGGACGTGTTAGTACCTTGAGGCGCACCTGTAGCTATAAATAGGGGGCTCAATTCAACAGAAATCCTCGCCAATTCACTGATCTTCAACCCAAAAACCCTCTAAACCCACCAGAAACTTCATCGGAGCAATTCTCTCAAACCGGAAGGAGTTAGGAGCCGAATTTCTGCAGTCACCCCTTATTTGGTATGCTTAACAATAACCTCTTTCAGTTTTGTCTAATTCGATCTCTAAGTATGCTTTCTAAAAATGATGTAAAATTAGGGTTCTTAATGTTATTCTGCTCAAATCGGGAGATCGGGTGGGAATTAGGGTCTGAATTTTTGTAGGTAATCCTAATTTAATGTGTTTTAAGAAAGCCCTAAGTTTATTTCACAATTGGAAAAGGTTTGGTGAAGGTTTTGTTAACGGGTCAAAATTAGGGTTTTCATAACGTTACTCTGCCCAAATTGAGCAAACGGTTTTGAATTAAGCTTAGATATTTTAAAGTATATTTTAAAATGTTATAATGGATGATACCCTAAGTTGGTTTTGAAAGAAAATGAGTTTTGATAATAAAACGAGAAAAATGTGAAATTAGGGTTTCGAATTATGATTATTTAATATAAAATAATCCGGAGGGTATGGGTACTTGAATTTTGGTATGGAACTATGTATATATATATAATAAGTATATATGGGGTTAAAATGGATAAATGATAAAGTAGTTAAGATACCGAGTTAATCGGATATTTAGAAGTTCGCGCGGACCGGAAGGGTAGACACCTGTACACTGGGGTTTCTGGCAATAGCGGGGGTGTCGCCATCCCATCTGGGCAATGGCATCCCAACACTGGGCGATCCCGGAGTGAGTGTCTACTTATAGGAATGCGCGTCTTCATAATTATCAATAAAAAGAAGATAATATACCTATAGGGGTATTTTGGTCATTTTGACCTTAAAAGAAGTAAACCTTAATAATTAGATATTATTAAGATAATATAAGAGATAAATAAACATAGGATATGTTTATAATGTTAAACCTTGCGTTAATGCCATACGATACGCGAATTAGGTTAACCGAAGGATTCTGCCGGAGGTTCTGTCCGAGTTTAACGAGTAAAGAGATAAGGTGAGTTCTGTGAGCCCACTTTTAAATGTTTTAAACGCTTTAATGTTTTCGGGCTGATATACATATAATGTTCAACTGTTTAATTGGAAAGTATTTAAAATGCTTTTATATGAAAGTTTGATTATCTTAAACTGATAAATTGATGAAATGATGAACTGTTGAAATGATATGTGAAGGTACTTATGAATGTATATACGTGTTAGTAATACATATGAAATGGTTATGTTAGAATAATGCATATGAAATGCTTATTAGGGTTATGTGCTATATTTGCTTTGAAACTAGGTATCTAAATGATAAGGGTTTGTTAATAAACGCACCGGTGAGAATGTATGATTATATGAGAACAGGTGGTGCATTTGCTATATTATTATGTGGTGGATACGCCGCTGGTACATCCTGTATACAAGCATGGTAGTATAGTTACCCGGTATATTGAAAGTGTGGAGGATACGCCGCTGGTACATCCTGTATACATACACCTAGGTAAATTGGGGGATGTTCACTTGTTGCAGTATATGAGTACATTATCATGTTTATTAGCACACCTGAGTCATTTGAATATCTAACTAGGGGCGGGTAGTAGTACTGTGGTGGTTAAGGAGATGTTCGATAAAATGGAACGTCTAAAGAGGGTCAAGGTTACGTGAACGGTTGTCGTTGCTGAATGGTTGGGGGCTTCCAGATGAAGTTACCTGAGCAGTCTTCGAGACCGGGAAGGTATAGAAGAAGTAGGACGGTTGTCGTTGCTGAATGGTTGGGGGCTTCCAGATGAAGTCACCCGAGCAGTCTTCGAGACCGGGAAGGTATAGATGAAATGAAACGGTTGTCGGTACTGAGGTTGGGGGCTTCCGATAAAGTCACCTGAGCAGTATTCGAGACCAGAAGGTATAGAGGTGTATGGAATTCAGGTCATAGGAGTTAAAGGTTATGGAGGTAGATGTTTTCTAGAGAAACGTGTATGGTTATGATGTTATGTTATGTATGACTTGTTATGTGTTATACTTGATAAATGTTGTAAAAAGGGATTTTGCAGGTTCAAAGGTTTTAACCTCACGATCGAGGTAATGTTTTTAAAATGTAGAACTCACCAGCGTAAGCTGACATTTTCCCAAAACCATATGTATGTCAGGTTTAGGAGAGACGTCTGGGAGCAAGGGCGGAGCCCTCGTGATAAGAGAATGATCGGGCAAGCTATAGAGGAAGCTGCTGAGCGTGCTGGCTAGTTACAAATAAATAAAGACGGATATAGTTAGTCGCTATATAGATAGATTGTAAATTATCTCAATTACTTTACGTACTTGGCTTATATATAAATAAAAGTTTTAAATTTTCCGCTGCTTATCTCTGTTGTGCCACGTGTTCATGAGTAAATCCGATGAGTGACCCCTCCTGGTGCCAAGTCTGGGAGTGGGAGTCACAAGTTGGTATCAGAGCCTTGGTTTAAGAGATTTAGGTACAAGCGCGGTATCTAAACTTAAACTAGGACTCCAGGTAGAGTAAGTTGAGATAAGAATGTAGATGCCAGCCAGGATAGCTTGTGCCCGTAAAGACGAATATGCATAAGGAACATAATAGGTGGGACTTGCGGTAGGCGTATATGAAAAATACACGATTGCAATTAGCTACTGCAATTTGGTATTTTCCATGTAAATAGACCATAAGTACTAACCGTTGTGTTGCCAAGTGCAAGGAGAAGAAGAACGTTTAGAAATGTAATTTAGGAATCGGTTTGAGTTGCGGATGAAGATAGAGAGGCGAGATGTGGACATTAAGGAATTGTGTGCTAGAAGTAACTGGGTTTTGAACGCATCGTAAATATATAATTGTATCGGATCCTGCACTTATATACTTATCATGAATTCAAAATTTAGAGACTTTATGTCACATAAGTTCTGAAATGTCATCCATCTTAATTTAGGATCTGGAAATGGCTGCGAGAGGCGATCGTGCGAGTGCGGAACCAGAGAATAACGCCGGAGCTAATGCATTCACTAACGAGCAGAGAGCGGCTATGACGGCAGAGATGACACGCTTAATACAGGCGACATTACCTGATATATTAATTCAACTTCAAGGAGCTGCGAGAGTTGGTGCTAGTGGAGCCCGTGGAGCTGGTGGAGCTGCAGGAAGAGGTGCCGGAGCTGCACAACCTAGAATAGGATGTTCGTTTAAATCGTTTAGCGGTTGCAGACCTCCTTTGTTCGACGGCAATCAAGATGCGTTAGCTACGTTCCAGTGGATTCATGAGATGGAAGCGGTCATAGAGATTAGTGAGTGTAGTGAGAACCAAGCCGTGAAGTATGCTGCCCACTCGTTTGTCTCAGAAGCGTTGCACTGGTGGGGGATGATCAAACAGACGGAAGAAGAAGGAGCTATTGCTGCAATGAAGTGGAACGATCTGAAGAGGTTAGTTTTAGAAGATTTCTGCCCTAAAGGTGAGCTGGAGCAACTGGAAAGGAGTTTTCTGACGTTGGAAGCTGGGAACATGACGCACCGGGAATACACTTCAAAGTTCAACGCGATGGCGAGACTGCTGCCTAACTTAGTCACCCCCGAAGCTGAAAGAGTGAAGCGTTACGTGCAGGGATTTCCTAGTAGAGTTAGAGTGTTGATCAAGGCAACTGAACCAAAGACATTTAAGGCGACGGTGAATTTGAGTTCCAATCTCTACAGCGAGATGTTCGGTGCAAACGGTAGACCAGAAGGAGCAAAGAGGAAGGAATCGGAGTCAGAAGCAATTTCAAAGAAGGACAACGGGAGTCACCAGAAGAAGTTGAAGAATAATTCGAAAGACGACAAGCCGAGGTGCCACAAATGCAAGAAGAATCATTTTGGAGAATGCAGGTCAGGAACATCTACATGTTATACGTGCGGCAAGGAAGGTCACTTCTCGGGAAATTGCCCAGAACGTAAGAAATGTTACGAGTGCGGAGAAGCGGGACACCTTAAGATGAACTGTCCTAAGTTGGTATTAAACCCTAAACCACTTCGAGCCATCCCAGGGAATGTCACGGGTCCGAGAACGGCTCCTGCAAGGGCATATGGTATGTTGGAGATGATAGAAGGAGATCCCCAGACCTCGTCAGGTAATCCGAATAGTTATAAATCATAGACAATCGTTATTCGTTTGCTTTAGTAGGTTATGTGTGCCATTGCTTGCTGCAGTATGCTTAGACATTAGAACCATTAGAACTTATGTTCTAGGAAGTTAAGTTCTTTAATGAACGGCAAGCCGAAAATGTGAAAGCATTATCAAGGATCCCGTAAACAAGCTACCGTAGACAGCTTAGGGTTATGTTTTCCTTAGGATAGATGCAAAGACGCGAAAGTAAATGTTACCGAGTTATGAAATGAGTTATGAATGGTTATGTTATGCGGATGAATGGCAAAGTTGGAAATGAATGTTTAAGATAGGAATGGAACAGGTTTCGAGGACGAAACCCTGTTTAAGGGGGGTAGAGTTGTAACACCCCAATTTTCACAGATACATGATATGCCTAGTAAATACGTGTTTATATTATAAATACGTGAGCTTAATTAATAAATGTGGTAAGACTATGCTTTATATAAATTGCATGTGTTAGAAATACGTGTTTAATGGCCTATATGATGAAATGTGCATAATCGGATGTCTTAAATGGTAACGAAGGTAAAGTATGAGATGGATATATGTTTATATGAATAACATAATGATACATGTGTGAATTGATGGATATATAAGTATAATTACGTGTGTTAATAGTTAACGGAAAAGAAAAAGGACTAAAAGTGTAATTATTGTAAAGTTATAAATGTATATGGATATTATACGTATATAAGTATCCCGAGGCTTAGAATATAGTAAAAATATATCCTAATATGATTTATAAGGTGAAATGATAAGTATTGTAAAGTTTGAGGGGCTAAAACATAATTTAACAATTAATAAAGAAAAGATATATAAATGTATATATATGTTATCGTACGAATCCCGAGCCTTAGAAACTTTATAAAATATTAGAAATATGTCCCTTAATGTTTTAGTACATAAAATGATAAAAGGTTAGAAGTTCGGGGGGCTAGAAATGCATTAAACCTAAGTAGAGGGACCAAAAGAGTAAAAATCCAAAAGCTGGCCGGAAGCAGGTAGCTCGCGTATCGCGAGCCACTCCTCCCATTACGGCGCGATACGCGAGGGGCGAAGAACAGCAGAAACGCATCAGGTTCGTTTTTAGCCACGTATGCTCGACTTGGAGCCCAAGTTAGGCCGTAATACGCGTCGATTTTGAAGAGGAGTCACCATAGGACGTGTTAGTACCTTGAGGCGCACCTGTAGCTATAAATAGGGGGCTCAATTCAACAGAAATCCTCGCCAATTCACTGATCTTCAACCCAAAAACCCTCTAAACCCACCAGAAACTTCATCGGAGCAATTCTCTCAAACCGGAAGGAGTTAGGAGCCGAATTTCTGCAGTCACCCCTTATTTGGTATGCTTAACAATAACCTCTTTCAGTTTTGTCTAATTCGATCTCTAAGTATGCTTTCTAAAAATGATGTAAAATTAGGGTTCTTAATGTTATTCTGCTCAAATCGGGAGATCGGGTGGGAATTAGGGTCTGAATTTTTGTAGGTAATCCTAATTTAATGTGTTTTAAGAAAGCCCTAAGTTTATTTCACAATTGGAAAAGGTTTGGTGAAGGTTTTGTTAACGGGTCAAAATTAGGGTTTTCATAACGTTACTCTGCCCAAATTGAGCAAACGGTTTTGAATTAAGCTTAGATATTTTAAAGTATATTTTAAAATGTTATAATGGATGATACCCTAAGTTGGTTTTGAAAGAAAATGAGTTTTGATAATAAAACGAGAAAAATGTGAAATTAGGGTTTCGAATTATGATTATTTAATATAAAATAATCCGGAGGGTATGGGTACTTGAATTTTGGTATGGAACTATGTATATATATATAATAAGTATATATGGGGTTAAAATGGATAAATGATAAAGTAGTTAAGATACCGAGTTAATCGGATATTTAGAAGTTCGCGCGGACCGGAAGGGTAAACACCTGTACACTGGGGTTTCTGGCAATAGCGGGGGTGTCGCCATCCCATCTGGGCAATGGCATCCCAACACTGGGCGATCCCGGAGTGAGTGTCTACTTATAGGAATGCGCGTCTTCATAATTATCAATAAAAAGAAGATAATATACCTATAGGGGTATTTTGGTCATTTTGACCTTAAAAGAAGTAAACCTTAATAATTAGATATTATTAAGATAATATAAGAGATAAATAAACATAGGATATGTTTATAATGTTAAACCTTGCGTTAATGCCATACGATACGCGAATTAGGTTAACCGAAGGATTCTGCCGGAGGTTCTGTCCGAGTTTAACGAGTAAAGAGATAAGGTGAGTTCTGCGAGCCCACTTTTAAATGTTTTAAACGCTTTAATGTTTTCGGGCTGATATACATATAATGTTCAACTGTTTAATTGGAAAGTATTTAAAATGCTTTTATATGAAAGTTTGATTATCTTAAACTGATAAATTGATGAAATGATGAACTGTTGAAATGATATGTGAAGGTACTTATGAATGTATATACGTGTTAGTAATACATATGAAATGGTTATGTTAGAATAATGCATATGAAATGCTTATTAGGGTTATGTGCTATATTTGCTTTGAAACTAGGTATCTAAATGATAAGGGTTTGTTAATAAACGCACCGGTGAGAATGTATGATTATATGAGAACAGGTGGTGCATTTGCTATATTATTATGTGGTGGATACGCCGCTGGTACATCCTGTATACAAGCATGGTAGTATAGTTACCCGGTATATTGAAAGTGTGGAGGATACGCCGCTGGTACATCCTGTATACATACACCTAGGTAAATTGGGGGATGTTCACTTGTTGCAGTATATGAGTACATTATCATGTTTATTAGCACACCTGAGTCATTTGAATATCTAACTAGGGGCGGGTAGTAGTACTGTGGTGGTTAAGGAGATGTTCGATAAAATGGAACGTCTAAAGAGGGTCAAGGTTACGTGAACGGTTGTCGTTGCTGAATGGTTGGGGGCTTCCAGATGAAGTTACCTGAGCAGTCTTCGAGACCGGGAAGGTATAGAAGAAGTAGGACGGTTGTCGTTGCTGAATGGTTGGGGGCTTCCAGATGAAGTCACCCGAGCAGTCTTCGAGACCGGGAAGGTATAGATGAAATGAAACGGTTGTCGGTACTGAGGTTGGGGGCTTCCGATAAAGTCACCTGAGCAGTATTCGAGACCAGAAGGTATAGAGGTGTATGGAATTCAGGTCATAGGAGTTAAAGGTTATGGAGGTAGATGTTTTCTAGAGAAACGTGTATGGTTATGATGTTATGTTATGTATGACTTGTTATGTGTTATACTTGATAAATGTTGTAAAAAGGGATTTTGCAGGTTCAAAGGTTTTAACCTCACGATCGAGGTAATGTTTTTAAAATGTAGAACTCACCAGCGTAAGCTGACCTTTTCCCAAAACCATATGTATGTCAGGTTTAGGAGAGACGTCTGGGAGCAAGGGCGGAGCCCTCGTGATAAGAGAATGATCGGGCAAGCTATAGAGGAAGCTGCTGAGCGTGCTGGCTAGTTGTAGATAAATAAAGACGGATATAGTTAGTCGCTATATAGATAGATTGTAAATTATCTCAATTACTTTACGTACTTGGCTTATATATAAATAAAAGTTTTAAATTTTCCGCTGCTTATCTCTGTTGTGCCACGTGTTCATGAGTAAATCCGATGAGTGACCCCTCCTGGTGCCAAGTCTGGGAGTGGGCGTCACAATGAACCTGTTGGATCACAATCCATATCATAAACAGCTTACGCAATTTCATGGAAGTAAATTCATAAATTTTTGCACCTTAAAGAAATTCAAAGAAAAGTAGGGATAACATGAGTACCAAGACGCTTATTCAAAGCTTCGTCCACATATTAGTGTTGAATATGCAGGCCGCATTTGATCAGATACAATCACAAGAAAAGCAACCTACAACATGATTAGAATTCATTAGAACAAAACAAATTATAACCTCCTAATTAACAAAGCATGGAATGCATCCCCAACACATGCTCTAATTACACCAGCTATCAACCCACACAAATCTTTTTGATATAAAGTAAGCGGCTATCCATCATTCACTTAAAGTGCCTTTTTGTCAAAATCTTATAAAGTTATCAAAAAACAGACAAATGAAGGGTTCATGTTGATAAAGCATATTTTCAGAAGCCAAATGAGATTAAAACCAACCAAACAAACAAACAACAAACATGACTTTACATGATGCATATAAAATCAGTTTTAGAATTTATACTTGAGTGTTGTTTCTAAATCAGTTTTAGAATTTATACTTGAGGATACTATATTGGACCTAATGAATACAACAAATTAAAAAAAGGACAGACAAGTACCTGTATGGAATCTTGAGCCATACTAGTTTTAGAATTTATATTTTAAATGACACTGTTGCTCTCTTCTTGTCTCTGGGCAGCCTGCAAAAGGATCAAACAAAAAATTAACACAATAACAAATAAGTTTCATGCTCCGTTACTACCAATGTCATACATGCTTCTTCAATATAAATGCTTTCGTTTGAAAGCTAATTCATCTGTAGTGCCTTTATGAAATTTTGCATCCTTATTCACTTTATTTTTTGACACGGTTTAACATAGCATCATCTTTTCTTCGCTTAGGACTCAGTTCTGCATTCTGATTTTTTAATGCATTATTCTCTTCTTGTAAGATATAACCAACCTAGTAAAACAATCAAATACAGAATGTAGTTAGTAGAAAACATAGTTAACATTAAACACAATTTAGCATTTAGTTAAGAACATACACATGAATGTATATGAACACAAACATCAATAGCTTTCAATTAAGAAAACATAGTTTTTAGTTGTTATAAATTTTGTGTTAAATGTTACTAACAGAATCCTCACAATAAAATATTTGATTTTAACATAAAGTAATACATTGGATGTGATTCTATACAAAAGCCATATAGTGTACAACAATACGTCCGAATGATATGATTCTTCAAAAATCAACTGAAATCATAAAATAATTAGCATTAACTTGGTAAAAAGGAAGTATGAAACAAAGGATACAGAATGAAGAATTATACATGCAGCCAAAGGTAAGAACAATTATACATGCAGTCAAAGACCTTTGCTCTAGCCACAACCCAAAAAGCGAATCGCAACCTGAAAAACGAAATACACCTGATTAGATAATTATTTAAAGAATGCAATAGGCAGATGCAGATTCCTCAAGAACTGACCTTTACAATACATTACTATCCATAATGTTGAAGGTTAATACTATAGTTTAAGCTCACCTCTCCTGCATAATGAGTTAAGTAGCATTACCCTAATGCATACATTTGCTAATAGTGGTTAGTGCTTAAACACTATACACCTAAAACTAAGTTTCTAAATCATAACATCACCCCGATTACTGGTATCCTGAACTGCCATTCGACTAATGCACACACATATTAACTGCCAAGCTCACAACCATCAAGATACCATTGGAATGAAATTAGTACTCCTGCCTTGAGTTTTAACAAATTAAAGTACTTTTTTTATAACATCAAACACACACACATCTTATCCTACCCCAAAATCTACATAAAATTTGTTAAATCACTCACCACACCACGCGATACCATCGGACTGAAATTGCCAGCCTTTAGTAATGTGATTCCCCAAATTTAGTAGGATTTTAAAAGTCTACATGAGCAGAAAAAGGTCATATACATGACAGTGATGAGACTGTTATGCAAAGAACAAAACCAAAACATCAAATGACATCTAAAAACACCTAATAAGAACTTTCAAATTACAAATCCAGACAAAGTCAGTCTTCCACATACAATTAGAAGCTGCAAATACACTTCTTACCAAGACAGAATCAAAGTATCATGAACATATATCAACTATGCACAGTTCTGTACACAAAGAATGTGCTGAAAAGCTTCATTTGCGAGCAACTGCACAATTTACCAAATCACAATACCACAAACAGGACAAAGTATTCAGAGAGCTGTTATAATCAAAGTGTAGATAGAGATAAACACTAAGATTATGAAGGATGTAAGAATCACCATGATTGGGGTCAGAATTGAGAGACTTGGTGGACAGTGCTCAGAAATGCTCTATTCGCCCAGAAAATATGAACCCTATAATTGATATGGGAAGAGATCACAAACCTGCAAAAGCGACATATGATAAAAATTGGTTTTCTTTTGTACCTAGATTCCACCGAATGTCAAAGCCTCTCGCAAATTTCTTCAAACTCTGCGATTAGGAACAAGCAGGTTCGTGATGAACCGAAAACAATTCTTTAGTCCACAAAAACCTAAATTAACTGAACATATACAGAAGATGTAGTAGAATAAGGTAGTTAGAGGTGTTAAAGACCAACCGATTGTAGCCATTGATGAAGATGACGAAGATGTGACCTACAATACGCAAAATCTCGCAAGAACATTACACACAAAATGTTGGCGGCGGCGTGAAGAACATATACGAAGATTAGAACATACCTGATTCTGCGGAGAGTTATGGAGAGGTGTGGAGAGGTTTGTCACGGAGAATGTTGGCGGCGATGTGGTAGTGAGGCGGCAACATAATTCTCATGATGGAGCGAGAGAGAGAGACGGAGAGTATAACCAGAGCTAGGGTTTGTGAAACCGAAAATGAGAAAAAGTGATTTTTATATCTAGGTTTTTTTTAAGTGGTTTGTATTAAGAGATTCAACACTTGTGCTTTAAGGGATTGTACATAATGCATTTTTGGTTGTAAAACTCTTAATATTTTCAACATTACATTTTCTCTTTCTAATATGTATAATAAGATAGTATAGATATATATATATATATGGAAAAGTTATTGTACAAAGGACTAATTGCGTGCAAAGCGTGCGAAGGGGTCTAATACCGCTCACTTGCGCGTGTTTTTTGATCTGACGGCTTATAATTAATTTAATGGCTTTTTTCTCAGAGAATTAAACAAAAAGGGTAGCGACGTCATTTTACCAAAAAGGGCGAACGTATTAGAACCCGTATCACGCAAAAATTTCAAAAACCATCACAAAAAAAAGGAATCAAGCAGGCGCGGAAGTAAACTTCAAAAACCATACGATTCTATACTCTCTGAAACCCTGCTACAATGGAGAAAGCAACAATTTCACCGAAAAAAGGTTGAAAAAACAATTAAAATTTTATAAAATGAATTTATACAACATATGATGCTGATACATTTTGCATGAGGTGCAATATTTGAACAGTTTGACAGTTATATATGTCTAAATACGCAGGTAAAAAGAACGAGAAAAGAACAAAGAACATACACGATATGCTGATTATGAAAGTGGAGAAGATGGAGAGAGGTTGCGTTAATCGTTAAAACTGTTAGAACCTAGTTATTGTGTTACTTACTTTACATTGTATGCGTTGTTTTATTTGAATATGTTGCGTTAATCATATAAAACAATGTCTGTTGAGAATCTATACAATTGATTTTTTTTAGCTTGCGTGAAATGTTTTACACTATTTGCGTGGATTTTGAACCACTTGCGTGATTACTCTGAAAAACTAGCATCATGAAAATATAACTTGCGTAAATTCAAACATATGCTTGCGTGATTAATTTTATACACTATTTGCGTGGATCTTGAACCACTTGCGTGATTTCAGTGCAAAAGGTGGCTGAGTTGAGGAATTATACCAGAAGGTCATAATGATGATGATGACTTTCAAACACCTTTGAAAAAGAAAAAAAGAAAAGCAACAGAAAAGGATGATAAAGAACAAAAAAAAGAAGCCTAAAACACACCCACAAAGGCAAACCAGATTTGTAGAATACACAAACAAGAACATAACAATGAGGTGCTCTATTGAAAATCTTACTAATGCAATAAAGAATTTCAATGAGAATCAGAGAAAATCAATAGATGAAATTGGCTTCTCAAATGTTTTAAATCTGACAATAAAAAATCACGCAGCTGTATTAGGCTACTGGCTGGTCAAAAACTATGACACAGTTAATCATGAGCTAAATGTGGGCAGACACAAAATCAAGGTAACTGCACAAAAAGTGTATGAGGTTTTTGGAATCCCTATGGGGAAAATAAAGGTAATAGAGAAGAAAAAACTAAGAAAGGGATCAAGCAAGTCAACTGATGACTTCAAAAACCAATTCGACAAACTAGGAGTATCAGTTGCTATTGTCATTAATGTAATGAAAGACCAAAATCAAGGAGGAAGAATGTTCAAGATAAACTTCCTTGTTGTTTGGAATACAGTAATAGGCTACATCACAAAATCCACAACTGTAAATCAAAGGTTCCTTATCAGTATTGATGATATGTCTGAAATTAAAAACATGGACTGGTGCAGTTATATGATTAATATGCTGGACATGACTACAGAAGAGTGGCATGAGGATCCATTTAATGGTCATTTGACCTTCCTCACGATATGTTTTACTAAAAAAAAGTGTATAATATGTTTATGAACACAATCAACAAAAATAGAAAAAAATACAGTATTGTCTATGATGGAAGGCTTTTTACCAGTAGGCTTTTATCGTAAAATAGCAGCTATGAGTTCCTTGTAGATGGAAAGCATTGATAATGGAGAATTTTCCCAATAACTGCCGACAGTATGACTGCAGTTGAGGAAACATGACACCATAATTAGATCTTGAACAGGGTAAAATGCATAGAAAAAAAAGCAACTTTGTTGACTACGTAATATAAAGTTTTGAATTTATAAATCATATACCTCTCTAATCTTTCAGCATCATCCACAACTTCACTTAAATTTTCAGAGTAGACTCGAACATGGTCATAAATTTGTTTAGTGAGATTTGGGTATGCTTTACCAACCAGAGATTTGGGTACATATGAGCCATTGATTTCACTTTAATTTGCTAATCTTTCCCTCGTCTGATTTGGGTATGCTTTACCAATGAGGGATCATCCAATAAAAGTGCCCTCAGGGTCATTGGTTACGAAGGCTGGATCAAAACGGAAAAACATGCTGATTCTTAGTTACCTAGTTGTAAAAATTATATATCTTTAAGATAACCGGTTCAAAGAAAGAAAATGTGGTAATACCTTGTGAACAACTTTTTATTTTCAATCGTGACTTTCTCTAAGACGCCTTTGTGGACAACAGCTGTTGGTGTTTTCTCATAAACTAATGCTCAAATAACATGAATCCTATATGGTGCCATCCTGTAATTTAAGAAAATAACAAATTCAAGATTTATTTTTGAAAACGAAGAAATTTTTAATCTAAATACCATGAGCCCTATAGAATAGCGTGACTTACTTCAATGAGGAAGAAATAATGTAGTATCTAGGCTGTAAGCATGGGGCGACAGATGTAAAGAAAATCCCAAGTGGAAGCTTAGCTGATGGGAAGGCTTCTGTAGCTTGCTACTATCCAGTGAGCATAGTGATCCTGACGAACATTTTTTAACGGCATCATTTTATTGAAATAAAACAACAGCCTAGCAAGATGCTAGGCAAAAAGAAATACACAGATCCAAAGATACAAAAATACAAGAGGCATACAACAGCAATAAGACTTAAAACTAACCTCTAACAATTTATGGAATCCCATCACAGGTCACAAAGAGAAAACAACAGTGATATCCCCCTAAATCTCCTCATAACACCCAAGCATGTAGCCTTACTAATAACTACACCTTAGGCCTTTACCTTCTATTCTACCTTGGCCAAATATCTTATTAATGATTCCTGTTGCAGATGCCCAACTCACCCTAAAATTATAACACCTTCATTTTCCTAAACCCCACTACTTACAACGCAGTGCACGCCCTTTGTTCACTTAGCTTTACATAGGAGGAGATAATAACGAATTAACATGAGAAGAGCAAACCTGTCCATCTAAAAAACTATAACAAACATAAACAAAACCATTGCAATCAAACCACAAAAATCAAACCTACAAAACATAACAATTATGTCAAAAAAGATCAAATAAATAATAATCTAAACAATACACACGTAGCCATACCTAACAAACACCAACCGACAAACATGTTATAAAACACTTTGTTTGGTCAACAACTGCATCAATCCCTGCAATACATCAAACCCACTGTCGAACATATGTTTGAACTTCGTCACGGTCATCAATTTCTATACAATGGAAACCTGGATATTTTGACAACAAAATGAATCAACCATAAAAGTTAACTTTCAGTCAATTGTGGCTACAAATCTAAGGAACACTCTTCAAATTCTTTCAATCGTTTTCTCAAAGGTTTTAAATAGCAAGCAGAATTTCTCTATTGAACTGAAAATCTGAATATGAAAGCAAGATTTCAAAATCGTACCTTGAATCGAAAACAAGCCAGAACGCACAATGGTGGTTATGAGTGCGACTTCAATGGAGATGGCGATGGTTCGACACCTAAACTAAACCGCCACACAAAATCAAACCCTAAACATCTATGAAGCAAAGTATACACATAATTGAAAGTAGAGATAGTGAAATCGCAAACCTGCTTTGGGAGCCTCACTATCGCAAGCAAAAACCAACACTGACAGAGAAATTCATTCAGCAAGAAATGAGGTTCAAATCGAAATTTAAGAGAAATCATATGACAGAATTTAACGTAATCGATTTGAAAACCCGCCTTCCCTGTGAATCGATTAAAAAACCGTAATCACCTGTAAGATGGAGGAGCGACTGGAACCCTAGAAATCAAGAACCCATTTCTTGGAGCCTTTCTTCCCGCTGTTGTTGGATTTTATCAGATTTAGAAAAACAGAGAGTTTGTCACTGAATTTAAAGTCCATACCGAAAAAACCAAAAAAACACCAAACCTTGAGGTGATGGTCGACGATAGGAAGCCATGGACAACAAGAGAGCTACGGTTCCGGAGCTTTAGATGGCTTCCATCGATCTGAACTTGTCTAGTGGATTTGAAATTCAAATGGGAGAGGTTTCTGAAGAGAGAGAGGTGTTTGATAAAGATTAGGATTCTGAGTAAAAGAAAGGGAAGAAAGGCGTCTGAAATCATGCCAGAAATAGGGAAGGTTCGATCTCAGTCCCTTTCTATCCCTCCAGCGCATGTAATGCTTGTAAACCAAGCTTAATAAAATATACAATCTACACTTTAAGATTTAATGCATTAAAGACTTGTACATTCTGTTTATTGACTTGTACATGTCTTAAAAATTCAACTTTCAACCACTTGGATAGAATATGCATAATACGATAGTATATATATATATATATATATATATATATATATATATATATATATATATATATATATATAGGGTTAGGATAAATAGAGAACTTTTGAGAACCATTTTAAGTCACTCATTTTCAGGGTGACTCCTCCATATATATATATATATATATATATGTAAGAACTTTATAGTGTTGGTGGCAACTCAAACATAGCATCCTTTGCTTTTGTGCTAAATTGTATATCTTTCACTTTGCTTGTATCTTGTACTTGGACAATTATCTTGATGTTTGTATTAATCACTCAAGTGTTTGATGTTTTGTATGTCGAGTTTAATGTCTTAACTTGTGTTGATTATTGATATTGGAGAAATTGCCCTTGTACATTTCAATTGCAGTGTGAATGTCTGATTCCAAGTTCTGGGTCATTTCATGATAACTTGCTAGGCAAATGATAATAATTGAATGTGTCTTTGTAATAACAACCCTTAATGATTCAATAATGATAATTGACATTTCTGGAGCGTACTTAGTGATTTCTGAACTTTCTTGGCGACTGGGGATTAACCCTTGGTGATTTGGGCTTTGCCCTTGGCGATCTCACCAGGCTAGCGACCTCACCAGATTGCTCTTGGCGATCTGGGCTTGGCGACCTCGCCAACCCTTGGCGACCCCACCAAGGTTGGCGACCTCACCAAGCCTTGGCGAGGTCACCAACCAGTCTTGGCGACTTCAGATTTGCTCTTGGCGACTTCGGAGTTGTTCTTGGCGATCTCGTCAGTCTGATGTCATAAATTTCACTAACTTCAATAACATTCTCTTGATTTCAGTGCAATCATGACCTGTGCTCTCTCCAGTATAAATAGCCACACTAGAATAACCCTAAATAACCTTCTGGACGGCAGTTTGAAGAGAGAGAGCACTTGTGTGTGAAAACCCTCAAGTTCTTGAGTTTCAGAGGCGAAATCTAAGGATTTCAACAAGCAAACACTATGATTTTATCATGGATTCATGATTTCCGCACTTAAATCTGTGTATTGGATGAGTAAATGCTCAAAAATGGTCCTGACAAATGGTATCAGAGCTATTGTTCTTCATGTTCTTGAGTTTTTCTCAAAAACTTGAAGAATCACTCATTCAAGTCATCAAATCTAGGTGTTTGTGTGATTCCTTGAACCATTTTGAACGAAATTTCATAAGGAATCTGTTGGAATGCTTAGATTTCATCAATAATCACAATAAATGGGTCAATTTTTGAGATTTCCAGATTTATGCGAACACAGAGCATACGTGCTGTGCGTTTCTTTTGAAAAATAAAGTCCATCTTCCACTGATTTTGAGTCAAAATTGAACATGCATACATGTTAGACTCATGATTTAGGGATGATAGCAACTTGAATCACTCAAAAAAATCAAGTATTAAAGATTTTAGAGCAAAAAATTGTGTTCTTGGAAGTTTTTCATAAGAATCACTGTTTGATCCGATTTCACATAGATTAAGTGGTTTTTGGAGTTTGTCGTAGTTAACAAATTTGTTCCTAAGCAAATTCCTAAGCTATTGGTGCATTAAAAACTTGATTTCGTGAAATTTGATTTTGACCTTGTGATTATGCTCAAGAACATGGCTGAAAAATTTTCTAAGTCTTGAAATTTTGAAAATTTCAAATTTGACTTGATTACTTGATTGATTCAAACTAAATAAGCTTCATGATGTTTGTTTTGTAGGTTTTGAGCAATTAACATCAATCTTTGCATCCGTTGAAGCAAATTTCTGAATTCTCGACTCGTTTGACCCATTAAGCATTTCTGTGGAGAAACACCACTTGTTTCACCATGTCTGAGTTTACCTCTGCAAATCAAATGTTCCAGGGAAATAACCGGCCTCCTAATTGCTTGGGGCTGCAAATTATGATGATTGGAAGAAAAAGTTTCAGTGTCACCTCGAGTATGTGGATTATGATCTGTTGACCTTAGTGAAATGTGGTCCTAAGGTGTTTTATGTGGAACCAGTGCCCACTGTTGTTGGAGCTAATCCTCCACCTGCCCAAAGGCGTGTTCCAAAGAAACCTGAGGACTACACTCTTGCTGAACATAACCAGATGAAGGTTGACAAACGTGCTCTCGGGTGCATCAAAATGGCACTGTCTGATGACATTGCTTTTCATTTCACTGAAGCAACCTCTGCTCATGAAATCTGGGTTGCACTTGAGAAAAAGTATGAGGGAAACCTTGAAAGTAAAGAGAGGAGACTGGACTCTCTCAAACTGCGTTTCAACACCTTTGCTCACACAGCTAGAGACTCCTTTGAGACTCATGTGACAAAGTTCTGCAGACTCATCTGTGAAATGCAAAATAACCAAATCCGACCTGAGATGCCAGCCATTTCTAAGAAAATTCTGAAGTCACTTCCTCGAGACTTTGCTCCATATGTCATCTACTTGCTTGAAAGCATTGACTTAGCCACTGTGGACTACATGGATCTTATTGGCAAAGAAAGAGGCTATGAAATTGCTGCTATCGAAAGAGATGGTAATTCACTTATGGGGAAAGTTACCAATATAAGAGCCACTGAGGTTGTTCCAAATACTGCCTTCGTTGCTCCTAATGAGACTGACCTCGAATTTCCTTACTTTGCTGGTGGGTCCTACTCTTCTGTTCAAGCTGCTGCTCAAGTTTCTCCTCAACAACCTGTTTGTCAGACTGCCTTTGTTGCTCAACAGCCAGTCACACCTGTGATTCAGTCATCTGCTGCCTACCCATCTGGAACCTCATCTGTTGGCCTGACTGACAAAGATCAGGAGATGTGTAATGCTCTTGTAGCATGCTTGGCTTCCCAAATGTTAGGATGTATTGAGGGCATGTCTTTGTGCCAAGAAGACCTGGATAAAATTCCTGCTGATGATCTTGAAGAAATGGATATCAAGTGGCAACTTGGTATGATTGCTGCCCGCACTAGAAAGTTCTTCAAGAAAACTGGGAGGAAAGTTTTCCAATCTCAACCTGGTGCCACTATTGGCTTTGACAAATCGAAAGCCTAGTGTTACAACTGTCAAGGTCTGGGACATTTTGCATGTGAGTGTAAGAAGCCAAAACTGAGGCAGATCCCTGTGACATCTGGTGGGAACAATAATTCGAGTCAAAATCAGGGCAACTATTCATATCAGAAGTCACAACCTGCTGGTACTACACACCAGGGTTCCGGTTCCAACTCTGCTAAGCGTGCTGACAACCCAGAGAAAGCACTCGTGTCTCTGAGTGATCCTAACTACACATGGTCCAATCAGACTCAAGCATCGGCAAGTGTGGATTATGCATTAATGGTGAATTCATCTGATGAGCCCAAGATTGAGGAAGATTCCTTCTTTGATCCGCTTTACCCGACTGATTTTGCACTCATGGCTGATGTGGATGAAATTTCTGAAGATGCTGCTTTTGTGACCAGCACTGTTGAAGGCTCCTCCAAAGTTGAATCTGATGCTGAGCAAAAATCAATAAACCGACAAAAGGATCTCATACCTGATACGGTAAAATCTCTCTTTGTAGAACCACAATACGATCTTACTACTGCATGATTCAGTAATCGGATAGCAACGAAAAGGTAAATAAAGCTTTGCTTTATTGATTCACAAAGAGTTACAATGTAGAGAGAGAAACACACTCAGTTTACACACAGTTAAGAGTTGTAGAATGACAGAACTACTAAACACTCTCTCTAACAAGCTATTTATAGTCACTTAGTAACAGGCCAGCGTACCACCTGCGGACCATCTGGTCCGCCCGGACCATCTGGTCCGGCGGTGCATATGGTACGGCCAGAGACTATATTACTCACACAGATGCTCTAGATTAGATACAATGCACGAGACACACGCTAGCATAGGAATATTCTTCTACAGACTCCCCCTTAACGTGTAGTGTATCTAGCTATCTATCTATCTAACAAAACTTTAGTCTTCAATCTTCAGCATTTCTGCATCTGATCTTCAACTTGAAATCTTGTCAGAAATAGAGCTCGCATGGCTGGATCAATCTTGAAAAAATCTTTGAACTTCAAGATCCACTTGTGAAAGATATAACATACTCCCCCTTTCACCATGCTTGAGTTGTCTCACTCAGATAACCTGCAATTTCAGAAAACAGAAACGCGGCTTTCTTTATTTTGAAAATTAATTTAATCTTGGTGCAAAACTTCTCTTCGAGAATCCAAGATATAGTTTTGAAATTTTGAATTTTGTATCATGGTATCGATCAGTCGAAAACAAATAAGAAACAAAATCTTTTTGACTTTTTGAAACTTTATATCAAAACACACCGAAAATCTTTTTGGATTTTTCTAAGTTTATGCTAAAACACATCTAAATCTTTTTGAATTTTTCAGATATGAAACATAAATGCAATACAGAATCAGACACTATTTTTGTCTTTTGTGAGAAAGATCACAACTTGGGATCATATTGGTCATGACATGCTGAACTACACTTCAATTTTAATTACTTCAGCACACAAGTCATGACGATTACTGGTATAATTTGTCCATCTTAAACTCAGGCACAATCATACTCATAACATCTGGATATGTTATTGATTGATTTAGTTTGCTTTGACCAGTGTACCCCACACTATCAGACATACTCAGATATGTATCTGCTTTATATCACACTTTGTGATTTCATTTGTGATTTAATCACATAATGATTGTATTCATGATTCAGTCAACTGTGTTCCATGCAAAAAGAAATAAGAACGTTAAATCGTCTACCTTAAGGTCGATCTTTCGATACGCAGATAAGGCCTCGGATTTAACAAAATAAGAAAATAAAACAAGTTGAAATTGTATAACTCAACAACAATCAGGTCGGTACTCCCGTACACGCAGAGAAAGTCCGATGAGTTATACGAAACACCAAAGAAAATAAAGCAGAACGTCAAACGAACAACGATCAGGTCGATCTTTCGATACGCAAAGAAAGTCCAATCGTTTGACAAAATAAAGAAAATCAAACAAGTTTAAATCTTTGCAAAATGAACACATGTATACACAGTGACTTCTCAATATATATCATGAGATATGCATCAAGATGTTGTCCACTTGGTCAAGTATTAGTATTTAATGTTTATCACATCTGAATACTTTCTGATTTAATGCCGAGCCTACCAAGTACATCGAACAATGATCTTATGGCTTTTTCATCTATTTTATCCATGAGTCGGACACGTAAGGCAATGTACCATCATTTCCCAAATATGTCGGATACAATTTCTCATTTTTCAATGTTTTTGTATTTTTCCATTTTTCAATGTTTTTGTATTTTTCCATTTTCTCCCCCTTAAAATGAAAACTCTATTTTTTTGGATTTTCATTTTAACAAAAAAACAAACACACTATTTTTGGTTTTTCAATTTTCTCCCCCTAAACTACAAACAAAATGCATTAAAGAAAGAAAATTGACCAATCGATACTGATACCAGTTCAGTTTAAGCTTTCAGAAAAACTTTCAGTGTTGAAAAATGAATCATTCAATTTAAGTTAAGAACACAAAATACTCCTCCATCAGCAACTTTGCAATCACCAACGGGTCTTCTAGGAATACCTGCACACTGGGTTAAATGATTAGTATTCAAATGACCCGAAGCACACAACTTCTGGTTGTAAGGAACTTCAGTTTTGAAGTTTTCCGGTTGAACTCAAGTTTTGACAGTTCCGGCTGAAGTTGAAGCGGAACTACAACTTCAAGCGGAACAGCAAGTTCAAGCGGAAAGAAGCAGTTTTGTCACTTAGTGAATATTCCGGGTGAACTCGATTATCCATCAGATAATGAGTTTAACCTGACTTTTCCTGAGAAGTCTTTTCTACAGTCACATCCTGCAAAAGCTTCTCGTATGCTTCTACATCTGCCCAAGCCGCTCTCCAAAAGTAGATTGTTGCTGTCAACACGCAAGTCGTCTCAAATGTGGAAGTTTATTCTTTTGGTAGCTTAGATTTGACTTTGTAATGAAGGGTCTAGATTAGATCACATGAGATCAATGGCTGTGATTGATCTCATCTGCACTATATATAGCTTGTTATCTCTAAGTTTACAAAACAAGGTTATCACTTGTAATAGTGTAGCTTTGAGTTAATGCAAATAGTGCCGAATATTCGATATCTCGTTGTCTCTACTATTTTGCAAATCGAGCCTTTACACTATACAAGAGTCTAACATTGCTTAAGAAATTTAAAATATAACTTAATTCAAATTAAACAAAAAATGCATACGTGAATATGCAGAATATTCATGTTTGAGGTGGATTTTGATAGCTAGAATATCAAAGATCCTTTTGTGTTTCCCTGGCTAAAACACAAACACTCAAGAAAACTTCTTTTCACAACTCTAGAATATATGAACAAATAGGTTTGACTAATCTAAGAAAGAAAACTTCAAAAACCTTTTTCATAAACTTTGAAAGACATGGAGGGGAGTTCAAAATCATTCCAAAAAGTTTACATCTCCATTTGTTTACAAAAACAAGTATCTGAGCACAAAGTTGAGAAATCAACCGTGAGGTTGCAATTTTCTCGACCATGGCTCTGATACCAATTGAAAAACCGAGGTGGTGGGCAAATACCTTGGTTGTGGAAGCGGATCGAGTCTTTGTGTAACTCGTTTTTGTAGAAACAAATGAACACCCGGTTATGAACACGATGGTGTTTGAGATGTGATGACGATGAAGAACAAAGCTAGTAGAAACATGGATATGATGAACAAGATAGATCTATGATAATCAACATGAAAGATAGATAACAAAGGATAACCAAATGATTAATAATAACCGAATGATTACATTACCTACCCCACGCATTCCCGGGTTTCTTGAGCTTACTAGGTAAGTTCAAGAACCCTTGACAAGCTTCAAGGAACCATGATTAACTCTCTCACTCACATCATCAAGTCTTTCACATGAGAAAGACTTACTATATATACTACAAAACTCACTAAGGGCATAATAGTAAAACTACCAACTAGTGACAATATTTAAACAATAAATAATATTCACTAGAGCCATCTTCTTTAGTTGAGTCTTATGTCTTGAGTTGTCATGTTCTTCACCGTGTTGTCGGGACGGTAAATGTTAAGTGGTCGTTGAGTATTAATCACATCTATCCAAATCATGTTGGGTCGGAATCTCGATTCCCAACAATCTCCCCCTATTTGGTAGATGGTATACTCAACACTTGTGACATTGGTTCTTTGTATTCTTGCATCTTGACTTCTAGAAAATCTTCATGTAGTTTCAAGTCTTTTGTTCTTCAATTCTCCTTTGTGAAGCTCCCCCTACAATAAACATTCTTCAACCCCCTGACCATAGGCTGTAAATGCATAAGGTGTTTACAGACTTCAACATAATAACAAGCTACTTGAGGACTAAGTCATAACTCAAAGTACCTATATTGTTGAAAGTAAACAATATAAAGGATCTATGAAGAACGCCAGAAATAAATTCACAATTCAACCATCTTGAAATACTTGGCCGAATACCAAACCAATGCTTTGCACGAAGATAAACCACTTCTTTTTGTGCTAATAATCTTGCCTCCATTTTTACCATAATGGCAATGTTGCAACTGTTACGGCTTGAGGACGCTTCGAAGATTAAAAATCACGTTTGCTTTGCTCATGGATTGCAACAAGTCTCATCACATATACTCCCCCGAGACTTTTGCAACCAAACAAAATAAATAAGCATCTTCTGTTGATCAAAACCCATATAGCAACCATTTCATCAACAAATTCTTGAAATCCAACAGTAGCCAATAATCTCTCATATCAAACTTGTGCACAACTCTTATAATCAAATATTACCTCATAACACGTCTGCTATATATCGAAGCAATCTGATATAGGAGTATAGTTTTGATGTACCTGATGAGATTTCTACAAAATTATGGCTTCAAATTGTTGTGGTTGTTGGTTTGTAACAGAAGTGAATAATCGAACCCGAACCCGTAACCGAAATCTCGAACGGAAGCTTCTTTGACATTTCTCAACAATAATTAACCAACTTTGTAGCATCTGATCACAAGTCGACGAAACCAACTAATAACGAAACATAGATTCAACACTTAACAAAAATCTGACCTGAAACATTTTCCGATCATATTCCCGTTTTTCAGGCGGTCAGGAGCATTACCGGTGGACTGAACGTCTCCAGCGATCTGAGGAACATAATTCTGAACTGAGACTATTTTCCGATCAGACTGCGACCATCTCCAACGAGCTGAGATGTGGTGAGTTTAATCTCCGATAAACTGAGCTAACTCCGACAGTAAGACCGATCTCAGAAGCTTTACCGGTCACCTGCAACATTAACGGAGACGGATTCTGGGAGTATTCCGGTTGAAACGGAAGTTCCGTCTGAACTTATTTGACCCGAAACACAGTTGAAGAGGAGGTTCCGTCTGAACTTCTTGAGCCGGAACAAAGTTGAAGCTGAGATTCCGTCTGAACTTCTTGAGCCGGAACAGGGTTGAAGCTGTGGTTCCGTCTGAACTTCTTGAGCCGGAACAAAGTTGAAGCTGAGATTCCGTCTGAACTTCTTGAGCCGGAACAAGATTGAAGCTGAGATTCCGTCTGAACTTCTTGAGCCGGAACAAGATTGAAGTTGAGATTCCGTTTTTCCGCTTGAAGTCTATAATTCCGGTTGATAGATATTTTTCGGTTTAAGTTCGAACTATCCGGTTGAGGGTTGAAACGGAAGTGTGGAGAGAGAGAGGAAACGATTCCCGTCACTTTTTCAGCCGACTATTCCGACATACGCAAACAGCAGCAGCGGTGTCTCTCCTTTCTTTTTCCAACACATGCACGGTACATAAAAACCCTAGCGGTCGGCTGCTTTCTTCGACCTTCACGGTCACTAAATATGTTGTGGAATGTCACACCCCATCCACAGCGGCCTTCCCGCGGGGTCATGACTTCATGGATCGTCACACACAAGTTACATGAACAACTCTATATGGATAATGAAAGACATACATAAATAACCATGAGGTTCAACGGTTACAAATTTATGTCTCAAAATGCGGAAGCTAAGTGGAATGAAAATGTCTTTCCAGAAATGACATAACATGATAATGAATGTCCCAAAATATGCACCCTAGCATGGTGACTCCTTAATGCATGTTGATGTATGCAGCTGCCTAGTTACCTGAGAAATACATGCTTAAACGGTCAACAATAATGTTGGTGAGTTCACAGGTTTGTAATGTAAATGTAAGTGTAAACAATTTATAATGGACCACAATCAATACATTATATGATATGTGTTGGCCTACACAATAACCACTACCATGAGTCACTGGAACCGACGCTCGACTGAATGAATGCCCCCGTGCAACATGTTATCACTGACATGAGCATGAAAATTAGGCCAATAATATACCCGTTTTGGCCTACAACCAAAGCTAGCGCGACTAACGCGGGTAGGGTTTGTCAAACCCGATAGTACTATCCATCACCACCTCGCTATAATAACGATTAACGGTCCAGTTATGAAGGGACTTAACGTGATATGTAAACGGTCTCAGGTAATCGGTACGTATCATTTAAGTATATTGTGTCCAGATGTAAATGTAATTTGAAATGCATGTAGTTCTCCCCCAAAGGAAACAATAAAAAGGGGCCGTGAAACTCACCTGGAACTGTGACTGACGAAGTGTATGTAGCAATGAAATGTATGCCGACCTAGCGTGCCCTAAAACAGTATTTAGACACCTATGGTCTCAGTATGTGAGTATAGGTAAGTAGGTGATGTAACCTTTCACCCATCACTACCCAGGTTGCATGTGATTGTAAAACATTTGGTGACGACACGTTGGTGATTTGTGTATGTGTTCCAAAATATATAATTATATTTATGACACTAAAAAAAATATAAATTATATTTTCTAGGAATAGCCTTGTAACATTTGTAATCATGATGTTGACTTTTTGGTTCGATCCAAACGTTACATTGACCCGACTCAACTCGTTTCGCGTTGATTTATGAAATAAATGCATTTAATATATTTACCTACTTATATTTTCCCCTGACTTTTACTAGCATACCCACTAATTTTATAAATAATCATTATTTCATAAAAGTGCTATCAACTTGTAAGAATATCCCATAAAAGTTTACAGATGAGTGAACCTTTAGGTTCTCAAAATTTAAGACTAGGTAACACTTTGGATTTTAGAATAATCCTACAAAATGTTAACATACAGTTTAAAAATGAAATCATAAAAAAATATATATACAAATGGAGTTTCAAAAGAAGCTCACGTCACATAGGTGATTCTATATGCTACTTTGGTTTCAAATTTATATATATATATATATGTATATATATATATTTGACAGTTTTCTAAATATACACAAAAAAAAATACATTTAAAGCTTTATAGGTACAGTTCGATCTTCTTTCATTATTATTCAGACAAACAAGTATTCAAAACTCAACAAATGTCAACGAGGTGAACAAAAGTATAGTCAGTCATTTAGACCTATACGACATCAATAATAAAATCGCTACAAGTCTTTATTACGTCGAACCATTTGACCCACTTTTATAGCTTCATCAACTTTGTTAATGTTATGTTTTAGATGGCAAACACTTTTATTTTTCAACCACATGCACGGTGTAGTGTTACGGGTTCATCAAAACATTTATTTAAAACGTAAATATTAAGTAAGAAAAATAAGAAAATCATGAAGATTAGGATGGTTTTCTCACGTAAACGAGTGACGATGTCGAAGGAAGGAATGAAGACACTCGACCACCACTTGAAACGATCGATCTAGGACCTGAGATTGTTTCCAAATGTTCGAAATATGGTGTGTTAGCTGCTGTTAGAAATCACAGGAAAACAACATGGAAACACGAGTTTTCGATGTCGAAACGGGTCCGAACGGGGGTGTTTTCGGGACTGTTTTGTAATCGAAACGAAAGGGGATCGAGAGGTGAGTTATATACCTTAAACACGAGTGTCCAGGGCCTGAAAAACGACACCAAAAGACTGCCGAAACGCTGCTGCGTCTGAGCCAAACACAAGGACGGAAATGGAGTCTTTGTTGTGATTTTGTTCGGAAATTAGGAAGCCCTTGGCTGCTGATCTCGAACAGACTTAGAGGGTGGAAGGAGGAAAGATTTAGAGAGGTTATGGAGTGCTTGGGATGCCACAATGGGGGCAAGGAAGAGTTATGTTCGATGGAAGGGGAGCTGTGATTTTAGTGAGGGTTTCTTGTTGTAAATTGTGTTGTTGAAGTTGCTGTGCATGGGTCACTATTTAGAAGAATTGTTGGGTTATTTAGGGAAGAAAGAGGTGAATAAATGTCCACTGTGATGGACCAAGATAGGGACTTGAGATGCTCTTTGTGTTTAAAGTGTACATTATTTGAATTGGAGGTTAAAAGGGGCTAGCATCTTGTATAGGGAATGTGTTTCTTGTACATATATCACGTATAGGTTGGTAATGACAAAAGAGAGTATACTAGTTTGACTTTGAATATGATCTTGTGCAGAGATGTAAGAAGTGAATAACCAAGGAGGTTAGTGAAGAATGACCTCATGACAAAAGAGCAAGTAAGTCTTGCCTCTAATGTCTAAAAATATCACGTGAAATTCAAAAGGAGGAAGGTTAGTTTTTTTTTTATAACTTTTATCTTTCTTTTAGATAGGAAAAAGAAAGGGAAATGGGTGAGGTGCTTAAATAAAACGAGTATTTATCTAAATGTTTTGGTAAAAGCCGGGTATATTTGGGTATAGCGGGTATAAAGCGAAATGAATAAAATCTATTTATTTTTATTGAAACCACTTTAACAAAGATAATGTTTGATATTAAATGGTTCATTGGTGTTAGTTGGGTATGTTTAGATTCGCTCAAATAATAATAACGCATGAAGCATTCGCTTTAAAATAAAATCAAACATAGATATATTTTAATCGCTAAAATATATTAATAGGCATTTAATATTTATCAGAATATTTAGTTCACCTCTTATGGAAACGTCACCAACGTTTGTGTGCCGGTTAGACCGTGTGTGTGACCCGGTAATTTACTAAGCTACCGATGCATGATGTGAATGTAGTGGACGTGCTATGTCATGCAACTCGTTATTTTATACAAAATAAGTTCATGAAATATGTAATGTATGCTTATTGGTATATCGGGAGCGAGAATGACCTGGAAGTTTGACGGTTGTCACATACTACCCCCGTTGAAAAGAATTTCGTCCCGAAATTCAATTTGCGTCAACGGCTACAGGTGCATCCTCGAATAGATGTGGATATTTGCGTTGCATTTGATCTTCGCGTTCCCATGTAAACTCTGGTCCTCGCCGCGAGTTCCATCGCACTTTCACTATGGGGATGCGACTCTGCTTCATTCGTTTGACCTCGCGGTCCATAATCTCGACTGGTTCCTCAACGAAGTGAAGCTGTTCGTCGATCTGAATCTCCTCGAGTGGTATGATCTGTGTCTCATCTGACAGACACTTCTTCAAATTTGACACATGAAAAACATTATGTACACCACTGAGTTCTTGCGGTAACTGAAGTCGGTAAGCTACAAGACCGATCCTAGCAAGGATCTTAAAAGGTCCTATGTACCTCGGGTTTAGCTTACCCCTTTTACCGAAACGGATAACCCCTTTCCAGGGAGAGACCTTAAGCATGACCTTGTCTCCCACCTCAAACTCCAATGGTCTCCGTCTCACGTCAGCATAACTTTTCTGGCGATCACGCGCAGCCTTGAGTCTATTCCGTATTTGGAAAATTCTTTCAGTGGTTTCATGGATGATTTCTGGACCGGTGAGTTGGCTGTCGCCAACCTCTGCCCAGCAAATCGGTGACCGACACTTCCTTCCATAAAGTGCCTCGAATGGTGCAGTCTTTATGCTCGTGTGATAGCTGTTATTGTAGGAGAATTCGGCCAGTGGTAGGTGTTCATCCCAACGGCTACCAAAATCGATTACGCAAGCTCTGAGCATATCCTCGAGTGTCTGAATGGTCCTCTCGCTCTGACCATCCGTCTGTGGGTGGTAGGCTGTACTCATATCCAGGCGTGTACCAAGCGCCTTTTGCAATGATTGCCAGAATCGGGAAGTGAATCGGCTGTCTCGATCCGAGATGATGGAGTGCGGTACCCCATGCTTCGAAACAACCTCCTTGAGGTAGATTTTGGTCAGCTTGTCCATCTTGTCTTTTTCATTAATCGGCAAGAAGTGTGCCGACTTTGTCAGCCTGTCAACAATTACCCAAATGGTGTCGCATTTGCTTATCGTCTTGGGCAACTTTGTTATAAAATCCATAGAGATCTCTTCCCACTTCCACTCCGGGATCACAGGCTGTTGCAGCAATCCTGGCGGCTTCTGATATTCAGCCTTGACCTTTGAGCATGTCAGACACTTGCTAACATAGGTGGCAATGTCAGCCTTCATATTCGGCCACCAATAGTGCTCCTTGAGATCGTGATACATCTTGTCTGAGCCTGGGTGAATCGAGTACCTGGACTTGTGTGCTTCGTCCATTACTAAATCCCTTAGATTCCCAAAGCTCGGTATCCAAATCCGATTCATGAAGTAGCGGGTATCATCGGATTTAACCTCAAACTGTTTGTCCATACCCCGTAACGATTCATCTTTCAGATTAGGTTCCTTGAGTGCTTCTAGCTGAGCCAGCCGAATGTGGCTTGTAAGGTTTGTCTGAATGGTCATTCCCAGAGCTCGCACTCTCAGCGTCTTGGTTCTCTCCTTCCTGCTCAAGGCATCTGCCACAACGTTTGCCTTACCAGGATGATATTTGATTTCGCAGTCATAATCATTAAGAAGTTCAATCCATCTGCGTTGTCTCATGTTGAGCTCCTTCTGATCAAAGATGTGCTGGAGACTCTTGTGATCAGTGAAAATAGTACACTTGGTGCCATACAGGTAGTGTCTCCAGATTTTGAGTGCAAAAACTACGGCTCCCAACTCTAAGTCATGGGTGGTGTAGTTCTTCTCATGCACTTTCAACTGTCGTGATGCATAAGCGATGACTTTGGTGTGTTGCATCAATACACACCCAAGTCCTTGGTGGGATGCATCACAATACACCACGAATCCATCTGTCCCTTCAGGTAGGGATAGAATGGGTGCACTACATAACTTCTGCTTCAGTAGCTGGAATGCCGATTCTTGTTTGTCTCCCCAATCAAACTTCTTATCCTTCTGGGTCAGAGCTGTTAGTGGTTGAGCTATTTTTGAAAAGTTCTCGATAAACCTTCTATAATAACCAGCCAAACCCAGAAACTGTCGAACCTCGGTAGGAGTGCTAGGTGCTTCCCAATTCTTGATTGCTTCAATCTTGGATGGGTCCACGTGAATGCCTTTCTCATTGACCACGTGACCCAAAAACTGTACTTCGCGAATCCAGAATTCGCACTTGGAAAACTTAGCGTACAGCTTCTCATTCTTCAACAACTCCAAGATTAGCTTCAGATGATGAGTATGCTCCTCTTGACTGCGTGAGTAGATCAGAATATCATCAATGAAAACAATTACGAATTTGTCGAGGTAAGGCTTACACACCCGGTTCATGAGGTCCATGAAGACAGCTGGTGCGTTGGTTAGCCCGAATGGCATGACCATGAACTCGTAATGACCGTAACGAGTCCGGAAGGCGGTCTTTGGGACGTCATCCTCATGAATCCGTAGCTGATGGTACCCTGAACGCAAGTCGATCTTCGAGTAATAACTGGACCCTTGCAGTTGGTCGAACAAGTCATCAATTCTGGGTAGAGGATACCGGTTCTTTATAGTGAGCTTGTTCAACTCTCTGTAGTCAATGCACATACGGAACGATCCATCCTTCTTTTTGACAAATAGGACCGGGGCTCCCCATGGCGAGGAACTCGGTCGGATGAAACCCTTGTCCAACAGTTCTTGCAATTGGCTAGACAACTCCTGCATTTCAGACGGTGCGAGTCGGTATGGCGACCTCGCAACCGGTGCAGCTCCTGGGACTAGGTCAATCCGAAACTCGACTTGTCTTGATGGTGGAAGTCCAGGCAAGTCTTCGGGAAAGACCTCCGGATAGTCTCGGACAATCGGTATATCTTCTAACTTCTTTTCCTCACTCTTCTTTTCGGTCACGTGAGCCAAAATTGCATGACACCCTTTTCGTAAGCACTTTCGAGTCTTCATGCTTGAAATGATTCTTATTTTTGACCCACTCTTTTCTCCCTGAATCGAGAGCGTCTCACCGCTCGGGAGTGGTATACGAACAACTTTCTCACCACAAACAATCTCTGCTTGATTCTTTGATAACCAATCCATTCCAACCACTACATCAAAACTTCCAAGTGTTACCGGTAATAAGTCGATGCTAAAGGGATGATCCGCCAGGTTCAGTGCACACCCTTGATATACCTTGTCAGTTTCGATTAGCTTACCGTCGGCTAACTCTATAGTGTAATTACAGGTTAAAGCAGTTGGTCTAACACCGAGTAAGGCACTAAAGTCGCTAGACACAAAACTTTTATCGGCACCCGTATCGAACAAAATAGTAGCATAGTTATTGTTTAAGAGGAACGTACCCGTCACAATGTTCGGGTCCTGACGAGCCTCAACATTCCCTATCACAAAGGCCCTCCCATGAGCATTTTCGCCATTAGCTTTGTTCTTTGGGCAGTTTCTGCGGAAGTGCCCCGCTTCCCCACACCCATAGCATGTGCGGGTAACGCCGGTGTTGGTAACGGTAGGTGTGGCAGTCGCGGGTGGGGTGGCAGCATTGAAACGACAACCTTGGGCACTGTGGCCGATCCTTTTGCAGTTCTGGCATCGGGCACTTTCACACGTGCCATTGTGATGGAAACTGCACTTGTTGCATTTGGGTAAGGGGCCAGAGTAGACGGCCCTCGGCTTCTTCGACGGATCAACAGGTGCTGCAACAAAAGCCTTAACAGTTTCAGGAGCTTTCTGGTCAGACTGGTTTCTCCCCCGCTTGTTATTCCACTTCCCCCTTTGATTTCCCCCAGAGTTGTTATTGGAAGTGGCCTCTTGTTTTCCCACTGCTGCTTTCTTGCCCATAGTGCCCTGACGCACTCCCTGATCGGTCAAGTGGTGTGCCAGTCGGACGGTATCCTGAATTGTTTTTGGAACAGAAGAAGTGACCATGCTCTGAATCTGAGGGGCCAGTCCCCAAATATACCTTTCAATCTTTTTGTATTCAGGTTTAACCATTGCCGGGCATAACCGACACAACTCGTAGAAACGATTGGTATAGCCCACGATGTCAGCATCCTTCATTGTCAGGTTCCAGAACTCTTGATCAAGTTTTTGGAGTTCACTGCGGGAACAATACTCAGCCCGTAACATCTCAGTAAATTCTTCCCATGGAGTGGAATTTGCAAGCTCAAGAGTTATAGCTTGGACTTGGGCATTCCACCAAGTCAATGCCTGTCCCTCAAAAGTACCCGCTGCATATTTCACCCGATAGTTCTCAGGGCAGTTGCACATACTGAACACAGATTCGACTTTCTCAATCCATTTGACGAGGCCGGTGGCGCCCTCAAGTCCACTGAAAGGTGGGGGCTTGCACTTGAGGAATGACTCATATGAACACCTCGTGCCATTGGTCACTGGCGCTGTATTGGTTAATAAAGAAAATTAAGTATGATTAATAATCTCGAAGCGAAGGGTTAGTAGCTCGGTGGATAACTATATTACCTCCCGCCGCACCGCTTCCAGGACTTCCACCGGTGCTCCGGTTGGCCTCGTAATCGGCAATGGCGTCGGCCACGCGTTGTGCAATCAGTTGCTCGATATCAGCTGAAGTCATGGGGGTGTTCTCCCTGTTGCGTGCAACATTTCTCCTTGGCGCCATGATTCTTGAAATCGAAACGATAAACAAGATAAGACAATATGAAATATAAAGTCAACACATGTGCACAAAATGAACAACCACAACAATCATAACAATCATAACAACCACAAATAATACAAAAGTCATAACTTGTAGAAATAAGTTGCACAAAATACAAAGTATCCCTGGGGTATAACCCCTTACAAACAAGTTCATAATGTAAATAGTGGTGCACAGCCCGCAAAGCCTAGGCCAAATCAAGTAAAACGTAGTCCAAAGGTACTGATGAATAAGACAGTGGCTGCTAGTACGGCACTGGCACCAAACAGTGCCACTACCGCCTCAGAGCGCTCACGCTCCCCAGCAGCCCGCTGCTCTACATCCGCGGCTCGCCTCTCCGCCTGATGTAGTCGATCACGCATAGTCAGAAAAGCCAAATCATCCTGGTCACGTGCCTCCTCAATAGCAGCAATTCGCCCCGTGAGTTCCGGGATGTCACGATGTCGAAATCGATCAACGTGCCCCTGTAGCTCGACCAACTGGTCAGAGGTGTAGCCCAATCTAGTTTCAGCAGTAGCCGCTGGAGGAGTAGGAGCGGGTAAGGGTAAGGTCCGCATAGCCGGGACCGGAGCTAGACGTGCAGCAGCTGCACGAGATGACTCACCGGGATGCGCATCATCTGGGTCAGCATCAACCCAGCCGGCACCCGGACGCGGAGTCCAGTAAGTGCCGAATCCTGACGGGCATCTGAGTCGAGCAGCACGCCGGTCCTCGACGGGCGTCTCTGCAGGTCGCTTCCCTAGGCTGGTGGGAAGCCTCCCGAACTGAGGGGACATAGGTACGCTCTCCTCCGAAGAAGCATCCCCGCAAACGATCGTCGTCGGAGCAGACTCTATCCAGCCTTCACTGGCGTCCTCTGGAGCAGCGTTCGGATCTGCCTCGGCAGCGTCTGAATCCTCCATTGGTTCTTCCTCGAAGTCAGTATCATCGTCCGATACGTGAGGCAGCACGTTATCGTTGTCAGCCATCTCTGCAACAAGATAACAATAATATATATACGTATGATATTATAAGTATGCATGTGAATGGATATGCAATGCAATGATGAGCTATAAGTTATAGTCTAGGCCCACTAATGCAACCTAGTTCGCTATAACTGTGGCTCTGATACCAATCTGTCACACCCCATCCACAGCGGCCTTCCCGCGGGGTCATGACTTCATGGATCGTCACACACAAGTTACATGAACAACTCTATATGGATAATGAAAGACATACATAAATAACCATGAGGTTCAACGGTTACAAATTTATGTCTCAAAATGCGGAAGCTAAGTGGAATGAAAATGTCTTTCCAGAAATGACATAACATGATAATGAATGTCCCAAAATATGCACCCTAGCATGGTGACTCCTTAATGCATGTTGATGTATGCAGCTGCCTAGTTACCTGAGAAATACATGCTTAAACGGTCAACAATAATGTTGGTGAGTTCACAGGTTTGTAATGTAAATGTAAGTGTAGACAATTTATAATGGACCACAATCAATACATTATATGATATGTGTTGGCCTACACAATAACCACTACCATGAGTCACTGGAACCGACGCTCGACTGAATGAATGCCCCCGTGCAACATGTTATCACTGACATGAGCATGAAAATTAGGCCAATAATATACCCGTTTTGGCCTACAACCAAAGCTAGCGCGACTAACGCGGGTAGGGTTTGTCAAACCCGATAGTACTATCCATCACCACCTCGCTATAATAACGATTAACGGTCCAGTTATGAAGGGACTTAACGTGATATGTAAACGGTCTCAGGTAATCGGTACGTATCATTTAAGTATATTGTGTCCAGATGTAAATGTAATTTGAAATGCATGTAGTTCTCCCCCAAAGGAAACAATGAAAAGGGGCCGTGAAACTCACCTGGAACTGTGACTGACGAAGTGTATGTAGCAATGAAATGTATGCCGACCTAGCGTGCCCTAAAACAGTATTTAGACACCTATGGTCTCAGTATGTGAGTATAGGTAAGTAGGTGATGTAACCTTTCACCCATCACTACCCAGGTTGCATGTGATTGTAAAACATTTGGTGACGACACGTTGGTGATTTGTGTATGTGTTCCAAAATATATAATTATATTTATGACACTAAAAAAAATATAAATTATATTTTCTAGGAATAGCCTTGTAACATTTGTAATCATGATGTTGACTTTTTGGTTCGATCCAAACGTTACATTGACCCGACTCAACTCGTTTCGCGTTGATTTATGAAATAAATGCATTTAATATATTTACCTACTTATATTTTCCCCTGACTTTTACTAGCATACCCACTAATTTTATAAATAATCATTATTTCATAAAAGTGCTATCAACTTGTAAGAATATCCCATAAAAGTTTACAGATGAGTGAACCTTTAGGTTCTCAAAATTTAAGACTAGGTAACACTTTGGATTTTAGAATAATCCTACAAAATGTTAACATACAGTTTAAAAATGAAATCATAAAAAAATATATATACAAATGGAGTTTCAAAAGAAGCTCA
>JBCNJP010000023.1:58182026-58316052 GCA_039602395.1 Deinandra increscens subsp. villosa
TTTATGACCAATTATGGCCCAATAAGTTGTGTTTAGTTGGGACCAATGAGTCCCACTAAGGTGTGTATATAACCAATATGTTTTGTTTAGGACAAATGATGGCCCAATAAGGTGTGTTTAGGGGCAATGAGGGTTAGTTGGGACCAATGAGTCCCAATAATGTGTGTATATAACCAATAAGTTGTGTTTACGACCAATTATGGCCCAATAAGGTGTGTTTAGTTGGGACTAATGAGTCCCACTAAGGTGTGTATATAACCAAAAAGTTGTGTTTAGGACCAATGATGGCCCAATAAGGTGTGTTTAGTAGGGCAATGAGGGTCGGTTGGGACCAATAAGTCCTAGTAAGGTGTGTATATAACCAATAAGTTGTGTTTAGGACCAATGATGGCACAATAAAGTGTGTTTAGGGACAATGAGGGTCAGTTGGCACCAATGAGTCCTAATAAGGTGTGTATATAACCAATAAGTTGTGTTTACGACCAATTATGGCCCAATAAGGTGTGTTTAGTTGGGACCAATGAGTCCCACTAAGGTGTGTATATAACCAATATGTTTTGTTTAGGACAAATGATGGCCCAATAAGGTGTGTTTAGGGGCAATGAGGGTTAGTTGGGACCAATGAGTCCCAATAATGTGTGTATATAACCAATAAGTTGTGTTTACGACCAATTATGGCCCAATAAGGTGTGCTTAGTTGGGACTAATGAGTCCCACTAAGGTGTGTATATAACCAAAAAGTTGTGTTTAGGACCAATGATGGCCCAATAAGGTGTGTTTAGTAGGGCAATGAGGGTCGGTTGGGACCAATAAGTCCTAGTAAGGTGTGTATATAACCAATAAGTTGTGTTTAGGACCAATGATGGCACAATAAAGTGTGTTTAGGGACAATGAGGGTCAGTTGGCACCAATGAGTCCCAATAGAGTGTGTATATAACCAATAAGTTTTGTTTACGACCAATTATGGCCCAATAAGGTGTGTTTAGTTGGGACCAATGAGTCCCACTAATGTGTGTATATAACCAATACGTTGTGTTTAGGACCAATGATGGCACAATAAAGTGTGTTTAGAGACAATGAGGGTCAGTTGGCACCAATGAGTCCTAATAAGGTGTGTATATAACCAATAAGTTGTGTTTATGACCAATTATGGCCCAATAAGTTGTGTTTAGTTGGGACCAATGAGTCCCACTAAGGTGTATATATAACCAATATGTTTTGTTTAGGACAAATGATGGCCCAATAAGGTGTGTTTAGGGGCAATGAGGGTTAGTTGGGACCTATGAGTCCCAATAATGTGTGTATATAACCAATAAGTTGTGTTTACGACAAATTATGGCCCAATAAGGTGTGTTTAGTTGGGACTAATGAGTCCCACTAAGGTGTGTATATAACCAATAAGTTTTGTTTAGTAGGGCAATGAGGGTCGGTTGGGACCAATAAGTCCTAGTAAGGTGTGTATATAACCAATAAGTTGTGTTTACGACCATTTATGGCCCAATAAGGTGTGTTTAGTTGGGACCAATGAGTTCCACTAATGTGTGTATATAACCAATACGTTGTGTTTAGGACCAATGATGGCACAATAAAGTGTGTTTAGGGACAATGAGGGTCAGTTGGCACCAATGAGTCCTAATAAGGTGTGTATATAACCAATAAGTTGTGTTTATGACCAATTATGGCCCAATAAGTTGTGTTTAGTTGGGACCAATGAGTCCCACTAAGGTGTGTATATAACCAATATGTTTTGTTTAGGACAAATGATTGCCCAATAAGGTGTGTTTAGGTGCAATGAGGGTTAGTTGGGACCAATGAGTCCCAATAACGTGTGTATATAACCAATAAGTTGTGTTTACGACCAATTATGGCCCAATAAGGTGTGTTTAGTTGGGACTAATGAGTCCCTCCAAGGTGTGTATATAACTAATAAGTTTTGTTTAGTAGGGCAATGAGGGTTGGTTGGGAACAATAAGTCCTAGTAAGGTGTGTATATAACCAATTAAGTTGTGTTTGGGACCAATGATGGCACAATAAAGTGTCTTTAGGGACAATGAGGGTCGGTTGGGAACAATAAGTCCTAGTAAGGTGTGTCATATAACCAATAAGTTGTGTTTAGGACCAATTATGGCACAATAAAGTGTGTTTAGGGACAATGAGGGTCAGTTGGGACCAATGAGTCCTAATAAGGTGTGTATATAACCAATAAGTTGTGTTTATGACCAACTCTGGCCCAATAAGTTGTGTTTAGTTGGGATCAATGAGTCCCACTAAGGTGTGTATATAACCAATATGTTTTGTTTAGGACAAATGATGGCCCAATAAGGTGTGTTTAGGGGCAATGAGGGTTAGTTGGGACCAATGAGTCCCAATAATATGTGTATATAACCAATAAGTTGTGTTTACGACCAATTATGGCCCAATAAGGTGTGCTTAGTTGGGACTAATGAGTCCCACTAAGGTGTGTATATAACCAAAAAGTTGTGTTTACGACCAATGATGGCCCAATAAGGTGTGTTTAGTAGGGCAATGAGGGTCGGTTGGGACCAATAAGTCCTAGTAAGGTGTGTATATAACCAATAAGTTGTGTTTAGGACCAATGATTGCACAATAAAGTGTGTTTAGGGACAATGAGGGTCAGTTGGCACCAATGAGTCCCAATAGAGTGTATATAACCAATACGTTGTGTTTAGGACCAATGATGGCACAATAAAGTGTGTTTAGGGACAATGAGGGTCAGTTGGCACCAATGAGTCCTAATAAGGTGTGTATATAACCAATAAGTTGTGTTTATGACCAATTATGGCCCAATAAGTTGTGTTTAGTTGGGACCAATGAGTCCCACTAAGGTGTGTATATAACCAATATGTTTTGTTTAGGACAAATGATGGCCCAATAAGGTGTGTTTAGTTGGGACCAATGAGTCCCATTAAGGTGTGTATATAACCAATATGTTTTGTTTAGGACAAAAGATGGCCCAATAAGGTGTGTTTAGGGGCAATGAGGGTTAGTTGGGACCAATGAGTCCCAAAAATGTGTGTATATAACCAATAAGTTGTGTTTACGACCAATTATGGCCCAATAAGGTGTGTTTAGTTGGGACTAATGAGTCCCACCAAGGTGTGTATATAACTAATAAGTTTTGTTTAGTAGGGCAATGAGGGTCGGTTGGGAACAATAAGTCCTAGTAAGGTGTGTATATAACCAATAAGTTGTGTTTGGGACCAATGATGGCACAATAAAGTGTGTTTAGGGGCAATGAGGGTCGGTTGGGACCAATAAGTCCTAGTAAGGTGTGTATATAACCAATAAGTTGTGTTTAGGACCAATGATGGCACAATAAAGTGTGTTTAGGGACAATGAGGGACAGTTGGCACCAATGAGTCCCAATAGAGTGTGTATATAACCAGTAAGTTTTGTTTACGACCAATTATGGCCCAATAAGGTGTGTTTAGTTGGGACCAATGAGTCCCACTAATGTGTGTATATAACCAATACGTTGTGTTTAGGACCAATGATGGCACAATAAAGTGTGTTTAGAGACAATGAGGGTCAGTTGGCACCAATGAGTCCTAATAAGGTGTGTATATAACCAATAAGTTGTGTTTATGACCAATTATGGCCCAATAAGTTGTGTTTAGTTGGGACCAATGAGTCCCACTAAGGTGTGTATATAACCAATATGTTTTGTTTAGGACAAATGATGGCCCAATAAGGTGTGTTTAGGGGCAATGAGGGTTAGTTGGGACCAATGAGTCCCAATAATGTGTGTATATAACCAATAAGTTGTGTTTACGACCAATTATGTCCCAATAAGGTGTGTTTAGTTGGGACTAATGATTCCCACCAAGGTGTGTATATAACCAATAAGTTTTGTTTAGTAGGGCAATGAGGGTCGGTTGGGACCAATAAGTCCTAGTAAGGTGTGTAAATAACAATTAAGTTGTGTTTGGGACCAATGATGGCACAATAAAGTGTCTTTAGGGACAATGAGGGTCGGTTGGGAACAATAAGTCCTAGTAAGGTGTGTATATAACCAATAAGTTGTGTTTAGGACCAATTATGGCACAAAAAAGTGTGTTTAGGGACAATGAGGGTCAGTTGGGACCAATGAGTCCTAATAAGGTGTGTATATAACCAATAAGTTGTGTTTAGTTGGGATCAATGAGTCCCACTAAGGTGTGTATATAACCAATATGTTTTGTTTAGGACAAATGATGGCCCAATAAGGTGTGTTTAGGGGCAATGAGGGTTAGTTGGGACCAATGAGTCCCAATATATGTGTATATAACCAATAAGTTGTGTTTACGACCAATTATGGCCCAATAAGGTGTGCTTAGTTGGGACTAATGAGTCCCACTAAGGTGTGTATATAACCAAAAAGTTGTGTTTAGGACCAATGATGGCCCAATAAGGTGTGTTTAGTAGGGCAATGAGGGTCGGTTGGGACCAATAAGTCCTAGTAAGGTGTGTATATAACCAATAAGTTGTGTTTAGGACCAATGATGGCACAATAAAGTGTGTTTAGGGACAATGAGGGTCAGTTGGCACCAATGAGTCCCAATAGAGTGTATATAACCAATACGTTGTGTTTAGGACCAATGATGGCACAATAAAGTGTGTTTAGGGACAATGAGGGTCAGTTGGCACCAATGAGTCCTAATAAGGTGTGTATATAACCAATAAGTTGTGTTTATGACCAATTATGGCCCAATAAGTTGTGTTTAGTTGGGACCAATGAGTCCCACTAAGGTGTGTATATAACCAATATGTTTTGTTTAGGACAAATGATGGCCCAATAAGGTGTGTTTAGTTGGGACCAATGAGTCCCATTAAGGTGTGTATATAACCAATATGTTTTGTTTAGGACAAATGATGGCCCAATAAGGTGTGTTTAGGGGCAATGAGGGTTAGTTGGGACCAATGAGTCCCAATAATGTGTGTATATAACCAATAAGTTGTGTTTACGACCAATTATGGCCCAATAAGGTGTGTTTAGTTGGGACTAATGAGTCCCACCAAGGTGTGTATATAACTAATAAGTTTTGTTTAGTAGGGCAATGAGGGTCGGTTGGGAACAATAAGTCCTAGTAAGGTGTGTATATAACCAATAAGTTGTGTTTGGGACCAATGATGGCACAATAAAGTGTGTTTAGGGGCAATGAGGGTCGGTTGGGACCAATAAGTCCTAGTAAGGTGTGTATATAACCAATAAGTTGTGTTTAGGACCAATGATGGCACAATAAAGTGTGTTTAGGGACAATGAGGGTCAGTTGGCACCAATGAGTCCCAATAGAGTGTGTATATAACCAATAAGTTTTGTTTACGACCAATTATGGCCCAATAAGGTGTGTTTAGTTGGGACCAATGAGTCCCACTAATGTGTGTATATAACCAATACGTTGTGTTTAGGACCAATGATGGCACAATAAAGTGTGTTTAGAGACAATGAGGGTCAGTTGGCACCAATGAGTCCTAATAAGGTGTGTATATAACCAATAAGTTGTGTTTATGACCAATTATGGCCCAATAAGTTGTGTTTAGTTGGGACCAATGAGTCCCACTAAGGTGTGTATATAACCAATATGTTTTGTTTAGGACAAATGATGGCCCAATAAGGTGTGTTTAGGGGCAATGAGGGTTAGTTGGGACCAATGAGTCCCAATAATGTGTGTATATAACCAATAAGTTGTGTTTACGACCAATTATGGCCCAATAAGGTGTGTTTAGTTGGGACTAATGATTCCCACCAAGGTGTGTATATAACCAATAAGTTTTGTTTAGTAGGGCAATGAGGGTCGGTTGGGACCAATAAGTCCTAGTAAGGTGTGTATATAACCAATTAAGTTGTGTTTGGGACCAATGATGGCACAATAAAGTGTCTTTAGGGACAATGAGGGTCGGTTGGGAACAATAAGTCCTAGTAAGGTGTGTATATAACCAATAAGTTGTGTTTAGGACCAATTATGGCACAAAAAAGTGTGTTTAGGGTCAATGAGGGTCAGTTGGGACCAATGAGTCCTAATAAGGTGTGTATATAACCAATAAGTTGTGTTTAGCCTAATAGTGTGTTTAGTGGACAATGAGTCCCACTAAGGTGTGTATATAACCAATATGTTTTGTTTAGGACAAATGATGGCCCAATAAGGTGTGTTTAGGGGCAATGAGGGTTAGTTGGGACCAATGAGTCCCAATAATATGTGTATATAACCAATAAGTTGTGTTTACGACCAATTATGGCCCAATAAGGTGTGTTTAGTTGGGACTAATGAGTCCCACTAAGGTGTGTATATAACCAAAAAGTTGTGTTTAGGACCAATGATGGCCCAATAAGGTGTGTTTAGTAGGGCAATGAGGGTCGGTTGGGACCAATAAGTCCTAGTAAGGTGTGTATATAACCAATAAGTTGTGTTTAGGACCAATGATGGCACAATAAAGTGTGTTTAGGGACAATGAGGGTCAGTTGGCACCAATGAGTCCTAATAGAGTGTATATAACCAATACGTTGTGTTTAGGACCAATGATGGCACAATAAAGTGTGTTTAGGGACAATGAGGGTCAGTTGGCACCAATGAGTCCTAATAAGGTGTGTATATAACCAATAAGTTGTGTTTATGACCAATTATGGCCCAATAAGTTGTGTTTAGTTGGGACCAATGAGTCCCACTAAGGTGTGTATATAACCAATATGTTTTGTTTAGGACAAATGATGGCCCAATAAGGTGTGTTTAGTTGGGACCAATGAGTCCCATTAAGGTGTGTATATAACCAATATGTTTTGTTTAGGACAAATGATGGCCCAATAAGGTGTGTTTAGGGGCAATGAGGGTTAGTTGGGACCAATGAGTCCCAATAATGTGTGTATATAACCAATAAGTTGTGTTTACGACCAATTATGGCCCAATAAGGTGTGCTTAGTTGGGACTAATGAGTCCCACTAAGGTGTGTATATAACCAAAAAGTTGTGTTTAGGACAAATGATGGCCCAATAAGGTGTGTTTAGTAGGGCAATGAGGGTCGGTTGGGACCAATAAGTCCTAGTAAGGTGTGTATATAACCAATAAGTTGTGTTTAGGACCAATGATGGCACAATAAAGTGTGTTTAGGGACAATGAGGGTCAGTTGGCACCAATGAGTCCCAATAGAGTGTGTATATAACCAATAAGTTTTGTTTACGACCAATTATGGCCCAATAAGGTGTGTTTAGTTGGAACCAATGAGTCCCACTAATGTGTGTATATAACCAATACGTTGTGTTTAGGACCAATGATGGCACAATAAAGTGTGTTTAGAGACAATGAGGGTCAGTTGGCACCAATGAGTCCTAATAAGGTGTGTATATAACCAATAAGTTGTATTTATGACCAATTATGGCCCAATAAGTTGTGTTTAGTTGGGACCAATGAGTCCCACTAAGGTGTGTATATAACCAATATGTTTTGTTTAGGACAAATGATGGCCCAATAAGGTGTGTTTAGGGGCAATGAGGGTTAGTTGGGACCAATGAGTCCCAATAATGTGTGTATATAACCAATAAGTTGTGTTTACGACCAATTATGGCCCAATAAGGTGTGTTTAGTTGGGACTAATGAGTCCCACTAAGGTGTGTATATAACCAATAAGTTTTGTTTAGTAGGGCAATGAGGGTCGGTTGGGACCAATAAGTCCTAGTAAGGTGTGTATATAACCAATAAGTTGTGTTTCCGACCAATTATGGCCCAGAACCTTGACAATTCCCACGTTCGTATTGTAACATTATACCCGTAACAAAAAGGAAATTCAACCATGTGATTGTTGAAATTTTAAAAAATAATAAACACCCCTCAAGCACAAGAGCAAACACCACCCCGTTTCCTACCTTCTCCCTCTCCCGGCCGGCAGCCCCACCGCCACCTCAGCCGGCGGCCGACGACCTTCCTCCCTGCTGCCACTACTCCACGCCACCGTAACCCAGCCCCCTTCTTCCTCTCGTCACAGTCAAGAACCATCACCACCTTCATCACCATTGTCCCTCATCACCACCATCTTCGTCATCCGACGCCATCACCACCACCTTCGACATCTTCATCCGACGCCATCACCACCACCACCTTCATCATCATCGTCATCACACACACACATATATATATATAAATATTGAGAAATGAAAAAAAAAAGACAACCAAACAGTAGTCCCAGACGCGAATTCCTTCAGATCATAACACAATTTGTTTTTTTCTTCTTTTGTTTTGTGTTTTTGAGCAAAATAGCCCCAACGGCCATCTTTACACCACCGTTTCTCCACCATCGGACCACCGCAACACCACCATTTTACCACCAACGGCTAGTCCACCCGGAAACCTCCCAAACGGCCTCAACATTTGCCCCTACCGATCACCGAAACCACCGAAAACTAGCCCGCAAAAGGCCGCTTTACCTATCGGGTCAACCTTTTAAATCTCGATATTTTTCGATCGGGTCTATGGAGATATTCTCGCATCTTTCGGTTCATCACCTAGCCTAGTGCTAGAGGTAAAAGTCTAAACTTCTGAATTTAATCATTTTCGTTGTTCGTTTTTTATATTTATAATCACCCAAAACGAGTCTTGACACTCCACTCACTAAATATATATAAATGAACAAACCGTCCTAAATATTGAACTAACGTTAATATTTAAGGACTTGTGTCACAATATATATTTGACAATCGTTGTGAGGACTAAAAATATTATAGAACAAGCGGTATAAAAATTGACTCGGGGACCGTCAAAGTGACACATTGGACTAAAAATATATAAACGAATATATTTTGGACATAAAATATAAAGAATATATTATTGACTATGTTTTTATAAAAATGTGTTTATTCTTATAAAACATATTTATATTTCTAAATACCGAGCGTTTGGACTCATAAGTAAGTGCTCATATTTTAGATCTCATTTTCTTTAATAACTCGAAATATTTATTTAAAGTTATTACAACCCGGTAATATTTAATGACTTAATATTAGTTTTCATATCGTATTACTTAACAGAATACATATATTTATAATATATTAATTCCAGACGTTGGACCTAAAAATATACGGTATCATATATTGAATTTACTCAACATGAAACTTATATATTGTTACAAATATATTTTCCTAAAAATGATAAAACACAACGCACAGATATCTCATTCTAATATTTTATTATTTTCTAAATATAATTTAGAAAACAATTTGGGAAAGCATAAACATAATAATATTTACGGAGTTAAATATTAATTATCATAACGATCATTTGTCAGATACTTGTATCGTATAGCGCGGAGCCAACGACTAAATTTCTAAAAATATAATGGCTTATATTTTTCTAAAACCTTGGGAATATTGAAACATATACCATTTCTATAAGTTATATATATTTATTTACATAAATATTTCTATGACTTATATAATTACTATCCAAAATTATGAACTCCAGCTTAAGATATATAACATGAACTTCAAATAATAAAATACTTTATTATTTGTCTCCATATATATTATCATAACCTTAAATAATTATATGATTTATAATTATTTCTACAAGTTATATTAATTTGACTATAAATATTAATTAACCTAAATATTTATTTGAACGATAAATATTCCAAACGGGCTTTCCGAACAATACAAATTATGTCAAGACTCGACCAGATCGTTTGGGTAACTGAACATTATCCAACTGATACAGTACCTTAAAACTGTCTTATTATATATTAATAGGACACAGTTTTACTTGCTACATCCAGCGCGATACAACTTTCATAATTATCTTGAATCAAGTGCGTTTCACGACCCCTTTTCTTTTAAAACTGTTTAAATACTATGGGGGAGAAATCATGATCAAACAAATCTTTTACTTGATATTATGGTACAACTGTCACGCTTATTGATTATCTATACTTTCATACCCCTTCATAGTAATTTGTTATATAACCTATTGCTACAAATCCCACCCACAATTGATTTCAATTAGTTCATGTAACGAAACAATAACTAGTGAATAGATCTATTTGGGTTGACAACCATGCCCTATCTGGTCGCTCCAGTTCTGACAAACGCGTAACAAGTCTGGGCGTACATGTCAGCTATTCTACGCCATTGGTATTTCTTAGGGGAAGTTACCATAGGTGGTTAAATCTGTTAGTGTTTAAAATCAAGGTTTAGGTAGATCAATGCAACGACGAGTAACCATTATAATATCTTGTATATCATCAACTGTTTTACAAATGCAACTCACTAACATTATGTTGACCTTTTAAACTCATGTATTTCTCAGGTAACCAAGCCAGACCGTATGCAAATGGGACGTCAAACTTTAGGGCCTGCATGTTGGAGTCATAGTCACATTCATCATCATGAAACAACTTATGAAACAATTACCTTTTAAACCCTCGATCAAAACGATTTCAAGACTTAACTCTTTATCATATTTCCTATGTTAACATCCTGGAACAATTTCTATTTCAGTATTGTAAAACGATGTCGTCTTAACATATCTTGCCGCTGCAACTTTGATGACATACTTGGTTTTTCAAACGTATAGTAATCTGATAGAGATCGTTGGTGTATCCACGACTATGATCCCGTGACTTCACACACCTCCGTATCTAAAAGTTCAGAGTGTGACAATTGTTGAGATTGGGATTTGTCTTGTACTAAAGGACATCTATCAATAAACTCAGAACCATCAGACATATCATCAAAAATTTGAAATCGGTTAGAATGTACCCATTTTGATGTAGGACTTCGAGGTGTGGAATTAGATCCAGAAGATGAAAAATCCTTAATCGTTTGAGCATCTCGAGAAGAAGTTTCAGATGAAGTCTTCTTCTGAATCTTACCTCCAAACCATTTTTCCATTGTAGACATAAACACCTGATCCAAGTGATAGATTTGTTCCAAGCTTGTGTCTTTCTTTGATAAATAATGAAATTGAAATCAAAGTTGGACTAACAAAAAATATTATATAGGTATTTTACTAAAATACTAAGGTTTTCCAGGTTTTCCAATATTTAGGTGGTGTTCCAATGATCATCTTCATACATGTATATATAGGATAAGGATCATGTAAAATCACATCTTTTTGCGAAAACGTAAAAACTAATACTAAAACACTTATAACTGTTTCATACGTTCATATTTTTTTAAAAATTTTGCACCAAAACCTTAGAATTATGAGTTCTTTAATTCTGGAAAAAAAATTAAAAAACTTTAACGTCTCGTCGTTTTTTTATTAGTACACATGTGCACTAATAATAAAACTCATAGATATAGTACGTGTTAATAGTTTTTTTAGAATTATCGCACCAAATACATTATAATTTTGTTAGTTTTTCGTTGTTTTTTATTAGTGCACATGTGCACTAATAAAAAAAACACTTTATACGTGTCGTATACATGAATATTTTAAAAAATAAATTGCACCATAAATATTATAATTGTGTTATCTTTAACTATGAAAATAGATTTAACGTTTTAATTTTTTTTTAAATTTTATGCTACACATGTGCACTATAACAAATAATTATAGTGCATATGTAGAATTATGATTTGTTCTATAAATATTTTAGTGTTTTTTTAATGTTTTTAACTTAAACAATATATTTCGCATGACAATTTCCTTTGTGTAATACTAATGAAAATGGTGCACAAGTGCACTAATAAAAAAAATTCGAAATATCATTTTTTTTTCCAGAATCAAAGAAAATGAGATTTTAAGATTTTTGGTGCAAGTTTATAGAAAAATATTAACGTATGTAAAAGTTATGAAGGTTTTAGTGTTAGTTTTATGGTTTTCGCAAAAAAAAAAGAATTTTCGCAGGATCCTTACCCTATATATACATATATAAAAACACCCTTTTTTGTGAGAACTGCGTGGACAAATCTTAAGACCTACATAACTTTTTCATACATTAATATTTTTTTTTTTAAATTTGCACCAAAAGTCTTAAAATTATATTATCTTTAATCCTATAAAATTTTTAAAAAACTTAACGCTTTTTTTTTATTTTTTTAAATATTTTTTTGTGTGGTTCACATGTGCATCACAAAAAAAACTCATACTTTTAGTATGAGTTAATATTTTTTTTTCTTAGTCGCACCATACAAAAAAAAAACGCTCATAAATGTGATATACATTAATAGTTTAAAAAGAAATTGCACCCTAAATCTTATAGTTGTGTTATCTTTAGATTTAAAGAAAAAAATAGCATTTTATAACTTTTTTTTAATTATATGATGCACATAAACGTTCAGTTTTTTTTTAATATTTTTCTCCAGATTTAAAGATAACGTAATTCTAAGACTTTTGGCGCAAATTTTATGAAAAATCGTTAACGTATGAAAAAATTACGTGAGTTTTAATATGTGTTTTCTTAGTTTTCACAAAAAGATGTGTTTTCGCAGGATCCTAACCCTATATATATATATATATATATATATATATATATATATATATATATATATATATGCATATACATGGTGCCCGCGCGTTGCGGGGGCGATAGTTTATAGCGCGTTATTCGTCATTTGTTCGTACGTTATGAAAACATGATAATTTACTTCGCAGTTTTCGTTTCTGTTAGCTCGATGCGACATGATGAACTAGAATCGTGTATGATGAGATTACGGGGCGGTAAACAACAATCTATTAGCCAACCATGCTAGCACAAGACACTATTGATCATGGACATGGCATGCCTAGCACTTCAATACACATGAACTACTAAACATCGTATTATCATAATTAAAAAGTGTATATTGTTTAGAATCGTAAAAACCATGCCTTATATAAGATAAATATTTAGACAGGTAATGGTAGATGGAGCAGCATATAATAGGTAATATTATAATTATGATAGTCTAATTAAAATAAAATGTTTAAACTCGCGATGCGACAACAATCAACCATCACGGTACTTGTTTTCTATTACTTTATCAATCATTTCGTGTGATACATTAATATATTGTACACAATGGGCTCGTCATGTGGAAAAGCGGGAAAGACTCAACAGTTTGAACAAAACAACACAGTGAAACCAACAATTTGACTATATAAAAGTCAACCAATAGTTTAAACCAAAAGTTTGAACCAGAATAATTGTTTAAACCAGCAACTTGTACTCAAATGTTTATAACCAACAGTTTGACTATATAAAAGTCAACCAAACAGTTTTAAAAAACAAAAGTTCATATACTTCAAGTCCATAGTCTTCAAAGTGTTACAACAACACAAGTTCTAATTCTTCAAGTGTGTCTTGATAGAGAATAAAGTGGGATCATTACTTGTAGATCCAAAAAAGAAAATCAACAGTCGATTTTCTGATATGAAAATCTTGAGTTAAGATAAACTTCTATGCAATACAAGTAAATATACAACAATGCATATTAAAGGTACAACTGCCTCTGTAGGGCAGTTTGGACACTTGAAAGGCCTCAAGCTATTACTTTTAGAAAGCTTAGTTATCGGCTGTTTTCATAGCTCATGCCCACACGACGTCAACATTAGTGTGGCGAGTTCATTGGCCAGCTTGGCCCAGTGGGTTGGTGATAAAAGCTCCATATACAGAGATGACTCCAGCTTTCCAGCCCATAGTAAGTGTTCGATACATTTCTAGAAAGTGTGATTTCTTTTTGATGACGGGGTTCTTCATTGGATTCATTTACAAAGCTCCATTAACTAAACACACACCAACGAAAATGAAACACGTCTACATATTCCATAACAAGATTAGAACATTTATCATAAAACCTAATGATAAAAAATGGAAGCAACAGAAAACCATACCTGATGAAGATGCCATATACAACAATGAAATCAAAATAGCCATTGTAAGGAATTATTTCTCCTAAGTATGGTGTTATCTAGGCTAGTTAAAGTTAACCCATAAAGCTTAGAAGACCCAAGGTAACTAGTTATCTCGGATGAACAAACTGTCTGAGGTAACTTACCTCGGGTGTTATCTCGGAAGCATAGTTTTAACCCGAGCAGTGCATGTTCCCAAGATAACTCAAGTTACCTCGGTAAGACGAGTTATCTCGGATAACTTGATTTCTCCACTTGTCCTAACATGTCTGCTTTTCTTCAGAGACGCAAGCTGCTCTGCTCTTATCCTATCAGAAGTCATCAACTTATCTACTAAACTAGTTTATTATATTCTACTTCATGTATCTCTATTCGACGGTCCAGATGATTGTTAGAGAAATTAAGGGCTCTCCTTGATTTCTTAAGCACTATATATAGTTACTTGTACTCTGTATTCTGCGTCTTCGCACATGTATGTTTTCGAATCATCAAGTAATAACAATATAGTGCCCAATATTATTCATATCTGTGTTTTACTTGTTTTACATTCGATCTCCATCTTATTAACTAAAACAAAGCAGACGGGTTAACTTGTTTCTGTCTGGTTAAACTATAAGTAAATTATTGTAATTGGTTAAACTTTGTAACCATGATTGATTCTTCAAGTGGTATCAGAGCATTGGCTCTTGTTTCAAAAGTATTTCTTTTAAAACCTTTAATTTACTCACTTACTCTATTTTTCTGTTAAAATCATTTTTTCCTTCATTTTGTACAAACAAACCACCATCCTTTATGCCTGATAATTTTGATACGTGGAAATTACATATGATAGGGCATCTTCATCATTCTGATTATCGAATGGAAGTCTGTAATATATGGTCATACTATTCCTAAAGCAAAATTGGCCACTGTACCTTGAAGCTTTGACTTGTACTTGATACTTCACACGACAAACCAGAATAATGTTTTAACAAACTACCCCTCGACGTGTGCAGTATCTGTTCTTCACATAAACTCTTATCTTCAATCAAACTCCTCCTTAACTTGACGCTTAGTCTGATCTTGAATACTTTGACATTGCAGCGCGTATTTTCTCTTAATCAACAGCTTCAGAAGACTTGAAGTTGTGATATTCTTTTTCCACTAAGTACCCGCCAACATAAATAATCTTGGTGTAAAATGTCTCTTCGAGACTCTAACTGTGTTCCATGCAAAAAGAAATAAGAACATTAAATCGTCTACCTTAAGGTCGATCTTTCGATATGCAAATAAGGCATTGGATTTAACAAAATAAGAAAATAAAAACAAGTTGAAATTCTATAACCCAACAACAACCAGGTCGGTACTCTCGTACATGCATAGAAAGTACGATGAGTTATACGAAACACCAAGAAAATAAAGGAGAACCTCAAATGAACACCAATCAGGTTGATCTTTCAATACATAGAGAAAGGTCGATCACTTGAGAAAATAATGAAAATCAAAGAAGTTTAAATTTTTGCAAAATGAACACAAGTTTACACAGTGACTTCTCATTTTCTTTTCACATATCGTTTTCTTGATATATCATGAGATACGCATCAAGATGTTGTCCACTAGGTCAAGCATCAGATTTAGTATATATCACATTGTATACTTTCTGATTTTCCGAGCCTACCTAACATATCAAACAACAGTCTTATGGCTTTTTCATCTAGTTTATCCATGAGTCAGACAACGTGAGCCAATGTACCATCATTTCCCAATTATATCGGATACAATTTCTCATTTTTCAATGTTTTTGGCTTTTCAAATTTTCTCCCCCTAAAAATGACAATTCATTTTTACCATTCGAAAAACAACACACTATTTTTGGATTTTTCAAAGAAACAAACTCTCCCTCAAAATGAGACGGGGTGAAAGAGAAGAAAATTGATCAACCAACATGGATAATTACGCTTGAGCATATTGAAAACACAGGATTTTAAAAATGATTTGGAAATTCATTTTAAGTTAAATTAGATATTCCACCATTAGAAATCTTTCACACAGGTCTTCCTGAAATACCTGTTGACACCAAATAAAACATTAGTTCATTTGGGATCGACCCGATTCAACAAGGTTGGTCGCCCGGTATCTTCCACATAGTCATTTTTGGCCTTGGAAACAAATTTTGGTTTCCATATCATTAATGATAAAAATTTTATATCAGAACCTGAAAAATTTTCAACTGGTGTCTTTGGTTTGGACCAAATCGGCTTATTAGTTGATCTGAACATTTAGGAACAAGGTTCTTTAAAAATTGTACCATTTTCATCCACATATTTGGCATTGTTGTGGATATATGCAATCGTTGGACAGTTAGCAGCAAAATGTCCAGGTCGACGACATGCATAACAAATTCTTTCACGAAGTGTAAAATCTTTTGAAAAATTCTTTGAATTTTTAGAAAATGTAGAATTATCAGAACCAAAATTATCAAAGAAATCATCATAGGCATCATACCTCAGAGATTGACTCTGTGACAAAACTTTGTAATCAGATGAAGAACCTCCAGAATAATAAGAACCGTTCTTTGAATAGAAAGCAACATTTTGCTTCTTTGGAGGTTGTGATTTCTTTTGATCCAAAACCTTCTTGACATTGTCCTTCTTCTTTGGATTTTGAACTTGGACGGGCTTCTCTTTGAAAACAAACCCTAGGCCTTTGTGCTTAGAGCCAGAAGATTTTGACGATTCAGCCTGAGAACTACCTGCAGCACTTGTTTGATGTGCACGTTGAGTAAAAGTGGCCTTAATTTCTAGTATTTTGTTCTCTTTTACGAAACTCTTGGCAGCTTCAACCTAAGATGATGTACCAATTGATGTAACAGACACACTTTTATCAAAAATAACTTCATCTTACAACAATGAAGAATCAGAGGTAAACTTTGGAGCTTCACCAACTTTCTCTTTCTTCTTTCCAGACTTAGTTTTCTTTTTCTTTACAGAAGTTGCAAACTTAGAATAATCAAGGAATTTTGCTTTTGGATCAACAGGAGCAGATGAAATTTTCGATAAATCCACTAGTGAAGGAACCTTGTGAATATCTTTTTCCTTTGAATCATTATCACTTCTATCTTTCTTATACAGAAAATTCAAGAATGTCGGTGATAAATTGCAATTCTTGACTTGTCGTTGCAATTCGAAAACCTCTAACTTTAATTCAGAAATCTTCCGTTGAGCAGCAAACAAATACTTTTGAGAAGTAATGAATTCTTCATTTAAATCATTATATTCATACGTTTTCTGTTTTCTGAGTTCACATTCAGCTAACACTTCTTCAGTAACCTTCTCCCATCTCTTCTTAAAGATATCCACATCTTTTGTCAAGACTTCATTTTTGTCTCGAAGAAGTACATTTGCATCTCGAAGTGTAGATAGTTCTTCTTGAAGACTCAGTATTCTCTCAGCAACTTCAACAACTATTGCATTAGATGTTTTATATTTCTGTTGAACTGGATAGGCTTTCTGAAATAACGCTTCAAAGTCTTCAGGAGTTTCCTTAGCTTCAGCTTTAGCTTTCTCACATTCTTCAAACAAGTCAGCTTTTTCTTTTGGTAACTTTTCATTGATTGGAATCAATTGATAATACTTCTTCTGAAAACTTTCCAAATCTTGCTTCAGCAACAATCTCTTCAGTTAACAACTTAAGATCTCTTTCCAAACTTGCATTTTTGTTGTTTAAACCAGCACACGTATAACATTTAAGCTCTTCTTCCTTTGGATTTTCAGCCGCATTTGCTTGAAATTCTGAAACTGTTGTTGCTTTTGAACTTGTTTCAGAATCAGTCATAATACTATCACTTAAATGATGAGCCATTAAAGCAACAACTTCATTAAGCGTTTTAGGATTCTTGAAAATACGTGAGCGGTGGATCGTCTACTCAATCGTATCAAAATCAATGTAAAACGAGATGATCACAAGATGTAAATACAATGAAGCTTGTATTAGACCACAGAGAGTTTACATAGTAAGACACATAGAAGATTCGTCCAGCCGCTCTTAATCTCTATACAAGACAGCTATTTATAGTGCAAAAATACAATGGGCCGAACCTCAGGTTCGGACCAGGTTCGCCGGTGTCCGAACTTGGAGTTTGCCCATGGTTCGGCAGAACCAATCTTGCACCATCTTTGTCTTATACTCGATACTTCACATGACGATCAGGAACTAGGTATTAACAAACTCCCCCTCGGCATGTGCAGTATCAATTCCTTCATTAAAACTTGTATCTACTATCTTAAATCAAACTCTCCCTCAACGTGACGATGAGTTCAATCTTGAATACTTGAATTGCATCTTGTGTAATCTCTTTCCACATAGAAACCTGCCAACATAAATAATCTTGGCGCAAAACGTCTCTTCGAGACTCTAAGATATCATGATTTTGATTTTGAAATTGATTTCGTATTCCGTGTTGATCAAACGAAAAGAAATAAGAAACAAAATCATTTTGATTTTTTTAGAAACTTTATATCAAAAGACAACTAAAATCTTTTGGTATTTTCTGATTAGGAAACTAAATGCAATACAAAATCAGACACTATTTTTGTCTTTTGTGAGAAAAATCACAACTTGGGATCATATTAGTCATAACATGCTGAACTTCACTTTAATTTCGATTATTATAGCACATACGGCATGTCGACTGCAGATATAATTTGTCTAACATTAAACTCAGACATAATCATACTCATAACATCTGATATGTTAAGGTATTGATTAAGTTTTCTTTGACCAGTATACCCCACACTATCAGACATACTCAGATATGCTTTGCTTATCACATTTTTGTGATTTCATTTGTGATTTATCACATAATGATTGTATTCATGATATAGTCAACTGTGTTCCATGTACAAAGAAATAAGAACGTTAAATCGTCTACCTTAAGGTCGATCTTTCGATATGCAGATAAGGCCTCGGATTTAACAAAATATGAAGTGCAATTGTATAACTCAACAATAATCAGGTCGGTCTTGTGGACACGCAAAGAAAGTCTGACGAGTTATATGAAACACCAAAGAAAATAAAGCAGAACGTCAAACGATCAGGTCCATCTTTCGATACGCAGAGAAAGTCCGATCGTTTAACAAAATAAAGAAAATCAAACAAGTTTAAATCTTTGCAAAATGAACACATGTATACACATTGACTTCTCATTTTATTTTCACATATCTTTTTCTTGATATATCTTGATATATGCATCAAGATATTGTCCACTAGGTCAAGCATCAGATTTAGTGTATTTCACATTTGAATACTTTCTGATTTGCCGAGCTTACCTTACACATCGATCAGATGGTCTTATGGATTTTTCATCTATTTTATCCATGAGACAGACGATGTAAGCCAAAATACCACCATTTCCCAATCATGTCAGATACAATTTCTTATTTTTTAATGTTTTTGAATTTTTGCATTTTTTAATGTTTTTGTCTTTTCAAATTCCTCCCCCTAAAAATGACAACTCTATTTATAGATTTTCATTTTATACTATTTGAAAAACAACATTATTTTTGTATTTTTGCAAAAACACACTCCCCCTTAAAATGAGACGGAATGAAAAAGAAATCAGAAATTGATCAACCAACACGAATACTTTCAGTTAAACATTTTGAAAACCAAATCGATTTGGAAAATCAATTTAAGTTATCAAAGATATTTCACAATCAGTAGCAAGATGTCTAGGTTGACGACATGCATAACGAAGTCTTTCTCGAAAGTTACGCACATTTGAAAAATTCTTTGAATTTTGAAAACCAGATGAATGTTCAGAAATAAAGTTATCAGAGAAATCATTATAGGAATCATACCTAGGAGATGGACTCCTTGAAGATGATGGCCTTCCAGAATAATAAGATTTTTCTTTAGAGAAGGTGATTTATTTGGAACTTTAACTTTTGAATTCTGCTTAGCTTTTTCTGGCTTCTTAGCTTGAACTTGTGCTTCCTTGACCTCATAACCCAAGCCTTTGTGCTTAAAACCGGGAGTCTTTGATGAACTTGAAGAAGAACCAGAAGCATCTCTCCCCTTAACTTCTTTAGTGAATTTAGCTTTGATGTCTTTCAGTTTTTTTTTTCAACCAAAACTTTGTCTTCTTCAGTTGCAGAGGAAGTACTTGAACCACTTTTATCAAAAAAATTGTTAATTATCTAGAAAAATAGACTTTGAGCTAAACTTTAGAGCTTCACCCAAAGACTTTTCCTTTTCTTAGACTTTGACTTCTTCTTCTTGGATGCAATGGCAAACTTCGAATAACATTGCAATTCGTCTTTAGATCAAGCGGAGCAGACGTAACCTCAGATAAATCCACCGGTTGAGGAACCATGTGAATATCATCTCTCTTAGAACTATCTTCACCTCGATCCTGTTTGTATACGTAATTTAATAATGTCGAGGACAAATTGCAATTCTTCACTTGCATTTGTAAGTCCAAAATTTCCAACTTCAATTCAGAGATTTTCTGTTAAGCATCAAACACCTCTTTTTGTGACTTGATGAACTTTGCATTGAGATCATCATATTCATACGTTTGCAACTTTCGGATCTCACATTCAGCAAACAATTCTCCAAGAACACTTTCTCTTTTCTTCTTGTCACTACGTCAAAATTCACCTTTGGCCACGGAAAAAAACCGTGACCAAAGGTGTTTGGTCACGTTTTTTTTTCATTCCAATCGACACCAAAGGTCCCGTCACCTTATGTATCCTACGGCCACGTTACAAAATCAGTGGCTGAAGCCACCTAGAAGCGTGGCTAAAGGGTACCAATATTTGTTGTTGTAATCAAACAATTCTTCCGGAAAGCGTGGCCAAAGGGTCCCATGCCACATGTGTTTGTTTAACGTGGCCTTTAGTATTATATGGTCACGTATATTTGTGTTTTAGCCACATATGTTATAAAAAACGTGGCCAAATGGGTTGCTGAAATCATACATTTTGTCCCAATAAGCGTGGCCAAAGGGTGGCAACGGCCACGTTATAATATCAAAAGCGTGGCCTTTGGTATTATATGGTCACGTATATTTGTGTTTTAGCCACATATGTTATAAAAAAACGTGGCCAAATGGGTTGCTGAAATCATACATTTTGTCCCAATAAGCTTGGCCAAAGGGTGGCAACGGCCACGTTATAATATCAAAAGCGTGGCCTTTGATATTATATGATCACGTATATTTGTGTTTTAGCCATATATGCTATAAAAACGTGGCCAAATGAGTTGCTGAAATCATACATTTTGTCCCACTACGCGTGACCAAAGGGTTGCAACGGCCACATTAAAATATAAAAAGTGTGGCCTTTGGTATTATATGGTCACGTATATTTGTGTTTTAGCCACATATATTTGGAAAAAAAAAGTGGCCAAAGGGTAGTTGAAATCAGATATTTTGTCCCAATACGCGTGGCCAAATGGTGGCAAAGGCCACGTGAAAATATAAAAAGTGTGGCCTTTGGTATTATATGGTCCCGTATATTTCTGTTTTAGCCACATATATTTGAAAAAAAAAAAGTGGCCAAAGGGTAGTTTAAATCATACATTTTGTCCCAACACGCGTGGCCAAAGGATGGCAACGGCCACGTTAAAATATAAAAAGTGTGGCCTTTGGTATTATATGGTCACGTATATTTGTGTTCTAGCCACATATATTTGGAAAAAAAAAGTGGCCAAAGGGTAGTTGAAATCAGATATTTTGTCCCAATACGCGTGGCCAAAGGGTGGCAACCGCCACGTTAAAATATAAAAAGTGTGGCCTTTGGTATTATATGGTCACGTATATCTGTGTTTTAGCCACATATATTTGGGAAGAAGAAAAAGTAACAAAAAAGTTGTTGAAATCAGATGGGTCCTTGCTATACACGTGGCCAATTTAAAAGCTATTACAAATTATTAATTACAAATCAAATAAAATTCAATTACAAGTCAAATACAAATGAAATACAAATAAAAAATTAAAGAAAATTACCCTACATACAAGCATTATTCTCAATCTTATTTTCAATCCGGGAGGCAACAACACTACCACGTGGTCTTCATCTTCAACTCTCCAGACTTGAGCTTAATTAGGACCATTTTTTCATGTATTCCTTCCTATACCAAAACTTATAATTAATAATTAGGTTATGGAAATTGATCATAATATATATAGCAATTTTGAAATACTTACCACCATGATAGATATGGACTGAGGAGTGCCATTTTATTGCAAGTAGTATGGGTCATCAGGCCCTACAATTCAATTGATTTCCAGATGAACATTAGATATCCAGATGAACTTAAAACATCCGGATGAACATCACATTAAGTTCTGGATCAACTTCAAAGTCAGTTGAACTTTGTTTGAGGTACCAAATAACATTTAAAATTGGACTACATGAAATTACCAAACAGATTACTGTGAAACTATAGAACGGAATGAAACTTGACTGGCAAATATTTACCTTTTTCTTTTCAACCGCTTCAGACGAGGTTGATTGACCACCGATTTCACGCCCTACGTACATTTCAATTAATTACTTTATGTAAATGTGCAATGAAACCGATAATGAGTTTGACAAATACTAACCGTTGTGTGTATGTCATCATGATTAATGTTGTGGCTAGATCCAACAAAAATCTCCTTAGAAGTTACCTAGAACAATGTTTTTGAATTGGTAAAAAGTTAGAGCAGAATAATGACGCGGACCTATCATGAAAGTATTTATTTTGTTTTTTTAATCTAACATAAGTTGTTCCAGTTTTTTTTCATACATATTATGTATATATTCGATTTTTTTTCATATTAACATACATTTTCAATGAATCATAGCAGGGCCCCATTTAACTCATAACTTTGTTCTTACATGAAGTATATATTCTTATGTACCAGGAACTTGCATCTATTTGTGTTCTTCAGGAACAAGAGTTCATCCAGATTGTGTTCTTCATGAACAAGAGTGTATGTTATTATAAGGTACTTGAGAATAGTATGATTAAGTTGTGATGTAAAGAATTCACCTCTATAGATGCCGGAGCATTAAGTTGGTGTGGTAACGGTGGTGCAAGTGCAGATAGATGATCTATAAGTAGATCAAGTTTTTTCTCCGATTCTTCAATCTTCAAGAAGAGGGCCTTAACTTTTTCATTTGTTGCATCCCGAAGAAGTCTCTCCTCTTTAAGTTCGAACTCAAGTTTTTCGAATTCACCATTAGTGTTGTTGGATCGATCCTTGAATTTTGTTCAATTAACAGAATGTAGTTAGATGCTTTTTAACAAAGTACATAAATAGGACACTATTAATCCCAACTATTAGGTGTTGGACAAAAATAATCCTACCTATTTTTTTGGACATTATTACTCTTATCAATTGACCCTGTTTTTACTAATATACTTTCCGTCTATTTTTCTAACCCACCGTTAATGAAGCTTACGTGGACGACTACGTGGCTGCTGACGTGGCTCTTTCTCATCACTTTCCTTTTTAAACCCTAATCGATCCCCAATTCGATTTTCCCCAAATCAGTTGTCCCCGAATTCGATTTTCTCCCCCGAATCATGCCCTCGTCCTCATCGTCTTCAACTTCAACATCCTCGAGGAGGCCGAAAATTATAATCTGAATGTTGGATTGGATCGAAAACTGTATTGCCACCATGAACTCTTGGCTGTTTCACGGGTTGCTAGGGAGAACACCACGAGACCTGGAAAAGAGTTCTTTGGCTGTTGCTTATGGCCGGTATGTAGTTCCATCAACTGTTTCATGTTAAATTCATCCAATTCGTTAACTTCATTTCTGTTTTGTAGAGGAATGGATGCAATATTTTTGTGTGGAAGGATGATATTGAGACTGTATTCAGAGATGAAGTCAAATGCACAATGCTAGAAGAAAAAAACAGTGCTTTGCAACTTGTTATTGCTGACCTTCAAGATGTAAACAGGGATTTGGATGTTGAGCTAAAAAATTTGAAGTTAGAACTTAGGAAAAGCAGTTGTAAGAAGGTTGTAGTATTTTCTATGTTTGTACTTTGTTTAGTGTATCTTGTGATTTGAATCCTACGTATTGAATCTATTTAGGAATGAAATGGAATCATCCGGTGACGAGGCAAGAAACAAGCCACGTAGTCGTCCACGTAAGCTTCATTAACGGTGGGTTAAAAAAATAGACGAAAAGTATATTAGTAAAAACAGGGTCAATTGATAAGAGTAATAATGTCCAAAAAAATAGGTAGGATTATTTTTGTCCAACACCTAATAGTTGGGATTAATAGTGTCCATTTTTCCGTGATTCATTTTCTCTTAATTAATTGTTAATTATTTATATATCACATAAAGACCCTATTGATTAATTATTTGATATCTTATACACAAATTTAACGACATCTAAAGGAAAGAGTGGAACACATCATGTCTTCAGTGGATACAAACAAACAGTTCACCATTTCTAGCAAAGTAGCAGATGCATGACATCAACATTCTTCTATTCTTCTACAGGGTATTTAAACTACACTTTGTTTATTTTGTACCCCTCTAACACGAACATACAAAAAATGTTGGAAACATTCCTATATGTCCTCTAGGATAATTTCCTAGCTAGTAATGACAAGAGTAACATAAATTAGTTTTTAGTTATTAATATTTCACATAAAGACCCTATTGACTAATTATTTGATATGTTATACACAAATTAAAGAAATCTAAAGGGAAGAGCGGAACACATCATGTCTTCAGTGGATATATACAAACAGTTTACCATTTCTAGCAGTGTACATAAAGAAGAAAGGAGGTTCACCAGTAACATGAATCTACAAACATGTGCATATGCTTGACCTCAACATTCCTAGCATTAAAATAACTAATTTAGCATAAAATGAATGGGTTGAAATGAATGGAGAGGATTTCTGCAAAATATACCCCTTCCTAAATAATTCTGTATGAAATGAAATTTTATCGATCTGTAACTGTAACTGTACACAAATACACGGATCCCAAGTTAAACGTGTATCAATAATAAACAAAAGAAACAATTTTATGAAAACAGATTGTAATTAATGAAACGGAATAACTTGACAATTACCGTTTTCTGGACTGATTGGTCTCCCAAATCACATCCCACTTCTGAAGAATCGCTAGCGCTGTCTGTTGAAGCTATTCGTTGTTGAAGCTCCATGGAAGATGTGAATGATATGGATGAGAAAGAAGACCTGGTTATTCGCTGGAGGCGTTTAACTAGCTAGAAATTTTCTGATAAAGTGAGAGGGAAAAGTATATATATGATGAATCGATAATAAGTAAATTTAGTTCGAAATTTTGGGTGTAGTTTGAACTAATGGTGGGAAATTCAATTTTTTTGGTGAAAATTTTTAATTAAAAGGGGGGGGGGGGGAATTGTTCAAACTGATAATAAAACCAAAAATTAATATAAACAATATGTATATTAAACATAATTAAACCTAAAATTAAGCATAAACATAATTAATTAATTAATTAAATGTCTCCACGTGGCTCTTCCGGCGGGTTCTTTTTGAAGATGAACTTCATCATCCAGTTCGTAAAAGTCTTCAAGTCTTCCGGCGGGTTTGCAGGTTCCTCCATGAGGTGTTGAAATTTTAGGAGTACATCAATTACGGTTGACATAACTGTGATTCTATTAAGCAAGTCTGGATGACGATCGGAGTTAAAAGCCCTAATTAACAAAATTATGTTTTAATATTAATTTTATTATTTGCTTTTAGATATAATAAACAACATTTTAATTAACATGTGCCTTGTGGCCGTGATAACACAACTACAAAAAACGAATACATCACTAAAACACAACTCAAAAATGAAAATGATAAATTACTATGCAATTCAGAACAAAAATACGAAAAAACCGCCATGTTGTGAATTTCTCATGTATAATAACTTTGTTTCCAAAAATATTAAACGACGTCCAATTAGGATGGTGAGGAGCAATTAGAAGCAATTGGGACCAACCAGACTCAATGAGGACTAAATACTGACAATTAGCGTCATTTAGGATACTTTAGTGAAGACCAGTTATGGTCAATTAATATGGTCAATGAATACGAATTAGGACCGGTTCAATGAGAAGGTCGATTATGCTCATAGGACCGATAAGGACGGAGCATGAAGGAAGTGACTAATGAGGATCGATGATCAAGTATGACCAATTAGGACTAATTGGGGCCAATTAGTTTGAATGAGGACCAATGATACCAATAAGGGTAAATCAGGGTTAGTGATGGTCGATTAAGACCAATTAGGTTTAATTAGGGTCAATGAGGACCCATTAGGACCAATGATGGTTGAATATGCTCAATTAGGACCAATAAGGATGAATTATGACTTATTAGGGCCAGTTAGGACCGATGAGGGCCAATTAGACAGAATAAGTACCAATATGGCTCAATTCGGGTTAATGAGGATCAATTTGCACAAATTGGACCAATTAGGACCGATTCTGTCACACCCCCAAATTAACCACTAACGGAGTTTATACCGTTAAGGGGTGCGACTAGACCAGGACCACAACCATTAGTTACAAATACTAAACGAATCAGAGTAAAGTCCAAAACATTCATTTCAAACAGTTTCAAAAGTTACGCAGCGGAATAAAAACAATAGTATCTTAGCACTAGCCACGTGCTTTACAAATCATTGTTTCAAATCAAAATCCCCAGTTAGTTTTATGAAAGTAAAAGTCTTCACGTGCCATGCCAACCTTCAATGGATACTCTTCAACGATCTGCAAAAGTGAAAACCACACAAGTGTCAACCTAACGGTTGGTGAGTTCACAGTGGGCATGTCATGCATTGGCCCGGTCTCATAATCATATTCGTGTCAACATATGTATTCGTAATAATTGTTTGTGAAAAGCAATGCTCAGTTATATACGCCAATTTATAAACATTTGTTATTTAGTAGAGTTATTGTCCGTAACAGAGTTATCAGGGTATGTACTAGTCTTGTATAATTAAAGTGCTCAACCGATATCGCGGGTAGCTAATCCGTTGTTTCCACGCACTAAGGAAGTTTGTACCAAAGCTGACGATTAAGTATAGTAGAGGCAGAGCCTTCAGCCATTTTGTTTTGCGGACATTCGTCATCGCGGCTTTGCCTCCCCCGTGTCATCTCGGGATCACGGTCAGATAGGCTGATATTGTACCTCCATGCACCTCCAGTGTCACGAGGCGGAGTTTGTCAAACTCCAGTAGATCTACCCAACATCCCCTCGCTTTACAATTAATGGCACAATTAAGTTGAGGACTTTTTCAGTTAAAAAGGCAATCTTTAGAAATCATGTGATATCATGTGGTTTAGACTTTAACCTACACTAGCCATATTAAAACGGTTTTCGTTTCAGAAAATAGTTTGTTAAGTTTCACAAGTGTTTCCCATAAAACACTTCAAGTTCGTCAAGTAGATGCATAGCATTCTAAGTTTTCAGTTTCATCAAGTGGTGCATAGCACTCGTAAAGTTGTCAGCATTGTTTTCCATTAAGTTATTCAGTGTGTCCCAAACGGGCTCACGGTAAACGGGTTAGTGACACTCACCTTTGGTTGCACTGCTACACTTGTTATATAATCCAAGTTTGCTTAATGAAGACCTATGAACACGTTTAGGTCTTAAGTATTAGTTTTGTGTCTAATCTTTACTTAACGTCACTATGGCCCATAACATAGCACGTTGGAACTATGACTCGACATACAGACACACGATACCGATGGTTGATCATAAACAAGGGTTCATATACATCATAAATCAAAGCATGTATCATCATGGCATAATCATGTAAGTCATGGCATAACATTCAAGTAAATTGCACAAGTTTGGATTCAGGTCTCAGTTTCGCTAGCAGTTTCGCTAGGCAGTTTCGCTGTGTGCACGGGCAGCACTTTCGCTAGGCAATACCCGATGACACAGTTTCGCTAGGCTAGTTTCGCTCGAAACTGTTGGCACAGTTTCGCTAGCCTAGTTTCGCCCGAAACTGGTTTGAACTTTCGTTCAGGGAATTTCGCTCGATAGATTCGCTCGAGCTGGTCTGGTTGGTTTACCCGGCGACACTGCAGTTTCGCTGCATAGTGTCGCTGGTTGAAGATATACATAGTTTCGCTGGACAATTTCGCCCAGAGAACACCACAGTTTCGCTGGTCGCGAAAAACACATAAATCAGCCTAAAAATCAATCTAACAGCTTCCATATTACATGCAATTCATTATCTAGCATTCATAACCATTTACCAACATAAATCAGTAAGCTTTAACACCTTAAACATGCATTTTCAACATCAAATCACCAAAATACATTTAAAACCCTAAAATGACCTAAATAGCATAAATCTTTATCATGGATCAGTTTTACACGTAAAGTTATCAACTTTATGGTAGATCTAGCATTCCTAAGCATTCCTACAGAAGATCTAATGATATCATGAAGATTTAAGCATGCTTTATGAAGAAATACATAGAAAACACATAGAAATGGCATAAAGGAAGGTTTTGGGACTCACGATTCGGTCAGGGAATCGAATGGATGTTGTCTTGAGGCTGAGATCTTGGTTTCTCTTGATGGTTTTCGGCTGACCAGATTTCCAGAGAAGAATGTGTGTGTTTTTGTGTAAATGAGGCAAATAGGAGAACTAGGGTTTATTAAGATTATTTATATCAGAGGCTAGTTTCGCTGGCAGTTTCGCTGGCCTGGCGAAACTGGCTCTGATCACGTGTTATCGAATAGCTCAGCTAACTACCGGGCGACACTATAGTTTCGCCTGTTAGTTTCGCTGGCTGCACAACTTAGACAATTTTCACAAAATCAAGGATTTACAATTTGTCATGCTATTCATAATAATATTAAATCATGCGTTTAAATCACATTGCACATAATGACATTAATAAATGCACACATAGCACATATGGGCGGGTTCGGTGATCAACCAAAGGACGTGGACGTATTCGGCCTAGTTAAGCATTAGTTACTAAGTTAACACTTATAACGTAACTAACGGAAATGTCTAACGGAAGTAAACCTTGAAATTCTCGGATGTCACATCATCCCCTTGTAATTGGAATTTTCGTCCCGAAAATTATTCTTGCGTCATAGCGTTCGCAGCCTCAGCTGTCGTCGTTGCTGTATTTGCTGGGGAAAGAAAGCAAAAGTTTTAGGGTCGCCACATCCTCCTCCTGTTAAAGGAATTTTGGTACCCAAAATTAAATTATACCTTGAGTATTTGTGGACGTTTGCTCGAACAAGTGAGGATACTTTTTCTTCATCTGATCCTCTCGTTCCCAAGTATATTCAGGTCCACGCTTTGAGTTCCATCGAACCTTGACGATCGGAATCTTGCTACGTTTGAGGGCTTTCTCCTCGCGTCCCATGATTTCTACTGGTTGCTCAATGAATCTTAAATGTTCATCAATTTCCAATTCCTCCAAAGGAATTATTTCGATGTCTTCAGCCAGACATTTCTTTAGGTTAGAAACGTGAAACACGTTGTGAACTCCATCGAGTTCGGCAGGGAGTTGTAATCGGTAGGCCACCGGGCCTACCTCCCCGATGATTTCAAAAGGACCGATGTAGCGAGGATTTAGCTTTCCACGCTTTCTGAAGCGTATCACACCTTTCCAGGGAGATACCTTCAATAGTACCTTGTCGCCCACCTCGAACTTCAAAGGTTTACGGCGTTTGTCGGCATAGCTCTTTTGTCTGTCACGTGCTGCGGCTATCCGTTTTCTTATTTGTATAATTCGTTCTGTGGTATCATGAATAATTTCGGGCCCAGTGAGTCCTTTCTCACCCGTTTCAGCCCAACACACGGGCGATCTGCATTTTCTGCCATAAAGAGCTTCAAAAGGCGCTGCACCGATACTTGAATGATAACTGTTGTTGTAGGAGAACTCCACCAACGGAAGGTGAGCTTCCCAGTCTTTACCGAAGTCGAGAACGCAAGCTCGGAGCATGTCTTCTAAAGTCTGAATAGTTCTTTCCGTCTGACCATTGGTCTGCGGGTGATAGGCTGTGCTCATATCCAGTCTGGTTCCCAGTGCTTCTTGCATAGATTGCCATAATCGGGAAGTGAATCGGGGATCTCTGTCAGAGATAATAGTCTTTGGCACCCCATGACGTGCCACAATTCGGTCGATATATAGCTTAGTTAATTTGTCCATATTGTCGTTTTCCTTCATCGGGATAAAATGTGCAGATTTGGTTAATCGATCAATGATAACCCAAATCGCATCTGGTCGATTCGATCGATGAGGTAATCCCGTTACAAAATCCATTGAGATATCCTCCCATTTCCATTCTGGGATCTTTGGTTGCTGTAATAGCCCAGAAGGCTTTTGGTATTCAATCTTCACTCTTGAACACGTTAAACACTTAGCCACATATCGCGCGATGTCGGCTTTCATATTCGGCCACCAATACAAACCCTTCAAATCTTGGTACATTTTGTCCGATCCAGGGTGCACCGAATACCTTGATTTGTGAGCCTCGTCCATCACGAGCTCACGAAGATTCCCAAGTAAAGGAACCCAAATTCTGTCATTGTAATACCTGAGTCCGTCGGATTTAATTTCAGAGTTACCATCTACCCCTCGCAGTGCTTCAGCTGCGAAGTTTTCTTCCTTTAGAGCTTCTTGTTGGGCATCGCGGATCTGATCCGGCAATCCCGTGTGGATGGTAAGTTGCAGCGCTCGTACTCGTCGAGGCTTTTCGTATTCTTTCCGACTTAAGGCATTAGCCACAACATTGGCTTTTCCCGGATGATACTTAATTGCTAAGTCATAGTCATTCAATAGCTCGACCCACCTTCGTTGTCGCATGTTGAGATCCTTCTGATCAAAGATGTGTTGTAAGCTCTTGTGGTCGGTAAATATCGTGCACTTTGTTCCGTAGAGGTAATGTCTCCAAATCTTGAGTGCATGAACAACGGCTCCCATTTCCAAATCATGCGTTGTATAATTCTTCTCAGTGTCCTTCAGTTGCCTGGACCCATAGGCAATCACTCTGTCCCGTTGCATCAACACACAACCGAGTCCTTGGATTGATGCATCACAGTAAACCACAAAGTCGTCAACCCTATCGGGTAACGCGAGAATTGGAGCCGAACATAACATATCTTTAAGAGTTTGAAACGCACGTTCTTCTTTTTCACCCCACCTGTATTGCACTCCTTTGTGCGTTAAAGCTGTTAAGGGTTGAGCCAATTGCGAGAAGCCCTTAATAAATCTTCGGTAATATCCGGCAAGTCCCAAAAATTGTCGGATTTCGGTCGGCGCCCTTGGAGTAGGCCAATTCTTGATAGCTTCCACTTTTGATGGGTCGACATGAATTCCATTCTGATCAACAATGTGTCCAAGAAACTGGACTTCGCGAATCCAAAAATCGCACTTCGAAAACTTAGCATAAAGTTGTTCCTTGCGGAGTAATTCCAAGATAAGTCGTAGGTGCTCCTCGTGTTCCTCCTTTGTCTTGGAGTGGATCAAAATATCATCAATGAAAACTATCACAAACTTATCGAGGTACGGCTTGCACACTCGATTCATCAGATCCATAAATACGGCAGGTGCATTGGTTAGCCCAAACGGCATAACCAGGAATTCGTAGTGACCATACCGAGTTCTAAAAGCAGTCTTGGGTACATCCTCATCACGTACACGAAGTTGGTGATATCCAGACCGTAGATCAATCTTTGAGAAGTAGCTCGAACCTCGCAGCTGGTCGAAGAGATCGTCGATTCGAGGAAGTGGATACCGATTCTTGATCGTAACTTTGTTAAGCTCTCGGTAGTCAATACACATTCGGAACGTTCCATCCTTCTTCTTAACAAACAATACCGGAGCTCCCCACGGTTCGAACTGGGACGGATAAATCCCTTGTCGAGTAGCTCTTGAAGTTGTGAGGAGAGTTCGTTGAGTTCGCTTACCGCCAAACGGTAAGGTGCGCGTGCAATCGGAGACGCTCCAGGAACTAAGTCGATTCCAAACTCAACTTGTCGAAATGGAGGCAAACCAGGTAGATCTTCAGGAAATATATCTTGGAAGTCGCGGACTATCGGGTAGTCGTCGATTCTGCGCTCGGGAAGTGTCGAATCGGTGACGTTGGCAAGAATCGCGAAGTGACCTTTGCGAAGGCACTTTTGAGCTTTGAGAAACGAAATAATACCAGTTATTGTTCCACCTTTTTCACCTTGGACCGTTAGCACTTCACCGTCCTTGAGTGGAATACGAACCACTTTTTCTTTACATAAGATTTCAGCTCTGTTCTCAGATAACCAATCCATTCCTACTATAACGTCAAAACTACCAATCGGAAAAGGCATAAGGTCGATTCCTAATGTATGGCCAGCTAGTTCTAACTTACAGTCCTTAACTATCTGAGTTGTATCATGAAGTTTACCATTTGCTAGCTCTACCACATACTTAGCGTCTAAGGCAATAGGTTTAGCATTAATCAACTTAGCAAATTTAGTGGAAATAAAGCTTCTTTCAGCACCAGAATCAAACAATACAGTAGCAAAGAAACCATTAAGGATGAACTTACCGTTAATCACGTTGGCATCATTGCGAGCTTCACCTTGACCCATAACAAAAGCTCTTCCCCTGCCATTTCCACCATTTCCGTTACCATTGCCTCCACCATTTCCATTACCACCATTGTTTCCCTGATTACCATTACCCTGTCTTCTCAACTGCGGGCAATCCCTCTTTATGTGGCCTTGAGCACCACATTCGTAGCAGTTCCCATTACCATTTCCTCTGGGAGCTTCATTGTTGTTACGGTTCTGACCATTGTTGTTACCATTTCCCCGGTTGTTTCCATAGTTGTTGTTGTGCCTTTGGCGGTTCTGTTGCTCAGGAAGAATTGCCCAACAGTCTTTTGCTTCATGGCTCCTCTTGCCACACCTTTCGCAGGTCAAACTTTTTCTGCAGGTACCGGTGTGATGCTTCCCACACTTGTTGCACTTGGGCAGGTTACCTTTGTAGTTACTTTGGCCATTTCCGCCCTGGTGGTTGTTAACACTGTTGTTTCCAGATCTCTTGCTCTGACCCTGGGAGTTAAAGGATCTCCCCATGTTGTTTCCAACACTCTAATTGTTCATTGAATTTTCAGGAGCTTCTCCTTCAGCTTTTCTTTTGCCACTCAAGGCAGTCTTTTCAGAAACTCTTGCAGGAAGTGTACCCCTCTCAACTTCCTGATCAGTTAACTTGTGAGCCAGACGGATGGCTTGTTGCACAGTGATTGGGTTGCTGGCAGTCACCAAACTCTTGATTTGGGGCACGAGACCCTCCAGATAACGCTCAATGCGCTTGAATTCAGCATCAACCATGGACGGACACAGTACCGCGTACTCGTGGTAACGCGCAGTGTACTCTTCGACTTCAGACCCAGACATCTTGGAGTTCAGAAATTCTCCCTCAAGCTTCTTGACTTGGTCCCGTGGTCAATACTCCTCCATTATCAGTTCCTTGAACGCTTCCCATTGCATGTTGTTAGCAGCGTTCACCCCAACCATTTGAATTTCAGCGTTCCACCAGGAGAGAGCGGCTCCTTCGAATGTACCAGTCGCAAATTTCACCTTGTTCTCAGCCGGGCAGTTACACATGGAGAAGACCTTTTCAGACTTCTCGATCCACCTGAGGAGTCCCACCGCTCCTTCCTCGCCGGAGAACGTCATCGGCTTGCCGTCCATGAAAGTCTTAAATGTGCAGTGATGAACGTTTCCTGATGCAATTAATAGTTCGGGTTTCAAATTTAAACAGGTCAAAATGTATATATCGCCTTGTGCCTTAACCGGCATAACAATTACCATGCGCGGCAATTGTAGCTTGCACGGCGGCCACGGCGGCTTGCACATGCTCGTTGATCATTGCTTGCAGTTGTGCAGGCGTCAGGTTGATGTTATTCCTTCCCGCTCTTCCAGACATTTTGCTGAACAGTTAAAGTAGCCAGTGTTCAGTAACAATTATATTCTATACATATCCCATAATATGTATATTAGCAATTTCCCGTTATCCCTTTATTAGTCCAGAAAAAATTTTGTGCACAATCGAGGCGTCGTCGGAGAACGTCGTAAGTCGTAAGTACTATCGTCGAAAGTCGGCTTCCGCATAAAAGTCACCGTCGGCGTAGTCATCGTAGCAGAAATCGGGACGTAACGCGTAGCATCGTTTCGTTGTCGCTTTCCCCCATAGTAGTGCGTGTATTATCGCTCGCATTTCGTATTCGTGTGTGAAAATTTCCTAAGGCTTTTCCGTTAGACTACTTAGACACGGTCTCTATATATATCTACATATATATATCTACATATGGAGTATTTACTTACACAGTGGAGCGAGTATCCCAGGTTGGCACGTAAAAATTTTGTTTTGGGAATTTGTTTGTTCGTTTGTAACTAAGGTTTCAAGTTGCAGTTTCCAAATCGTTTTTCAAAATGATTCCAGTTCTCTGCAACCTATGGCTCTGATACCAATCTGTCACACCCCCAAATTAACCACTAACGGAGTTTATACCGTTAAGGGGTGCGACTAAACCAGGACCACAACCATTAGTTACAAATACTAAACGAATCAGAGTAAAGTCCAAAACATTCATTTCAAACAGTTTCAAAAGTTACGCAGCGGAATAAAAACAATAGTATCTTAGCACTAGCCACGTGCTTTACAAATCATTGTTTCAAATCAAAATCCCCAGTTAGTTTTGTGAAAGTAAAGGTCTTCACGTGCCATGCCAACCTTCAATGGATACTCTTCAACGATCTGCAAAAGTGAAAACCACACAAGTGTCAACCTAACGGTTGGTGAGTTCACAGTGGGCATGTCATGCATTGGCCCGGTCTCATAATCATATTCGTGTCAACATATGTATTCGTAATAATTGTTTGTGAAAAGCAATGCTCAGTTATATACGCCAATTTATAAACATTTGTTATTTAGTAGAGTTATTGTCCGTAACAAAGTTATCAGGTATGTACTAGTCTTGTATAATTAAAGTGCTCAACCGATATCGCGGGTAGCTAATCCGTTGTTTCCATGCACTAAGGAAGTTTGTACCAAAGCTGACGATTAAGTATAGTAGAGGCAGAGCCTTCAGCCATTTTGTTTTGCGGACATTCGTCATCGCGGCTTTGCCTCCCCCGTGTCCTCTCGGGATCACGGTCAGATAGGCTGATATTGTACCTCCGTGCACCTCCAGTGTCACGAGGCGGAGTTTGTCAAACTCCAGTAGATCTACCCAACATCCCCTCGCTTTACAATTAATGGCACAATTAAGTTGAGGACTTTTTCAGTTAAAAAGGCAATCTTTAGAAATCATGTGATATCATGTGGTTTAGACTTTAACCTACACTAGCCATATTAAAACGGTTTTCGTTTCAGAAAATAGTTTGTTAAGTTTCACAAGTGTTTCCCATAAAACACTTCAAGTTCGTCAAGTAGATGCATAGCATTCTAAGTTTTCAGTTTCATCAAGTGGTGCATAGCACTCGTAAAGTTGTCAGCATTGTTTTCCATTAAGTTATTCAGTGTGTCCCAAACGGGCTCACGGTAAACGGGTTAGTGACACTCACCTTTGGTTGCACTGCTACACTTGTTATATAATCCAAGTTTGCTTAATGAAGACCTATGAACACGTTTAGGTCTTAAGTATTAGTTTTGTGTCTAATCTTTACTTAACGTCACTATGGCCCATAACATAGCACGTTGGAACTATGACTCGACATACAGACACACGATACCGATGGTTGATCATAAACAAGGGTTCATATACATCATAAATCAAAGCATGTATCATCATGGCATAATCATGTAAGTCATGGCATAACATTCAAGTAAATTGCACAAGTTTGGATTCTGGTCTCAGTTTCGCTAGCAGTTTCGCTAGCAGTTTCGCTAGGCAGTTTCGCTGTGTGCACGGGCAGCACTTTCGCTAGGCGATACCCGATGACACAGTTTCGCTAGGCTAGTTTCGCTCGAAACTGTTGGCACAGTTTCGCTAGCCTAGTTTCGCCCGAAACTGGTTTGAACTTTCGTTTAGGGAATTTCGCTCGATAGATTCGCTCGAGCTGGTCTGGTTGGTTTACCCGGCGACACTGCAGTTTCGCTGCATAGTGTCGCTGGTTGAAGATATACATAGTTTCGCTGGACAATTTCGCCCAGAGAACACCACAGTTTCGCTGGTCGCGAAAAACACATAAATCAGCCTAAAAATCAATCTAACAGCTTCCATATTACATGCAATTCATTATCTAGCATTCATAACCATTTACCAACATAAATCAGTAAGCTTTAACACCTTAAACATGCATTTTCAACATCAAATCACCAAAATACATTTAAAACCGTAAAATGACCTAAATAGCATAAATCTTTATCATGGATCAGTTTTACACGTAAAGTTATCAACTTTATGGTAGATCTAGCATTCCTAAGCATTCCTACAGAAGATCTAATGATATCATGAAGATTTAAGCATGCTTTATGAAGAAATACATAGAAAACACATAGAAATGGCATAAAGGAAGGTTTTGGGACTCACGATTCGGTCAGGGAATCGAATGGATGTTGTCTTGAGGCTGAGATCTTGGTTTCTCTTGATGGTTTTCGGCTGACCAGATTTCCAGAGAAGAATGTGTGTGTTTTTGTGTAAATGAGGCAAATAGGAGAACTAGGGTTTATTAAGATTATTTATATCAGAGGCTAGTTTCGCTGGCAGTTTCGCTGGCCTGGCGAAACTGGCTCTGATCACGTGTTATCGAATAGCTCAGCTAACTACCGGGCGACACTATAGTTTCGCCCGTTAGTTTCGCTGGCTGCACAACTTAGACAATTTTCACAAAATCAAGGATTTACAATTTGTCATGCTATTCATAATAATATTAAATCATGCGTTTAAATCACATTGCACATAATGACATTAATAAATGCACACATAGCACATATGGGCGGGTTCGGTGATCAACCAAAGGACGTGGACGTATTCGGCCTAGTTAAGCATTAGTTACTAAGTTAACACTTATAACGTAACTAACGGAAATGTCTAACGGAAGTAAACCTTGAAATTCTCGGATGTCACAGATTAGTGTCAGTTAGCCTCAATAAGGACCTACAAGACTCATCGAGTACTATTTACTTTGAAGTACAACAAATTTGAGTCAATTAGGCCTAATTGACCCCAATTGATTATAATTGGTCCTAAATGAGCATAATTGGTCGTAATTGACTGTAAGTGATCTTCATTGAACCTAACCGAGCCGAATAGACTATAATTTACCTTCATTGGCCCTAATTCATCCTAACTGAGTGTTCACTGGCCCTCATTGGTACTCATTTGTCACAAATGACCATGGTTGACTTTAATTCAGTCTACTGGTCCTCACTGAGCGTAATTGGCCCTCAATCAGCCTAATAGACCCTAATTGGTCATATTTGGTCCTCATAAGGCGTCGACATTGAGCAAAATCGACCCTCGTTAGTTATAACTGGTCTTCATCATTGACCCTAATTGATCCTCATTGACCCAAATTGACCCCAATTTACCCTAATTAGGCCCTGTGGCTTCGTTGGTCCTAATTGGTCCTACTTTATCTTCATTTGTCCTCATCGGTCTTAATCGACCCTAATTGATGTGGATTCATTTAAGATAAATTAATAATATTTTTCTAAACCAAATTAAATGATCAAAAATTTCCCCCATCCCAATTTCAACTAAATGGGCAAACTCCAATAACTTCCCCTGTTTCAATTCGTAGGGTTCATTGTGATCCAGAAGAACTGCCGTTAGTATAAAACTGCATTTTCGAAAAACAGTTACCCTCTATTTTCTCTCCAGGTTTCTAATGGGCGTTTAAACCTACACCTTGCTCTATAATTTCTCACAAATGGCACCCAAATTGAATCGAAAGGCTGCATCAAAGCTATTTGATGAAATGAACGATTTCCTCGAGAGATCCAACACTCATTTTGCTTTAACTGTGAATCCTGTAATATGCAAGCAGAGAATTGCTGAATTTTAGGACTCAGCCAAAAAATCTGTTGATAGCAACGGGGTTGGTAAAATTGACTCTAGAGTCAATGGGAATGAGATTAGTTTGACTGAAGAAATGATCCTGAAGCATCTGAAAATTAATGATGCAGGAGGTGATCCTGATTACAAGTCTGAATTGTACTTAAAGACGTACGAAGCAATTGGGTATGGGGGTGACTTAACTTGTGCGACCGTCAAAAAGGGCAACTACCCTATGTTTGGCGATATCTTGCTCATACCATTCTCCACTGCCTATCTCACAAGAAAACTGCGTGGGATGAACTTATTGCACCTCAATCATCCGCTTTTCATGGATTGGTAAATGGGCTCAACTTTAACTTTTCAAAAATGATATTTGATGGAATGCTGGAAAATCTAAAACCTAAAAGGATCTTTTACATGTACCCCAGATTCATCCAACACATTCTCAATTGTGAATTTCCAAATCTGCAAATCTCTGATCAACATCTTGAACTAAAGTCTTTTACAAGCAAAACATTTTCTAACATGCAAGTGAACAAAACTGTTTTTCTTGGTAAAGACACATCACACCCTATGCCTAAGGCCAGGACTGCTCCTGAGCAAACTGCTCCTGGTGACAACATTATTACACCAACAAGTGTTGAGCCCACACCAGACCGACCATCCTCTTCCACTGATATACAAATTCCCACCAAAAGGAAGAGGATGACTACATAAAAAACCACACCCAAAAATACCACACGCATTCCACAATCACCCAAAAGGAAGAGGACTAGGTCTCCTTTACCTAGACCCTCCACAGGACTACCTCAGAATGAGGGTGGTATATCACCTAGGCCACATGAAGTAGATTCCCGAACCCTTATTGCAGGGAATATACTGCTGGACTTGGTTCAATCACCCAACCGACATTCTGGTGATAAGGTGACTTGCAGTAGTGATGAAGAAAGTCAGTTGGAAAGGGATGACACAACTCATGAAGTTCCACTTGACCCTGAGGACAGTGCCAACATCATTGAGACCCGATCCACGGCAACTGTTTCTGTCAGGGAACCTTTGATGGACAACAGGAATCCTAGGTGCCAAAAAACCATGGGTGCTGAGCATGAACAAGGTCGGCTTGTTTGCTCTTCTTTGCTCAAAGATACTGGCAACACACCAGTTGAGAGCAGCATGACACATACTGAATTGACGGTTCGATGTACAAAACTTGAAAATGAATTGGCAGCTCTTCGTGCAATTGTGAGAGCTCAAGGAGAAGAAATTGAACGGTTGAAGGCAGGACAATCTGTGAAAGCCACTGATAGGTAAGGTGAATTGTCAAACTAGATTTAATTCACATGTCAAACTAGATTTAATTCAAAATAGGATCTTGCACAGGGTGTCTTCCTCAGATGTTGATGAAGTTGAACAAGTTGATCCGGTTGAACAAGTTGATCCGGTTGAATAACTTCATCCGGAGGAAGAAGGCAATGTTGATCCGGTTGAACAACTTCATCCGGAGGAAGAAGGCCATGTTGATCCGGTTGAACAACTTCATCCGGAGGAAGAAGGCCATGTTGATCCGGTTGAACAACTTCATCCGGAGGAAGAATGCCATGTTCATCCAGTTAAACATGTGCATATGCAAACCACAAATGTGGATATAGCTCCTGAAGCTCTATCTTTCATGAGAAAAATGATGATTAGGAATACTCTTAACTGCACTTGGTTAAGGAGTGCTCCATCTCTGCCCATCATTACTTCGGAAGTTGCTCTGGAAGATAGTCCCAAGGCAATTACTCCGGAAGTTGGCACTAAGACTATTCCTGAGCAAGTTATCTCGGAAGTCAGTCCCAATGCTGCAACTTCACTTCAGGAATCTCCAAAGCTTTCCGATGATGATTCTCTCAGTGAGAGAACCATCTCTGGTTTCACTGACATGGAGAATGATGATCAGAGCACAGGAGACCAGAAAGAAGACATGGATCCTGCAACAAAGGCTCTGATTGATCAATTGGAAAAGGAGAATGATGATCAGAGCACAGGAGGCCAGAAAGAAGACATGGATTCCACAACAATGGCTCTGATTGATCAACTGGAAAAGGAGAATGCTGAGATACAAAAGAAATTTCAAGAACAGAAGGAAAGTGCAGAGTTTGAAGAACAGAAACGACTACTCATAGGAGGAGATATTTATGAGTATGTCATCAACAATGCAGACCTGGTGTTCTTTATCAATGCAGCAAGGAGAAGATCTGATCTGTACATAGAAGAAAGAATTGCCAGAGCTGAAGAGCAAGGTCTTTCAGACAAGGTTGACAAGTACAGAAGGGTCTTGGGAAATGAGTATAGGAAAATTCATATGAAAAAGACTGAAGACAACAAAATTTTCCTAGCTCAGTTCAGTGTAATGCTCAGAAGCAAGGAGTGTTTCACTAATGCATGGGTTGATGAGATGAAGGGTGAAGACTTGATCAAATGGATGTACATGATCCTAGTCATCCAAGCTGATCAAGCCAAGGAGATGAATGTAAAGAGATTTGTTGATAGCTCTTTAGAACAGGATCAACAAGAGAAGCAAGGTACTAGATATCAAACTCTATATGAGGAGGATGACTTCCTGATTCATAAATGGTACTTCAAGGAAATAATGATGGAGGACCCAAAAAAAATCAACTCTTGCAAATTGCCAAGGCTGAGAAACGACTATGATGCTATCGGGAAGCGCCAAATTGAAAAGGAAAGAGTTACTGGTGTGAAAATGCCACCAGGTATGCATGCTCTGTTTGACTCCTTACATCCTGAAGGTCTCAACTACCTCAAAGAAAAGAAGAGTAAAGCTCCTGTGCAAACTACTCAGCAAAAGAAGCCAAGTATCAACATTATCAAGGAAATGTTTGACACTGTCTCTGATCCTCATCTCTCATCATCTCAACCCTCCACCACAGCCTCACTACCCACTGCTCCCTCATTACCAGGTGCATTTTCTAATCTAAACAGAAATCTAGCCTCACAGCAACCCAGAAGAAACCATGCAGCTAGAACTAGTAGACCAGAAAAAAAGCCTAAGCCTGTAACATTAAAGCCTCTTCCACCAAAGTTTAGAACAGACAACTTCACACCCTTTATACCACAGCCTAGAAGTGGTCATACTCTTCCATCTCCATATCCTCATGATCACCTAAACAAACCACGGAAACCCTCATCTCCACCCAAATCACCAGAAAAACCACCCACTCCTCTTTCCTTTTCTGGAAGAAAGAAAACCATGGCTGCAAGAAAGGGTTATGTAGCTAAGAGGAAGAAGATAGTAGTGAGTGAATCTGAAGAAGAGTTTGAACCTTCAGATCCTCCCAACCCACATGTTGATGTCACTCATCCTTGCATTCTAAGGATTAAATTACACGAGAGTGAAAACATGAACTACTTCTTCATGAGCAATGGTGAAGTAAGGAAGAAACAGAATTTGAGAATGGATGATTAGGATAAATTGCATCAAATGGATATCATGACCATAATAGGAACTCCCAACTATATGGTATGCTAGTATATATGTTGGCATTTTGATATGGTGGGATGAGATGATTTATAAACAGGATAAATTTTAGTTCTTTAGTAAATTGGAAGAAGAGAAAACCGGATGAACTACAATTCCTCAGGAAGAAGAGTTCATGAGGATTGAGAGAATATGAACTAGAGTTCTTCAGGATGAACCGGATAAACTAGAGTTCTAAAGTTCTTCAGGATGGTTAACCAGTTTTCTTCTATTATAATAACATACACATTTTCAATGAATCATAGCAGACTCCATTTTACTCATAACTGTGATCTAACATGAAGTATATATTCATATGTTATGTTAGTATATGTTGGCATTTTGATATGGTGGGATGAGATGATTTATAAACAAGATAAATTTTACTTCTAAATTGGAAGAAGAACAAAACCGGGTGAACTACAATTCCTCAGGAAGAAGAGTTCATGAGTATTGAGAGAAGATGCACTAGAGTTCTTCAGGATGAATCGGGTAAAATAGAGTTCTAAAGTTCTCTAGGATGGTTAACCAGTTCACAATAAAATAAAAATCACATCAGTTCACAATAAAATCTATTTGCAACAATCAAATTTAGAATATAATCAACTTTAATGATTGAGATAAAATCTATCTATATAATTAATGGGGTTAACCAAAACAAAACTTGAGGAAGAGTTAACAAAAACTATAATATATATATATATATATATATATATATATATATATATATATTGATCTCTATACAAAGATTTTCATCAGATCCTATACAAAAATCTATCTAACTAGCTAAGACCTAGCATCCGACATATAGTCTTCATCATCAAAGAAGCTGCTGCTGCTGCTGCTGTCATCAAGAAACAGCTTTTGACCAGGCTGCAATCTCGGTCCCAACTCGGAGGTGTAGGTGGAATCCCTGTTCCGGATTAAATACACATCCAGCTCTCTCTCCCCCTCTGGTCCCTGGAGATGAAGTTTCATATCCCCTACAATTTCGGCAGTAATGAAATCAGCGTACTCAAGCCCGTATTTGATGGACAGAGGTGGGATCCTCCAGTAAATGAGGAAATAGCCAATCGATGTGTGGTTTAGGTATTGCACCATTTGATCCAGATCATGACAATCAAATGTGCGAATGTCGACATAGTCGACATAATCTACCTTTCCCTTCCACACATTCTGGCCGGCGGCATTCCGGTGGAAATCGCCACAGTGATGGACCTTGAGGGTGAACCTCCGACCACTTGTAAAAAACCCAAATGCAGAGTAGAGAGTAACTAACTAAAAAACATAAAACCCTAAAAATATAAACGTACAGCCATTGTTGAGTGAAAATACACTTACGAGGAGTCTTTCCGTAGTAGGGTGCTGGTTCATTAACACCCCTAATCCTCCATTGTTTACCAAAGTCATCCATTGATCGATCGAAGTTTTTTTCTTGATGAACAGGACAGAAGATTTTGGTGGCGAAAAAGTGGAACTTTAAAGGCAGATAGGGCACGCTACCAGCTATGGTGGGAAGAAGTGGAAAGGTCAGGCCAAGATAGCCGTGTATATTTTGTTACCTTTACCACGCAAATCCTGTTTTTAGTGTGTCTATTTATTACCTTTAGCAATGCAAATTTTGTTTATCAATTATTTCTTATGTGATGCGAGTAATTCAATAAGTTCTGGTTAAAATATAACCAATTAACACTTTTGTCTCAATGGTTCTTCTTAATCTTGTAGTTTGTTCCTTTCTTTGACTGACCCAGGTTCAAGCCTTGTTTGCTACAATTTATAATTTTTTGATTGTCTAATAGTGGATGACAGGATTTATAAACTGGATAGATTTTAATTCTTTAGTAAATTGGAACATGAACAAAACCGTATGAACTAACAAGAATCAGATGAACTAGAGTTCTTCAGGATCAAGACTAATTATTCAGTAATAGAATAGGATGAACTAGAGTTCTTCAGGATGAACCGGATAAACTAGAGTTCTTCAGGATGAACTATATATACTATAAATAACCAAAGTTGTTATATATGTTCGTAGTCTATAGGATATTCGCATGTATTTAAACACATTATCTAGTGAATTAAAATCATTGTGGTTGAAGACAATTCTTTATAATACACTAATGTTTAGTCACACAACCTAATATATGTAGAAGACAACCAGATGAACAAGAATTCTTCAGGAAGAAGAGTCAAAAGACACATCGGATGCATACAATTAATTACATATATAATCCAAAAGATGTGATATCAGTTAATTAATTACAAATATATATAATAAAAAAACAACATACACTTAAAACATGCTCCCACTAGAGAAATTGTCTGAATCGTCATATCAGCCTGTTCTCCATGGGTAGATGGATATGACCTCCTCGTCCATGACGTGCAGGGCCAAGGCCCTAACATCCCTCGGATCATCAGTGAATGGAACCAGTCCAAAATCCAGAGACAACCCTGGGATCCTCAGGTAGGGGTCGAAATCGTTCAAGTCATAACCTAGGTTAGACACCATTTGACCTAGGTCATCGAATGAGAAGGAGTTAATGTTAACCTCGTCGAAGTAGCGAACCCTCCCATCGATGTATTGTATCTGACCATTGAGGCTTGCAAAATACCCTAGGTGATAGATCACCAAAGTAAACAGACTAAAATCTTCTTCCCCTGTTCAAGAAAAATAACCAAATTTCAGAGACGCGAATCCCACATTAAAGCATTTGAATTTCAGTCATTTAGATGATTACTCACCGTATTCGGAGCTATCTTCCACATTCAGAGGACGCAAATGCCACATTTTCAGAGAGTGGCTTATGATAAACCAAAAAACAGAGAGCTGAGAGAGCTAACGGCATATATGGTGATGATCGACAATTAATTAATTAATTATATGATTTATATCCGAAACTCAAGGTGGTAGATAAAGATTTGACCTCTAGTAATGATATCCGCCGTCGCCACAGATAATTAACTAATTAAAATTGGCTACTATTTAGTCACGGTTAATATACGTGGCCATATGTAATAAATTTTTTCTCACTCACAACCTACTATTTAGTCACACAACCTAATAACAGTGACCATATGTACTAGTTTTTAGCCACATAACTAAGTAAAAAGCGTGGCCATTGCTCACATTTAGCCACGCATAATATATAATTAATAGTTTTGTTTTTTTTAATTTACTAAGTAATAAAATCTACTATTCCGTCACACAACATTATTTAAACGTGGCCATACATTCCTTTTTGGTCACACGAATTAAAAATCATAAAAATTCCGTGGCCGCTTGGTGCATTTCGCCACTCTTTATTAAGTGTGACAAATAAGTGCCACATGTTTTTATAAAACTGTGACTAAAGCGACCACACCTGATTGTTGTTGTCACATAAACAAACAAATATGTGTCTAAAAGGGTCCAAAGGCTATATATTTGGCTACGGGTACACAATATGTGTGGATAAAACTAGTATTTCTTACCTTTGGCCACGTTTTTTACAAAACAGTGGCTATGCGTAAAAAAACCATGGCCAAAGCCACTTTTTGACGTAGTGTGTAAATTTCAACATCTTTTGTCAAAACTTCATTTTTATCACGATAAAGAATATTTTCATCTTGAAGAATAGAAATTTTGTTTTGTAATTTCTCAATTGTAGCAGCAGATTCAATCATAAGAGCATTAGCTTTTTCATACTTTTGTTGAACTGGATAACTCTTTTCAAACAAATTTTCAAAATCTTGTGCTGCATCTAAAGCTTCAGCTTTTGCTTTTTCACATTCTTCTGCCAACTTACTCTTTTCTTTCAAAACTTCCTCATGAACATGGACCAATTCATAATATTTCTTTTGGAATTCTTCCAAATCTTTCTTGAGGACTACAATTTCTCCAAACAATAATTCAGAATCTTTTACAAGAGTTGCATTCTTCTTTCCCAACTATATACATGTTAATACCTCGTGTGGCAACATGCTGGATTAGAAAAACAGTTTTGAAGACTTGAAGATTTCAACTAAGGCCTGTTGGCCGAACTCTGGCCGAACGCAGGCCGAACTCTGGCCGAACCGAACCCAGGCCAAACCTAGGCCGAACCTGAGGTTCGGACCAGCTAGGAATTCGGACAACAGGTTGTCCTATATATAGGTTGATAGCTTAGTCTTTTGTAACGAGTTTTGCAATAGTGTGTGTTTTGTAAGGTGTAATTTGTTCTGACTCTCTCTGTATTTCGTACTTTATATTGAATGAGAGATTGAACGTTATATTTACACGTACTGTTGTCGATTAACTATCACATTGATGTCGAACTAAGTTGATCCGTACGCTCCAGCGTTTTCAGGTGGTATCAGAGCTATCTGGTATTGCTCAGTTCGATTGAGTCAATTGTGTGGTTAAAAACTCGTTTTTCATCGTGTTTTTCATCTTGTCTCCGAAAATCTGTCTTGTATACATCATGCTTCACGTTCAAATTCCTTGTTTCTGCTGTTTTTCGTTCGATTGATCATCCAGAGCTCGAGAGGTTTCAGTTTTTCTGTGAGTTTCAAATTTTTCTGAAAATTCTTGTTTGGCCGAACCCCAAGTTCACCATAACCGCTCCGAACCTGAAGTTCAGAAAGAGTTCGGTTCTGTTTCTGTTCGGTGAGAGTTCGTTCATTGTTCGTAGGGAGGATAGACCGAATTCGGAACTGGTTCGTAGGAGTTCGGTGATTATCTGCTATAGGATTTCGGACATCTAGTGTTCGGAGTAGTTCGGACACAAGTTCGGATAGTCCAAGTTCAGGAAGAGTTCGGACGGAGTTCGGACTGTGTAATCTAGCTCGGACTAAGTTCGGAGCTTCATTAGAGTTCGGAGGAGTTCGGATCAATCAGAAATTTCAAATTTTCAAAATGTCGGATTTCCAAGCATTCGCTGCTATTCAGTATCAAATGCAGACATTGTTGAACTACGATAATGAGATTGGGACTACTCAAAAAGTACCCAAGTTGCTCAAGTTCGAAGACTACTATAACTGGAAGAAGCGGTTCGAAGCGTATATTGGAACTACCGATCCTGATCTATGGATTGCTATGGAAGCACCGTATGTTTATCCGGTTGGTCTCAACAACGTACACATAATGCAAAGAAATCTGGATCTAAGTCAGAAAACTGACTACAACAGAGAACAAAAGGCCTACGGTCTTCTAACTCAAGCATTACCGAAAGAGTTGTTGCATCAGTTTAAAAGTTATAAATATTCTCATGAATTATGGACAACTTTGAAGGAACGATGTGAAGGAAACGATCAATACAAAAAGAGTAAGAAGAAGGTCTTGAACAAAGAGTTTGATAACTTTAAACATTTTGATGGTGAAGGCGTTCCTGAATTAATCCCAAGATATTGTCATCTATTATCTGAGATGGATACTGTTCAGATTAAGAAGGACGATGAGGAACTTAAAGAAAAATTACTTGATGATTACAAATGACAAAGATTATTCAACATTAACATTTGTGAAGCTGTTGGGCAAGTTACAAGCTAGAGATTTAGAATTGAAAAATGTGAATACAACACCTGCCGAGATCTAGAATCCTGAAGTTTACTATGGTCCAAATGCTGCAACGATTTCAGGCAAATATGGTAAAGCGACAAGTTCTGCACCAGCAACTGCATTTGTGGCTGGGAATTTTCCTGGAAATGTTTCAAGTTCAGGAAGTGGAATGAGTACAAACAATTATGAATACAATTATGGATCAGGAGGGTGTAATGTCTCAATTCCGGCAAGTAACCTGATGAACACAAGCAAAATGGCCATGTCGGTTACAACGACGGAAGATTATATGGCTCTTGTGTCTGCCTTGGTGTCATCGTATTATAGGGTTGTTACTTGGAAGGTGAGTAATGCATAATTAACAGGAGAGGATTATGATCAAGTTGATCCGGATGATCTGGAGCTTATGGATATTAACTGGCAGTTTGCCATGCTTGCTAGACGGGTCAAGAGATTTCTGAAAAAGACTGGAAGGAAAGATCTTAATTCGGGAGGTCTAATTGGTTTTGATAAGTCTAAAGTGAGGTGTTATGATTGTTCCAACTTTGGACACTTTGCCCGAGAATGCTCTCAACCCAAGAAGCAGGAATATCAAAAGTTTGCTCCAAAGACAAATGCTTCTGGAACCAACATTGCTTCGAATTCAGAGAGTTCTTCTAACTCAAATTCTAAATCTGAAAATACTAAAGCCCTAGTGTCTCAAGAAGACATAACTTATAACTGGGGTAACCAATTTGCTGATTCATCTGCTTTGATTGTTTAACATTTGCAGGATGAAGATACCATGACCAAGTCAACCCAAGATGGTGATGAAGTGCATGAAGAAGCAATTGGTGAAGTTAGTGTTGGAGGCTGTGATGAAGCAAATGTGTCAAACTCAACGGACGATAATCAGTCTCTTCTTCAAGAAAATTTTTCTTACATGGCAAATTCAATGTCTGAGAAAGTTGAATCTGATGCTATTCTCTTGTTTGAAAAGAAAATTGAAGTTCTAACTGAAGAGAAGGAAGCATTGATCAAAGAATGCGAAGCTGAGGCAATAGACACAGCAAATGATTTTAAAAATTTGTATCAAAAGAGTCTCCCATTGAAGCAGCAAAATGAGAAGGCTCATCAAAATGCTGTGAAAATTGATGTGGAAATTGCTGATAAGATGACCGCATTACAAATAGAAATATAAAAATTGTCTGATGAAAACAATAACTTGAAGCAGGGCGTTGGTACTTTGAAAAGAAAAAACATCAAGGAATCGGTTTCTTTAATGGCCGATACATCAAAGGTAGTTTCTTATCCTCCTATGTGTAAATCATGTGATCATCAGTTTGCTATTGCTAAGAGTACGCTCTTAGATGAAAAGACCAAATTAAATGATCTTTTATAAGTAGCAAGAGATGATATGAATATTTACAAAGAAAGATGGGAAGGAACCACGAAGGACTTGCTATCAGTACACGAGCAGTTTCGCCTTAAAAAATATGAATTTTCAACTCAATCAGAAGTGCTCGTGTCTACACAGAAGGACTTAGCAAACAGTCAAAAACTTGTGTCAGATCTTAAAATTGAAGTTTTTGAATTAAAGTGAAAGATTGACACTTTTCAAGTTCCGTCATCATTTACCATTTTTCTTTACAATGTTCAAAAAGAAAATGAATCTGGTAAATTTAGCCAAGTTCCTCCTCCGGTAATCATTACCAATGGTCCTTCATCTAATGTCAAAGTGGATGTTACATCTGAATTCACAAAGAATTTGGTTTCATCTCATGAAAAGAAAAGTGATAATCAATCAATTGATTCAAAGTCTGATAAAACTTCAACAGGAAAATCTATCTTGGATTCTACGGTTGATGAATTGTTTTATAATGTTTTGGACTTTGATAAAATTGATGATCTCGTGTCTGAAACTGAAACTGAAAGTTCAAAACCAATTTGTCCAACTGTTTCTAAGCCAGATCATCACGATTTGATTTTAAAACATGATTTTCCAACAATTAAATCTGAGCTTAAGAAATTGAGTGAGTTTGAACAAAAGCAGATTGCTCGAAGCAAATCTGTGGAGGGCAAAAAGGTTAAAAATGGTGGAGTTGGGTTTGTGCCTGTGTCTAAACCAAAACATTTTGAACAAGGTTCATCGTCTAAGGTCACAAAATCTGAAAAGGCTAAGGCTGGCAAACCAACTCAGAATGCCAAAGATTGATAAGTCTGAAAAATGGGTAACCTATCGCTTGAAAGGTTCCGATGTGATGTATAGCGATAAGGATTTCCCATTAGATATGGTCAATCCAAATCTGATTGATAAAATCTTTTCGGGAGGTTATGATCCCAAGTATGATCCCAATGTGAGGAGTGTGCCCATTAAGATGGGGAATGGTAAAGTCGTAATACCAATGGACACACTTGACTCGGAGCATTCAGGTCATAATTCTGAGTCTGGTTGGTTAAAAGGGTTCAAAAATCTGTCAACAAGAAACCAACTAAACCAACTACTTTTCAGCCACCAAGGGTTTTTCAAAACCAAAACTTTCATGGGTCTGTTAAACCGAATTTCAGAAAACCAAATCCATATGTTAAAAGATAACAATTTTATAACGATGATGGTTTTTATGATGAGTTTGGTAATGGACCAAATCAACCTATTCTTGGAAGGGCTCCAAGGTGGGTTGAGCATGGATTTAGAAATGATTTTGGTCCAATGTATGATGGTAGGAGGGGCAGATATCAGGATTATGATGATCATTACTATTCTGGACATCCACACTTTAGGGGTCAATTTGTTTATCATGGCGATGTTCCAGATAGTGTTTCAGGTTATGATTCTGGATGTTATGATGATGTTCGTAATCATCGTGTTTCTAACCAGAAGGGTTTGAAAACAAAGAAACAAAAACCTGTTTTTGAGTATGATATGGATGATGACACGATTAAGGAAGTTGTTATTGAGAAAAGAAAGTGTTTTAAATGTAAAAACCGTGGTCATACATATCGGAACTGTCCATTGAAGAAGCAAAAATCTGATAAATCAGATGCTAAAAAGTCTGATGAAGTTTCTGAGGGTTATCAGACTGAAACACATGTTTCTGGTACTTCTAAAAGGAAAGTCAGATTTGTGGACTATAAGGGCAGAGTTCACTTTTATTATGAATCATCGGATTTTCATAAACATAAAAATGATAAGAAATCAGAAAGTGATTTTGAAAATGTTAAATCAATTTTGGAAAACTCTACTTCTGGGTCCGCATGCTCTTCAAACGATAAGTGGAAATCTACGGGTTCTTCCACTTCTGGCAATGATTTTGTTGAAGATGAAGGTCGACCCAAAGCTTCAAGCTTGGGTTCGTCCCGACACTAATCATATTTGTTAATTTATGCAGGGATCTTCGCGACAACTCATGAACAACATTTGCGTTGTTGATAGCGGAGCATCTAGGCACATGACTAGTGACATTTCCCTATTGCATGATGTGAAATCTTTCGATGGAGAAAAAGTAACATTTGCTGGTAACAAAGGAGGCCATGTCACTGGTATTGGTAAATTGTCAAATGGTGTGGTCATATTCGATAAAGTGGAATACGTCAAGGAATTGGAGTACAATCTTCTCAGCGTCTCCCAGATATGTGATAAGCAATACACTACTGCTTTCACAGGGAGTGAATGTCTGATTCTGAAGCTTGGTTACAAGATACCAGATGAATTTTTTGTGATGCGAGCATCGCGGTTCTCGAATTTGTACATGCTTGATATATATTCAGCCAAAGCAACTGTTGTCGGTCAATTTTTTCTGTCGAAAGCTTCAGAGAAAGAATCTGTGCTATGGCATCATCGCATGGGACACATCCATTATCATAAAATGAACGAATTAGTGCGTAGGGATCTTGTAGAAGGGGTTCCGAAACATCAGTTTGTTTTTAATGACGTGTGTGTGAGCTGCAAGAAAGGAAAACAGAAGAGAAAATCATATCCACTGAAGAAGTACCACTCTATTAATGTTCCGTTGGAACTGCTTCACATGGATCTCTTCGGTCCTGTGAATCGTCAAAGCATTTCCGGAAACTGGTACTGTCTTGTGGTGACCGACGAATTTTCAAGATTTTCATGGGTCGGTTTTCTGGTCTCAAAAGATGAAGCTTCGAGAATCCTTACCAACTTAATTACTACACTTGAATCATTGTATAAGTTTAAAGTAAGAAGGATTCGCAGCGGCAATGGCACGGAGTTTAAAAACACCACTGTGAGGACGTTTTGTTTAGACAAAGGAATCGTACATGAATTTAGTACCCATATACTCCTCAGCAAAATGGCATTGCGAAGAGGAAAAATCTCACAATTATTGAGACAGCATGAACGATGTCGGCCGATGCTCAACTGCCGGTACATTTCTGGACAGAAGCTGTCAACACAGCATGTTATGTGCTTAATCGAGTGCTTACGGTTAAACGACTTGGAAAGACTTTTTATGAACTTCCCAAGAATCATAAGCCAAATCTAAAATATTTGGAGCCTTTTGGTGTCCTTGTACCATGTTGAAGTCTGTAGGCAAGTTTGACGACAAGGTCTTTGAAGGACTATTTGTCGGTTACTCGAATCAGAAGAAACAGGTATTCAACAAGCAGAATGGTACTGTGGCAGAGTATTTACATGTCAACTTTCAATCCTACACTCTACCACTCAAAGGTGTCGCACCAGACTGGATGTTCGAATACAAGTCACTGTTAGAACAACTTGAATCAACACCAGAAGTATCTGATGATACTCTTACGCGTGTGTATATAAATTTACAAGATGATACTCCGGTCTTGAATATTGAAACTCTGTCTACTCCGGATGTGCCTGTTGCTGATGATTACTTGACCGAAACAACAAATGAGTCTACAATCATGGCTGATGATATGTCTTCTGATGATGATAATTAATTTCATGAAGCCGTGTTAGATCAGGTTGAGATTCATGTTTAACAAGTCAATCAACAAGTTGAAGCTACTTTAAGTGATGTTGCGGTTAATTCAACTGAGAATGTGGTGGTTGAGGAAGATCATGTTCCTGATATGGCTGAAACGGTTGTTGTTCCGATTCATCAGACGCTCCGTATAAACACCATTCATCCACAAGATAACATTATTGGTGATTTACATGAAGGAGTGCGTACAAGACATCAAATTAAGAGCAGTGCTTTGCTAACAATTCTGGAATCTGGTATTCAAGAAGAAGCTTTTCATTCTTGCTTTCTATCCCAGATCGAGCCAAAGAATGTTGATGACGCTTTACAAGACGGCTCGTGGGTGGAAGCGATGCAAGAATAGTTGTTAAAATTCCAAAAGCTTGGTGTGTGGCACCTAGTTGATTTACCAGTTGGTAGTAAAGAACCGTGCGGAACAAAGTGGGTTTACAAGTGTAAAAGAGATGATCGTGGGTGATAGTCTGTAACAAAGGCCGTTTGGTTGTGCAAGGGTTTTCTCAGGAAGAAGGAATTGATTTTAACGAAGTGTATGCACTGGTTGCCAGAATTAAAGCGATACCTATCTTTTTGGCATTTGCGGCATACCGTGGATTCAAGGTCTTCCAAATGGATGTCAAGAGTGCATTTTTATACGGCAAAGTAAAAGAAGAAGTGTATGTCAAACAACCTCTGGGATTCTATGATCCTGATTATCCGGAGAAGGTATATAAGTTGGACAAGGCACTTTATGGTCTTCATCAGGCTCCTCGAGCTTGGTATGAGACTTTGTCCACTTATTTACTCGACAATGGATTCAAGCATGGGTTGGTTGATTCTACTTTGTTTTGTCGAAAAACGGGGGAGGATTTGCTATTGGTACAGATTTATGTTGATGATATCATATTTGGCAGCTCAAACGAAAAATTATCGAAAGATTTTGAAAAATTGATGCAAACCAGGTTTGAAATGAGTTCGATGGGGGAAATGTCATTCTTCTTGGGGTTACAAGTTTAGTAATCTGACAAAGGGATCTTCATACATCAGACGAAGTATGTAAAAAGATGTTATGAGTCGGTTCAAAGTTGAAGATATTCGTATACCCGGAACTCCGATACAGCTGTCGCATGGCTTTTGTCCTGACGAAGAGGGTGAAACAATTGACGCCACTCAGGATAGGGCCATGATAGGTTCATTGATGTATCTTACAGCTAGTAGACCTGACATTATGTTTGCAGTGTGTTTGTGTGCCAGGTACTAAGTAGCACCTCGGGTTTCTCACTTGAATGCAGTCAAGAGGATTCTAGCTTATCTGAAGAGTAAAACAGATCTCGGGATCTGGTATCCTCGTGATGATAAGTTTGACCTATCGACCTACTCAGATTCGGACTACGGCGGTTGTAAGATAAATTTCAAGTCAACCACGACCGGATGTCAATTTTTAGGCGATCGGTTGGTGTCATGGCAGTGTAAGAAGTAGACGTCCGTTGCTACATCCACGGTAGAAGCTGAATACATAGCAACTGCAAGTTGCTGCTCCCAGGTTTTATGGATACAACAGCAGATGCGGGATTACGGTTTGCAGTTTCTTACTACTCCCATATTCATAGATAACACTGCTGCAATATGCATTACCAAAAACCCCGTTCACCACTCTAAAACTAAACACATCGACATCCGTTATCATTTCATTCGTGATTGTTTTGAGAAACACTTGATTGATCTACAAAAGATCCATACTGATTTTCAAAAGGCAGATCTTTTTACAAAAGCTTTTGACAAAACCCGCTTTGGTTATCTTTTGCAGATCAACGGCATACAAAAACTTCCAGCTTAGTAGCAGTCTGTTGATCACTTTTTGTTTTTGGTTTAGTTTTAGTTGTGTTTCCTTTCTTATTACAAAATCCAAAAATAGAGTTTTGTATTTTAGGGGGAGATATATCAGAAAATATTTAAAAAAAAAATTTAAAAATGCAAAAAGCATAAAAAAAATGAAAAAATAAAAAATTAAGAAATTGATCCGACCAAGCGAGAAATGATTACATCAGCGTGTGTTATCAGCCATAGATAAAGTAAAAATAAAGGCTGTAGGTACTTGTTTGGTTAGTTAAGTGCGTGAAGGCAAATCTGATATATGCTAGTATGATATAAACTTAAAATTTCTGCTTGATTATTGTGAGGCACATCATGATGATTGCTGTGTAATTTTGGCAAATAAAATGTAAATAACAAAAACAGAATAAGAGATGTTCTGCTGTATGCATGCGTTCATTTTGCAAAGATTTTAACTTGTTTGATTTTCTTTATTTTGTCAAACGATCGGCCTTTCTCTACGTATCGAAAGATCGACCTGATTGTTGTTCGTTTGACGTTCTGCTTTATTTTCTTTGGTGTTTCGTATAACTCATCGGACTTTCTTTGCGTGTGCGGGAGCACCGACCTGATTGTTGTTGGGTTATACAATTTCCGCTTTATTTTCTATTTTTTTTCCTAAACAATCAGACTTTCTCTACGTGCCTACCGGCCGACCTGATTGTTGTTTGTTTAGGTATCTGCTTTATTTTTGCATTAAACACCATGGACGATAAATCTATATGGAAATCAAAATTCTGTGAAAAATTCAAAAATAGAATAAGCCAGATTACCAGTATTTCGGATTGTGTGGGCTATCATATTATCAATGCATGCTAAATCATACCTTAACACATCAGAAAGCTATAAATTGATCTGCCTGAGCTGAAATAAATTGAAAAATTATATTTGTTGCCAACTTGGCTTGCATGCTGATTAAAATTAAAATTAAAGTGTGTCTGATGCACATTTGACTGATATGATCTCACGTCTGGATCTTTCTCGCAAAAATTTAAGTTATATTAGTTTTAGTTCTGTTATTTCATGTCTGTTTGGTTATTTGTGTTGAATATCTGAAAAATCTCAAAAAGAATTTAGGTGTGTTTTAGCATAATCTTGTAAAAATCCAAAAAGATTTTCGGTGTGTTTGAAAATTTTATAAAAATCAAAAAGATTTTGGTTCTGTTTTATTTTCGATCAACCGATAGTGAGAAAAAAAAACAAAATTATGCCGGATACAACCAAACGGATTTGAATTCCGAAAATTCATCATTGAATTGAACAAAATTTGAGATAAATTGTCAAATCTTAAAACTCTTGGGGTTCAATTTGGAGATTCATCAAAATCAAGGGGTTAAATTTGAAAAATTTGGAAATGTCCAAACCTAAAGTGCGGACATCCGAACCTAGAGATCGGAAGGTCCGAAGTCCAAGATCGGACATGTTTCAGACAGGCCGAAGGTAGAGTTCGGAGATCGTTTGAGACCGAACGTGGAGTTCGGACCTCCAAACTCCACAGGCTATAAATAGCCAAACTCAGGGTTCGGAGAATCACTATTCTCTTTTACTCCGAACTCGTACCGAACTGCTGCCCAATTTTTAAACTTTCGATTAACGACTCGTTTGAACGACTTCAGACTGGATCTAGGTAGGATTCTTGATTCCGAGTACACTGGTGGTTTTGGATTGCGTTTTTGGTCAATTTTAATGGGTTTAATGTTCGAAAAACGAACCGAGGGTTTTTTTACCTCATATATCAAAAAATTATCTGTTAAATACATGATTTCAGAAGATAAAACGTGGGTCTATGGGTTTGTCATCAAAAACCGCTCCATGGGTTCATTTTTTAGTGTATGATTTGGTATGAATCGATTGATTTGAGATTCAAACGTCTCGGAGTTCGTCAAGCTCCGAACCTGGAGTTCGAACTCTGAACCTGGAGTTCGGACTCCGAACTTGAAGTTCGGACATAGCTCGGACATTGACCATGAGGTTCGGACGTTGACCACAAGGTTTAGACAAGGTTCGGAGCTCAGTCTAAGTTCGCACCAAGTTCGGACATGGTACGGACCAAGTTCGGCCATGATAATTTTTTTGACTAAAAAGTTGTTTGTTTACCGAACGACAACGAATTGACGAAATTGGTGAACATATCTGTTAATAACATGGTATTTAATGAACTTTTTCTTTTATGTTTTTTCAGATATGGCTGACAATTTGAAAGTTGGTGACAAACATAACGTGTGTTCTCATCTTGGAGTTTCCCGATCAAAGCTTGCCAAATTTGGAGGATCTGGAATTTTTTTCCTACGTCGATCGAGTATTCAATATGCAATCACACAATCGTGTGATGTGTATCGTGATATCGTGGTAGAATTCTAGAGTACTGCGAGAACGATCATGGATGATCCGATTAGAATTTCAGCAACATTTCAGAATCGAAATGTGGAATTCACTGAAGCTGATATCAGAAGGGTATTGCAATTGACTTATGACACAACCACAACACCATTGGAATTTATACAAGCTGACAATGTGGCACTGTTAAAGCGGATTTGGTACACTGAAGATCCAAGCAAAGAGTGGATTTACAAATCGTCGCTTAGTGTTCCATACAAGTATTTGGTGCATGTGTTGTTGGTGTGTCTGGGACACAGAATCTCAGGGTATGATGAGGTCAACCAGATGATGCTTTTATTGTTAAATGCCTTGGTGATGAACCGTCCTTACAATGTTGCTGGATTAATTTTTCATTACATGAGAGATAATCTAACTGAGAGGCAAAAGAAAGAAGCAATATATCCAAGGTTTCTGCAGCTGATTCTGAATGCTTTATATGCAGATTTGGTGAAGAATGTTGATCACAAGATGGAGCTGAAACAGATGAATGAAGCCAGTGTGGGTGCATTGGAATCTTATCAGAAGAAGACTCCTGCTGAACAGCTAAAACTGAAAAGACTGATTGGTCATTTGCTAATCCGTATTATGTGGCACCAGCTCAGGGTGCAGCTCGTCATTCTGAAGGAAGTGATTCAGAGGAGTTAGACTATAGTTGGATTGTGGAGCAGAATCAAATACCACAACAAGGAAGGGTGAAAAGACAAAAGCGAAGATTACTAGTTGTACATGAACCTGTGAATCAAGAACCAGTTGTCTCACAACCGCCTGTCTCTGAACCGGTGGTATCAGCACAAGAAGTTCCTGTAGCTGTCGATGTGACTGAGACATGTAACACCCCCCTCCGCCGCCCCCTGCCAGGTGCGGGGGAGGGTGTGGGACCGGCTTTCCGTATCAGTTCACTATGCACCAACAACAGAATAAAACATAGAGCAAACACGGACGTCCAGTCCTCACAGAGAAACCTTAGATCGACTCTGACCGAGGATGCACTAAGCACCTCATAGCCACCTAATGGAATCGGTTGTCCCGGATAGACCTGGGACTGAACAAACAAATGATACATATATCAAGGAATTGTAGTCATAACATGCACTGAACAACAGACGTACATCAGTTAAATTGTATAAGCTCTAACAGATAGCCACAACTAGTACCCCCAACGTTCCTGTACAAATACATCATCACCTGCACACACTTACCTGCAACATAAGTCAACACAGAGTCAACAACAAACGTTGTTGGTGAGTCTTAACTACCATCATCACATTAACAGTTTTCAAATACATATGCATGGTATGAATTATCAGATCGCACCCAAGGTCAACACTCAGATACTCTACGGGCACGTTGCGCATAGCCGTACACCCTCTGCGAGTAGATTTTTAAGTTCAACATATAAGTACATATTCCCCCTAGTAAATTAATACTAGGGGATCCGGGTGAATATGGATCATTCAACTATAACGGCCGCTATAATCCCTTATATGCCTAGTGGTCTCAACCTTAATGACCAGAAAGTATATAATGACACACACAGGGCATTCCAACTCACAGTGTTCGACAAGATATTCATAACAAATATAACAGATACATCAGAACAGAAGTATTATATCAAACAGTTAAATAACATGAGGGAAGTCAGAGGACTCACAGATCTCCGGAATACAAAGTCATACGGATAGGATTGCGTATAATCCACAGATGTCACAGATGCAATTGCCTAGACAAATCTTAACGTCACGTTAAGTTTGGAGAATCCACTGACCTAAACAAGTATAGATACACTTAAATTTAACAAAGTAATAATACTGGTTAGGCTCGGTTGTGCTCCGTGCCTTAAACGATACGATACGTCTGTAGGTTGAGGTCCCAGTACAACTGGATGTCCCAATATAGTCGTATGGCCTAAACCCGATTACGATCGTAATTTATCTGTCAATCTCTAATTAAACAGTTCCTGCCGAACACGGTCGTATGCCTTTAGTGACATTACGGTCATGTGGCCTATTTGAGAGATTATCTAAATTAAACGATATCACTCGAGTCTCGATCGGGTTATGTTTTAATAATACTTCAAATATTATATAAAATCATAACTTATGTATATATCAATCCTTTTATGATTTGCATGAAATCATAGCTTTTAGATATAGGTTTAACCATTTAGATTTCACATAAAATCATAGTTTTAATGCATGAGTATACTCGTTCATATTTCACATAAAATCATGATATTATTTACATGAAATCATAGATTTTATATATATATTTATCCATCTTATAGTTCACATGAAATCATAAATTGTTAATAATAATTCATAATATTACTTCACATAAAATCATAGGTTTTGTATATATATTTATCCGTCTTATAATTAACATGAAATCATAACTTTTATTAACAGAAAACTATACTATTATTTATACAAACACACATAAAATGTAGGTTATATCTCAAATGAAATCATGGCATTATATAGCATAAAATCACAGTTTTTATTACATAGAATCATGGTTTATGTATATAATCTCTAAGATCGGTTAACTTATATGTTTATAATATATCCTGTCTTTGTTTGATTTTGATTTATATAAAATCATAACTTTTATAAAATCAAGGCTTTGTTAACATAAGATCATAATTTTGTTGATTATGAAATCATAAGTTTATCACATAAAATTGTAATAAACACTTTATATATATTTTTCTTGTTATCGTCGTTTTATATACAATAATACTTCTATTTGACAGAACGTTCCTCACACGACATGTACATAATATCATCATAACGATAATCAGATAATGGACACAGTTATACCTTCCGGTCGGTACGCAGACTCGAACCCGGTTAACCGTAGTGTGCTAAACAACTCCAAATTTAATGAGTAAGTTGTTCATTCCAAGTAGAATTCCGCCGTGAACAATAATCCATGCTCGGTTTTCTGGTTCGACCTCGTTTGACCCTTCAGAAACGTTGACCAGATTCGTCACGGGTTTGACCCTGTTGACTTTCTTTGACCTTCTTGACCCGACACCAAAATTAATAAATAAGTAGTCTATCCCGCGAGATTTTTCGTCACGAACATTACTGTAAGCTCGGTTTTTAAATTTAACAACGTTTGACCATCCAAAGTAACCAACCACCACCATTATCGCCACTGTTCGGTGGCCGGAGGCCATGGCCGCCGCTGGTCCGCCTTAACACCACTACGAAACCACCACCAACACCTTCAATCATCATCACAATCAAGAATCTGAGCAAGAAACACACATGTATGAAAAAATCGAAGCATGAGAAACAAGAAAGGGACTGGAAATAAAAAGGTCAACAAAATTTCGGACCCTTACCGCCGCTACAGTGGTCGGAGACGAGGAGAAGGGCGCTGTCGTCGCCTTCACGGCGGATCCCTAAGGGTTTTGCGGCTGTCGCCGCTGCCTGGGTCTACCCCAGTCGTCGCCGTCGAAAGAGAATCAAGAAGAAGGAGCGCCGTCGCCTCCCTCAGCGGCGGAACCCCAGCCGTCGTTACGGCTGGGTTGTTGGAAGGCGGCTGTCGTCGCCGCACCCGCAGCTGCCGCTGGTCTTGTTGCTGCGCCGATCGAGAGACGACAGGAGAGGGGGTATCGAGAGGGTCGGAGGGAGGTCGCGGCCCGTGAGAAAGGCTGGCCGGAGGCCAAAGCCTGCTGGGAAACAGGTCGCCGGAGTGGCTGGCCGGAAAAACGGGGCTACCGCCCCTCTTGCCCTCCTCTTTATCTTTTCTTCTTTTTCTCCCGTACACTCTCTCTCTAATTCAATTTGTGTGTGTGGTGATTGAGAAAAGAGACAAAAGAGGTAGGTTTATATATTTGGGATGATTTGTGTAGTTGGGAATAATCAACGGGTATTATACCGCATTATTTAGAAACGTTAAATACTGAATATCAAGTAAACATTTCATGATAATTCCCGAGTGCTTGGAATATTATAAATGTCTCGTAACTATTATGGGAATGCCTAAAACGTCAGATTATATATAATCTGGTGAATATTTAATAAAACACACGGTATAATGCGCGTATTTGACGCGAGTCTCGTCCGACTCTGTTTTGCGAACCGAACACATGTCCACGACTTTAATTCTTAGTGAACACTTAGAAAAATATTTATAACTCCACATAGTCGATAAACCATCTCTAATAATTAAATACGTCCTTTTCGTTAATATTACGTAACAGTCTGAATTACCGATTCCACCGTTCTCGCACCGATTTTTTCAGTTATCCTTTTTAATAATCGGAACATCAATGATCAAGTATTTGGCATCTCCAGATACCCTAATCTCATCTCAGTGACCTCTTTGTCGCTGCCGATGACATACACGCGTTAAGCGTCATTTAACTTTCCCATATACGCATTTCACTTGTAATCGCCTGAACGGACTTTCTAACATGTATTAGCATCCATGTTAATATATTCATAGTCATAACTTATCGACTCAACGTATTTATGATAACGTCCGGTTATCCGGCACGTTGATCGATTAAACCACATAATCTGCCACTTCCACTCAAACTCATCTTATATTGATCTGCAACACCTTGGATTCATAACGAATTGTTAGAATGCTTTTAACAACTTATCCGAACATCGAATACATGGATTGGGCCTTTGTTGGGCCAACAATCCCTTAATAGGCCTAACGGGCCTAACTGGGCTTATCGAGTCCAGTTCATTAATTTGAAAAAAAATTCCCCCAGATTTACCAGATTTAACAAGGTGTTACAAGACACCAACAGTTAACGACTTGATAGATGAAGATGAATTGGATGAATCGGATGATGAATTTTTGAATGTTGGGGCTAATTCTGAAGATGTGTCAGATACAAACAATCCGTTTGTGCGCATCAAGATCAACTCAAAGTATGTGAAGGTTAGAAAGGTAGCGATGAACATTTCGCGTACCGAACCAGCTTGAACAAAAGCATCGATCGTTACAAAGATCGTGTGTATGCTGATGTTGCCTCATCCGAGTTAGACAAAGATTACAATCCTAAAGCCGATGTTGTACATGGCAAAGGCAAACAACAAGTTACTGGTACTTCTTTGACTCCGTCAAAGAAGAGGAAGAAGTTAGTTGCTGCTGGTGACCGAGGAAAGAAGCAGAAGCAGAAAGGTCTATAATTCATTTTGAAGCCTCGGGCCGGTGTATCTTCTTCTGATAGTCCTGCAATGTCTTTGCGAGAAACAACTAGAATTGTTCAGACTTCAGTTTCTGATGTTCAGTCTGAGTTTCTGCAAAACTTAATGAATGCAGATCGGTCTACAACTGTTGGCATAGCACCTTCAGCAAGTGCTGGTGCACAGTTTGTACATCAGCTAATGGGTTCTACACCCACGACTCCGGTTTTCTCAACAGCAACAACAGCCACAGCTTCTACTCATTCAACACCAGATATCAATTTTAGCTTCGATCAAGGTTCTGTGTCGTTCTCCCAGGCTAGTATTCTTCAGAGTGCTCTAACGGATCAGCAAGCGCAGATTGATGTTTCGAGAGCTACAACTGAAGAGCAATCGAAGATGATTACTGAGCTAAGAACAGGTAGTGACGAATTGAGGGCACAGAATCAATCTCAAGGTCAATTAATTACTACATTGCAGAGTTGGGATTTAGTTAAAGATCGGGAGATTCTTCGTTCGAATAGAGCTAGTCAGACCCAGAGTGCCTTGCTTCTTGAAATGAATGAGCAAATAAAGTTCTTAATGCAGAAATTTAAAGCTCAGGGGGAGATTGGTGATAGCTCTGGTTGTCAGGAAGACTACATGAAGTTTTTGAATGACGATCCCAATCAGGATGATCCTCAAGGGAATGTAGGTGGAGGATCAGGCCCGACAGGAACCACTAGTTTGGGTGTTGGGACATCTACATCCCAGGGGGAGAAAGACTCAAGATAAGCAATGCCAATCACTTCGATCCCGTCAATTCATGCTGCGGTTAATTTGGGTGAATTCAAAGACATGCTACAAACACTTGAAGAAGGAGAGTTTGTTGGTGATCTTACAGCTGAACAACTGCAAGCATTGTTCGATTTGAATGATGAGGATATGAAGAAGGCTTCTGAAACTGAACCAAGGAAATATGAATCGTCTGATCCAGAGTCTGATGAAGATGAGGAAGATATCTTTTATGAAAAATTGAGATCGAAGACATTACCGAGGAAGAATATCCTTGTATGCACTCAAACTTCAACGATCAGACTGGTGATGGTTTTGAATTCTTTCCTAAGGAAAAGGGGGAGGAAGCTGAGGAAAGGTTGAAGAAGAAAGAGGCCGAGAAACCTGAAGACCCGATTGCTAAGGAGGCTAAGGAACAAGAACAACGTTGGGTATTTGACGAATACATGAAGACGTTTCATGCCAACTACGTTCCTCCTCCAAAGCCAATCAAGCAAAGATCATATGTCGAATTCAAGGGTCAAGCTTCGGGTGATATTATCAGTTGGATGTATGCTGATAGTTTGAAGTGCTACGGGATTAAACGTCAACATGGTATCCAGTACTTCAAATGTGCAAGAGAATTCAGCAGTTTACCGGTTTGGGGTGTTCGAGAGTTGACAAGAAAGCCTTTATGCAACTATGGCACTGACTGAAAGGGTTTGCACTTCAAAAATCTTATTGAGAAAGAACAGAAGGATTTCAATTTTTGAGTCCTCAAAAACCAAAAAGGCGTCGACATCCAACAAAGATTCACAAGAAGACCGGGAAGAAACTGATAATATTGATTTTCAAGAAGAAGCCTGCTGTGATGAAAAAGATTCCATTGATGAAGATGGACTTAGATTTTATCAAAGAATTGAGGTGGTGGTATTACAATGAAAAGACTGGTGGAGTTGTGATTGTGCTGAAAGAAGAAAACAAGGTTGTGAAAGTGTATGATCCGATATGGCTGATAAATCTGTCCAAGGCTGATATAGATGTGCTGTATCACAATCTGATCTTGTATCATCCTGATTATATGGAGCAGGCGTTGAAGTATCAAAGGGTGATACGGATTTGCATTGCTTTCAATGTCTATGCCGGGCATAATCATGAGCTGACATGGACTGGAAATGAGGCTGGTGATGTTCAAGGCTGATGAAGAACGGTCCAGCATTTGCCAAGGGGGATTTTGTTGATACCTCGTGTGGCAACATGCTGGATCAGACAAAGTGTTTTGAAGACTTAAAGATCTCAACCAAGGTCTGTTGGCCGAACTCTCGCCGAACCCAGGCCGAACCTAGGCCGAACTTGAGGTTCGGACCAACTAGGAGTTCGCACATCAGGTTGTCCTATATATAGGTTGATAGCTTAGTCTTTTGTAACGAGTTTTGCAATACTGTGTGTTTTGTAAGGTGTAATCTATTTTGATTCTCTTTGTATTTCATACTTATTATTGAATGAGAGATTGAACGTTATATTTACACGTATTGTTTTCGATTAACTATCACATTGATGTCAAACTAAGCCGAGCCGTACGCTACAGCGTTTTCAATACATTCAGGACATTTTGATTCTTCGACTTTAACTTCTTTGATCATTGATATTGTCGAATTGGAATCAGAATCAGTCAGACTACTATCATCATCATCATGACGAGCAGTCAATGCAAGAGTAAATGGAGCATGTTTCATTGTTGCTTCAGAATCTGCATTCCAGGCAAATTCATCTAGATGCCAAAACGTGTTTGTCAGTTTTTCATTAAAAGAAACAGATTTCTTCTCAGCCTTGTGAACTTCATCTGGTGAACGAATAACCAAATGAGTATGTTGACCAGACTGCAGCTTGTTTTCAGTTGAACTTAGACATTCTCGTGCAAAATGTCCATATACAGAACACTTATAACATTTAACCTTTGACTTGTCAAGACCGATTTTCCCATCCTGATTCAATCTCTTCTTGCCAATTCTATTGAAAAACTTCTTCGTTCTTCGAACCAACATAGCATATTGCCAGTTCAAATCCATTTCTTCCAAATGATCATAATCGATTTGATCATAATCTTCATTTGTCAATTCAGCATTACTCACAGAACCAGTGTAACCCCGAAATATGAAGATACCAATGCAGACATTAAAGCATTATAATCATCGATGGTTTGAGCAGACAGAGCATTCTGAGTCGAAGAACTAGGAACATAAAAAGTACAACCAACAGAATAACAAGGAATTTCTGATTTAGCTGCAATCACTACTACAAAAAATGCCTTTCTTGACGTGCAATGCGTGTCAAGAAAGGGTCTTCTTGACACGCAAATGCGCGTCAAGGAAGCCGGGGTCAAGAAGCTTCTTGACACGCAAAATGCGTGTCAAGAAGTTCTTGACGCGCGAACAATGACACGCCATCTATGACGTCCATTCATGACGCCCATAATGCGCGTCAAGGAAGCCTATGTCATAAAGGGAGATGACAGACATTTTTGCGCGTCAAGAATGTAAAATAAAATATAAAAAAATTATAGAATCCTAAATTCTATATTAAATGACAATTAACCTTGTAATGCAAAATAAAATACAGATATAACAAAACAATACATTTCATATATATAACAAACATTACAAAGTTAACAAGTTTGTTGGAGTTACAAAGTTAAAAAGTTCTTGCTATAATAAAAGCCTCTATTGTTTTTATTAACATACCATAAAGTGGCATACTATCCCAAAACTCATCACACATCTGCTTGAGCTTCTCCCCAGTTACCGGTTCAGAATGCTTCCATGCCTTCAGTTTGGTTACTTTCTTAATAGGTTCTGCAACATAAAAAAGATCATCAAGATCCATTAACTTAGCCTTACATGTAGCCACATACCCCTAATATTCCATGAGCAGATTTTCAACATTTAGAACCAGCATTAGAAGGTCCTGCAGCAGAAATCACATGTACAGGGGACTTACCAGAATCATCCTTCATCAAATCAGCTGTAGCACTATCATCAAATCACTTAACAACCCCCTTAGAACTCTGGCCAGAACTTGGTCATTTGATATGTACCATGCTGCTGTAGTTGGCCAGATTCAGGAAGTAGACTCATAAGGCAGACCAGCAAAAAAAAAAAGAACCAGGTCCGTGGTCATCTCAAGCATACGAACAAGTTAAAAACCTTTGTTTTCTGCATCATTGTTAGTTGAGGAAGTACTGCAATTGCTTCCAAGTACACATAGAATGCCCACATAACTTTGCTCAAATGAGAATGGTAAGTATGTGGGTATATGACCAGCCCATGAAATTTATGAAATCCTAACTATGAACAGATTGTATAAATATGCAAGTTTATTTATGTAAACCAACCACATCTTTTGTTAACTAATCAATGGTGTCAGGGGTTCACATGTACCAAATTCTACAATAAAGGAGTGCTTCCATTTTGATAGTTGTTTTATCCGTTCTAGTTGTTTTATCTACTGGTGCCAAAAATTATCAAAATTATATCTGATTTCTTGACTATTATTGCTTCAAACAGCAGAGAAACATCGAAAGAATGGATCTCGGATCAAAGACAGATTACTAACAATAACAACAATAATCTAAACGAAAGAAAAACTAAAAATTAAAATAATAGACAAGTGGAACTGACCTGAAATGGAAGACGACATCAGTGCCATAAATAGTACCTCCTAGAATGACCACTGCGATAAAAGTGAACATTAGGTCGAAATAATATTACCACACAATTAGTTAAACAATCATGGATAAATAAATAGTACATATGTTAGAGGAAAACATAAATCAACGATATAGATATTAATCATTCCTTACCATCTATAATACTATATAGAAACAATAATATGTAAACTTTTGAAAGGAAGAATTAGGCTTATTTAATCAATCATTAATTGGCTGTAAAGTGTATAGCAAAACACATAACTGAAGTAAATAGATCGATAGACAAAGAAAGACTAATTATATGACATAAATAGATTTCGATTAAAGACTTGTGTTTTGTACTGTGTACACATATATCATAAGAAATAACAAAAACAGTTGTGCAAGTAATTTATCAGTTACTCATGTATTTGTCCTAAACTATCAGCAACACTTGGGTCTTTCTGATAGCCCCCAATGAAGAGCCACGATCACCCAAACTGTTTGTTTTTAACAGTTTTGAAAGATTCCACTTACTAATACAAAGATTTCAAGTAAATTACAGCCAGTTAAATGTTAATTAGGCCATTAAAATTTGAAAAAAGAGATGTAAACAATAGCAATAATAAAAAAATGACCTGGACTAGTATAGTTTTGAGTTTATTGACATACAACCTTTCTTGGCGGTAACAAATCTCATTGCTGGAAAGCTAAAAACAAAAACATATATTAAAAAGAAATAAAATTTGATGTTAAAAACTTAAAGTAACATCATCAAGAATAAAACTACAACACCTAGACCTTTACAATAACATCAGATATATACCTAGCATTAAATCTGCTGGTTCTAACCTGTTGTTATATGATGATGCTTGTTTTAACCTGCTTCCAAGGCTTCCATATGTGCTTCATATACTTCTTTTAATTGACGGTCCAGATATGGAGCCCGGAACGAAGCCCCCAGGTAAGTAGCTGAAAGAGCAGGATGCTTTGTTTTTTCTGTAATTGTAGAGCAAAGTCAGTTACAAGAGCTTGATCCAGAACGTAAAATGTAAAATTAGAGTGGTAAAGGAAACCTCTTAAGCTATGTACTTAATTACTCTACACCAGTGGAATCATCCATTGAATGAATGCTACTAAGTGACCCCCTACAGATAAGCTTATATCCTGTGTAACAAAAACTTACTCTTTAGATATAGAACAACTCATAAGCTTGAGGCTACTCCATAGTGAATTTCTTTTTAAATGAGAAATGACTAATATACGAATGATTTTGCTTTGGTGTTTATCTTATGAGAATACAACTCACATACATGGTTTATTTTGGTGCTTAGATATTTCTTTTTGCTGTTAAATCCACTACAAACATAAAAATACTTGCTATATAATTCCAAATAAACTCGCCATTATGTTTTTTCTGGTTCCATCAGAACTACTTCCGCAAACTATTGAGTGCACCCTCTTGGATCATTCTCAACAAAATATGTCAACAACAGGAACCTGAATTTGAAATAATCAAATATAAAAAAGTGCAAAATTCTAACCTTTGGAAGTTTATACCAGCATCAATTTGGAACAAAATAACATTTTAATGCACCAAAGAAATCAATAAAAGGAGAATTTTAACTAAGAAAGAAAATTTTCTAGGGTTATAAATTGAACTTACTTTACTGAACATCCACTCTGATGCATAATGATGTGCTTCAATGGTGGTGGAACACGAAAAAATCCACACTCGATTTCACTGCTATTTCTCGACTTCACTATGGATTGTAAAAACAAAAACAATTAAATTGCGTTCCAGAGTTCACCTTCGATGATAAATAGTGAAATGATGAGAGGTGGAATAATTCAAAATCATCTAGAATAACAGTGGTAGAGTTGTTCCACAGGTTGCAGCGACTCCTTCTCAACCTTCGCAAACTCAAATATAGAGTTCTCCGGTGCTTACAGCAAATCCGAATACGAATTTAGGGTTAGCGTCCATTTAGGAGACGACGTGGTCGAGGACATCGATTAGGCTGTAGGAATCGCCGGACCAGCGGTCGTCAAAGTCGATTAGGGTGGAGGAACCGTCGGGATTGTTTGGATTTGAGAAGGTCGCCGTGGAGGCGCTGATTGTGATGAAGCGACGGGGAGCAGATTTGGAATGGTGGAGTCGATAAGGAAGGCCGTGAATATAGGAGCGGGAGGGAAATGGGAATTAGGGCAAAAGTTACAAAATTTGGGGAAATTTTTTTTGGGGGGGGGGGGGAATTTTATAAAACGACGGAAGATTCTTGACACGCATTTTTTAGGTGTACTCCGTATTTTTATATTTTATTAAATGACACGAATTTTATGACGCGTAAAAATACCGTCATCTACCCTTGGAATTCTTCAAATTATGACAGATTTTTAATGACATGCGTTTTTGCGCGTCATAAAAGTAGCGTGTGTCATGGTTCGCGCGTCAAGGAAAGCCCTGTTTCTAGTAGTGAATAAATGTTGTAGGGGGTGCGGAACTAAGAATATATTAATTTTTCCAGCATTCATGGTTGAATCATTGTCACCATAATACACCACAGGATTTTGAACTTGTGAAGGAAGTGTCTTGTTCACCATTAACTCCATATCCCTTGCTTGGATTCTTTGAATCAAATCATTAAAGGATAATCCTGGATACTCTTTATCATGAGTGATCATCATCACATAATTCTCCCACTTCTCTGGCAAAGCATCCAAAATCTTTTCTTTCATATCTGCTTCTTCTTTTGTAAGATTCATCAATTGCATTTCACTCATTAAATGATCGAACCTTGAAATCAGATTTGGAATTGATTCGTTTTGATAATGCTTGAAACTATCAAATTCCTTCTTCAAAACATTCTGTCGACTTTTCTTATATTGGTCATTGCCTTCACATCTCTTTTCTAATGCATCCCATAAACTCTTTGATGTGTAGTTACCCAAAAATTGATGTAGTAACTCTTTAGGTAAAGCCATTGTCAAAGTACAATATGCTTTCTTTTCAGCTTGATATGCTTTCTTTTGTTCAGATGACATTTTTCTTTGAAGTACTGGTTCCCCGGTTTCATCCTTAGAATAAACATATTGATCAGTAAACGACAACCACATATCAATGTCATTGCGTCCACATATGCTTCAAACCGTTTAGCGTAACTATGATAATCTTCCAATTTGAGCAATTTAGGAACTTTCTGACTTGTTTTAATTTCGTTATCATAGTTCATCATAGTTTGCATCGTTGCTTGAACCGAATTTTGAATAGCCGCAAACGCTTGAAACTCGGACATTTTGTAAAATTCTGGTTATTGTTCACCCCGAACCTATCCCGAACCTAAACTATTTCGCTGAACTTCGTCCGAACTTAAACGGAAATGTCAAACCCTTGCCGAACTTGAGCTTCGTAAATAAACAACCCTTCGCCGAACCTTCGCCGAACCTTCACCGAACTATGTACGAACCCTAACTTCGGAAACAACGAACGTCGACAGAACCATATTCGAACCTTAACTTCGTAAGCAAACTGTCCGAACCCTATCCAAACCTGGGGTTCGGAGCGGTTACAATTCAGTTACGCCGAACCTCAGACGAATTCGAACACTCTCGACTCCATTTTAATGATTTTCAGTGTTTTTGGAAGAATTTTTGAACAGGAACTCAGATAAACTTCATAGAGATGATTTAGAAGAAGGTTTTCTAGGAAAAATACACTCGAGATGATCAAATGAATTCAAAAACTTGAAGAATTTTCAAAAACCCCACTTTTTGACTCAAAACTCTGAAAAAATAGTGATTTCCGATCAGTAGAAAGAACCAAATGCTCTGATACCACTTGAAAATGCGTGAGTGTATGATCGTCTACTCAATCGTATCGAAATCACTGTAAAACGAGATGAACACAAGATGTAAATACAATGAAGCTTGTATTAGACCACAGAGAGTTTACACAGAAAGACACATAGAAGATTTGTCCAACCACTCTTAATCTCTATACACGACAACTATTTATAGTGCAGAAATACGATGGGCCGAACCTCAGGTTCGGACCAGGTTCGCCGGTGTTCGAAGTTGGAGTTTGCCCAAGGTTCGGCCACAACAAATCTTGCACCATCGTTGTCTTGTACTCGATACTTCACATAACGATCAGTAACTAGGAATACAATTCTCATTTATATCAACATTATTTGACGCATTCCTACTAAATTCATGATCTGCATTCCATGCGAATTCATTTGGATGCCAAAATATCTCTGCCATTCGTTCATCAAGAGAAACAAACGCTTATTGATCTTGAATTGTTGAGACTTTAACCAAACGAGCATGTTGACCAAATTTAAGCTTATTATCAGTTGATTTTGGACATTCACGAGCAAAATGTCCACACATAGAGCACTTGAAACATTTTACCTTTAATTTATCTAATCCGATTTTGCCATCTTGATTCAACCTTTTCTTCCCGGTTTTGCTAAATAATTTCTTGGTTCTCCTAACAAGCATTGCATACTGCCAATTCAAATCCATCTCCTCCAGATGATTATAATCAATTTGCTCATAGCCTTTTTCTGTCAATTCTGCATTACTCACTGAACCAGTAATAACACCAAAATATGAAGAGACCAAAGCAGACATCAATGCCATATAATCTTCAGTTGTTTTAACAAATAAGGCATTGTGTGTTGATGGACTTGGAACTGAAACACTACAGCCATAAGAATAACTAGAATTTACAGATCTACCAACAACAAATGGTGTAGGGGTGCGGAATTTAAAACATTTTACTTCACAGCATGAATGGTAGAATCATTTTCTCCATGATACATGGCAGGATTCTGAATTTGTGCAGGCGGTGATTTGTTCACGGTTAATTCCATATTTCTTGGTTGTATTCTTTCAACCAGATCATTGAATGATAAACCCTGATATTCCGGTAACTCTCCCATTTTTCCGGTAATGCTTCCAACTACTTTTCTTTTAAATCAGCATCTTCCTTTGTAATGTTAATCAACACCATTTCACTTATCAGGTGTGCAAATCTTGCAATTAGATTTAGAATTGATTCATTTTGATAATGCTTGAAATTATAAAATTTCTTTTTCAAAACGTTCTGTCGGCTTTCCTTGTATTGATCAATACCTTTACACCTCTTCTGCAAAGTATCCCATAAACCATTTGATGTACGATAAGTAGAGAATTAATGTAACAACTCTTTAGGTAATGCCATCGTTAATGTGTCGTAAGCATTTTTCTCAGCTTGATATTCTTTCTTTTGTTCAGCATCAACTTTTCTTTGAAGAACAGGCTCTCCATACATATTCTTAGGATACTTATATTGATCAGTTAATGATGACCACATATCAACATCATTTGTGTCCACGTACGCTTCAAAACGTTTTACCCAACTATGATAATCTTTCAATTTCTATAATTTGGGAACTTTCTAACTTGTTCCTATTTCATTATCATAGTTCAGCATACTTTGCATCGTGGTTTGCATTGACGTTTGCATTGCAGTGAATGCTTGAAAATCCAACATCTTGAAAAAACTCTTGAATCTGTTTACCTGAACTGATCCGAACTGAAAATTGTTTATCCGAACTGATCCAAACTGAATTGATCCAAACTGAACTAAACTGAATTCCGAACTAAGATGCGACCGTCTCGATGAGATCTAGACTCTTACTCACCTAACGGCCAGTACCCTCCGTTTTGACACCCAAAATCCACTTGGAAGACCTTCGTTTTTGAGTTCGAAGTTTTTGAAGTATCATTTTCGGTGGAAAAATGTCTGATTTTCAAGCGTTTGCAGCTATGCAAAGCACGGTACAAGCTATGCTCAATTTTGATAATAAAATAGGAACAATTCAGAAAGTTCCTAAGGTGTTAAAGTTGGAAGATTATCAAAATTGGAAGCAACGTTTTTCTGCATACATCAGCACAAATGATATTAATTTGTGGATTCCAATTTGAACGTTGTATGTATGTACATCTGAAGATGGAGAATATAAAGAAATTCAAGATTTTGATAAGAATGAAAGAAAAAGTTATGAGCTTGAACAAAAAGTTTATGTTTATCTTACCATGGCTTTACCTACTGAGTTGTTGCATTAATTCTGCACTTGCAAGAAAGCTAAACAGTTATGGGATGCTTTATCTGCTCGATGTGAAGGCAATGACCAATATAAGAAGAGTAGACGAAAAGTGTTGAACAAGGAATTTGAAAATTTTCAACAATATGAAAAATAAAATATTTCTGCTCTTGTTTCAAGGTTTTCACATCTGATTAGTGAGACGAAAGTGGTTAAAATTGAAAAGACCGAAAAGGAATTGAAAGAGAAATTGATGGAAGCATTAACGGAAAAGTGGGAGAATCATGTGTTGTTGCTTACTCATGATAAAGAATATTCTGCATTATCATTTCATGATTTAAGCGAAAAGCTTCATGCTAGAGAGATGGAAATGATGACCTCAAACACTGCTCAATTCCAAAATCCTGAATTGTATCATGGTTAAAATTCTGCAAGTATCGATGCAAAGTCTAAATCATTTGGTGTTGATTCATCAAATCCACCTCAAACAGCTTTTGTTGCTGGTCAGGGATCAGGAAATTCTGGAAATTCATCAAGAGGATGTAACTTCACTATTCCAAACCATTCAAGTCAGACTTCATTTTCAGCAAAAACACCGGATGAACGTTTGGCATTAATTTCAGCTTTGTTATCTTCATATTATGGATTGCTGTATGGTGGTTTGACAACATCTAATTTGATTGAAGAAGATTTTGATCAGATCGATCCAGATAACCTTGAACAAATGGACATTAATTAGCAACTTGCGATGTTAGCCCAAAGATTCAAAAGATTCAAGAAAAAGACTCGAATTCAAAGTCTAAATCAGAATGGCAAGGCCGCTGCATGACAAGCCCACTGTGAACTCACCAACCGTTAGGTTGACACTTGCGTGGTTTAAACTTTTGCAGATCGCTAAGGAGTATCCGGAGCGGGTTGGCATGGCACATGAAGACTTTTATTTTAATTAAACTAAATTGGGAATTTAATACACTGATTTGTAAAGCACGTGGTTAGTGTTAAAGATAATGTTTTCCGCTGCGTACTGTTAAACTGTTTTATTTATTAATGTTTGGACTTTACTCTGATTCGTTTAGTATTTGTAACTAATGGTTGTGGTCCTGGTTTGCTCGCACCCCTTAACGGTATAAACTCCGTTAGTGGTTAATTCGAGGGTGTGACAGATTGGTATCAGAGCCATAAGTTGCAGAGAACTGGAATCATTTTGAAAAACGATTTGGAAACTGCAACTTGAAACCTTAGTTACAAACGAACGAACAAATTCCCAAAACCAAAATAATCACGTGCCAACCTGGGATACTCGCTCTGCTGTGTAAGTAAAAGCTTAGTACGTATGTATATATATATAAATATATATATAGACCGTGTCTAGGAAGTCTAACGGAAAACCTTAGGAAAATTTTCACACACGAATACGAAACGCGAACGCTACTGCGCGCACTGTTCCGGGGGAAAGCGACAACGAAACGATGCTACACGCTACGTCCTGATTTCTACTACGATGACTACGCCGACGGTGACTTTTATGGGGAAGCCGACTTTCGACGATAGCTACTTACGACTTACGACGTTCCTCGACGACGCCTCGATTTTGCACGAAAATTTTCTGGACTAATAGAGGGATAACGGGAAATTGTTATTATGCATATTATGGGATATGTATAAGGTATAATTGTGACTGAACACTGGCTACTTTAACTGTTCAGCAAGATGTCTGGAAGAGGACACGGAAGGAACAACATCAACATGACGCCTGCTCAATTGCAAGCCATGATCAACGAACACGTGCAAGCCGCGGTGGCAGCCGTCCAAGCTGCATACGCCGCACAGGGTAACTATTATGCCGGTTAGGGCACAAAGCGAATTATATTTGACCTGTTTAAATTTGAAAACCGAACTATTATTGTATCAGGAAACCACCACTGCACGTTTAAGTCCTTCATGGACTGCAAGCCACTAACATTTTCCGGCGAAGAAGGAGCGGTAGGACTCCTCAGGTGGATCGAGAAGTCTGAAAAGGTCTTCTCCATGTGTAATTGCCCGGCTGAAAGCAAGGTGAAGTTTGCTACTGGTACCTTTGAGGGAGCTGCTCTCTCCTGGTGGAACGCCGAAATCCAGATGATTGGGATTGACGCGGCTAATAACATGCAGTGGGAAGCATTTAAGGAACTGATTATGGAAGAGTACTGTCCCCGTGACCAAGTGAAGAAGCTAGAGGGTGAATTTTTGAATCTGAAGATGGTTGGGTCTGAAGTTGAGCAATATACTGCGCGTTACCATGAGTACGCGGTCTTGTGCCCCACAATGGTTAATGCTGAGTTCAAACGCATTGAGCGTTATCTGGAAGGCCTCGCGCCTCAAATCAAGAGTTTGGTGACCGCCAGCAACCCCGCAACCGTGCAGCAAGCCATCCGTTTGGCTCACAAGCTTACTGATCAGGAAGTCGAGAAGGGTACTCTACCTGCGAAAGCCACTGAGAAGACTGCCTTAAGTGGCAAAAGAAAAGCTGATGATGAAGCTCCTGAGAACTCAATGAACAATCAGAGTGTTGGAAACAGCACTGGGAGATCTTATAACTCCCAAGGTCAAAGTAAGAGGTCTGGAAACAACAGTGGTAACAACCGCCAGGGCGGTAATGGGCAAAGCAACTACAAGGGTAACCTGCCTCTGTGCAACAAGTGCGGAAAGCATCATGCTGGTATTTGCAGGAAGAATTTGAGCTGCGAGAGGTGTGGCAAGGGAAGCCACGAAGCAAAAGACTGTTGGACAATTTTGCCCGAGCAACAAAACCGCCCCAGGAGGAACAACAACAATCATGGAAACAACAACTATGGGAACAATCGGGGCAATGGGAACAACAACGGTCAGAATCAGAACAACAACAATGGGGGAGCCCGTGGCTGCTTTGAGTGTGGTGCTCAAGGTCACATTAAAAGAGACTGCCCACAGCTGAGAAGACAGGGTAATGGAAATCAAGGAAATAATGGTGGAAATGGTAATGGGAATGGCAACGGGAATGGTGGAAATGGTAGAGGTCGAGCTTTTGTTATGGGTCAAGGTGAAGCTCGCAATGATGCCAATGTGATTAACGGTAAATTCATCCTTAATGGTTTCTTTGCTACTGTATTGTTTGATTCTGGTGCTGAGAGAAGCTTTATTTCCACTAAATTTGCTAAATTGATTAATGCTAAACCTGTTGCCTTAGATGCTAAGTATGTGGTAGAGCTAGCAAATGGTAAACTTCATGATACGACTCAGATAGTTAAGGACTGTAAGTTAGAACTAGCTGGCCATACGTTAGGAATCGACCTTATGCCTTTCCTGATTGGTAGTTTCGATGTTATAGTAGGAATGGACTGGTTATTTGAAAATCGAGCTGAAATCTTATGTAAAGAAAAAGTGGTTCGTATTCCACTCAAGGACGGTGAAGTGTTAACAGTTCAAGGTGAGAAAGGTGGAACAGTAACCGGTATTATTTCGTTTCTCAAAGCTCAAAAGTGCCTTCGTAAAGGTCACTTCGCGATTCTTGCAAACGTCACCGATTCGACACTTCCCGAGCGCAGAATCGACGACTACCCGATAGTCCGCGACTTCCAAGATGTATTTCCCGAAGATCTGCCTGGTTTGCCTCCATTTCGACAAGTAGAGTTTGGAATCGACTTAGTTCCCGGAGCGTCTCCGATAGCACGCGCACCTTACCGTTTGGCAGTAAGTGAACTCAACGAACTCTCCTCACAACTTCAAGAGCTACTCGACAAAGGATTTATCCGTCCCAGTTCGTCTCCGTGGGGAGCTCCGGTATTGTTTGTTAAGAAGAAGGATGGAACGTTCCGAATGTGTATTGACTACCGAGAGCTTAACAAGGTTACAATCAAGAATCGGTATCCACTTCCTCGAATCGACGATCTCTTCGATCAGCTGCAAGGTTCGAGCTACTTCTCAAAGATTGATCTACGGTCTGGATATCACCAACTCCGTGTTCGTGATGAAGATGTCCCCAAGACTGCTTTCAGAACTCGCTATGGTCATTACGAGTTTTTGGTTATGCCGTTTGGGCTAACTAATGCGCCTGCCGTATTTATGGATCTGATGAATCGAGTGTGCAAGCCGTACCTCGATAAGTTTGTAATCGTTTTCATTGATGATATTTTGATCTACTCCAAGACAAAGGAGGAACACGAGGAACACCTACGACTTATTCTGGAATTACTTCGCAAGGAACAGCTCTATGCTAAGTTTTCAAAATGCGATTTTTGGATTCGCGAAGTCCAGTTTCTTGGACACATTGTCGATCAGAATGGGATTCATATCGACCCAGCTAAAGTGGAAGCTATCAAGAATTGGCCTACCCCAAGAGCGCCGACCGAAATCCGACAATTTTTGGGACTTGTCGGATATTACCGAAGGTTCATTAAGGGTTTCTCGCAATTGGCTCAACCTTTAACAGCATTAACGCACAAAGGAGTGCAATATAGATGGGGTGAAAAAGAAGAACGCGCGTTTCAAACTCTTAAGGATATGTTATGTTCAGCTCCAATTCTCGGGTTACCCGATGGGATTGACGACTTTGTAGTTTACTGTGATGCATCTATTCAAGGACTCGGTTGCGTGTTGATGCAACGGGATAAAGTGATTGCCTATGGGTCCAGGCAACTGAAGGACACTGAGAAGAATTATACAACGCATGACCTGGAATTGGGAGCCGTTGTTCATGCACTCAAGATTTGGAGACATTACCTCTAAGGAACAAAGTGCACGATATTTACAGACCACAAGAGCTTGCAACACATTTTTAATCAGAAGGATCTCAACATGCGACAACGAAGGTGGGTCGAGCTATTGAATGATTATGACTTAGCGATTAAATATCACCCGGGAAAAGCCAATGTTGTGGCTGATGCACTAAGTCGAAAGGAGTACGAAAAGCCTCGACGGGTACGAGCGCTGCAACTTACCATCCACACGGGATTGCCGGATCGGATCCGCGATGCCCAACAAGAAGCTTTAAAGGAAGAAAACTTCGCAGCTGAAGCACTGCGAGGGGTAGATGGTAACTCTGAAGTTAAGTCCGATGGGCTCAGGTATTACAATAATAGAATTTGGGTTCCTTTACTTGGAAATCTTCGTGAGCTCGTGATGGACGAGGCTCACAAGTCAAGATATTCGGTGCACCCTGGATCGGATAAAATGTACCAAGATTTGAAGGGTTTGTATTGGTGGCCGAACATGAAAGCTGACATCGCGCGATATGTGGCTAAGTGCTTAACATGCTCAAGGGTGAAGATTGAATACCAAAAGCCTTCTGGGCTATTACAGCAACCCAAGATCCCAGAATGGAAATGGGAGGATATCTCCATGGATTTTGTAACGGGATTACCTCATCGATCAAATCGACCGGATGCGATTTGGGTTATCATTGATCGATTAACCAAATCTGCACATTTTATCCCGATGAAGGAAAGTGACAACATGGATAAGTTAACAAAGCTGTACATTGACCGAATTGTGGCACGTCATGGAGTGCCTAAGACTATTATTTCCGATCGAGATGCTCGATTTACTTCCCGATTATGGCAATCAATGCAAGAAGCACTGGGAACCAGACTGGATATGAGTACAGCTTATCACCCGCAGACCGACGGTCAGACGGAGCGAACTATTCAGACTTTAGAAGACATGCTCCGAGCTTGCGTTCTTGACTTTGGTAAAGACTGGGAGGCTCATCTTCCGTTGGTGGAGTTCTCCTACAACAACAGTTATCATTCAAGTATCAGTGCTGCACCTTTTGAAGCTCTTTATGGCAGAAAATGTAGATCGCCCGTGTGTTGGGCCGAGACAGGTGAGAAAGGACTCACTGGACCAGAACTCATTCATGATACAACTGAACGGATCATTCAAATCAGGAAACGGATAGCCGCAGCACGTGACAGACAAAAGAGCTATGCCGACAAACGCCGAAAGCCTTTGAAGTTCGAGGTAGGCGACAAGGTGCTGTTGAAGGTATCTCCCTGGAAAGGTGTGATACGCTTCGGAAAGCGTGGAAAGTTGAATCCTCGCTACATCGGTCCTTTTGAAATCATCGGGGAAGTAGGCCCGGTGGCCTACCGATTAAAACTCCCTGTTGAACTCGATGGAGTTCACAACGTGTTTCACGTTTCTAACCTAAAGAAATGTCTGGCCGAAGACACCGAAATAATTCCTTTGGAGGAATTGGAAATTGATGAACATTTGAGATTTATCGAGCAACCGGTAGAAATCATGGGACGCGAGGAAAAAGCCCTCAAACGTAGCAAGATTCCGATCGTCAAGGTGCGATGGAACTCAAAGCGTGGACCTGAATATACTTGGGAACGAGAGGATCAAATGAAGAAAAAGTATCCTCACTTGTTCGAGCAAACGTCCACGGAAACTCAAGGCATGATTTAATTTTGGGGACCAAAAATTCCTGTAACAGGAGGAGGATGTGACGACCCTAAAACTTTTGCTTTCTTTCCCCAGCAACGACAGCCGATGCTGCGAATGCTACGACGCAAGAATAATTTTCGGGACGAAAATTCCAATTACAAGGGGATGATGTGACATCCGAGAATTCCAAGGTTAACTTCCGTTAGACAATCTCCGTTAGTTACGTTATAAGTGTTAACTTAGTAACTAATGCATAACTAGGCCGAATACGTCCACGACCTTTGGTTGATCACCGAACCCGCCCATATGTGTTATGTGTTCATTTATTGATGTCATTATGTGCAATGTGATTTAAACGCATGATTTAATATTATGAATAGCATGACAAATTGTAAATCCTTGATTATGTGAAAATTGCCCTATTTTGGTAACCAGCGAAACTACCAAGCGAAACTACAGATTCGCCCGGTAGCTAGCTAGACTGAATGACCTGTACTAGTTCAGGGCCAGTTTCGCTTGGCCAGCGAAACTGCCAGCGAAACTAGCCTCTGATATAAATAATCTTAATAAACCCTAGTTCTCCTATTTGCCTCTTTTACACAACAAACACACACACTCTTGCTCTCTCACGATTTCTGAAAGGATCCAACTATCATCAGACCATCTAGGAGACCTTACCAGCTAGCACATCATCATCATCAAACCTGTAAGATTCAAGAAACCCTAGTTTGTGCATGTTTTATGTATTTTCAATAAAGTATGATCAAACCTTCATGAAAGTTGTTATGTTTGTATTCTGGATGCTTAGGAATGCTAGATCTATCATAAAGTTGCTAACTTTACGTGCTAAATTCGCCCATGTTAGAGATCTAGGTAGATCTAGGTCAAAATATGTGAAAATGGACTTTTTGGTGTTTTAGCTGATTTGATGATGGAAATCCATGTTTGAGCTGTCAAAGATGATTGTTATGTGTTGGTAAATGATTATCCATGCTAGATGTTAACTTACATGAAGTTTAGAGGCCAACAGATTGAGTTTCAGACTTGAAAAGTGTATTTTTGCGACCAGCGAAACTGTTAAGTTCTTTGGGCGAAACTATACAGCGAAACTGTATAGATCTCCTTCCAGCGACACTATGCAGCGAAACTGCAGTGTCGCCGGGTAAACCAACCAGACCAGCTCGAGCGAACCTACCGAGCGAAATTCCCTGAACGAAAGTTCAAACCAGTTTCGGGCGAAACTAGGCTAGCGAAACTGTGCCAACAGTTTCGAGCGAAACTAGCCTAGCGAAACTGTGTCATCGGGTATTGCCTAGCGAAAGTGCTGCCCGTGCATATAGCGAAACTGACTAGCGAAATTGCTATCGAAACTGAGACCAGAATCCAAACTTGTACAATTTGCTTGAATGTTATGCCATGATGATACTTGCTTTGACTTCTGATGTATATGTGAACCCTTGTTTATGATCAACCATCGGTGTCGTGTGTCTGTATGTCGAGTCATAGTTCCAACGTGCTATGTTATGGGCCATAGTGACGTTAAGTAGAGATTAGACACAAAACTAATACTTAAGACCTAAACGTGTTCATAGGTCTTCGATAAGCAATACTTGGATTATTAGCAAGTGTAGCAGTGCAACCAAAGGTGAGTGTCACTAACCCGACTACCGTGAACCCGTTTGGGTCACATCGAATAACTAAAAGTAAAACAATGCTGACAAACTCGAGAGTGCTAGGCACCTCCCTGATGAACTTGAATACTTGGAGTGCTCGACACCCACTTGATGAATTTGAAGTGCTTTATGGGAAGCACTTGCGAATTACCAAAACAACGATTTCTAAAACGAAACTGAAAACACTTTTGAGATTCATGAGAATCCAGTAAACCTTTTTAATATGGCTAGTGTAGGTTAAAGTCTAAACCACATGATATCACATGATTTCTAAGGATGCCTTGAAAACTTAAAAGTCCTCAACTAAATTGTACCATTAATTGTAAAGCGAGGGGATGTTGGGTAGATCTACTGGAGTTTGACAAACTCCGCCCCGTGGCACGGGGAGTGCACAGAGGTACAATATCAGCCTATCTGACCGTGATCCCGAGAGGACACGGGGGAGGCAAAACCGCGATGACATAGGTCCGCAGAACTGATGGCACGGCCACTACAATAATTGATGGTCAGCTTTGGTACAAACTTCCTTAGTGCATGGAACAACGGATTAGCTACCCGCGATATCGGTTGAGCACTTTAACTATACAAGACTAGTACATACCCGATAACGTAGGTTACGGACAATACTTTTACTAAAATACAACAATATGACTTGATTTATCACGAGCATTGCTTTTCACAAATAAATTGTACGTAAGAATACATTTACACGATTATGATTTATGAGACCGGGCCGCTGCATGACAAGCCCACTGTGAACTCACCAACCGTTAGGTTGACACTTGCGTGGTTTAAACTTTTGCAGATCGCTAAGGAGTATCCGGAGCGGGTTGGCATGGCACATGAAGACTTTTATTTTAATTAAACTAAATTGGGAATTTAATACACTGATTTGTAAAGCACGTGGTTAGTGCTAAAGATAATGTTTTCCGCTGCGTACTGTTAAACTGTTTTATTTATTAATGTTTGGACTTTACTCTGATTCGTTTAGTATTTGTAACTAATGGTTGTGGTCCTGGTTTGCTCGCACCCCTTAACGGTATAAACTCCGTTAGTGGTTAATTCGGGGGTGTGACAAACACACACACAAACACACAGTGCTCCTCAGGAGGTTATCTCAAGGCTTGTTTAGGGTTTCCTAAGAATTCCTATTTATACCCAAACAAACAAACAATCACAAGATCAACACAAAAGTAAATCAAGTTGAACCAACATATTATAACAAGTAAACATTCAAAGTAAGGATTCAAAGTTCAACATTAACTAAGTTATTACAAACCAAAATATTCAAATACATAAGTAGCAAAATACATGTTGGTTTTGCAGCTTCACCTGTGATCTTGTTCTTGGGTTCGTGTGTTCGTGTTATCACCAACCTCCAGGTTCCAACAATTCCACCTTTGGTGGTAATGCGAACACCCTCCATCATCATCATCTTAACTGTCCAAGAAGCTTCAATAGGAAACGCCAGTATCTCCTAGCCTACTTGTTATACTTGCGGTCATAGCAATAGATCTGGATTTGCCACATCATCCAAAGATCTTTTCTTGCAAACTTCTTCAGATCTGAGTAGTGCCACATTTAAAGCTTCCTGTCTGAGCCTCTACACAAATGACTTATTCTGCGACTGTCTATTTCCCATCTTTCAAAGTTCGCCAGACTTTCAGTTTTCATCCTTTCGGCGTTAATACGTTCCCAGCTCCACCATTTAAGGAACAGTAGGAAGTAATTTGCATCAACTACCTCATAGGGCTTCAGTCTGGGTGGAACTGTTTCAAGACGACCATAGAAGATCCAACGTAAGTAGCAGATGGGTAACAGCCTGAGCTCAATGGCAGCAAAGAGTCTGATTGGTTATGCATTTTCTCGTTCAATCACTAACTCATGAGTTTGAGCACTATAGTACCAATCCTTATTGGGATTTTTCTTCAGATTACCCTCAATCTTCTTAGTCGTTATATTATTGCCAATGTTGGAGTAGATCTGCTTATAAGGGACTTTAGCTCGTTTCTTCTCAAACCGTTCATGTTCCTTCTTTTCTTGCTCTCTGGTCTGCTTGTGATATCTGTTGAGGTATGCATTATGCACTAAACTCTGAGCTATCACAACAATATCAGCGTTTGAGTGATTGACAATGTCAAACTGTCTCAATTCTTTAAGTTCCCAGGAGAAGAGCTTCATGAGGTCTCTGATAGTTGCGAAGAATTGAACGAACCCATTTCTTCTTTTAATGATGAAGGCCCCGAACTCGTGATCATACTTCCATCCCAGTATTTTCATTGCATCAGGATGCTCGGAAGTAGAAGGCATCTCCTTCAGCTTACGCGCAGTGAACTGCATCATAGATTTAGTGTGCGGGAGCATCTCCTTCCATTCGTCTACCAAAGTGGGAGCATCTCTGACTCGATGACTTTCTACCCTCTCCTGTTCCATCATGTTGATTTTTCTGTTCCTGGACTCAGCCTCATCATCCATGAATTGCTTGGCCATCTTTCTTAGTCCGGGCATTTGCTTGAAAATGTAGTCTTTTCTTGGAACATTCCTGACTGATAAGAAGTCTCGAAGCTCTCGTTTGGTCATGGAGTTGACCTTGTCCTGGATAGATTTGGGACTAGGAGGGCTGGGCAGTTGACAATCTAGGTCGGCAGGGGGTGCCCAATATCTAGTATGCATTTGATGAAGTTTTTCCGACAAGCCGTCATTAAATTCGACGTAGTCTACATCTTGATCTGTGTCAGCATACGGATTCACAAATGCCTTCTTCGGGTCTCTCAGACCAAAGTCAGGGTTATCCTTTAGCAGCTTTTCCATATCCATTTCATTACTATACATTTCAACAATTTGGTAGGTGTTGAAAGTCATGAGATATTGAAAGGATAAGCCACGCTCTACCAGAGCTCTAATGTAACTTGCAGCCTCAGAGTGATCATCAGGATGTACACCATCGCCAGTTTCATTGGGAATTACCTGGATCAAGGGGTCAGAGTGATTTGAGTTTGGCTCCATTGGCATTGAGTCGTTTCCCAATATAGTGGTATTCAGGTGTTGGGTTTGACGAAGTATTTCAGCTTCTCTATCATCAATCACCTTCAAAATTTCCTCTGCCCTTTGAGCTAATTGGAACTCTTCTTCTTTATCTTTCCTCTTATTCTCTGCATCGTCAAACTCCTCTTGCGGTGTCATCTTCTGTTTCCCTTTGTCTCTTCGATTCAGTGTTCGAGTGGTACCTAATGGACCTGTTTCTGCAGAAGTTCTCACAGCAGTAGGTTGTTCCAGAAGCTCTGGATCCACCACGTTTACAGGTACAGTATCACCAACCAACGGTGATTTTGGTCGAGGAGGGAGACCCATAGGACGATATCTTAACCGTTCCGGAGCAATTTGCCTTATCCCTGTCTTGAATTCATGTTCTTCAAGGGTTAATGGATAAAAGCCTCTATTTGGATCGATCCTGCTTGCCATGTTCAGTCAGTTTCTTCCAGGGTTTGCAGGACGAGCATCAGGCGGTCCAAAAATATCCTCAGGTTATGGTCTTCTCTGGACAGCTTGAGTAGCCATCACAGATGAACCAATGGCAGCTTTAGCAGAGTCAGAGGGTAAAGTAGAGGTTTGCTCTTCAGTGACATGGTCTAATGGCTCATTTTGATCTCTTTTAGTGGAGGGTAATGCCATAGCTAATTGATGTTCCTCCATTTCTACCTGTTCTCCCACAAATGGAACTGCATTGATTGGAGATATGGGATGAGGGTGTGTCATATCAGCCTCTGTTTCTTCTTCAAATTCTTCTTCCTTGACATTGTCCAGGATGTCATCATCATACTCATCACCAGCAAACTCCAAATCTATGAAGTTTAGAGGGTTTGACCGGTTTACCAGTAGGTCAAGATGGTCACCCAACTCTTTAGCGTCATTTAATTCATCTGGATTTACTGAGATGTCATCCACAGCTTGCTCTTCTGGATTTTCATCATTGACAGTCACAATGCTTCTGGAGCTGGGATCAGTAGCAAGCACAGTAGAATAGAAGTCCTTGAAGGTTTCTATACCAGCATCCAGAAAGGCTGGGTCAACAGACATATGTTAAACATCTTCCATTGCTGGAATCAGTACACTAGAAAGGTTCGTCTGTGACGGTTGGACTGGAGGAGCAAGTTAGAGTTGTAATGATACACTCCTTGGAATGTCTGGAGCAACTCCAATTTCACCAGCAGTGATAGCTAATGGGGCTCCTGAAGAAGAAGTAGCAGCAGTTCCTAGTGCAGCCGTAGTAAACCTTGCGAGTTTTGGGTTTTCAGGCGGTGGCACCAGATACTGTAAGCTGTTGTAGATCTGCATTTGCATTTCCTCATCTTCACATGGTTCACTATTCAAGAATGCGTCACCATATGAGGCATCCACTTCGAAATCAGAATCATCATCATCAGAGTCATCGGACTCACTGTCTTTTGGGCCTTTTTCTTCAGAACTTGGGAAAATCGATTCTTTGCCAGGAACATATGAACTCAGTTGAACAGATGGTTCAGCTGTTGAGGGTTGTTCACCAGCCTGAGTGTTTGTACCTGTATCCCCATCTCCGTCTCTACCATCTTTTGGAACATTCTGTTGCCTATCATTGTGCACTTTATCACGCAACTCCTTGAGCTTTCTAATCTCAACAGCTTGATCCAGAATTGTCTGATTTGCAGCTCTTAATTCGGCCTCAAGGTGAGAGTTTTGGATAGTCAGGATCTCAATTTCTGAGTTCATCTCCTCGTAGTCATAGAAATCATAAGGGTTTGTTCCTGATGGTCCAGCTTCAGAAGTTCCTGCTAAGGTAACAAGGCTAGTTCTAACCTCAGGTTGGGTAGTAATGACAGGGGTTAGAGTTACTGTCGCTTGCACTATTTGACCCTGTTTAGGTGAAACAGCAGGTTCAGTTGGGAGGGTGACAGGTTCTATAACAGCTTCTGTTTTAGCTTCAACAGTCACAGGTTCAGTCTCTGCAGACTTGTTAACATCACCCTCAACTGTTTCCACCATCTTTTCAGTTTCAGGTTCTGTTTGAGCAGCAATGTCTGGCATCGGCTCATCTTGAACATTCTGACATTCTTGATCAACAGGTTCTTCAATGTCAGCTCTAGTGGAATGAATAGTAGCGTCTGACTTAGCTTTCTCAGCCAGACGTTTCTTGTGTTCCAAATAGAACTTCTTCTTCCTAGCCGGTCTGGGATAAGAAGTGGCTATCCAATGCTTTTCTTCGTAGACAAGCTTATCTGACTCAACACTTGATGAGTAAGGTTCTACTTGGGATTGTACATCTCCCTGTGTTCTGGTACGAGAAGATCCGGCAGTGTCAGCTCCGGTCTTCTGTTTCTTTTTCGGTGGGACTCGAGCATCAGAAGTTTCAGAATCAGATTGAGAAGGTTCAAACCTAGAACCGCTTGCTTCAGCTTCATGCTGGGATTCTTCAGGTGATGATTGTACTGAAACATTTCCGGCGTCACCATTTGAATTGCCGTCTGAATCATTGTCATAATCTCCTTCAGATTCACTAGCATCACTCTCATTTTCATCTTCTTCTGAATTAGTTTGCTCAGAGCCTTGATGACCAGGTGACAGGTTTTGGCCAACAGCCGCTAGTTCCAAGTGCGCAAAGGGATCTACTTCTGCTGCAGGCTCATTTAAATTTGGCTGATCTTGAGCGGCAGTAGCTGCAGTTGCACTCATTGAATTTTGGTAGTATTGGGTGTCGCCTAGATAACCAATAGTATCCACCAAATTTTGAAAGTAAGGTGCATCTGGTCCTTCATTACCAGGTAACAGATATTATCTGTAGGAATCATGATCTGTCTTTAAGGGAGCAAATTTTTCTCCTTCTTTCACCAAATTTGGGTAGTAGTGGTTTAAGATGGCTTGCAGAAACTTGGGATACGTTATGAACTTCTCAGCACGACTTGCAGGAGTCAGGTTCCTAATCATACTTCTGAGGAGAAATCTTGACATGTTGTAGCCAGTTCCGGCAACAAAACCATGAAGGGCATGAGCTAGCTCATCCTTGAAGTCATCAGTTCCTGTCTTCCTCGGGGAGAAGGTCAGAATGAAGAAGCCTAGCATTTTTCTCCAGTTGAGAGGAAACAAGGGTTTCTTGATCATGGGATTTGTGTTAATTGGAAGTGGACTAGTATAACACATGTTCCTCATGCTATCATACCACTCTTGCTTAGTGTAAGAATCAGGGCAGTCAGCATCATCTAGACGAAGGGCCGTTCTGATCATATCTTCAGTCATCACCACGTCAGTTTCCTGAATTCTGGACCTCAAGAATTCTGACCCATCTTCATTTACCACCTTTTGAGCATTCATCCTGAAACTCTCCACTATTGATTTGCATATTGGAAGATCCAAAAGCATACAATAACCCCAATTGGAGTATTCCAGAATCTAAAAAGTTTGTTCGAAAGCATCAGCATATTTCTATTCTCTTTTGAAAATGCTTATTTGATTGTGGGCTACACCATAGCCTAATGGCTCATTCCCCGCTCGTCTAGGAGGCATCTGCACAAGTGAAACAACACAATTACAACCAATTGATTTTACCTTGAAATGTCATGTCAACACTAAACCGGGATAATGACAGAGCTACTTAAAACAAAATCAAGGTATATTTGGGTTCAACTAAGCAGGTTCCTAGAATGACATAGCACATAGTCAATTAACATTTGCAACATATATCTGTGGGAACCCATAATTGAACCAGATATACACACCTTCACTCAATCATAAAACATGAATAAACTGAGAAAAGAAACATAAACTTTACCTAGACAGACGAAAATTGCACCAGATCAATATAATGCAACTTGAGGATTAATTAACAAGATGTCACTTTAAGCATAGAAATTAATAATAAAAAAAAATTTAAACTTAACTTTTAAATCATGAGAATAAAGCAAATAAATGATCAAGCTCAAATTATTCAGGTGGACCACATAATGTGTTAGTTCCCCCTAAACATGTGACCATCTGGTATATAAATCACCCAAATCATAACACACATTGTCATAGCAAGAATCACTTGTCAGACTGGATCGTCATAATGAAATCATATGTTCTATACTCAACGCACTGAAGACTCGACTAGCATGGACCTAAATGAATAGCTAAATAGGCCAGATCAAGTCCTAAGTATGGAATTATGAAACCTATGACATCAATTTGAGTGCAATCCAATATAGATAAAGCTTTTGACCTTGCATCATAACAATCAATCAATCAAGAACATGAGACAATTCACGAGTCAAAGTTAGGAATAATAGATAAATGAATTCTACTAACTGGCATCAATGAATAACTATCAATCCTATCAACGACAGATCATTATAACACATTGGTCAGACAAATATTCAAACAATGGTTCATTACTATTTTTGATGTAGATCACATAATCAGGTTATGCAGGTTTATTTGAAGAAATGCAGTATCCAATTAACACACTTCATCCTAAGGACCAATCAAAACTGAAGCAACTTGAACCAAGAGTTCGATAATATAAAATACAAATGAGGCATATGAGACCTCGGCATGCTTGAAAAAGTTCACAGAAGCACATACCTCGAAGTAGATCTAGGTATTTCTAAGATCTAAAAGAGATAAATGAAGTCAGAGAGCTATTGCTTCCAAAATAATCTGTGTTTAGTCAAGCAAAATTGAATAAATAGATTGACAGAATTATAGATAAATAATATCAATAAGGTGAGAGTATGCCCCTGTTTAGCTCGTTTATTGATTATGCAACAGTGCCTGAGTAACAAGTATTGACATACCTTTTATGATCTAATAGTTTGTAAAGATCACACGGGAATGATATCTGTCACACCCCCAAATTAACCACTAACGGAGTTTATATCGTTAAGGGGTGCGACTAGACCAGGACCACAACCATTAGTTACAAATACTAAACGAATCAGAGTAAAGTCCAAAACTTTCATTTCAAACAGTTTCAAAAGTTACGCAGCGGAACAAAATGTTATCTTAGCACTAACCACGTGCTTTACAAATCATTGTATTAAATTCCCAATTAGTTTAATTAAAATAAAAGTCTTCATGTGCCATGCCAACCCGCTCCGGATACTCTTTAGCGATCTGCAAAAGTTTAAACCACGCAAGTGTCAACCTAACGGTTGGTGAGTTCACAGTGGGCTTGTCACGCATTGGCCCGGTCTCATAATCATAATCGAGTCAACATATACTTATGAAATATACATTTGTAAAAAGCAATGCTTTGTGATATCCAAAATCAGATTTGTTTTTGTGTTTTAGTAAAAGTATCGTCCGTAACCTACGTTATCGGGTATGTACTAGTTTTGTATAGTTAAAGTGCTCAACCAATATCGCGGGTAGCTAATCCGTTGTTCCATGCACTAAGGAACTTTGTACCAAAGCTGACCATAAATTATTGTAGTGGTCGTGCCATCAGTTCTGCGGACCTACGTCATCGCGGTTTTGCCTCCCCCGTGTCCTCTCGGGATCACGGTCAGATAGGCTGATATTGTACCTCCGTGCACTCCTCGTGCCACGGGGCGGAGTTTGTCAAACTCCAGTAGATCTACCCAACATCCCCTCGCTTTACAATTAATGGTACAATTTAGTTGAGGACTTTTAAGTTTTCAAGGCATCCTTAGAAATCATGTGATATCATGTGGTTTAGACTTTAACCTACACTAGCCATATTAAAAAGGTTTACTGGATTCTCATGAATCTCAAAAGTGTTTTCAGTTTCGTTTCAGAAATAGTTGTTTAAGTACTTCACAAGTGCTTCCCATAAAGCACTTCAAGTTCATCAAGTGGGTGCCGAGCACTCCAAGTTTTCAAGTTTATCAGGGAGGTGCCTGGCACTCTCGAGTTTGTCAGCATTGTTTTTACTTTTAGTTGTTCGGTGTGACCCAACGGGCTCACGGTAATCGGGTTAGTGACAATCACCTTTGGTTGCACTGCTACACTTGCTAATAATCCAAGTATTGCTTATCGAAGACCTATGAACACGTTTAGGTCTTAAGTATTAGTTTTGTGTCTAATCTTTACTTAACGTCACTATGGCCCATAACATAGCACGTTGGAACTATGACTCGAGATACAGATACACGACACCGATGGTTGATCATAAACAAGGGTTCACATATACATCAGAAGTCAAAGCAAGTATCATCATGGCATAATCATGTAAGTCATGGCATAACATTCAAGCAAATTGTACAAGTTTGGATTCTGGTCTCAGTTTCGCTAGCAGTTTCGCTAGTCAGTTTCGCTGTGTGCACGGGCAGCACTTTCGCTAGGCAATACCCGATGACACAGTTTCGCTAGTGTCACACCCCCAAATAACCACTAACGGAGTTTATACCGTTAAGGGGGTGCGGCTAGACCAGGATCCACAACCATTAGTTACAAATACTAAATGAATCAGAGTTAGTTCAAAAATCAGTTATAAAGTAAAGTTTCAAATACAAACGCAGCGGAATAAATATTGTCTTAGCACTAACCACGTGCATTACAAATCATTGTATTAAATTCCCAAATAGTTCAATTAAAATAAAAGTCTTCACGTGCCATGCCAACCCGTTCCGGATACTCCTTAGCGATCTGCAAAAGTTTAAACCACGCAAGTGTCAACCTAACGGTTGGTGAGTTCACAGTGGGCTTGTCATGCATTGGCCCGGTCTCATAATCATAATTTGTATCAAGGTATACTTACATAGTATTCGTTTGTGAAAAGCAATGCTAAAAGTTATGTCTTAGTTTATAAAGGAATTGTCCGTGACCTACGTCATCGGGTATGAACTAGTTTTGTAAAAGTTAAAGTGCTCAACCGATATCGCGGGTAGCTAATCCGTTGTTCCATGCACTAAGGAAGTTTGCACCAAAGCTGACTATAATTTATTGTAGTGGCCGTGCCATCTAGTACTGCGGACCTACGTCATCGCGGTTTTGCCTCCCCCGTGTCCTCTTGGAATCACGGTCAAATAGGCTGATATTGTACCTCCGTGCACTCCCCGTGCCACGGGGCGGAGTTTGTCAAACTCCAGTAGATCTACCCAACATCCCCTCGCTTTACAATTAATGGTACAATTAGTTGAGGACTTTTAAGTTTTCAAGGCATCCTTAGAAATCATGTGATATCATGTGGTTTAGTCTTTAACCTACACTAGCCATATTAAAACAGTTTACCGGATTCTCATGAATCTCAAAAATGTTTTTTTTTTCAGTTTTCGTTTTAGAAATCGTTGTTTTGGAAATTCGCAAGTGCTTCCCATAAAGCACTTCAGGTTCATCAAGTGGGTGCCGAGCACTCCAGGTTTTCAAGTTTATCAGGGAGGTGCCTAGCACTCTCGAGTTTGTCAGCATTGTTTTACTTTTAGTTATTCGGTGTGACCCAAATGGGTTCACGGTAATCAGGTTAGTGACACTCACCTTTGGTTGCACTGCTACACTTGCTTATAATCCAAGTTTGCTTAACGAAGACCTATGAACACGTTTAGGTCTTAAGTATTAGTTTCGTGTCTAATCTTCACTTAACGTCACTATGGCCCATAACATAGCACGTTGGAACTATGACTCGACATACAGACACACGACACCGATGGTTGATCATAAATAAGGGTTCATATATATCAGAAATCAAAGCATGTATCATCATGGCATAATCATGTAAGTCATGGCATAGCATTCAAGCAAATTGTACAAGTTTAGATTCTGGTCTCAGTTTCGCTAGAAGTTTCGCTAGTCAGTTTCGCTGTGTGCACGGGCAGCACTTTCGCTAGGCAATACCCGATGACACAGTTTCGCTAGGCTAGTTTCGCTCGAAACTGTTGGCACAGTTTCGCTAGCCTAGTTTCGCCCGAAACTGGTTTGAACTTTCGTTCAGGGAATTTCGCTCGGTAGATTCGCTCGAGCTGGTATGGTTGGTTTACCCGGCGACACTGCAGTTTCGCTGCATAGTGTCGCTGGAAGGAGATATACATAGTTTCGCTGGACAGTTTCGCCCAGAGAACACCTCAGTTTCGCTGGTCGCGAAAAACATACGGATCAGCCTAAAAATCAACCTAACAGCTTCCATTCTTACATGCAATTCATTGTTTAGCATACATAGGCATTTACCAACATAAATCAGCAAGCTTTAACACCTTAAACATGCATTTTGTCATCAAATCACTCAAAATACATATAAAACACTAAAATGGCTAAAATAGCATAAATCTCTATCATGGTTGGATTTCATACGCAAAGTTGTGAACTTTATAACAGATCTAGCATCCCTAAGCAACATACTAGCAGATCAAGCAGTTTCATGAAGGTTTAAGCATGCTTTTTAAGAAAACTCAAAGAAAAGGCATAAAGAGAGGTTTTGGGACTCACGATTCGATCAAGGAATCGAATGGGTGTTGTCTTGAGGCTGAGATCTTGATGTTTGGTTGTGCTTCTCGACTGACCAGATTTCTAGAGGTGTGTGTGTGTTTTGGAGAGAATGGTGCAACAAAATGAGGCAACTAGGGCTTTATGTTATTATATATCAGGGCCTAGTTTCGCTGGCAGTTTCGCTGGCCAAGCGAAACTGGCTCTGGTCACAAGTGAGCCAACAAGCTGCCGGGCGACATTATAGTTTCGCCCGGTAGTTTTGCTGGAACCCTAAAACATACATATTTGTCACATAATCAAGGGTTTACAATTTGTCATGCTATTTGTAATGTTAAATCATGCATTTAAATCACATTGCACATAATGACAACAATAAATGAACACATAGCACATATGGGCGGGTTCGGTGATCAACCAAAGGACGTGGACGTATTCGGCCTAGTTAAGCATTAGTTACTAAGTTAACACTTATAACGTAACTAACGGAATTGTCTAACGGAAGTAAACCTTGAAATTCTCGGATGTCACAGCTAGGCTAGTTTCGCTCGAAACTGTTGACACAGTTTCGCTAGCCTAGTTTCGCCCGAAACTGGTTTGAACTTTCGTTCAGGGAATTTCGCTCGGTAGATTCGCTCGAGCTGGTCTGGTTGGTTTACCCGGCGACACTGCAGTTTCGCTGCATAGTGTCGCTGGATGAAGATATACATAGTTTCGCTGGACAATTTCGCCCAGAGAACACCATAGTTTCGCTAGTCGCGAAAAACATACGGATCAGCCTAAAAATCAACCTAACAGCTTCCATACTTCATGCAATTCATTGTTTAGCATACATAGGCATTTAACAACATCAAACAACAAGTTTTAACACCTTATTCATGCATATTCATCATCAAACCACCAAAATGCATTTAAAACCCTAAAATGACTAAAATGGCATAAATCTCTATCATGGTTGGATTTCATACGTAAAGTTGTAAACATTATAACAGATCTAGCATCCCTAAGCAACATACTAGCAGATCAAGTAGTTTCATGAAAGTTTAAGCATGCTTTTTAAGAAAAACTCAAAGAAAAGGCATAAAGAGAGGTTTTGGGACTCACGATTCTATCAAGGAATCGAATGGGTGTTGTCTTGAGGCTGAGATCTTGATGTTTGGTTGTGCTTCTCGACTGACCAGAATTCCAGAGAAGAGTGTGTGTGTTTTTGTGTAAATGAGGCAAATAGGAGAACTATGGTTTATTAAGATTATTTATATCAGAGGCTAGTTTCGCTGGCAGTTTCGCTGGCCAGGCGAAACTAGCTCTGGTCACGTTTAAACTGATTAGCTTAGCTGGCTACCGGGCGACACTACAGTTTCGCCCGGTAGTTTCGCTGGCTGCACAACTTAGGCAATTTTTCACATAATCAAGGATTTACAATTTGTTATGCTATTCATAATATTAAATCATGCGTTTAAATCACATTGCACATAATGTCATTAATAAATGAACACATAACACATATGGGCGGGTTCGGTGATCAACCAAAGGTCGTGGACGTATTCGGCCTTGTTATGCATTAGTTACTAAGTTAATACTTATAACGTAACTAACGGAATTGTCTAACGGAAGTAAACCCTTGAAATTCTCGGATGTCACATCATCCCCTTGTAATTGGAATTTTCGTCCCGAAAATTATTCTTGCGTCTTAGCGTTCGCAGCCTCGGCTGTCGTTGGTGCTGGGGGAAAGAAAGCAAAAGTTTTAGGGTCGTCACATCCTCCTCCGGTTACAGGAATTTTGGTCCCCAAAATTAAATCATACCTTGAGTTTCCGTGGACGTTTGCTCGAACAAGTGAGGATACTTTTTCTTCATTTGATCCTCTCGTTCCCAAGTATATTCAGGTCCACGCTTTGAGTTCCATCGCACCTTGACGATCGGAATCTTGCTACGTTTGAGGGCTTTCTCCTCGCGTCCCATGATTTCTACTGGTTGCTCAATGAATCTCAGATGTTCGTCAATTTCCAATTCCTCCAAAGGAATTATTTCGACGTCTTCAGCCAGACATTTCTTTAGGTTCGAAACGTGAAACACGTTGTGAACTCCATCGAGTTCTGCAGGGAGTTGTAATCGGTAGGCCACCGGGCCTACTTCCCCAATGATTTCAAAAGGACCGATGTAGCGAGGATTTAACTTTCCACGCTTTCCGAAACGTATCACACCTTTCCAGGGAGATACCTTTAATAACACTTTGTCGCCTACCTCGAACTTCAAAGGTTTACGGCGTTTGTCGGCATAGCTCTTTTGTCTGTCACGTGCTGCGGCTATCCGCTTTCTGATTTGAATGATCCGTTCAGTCGTATCATGAATGATTTCTGGTCCAGTGAGTCCTTTCTCACCTGTTTCGGCCCAACACACGGGCGATCTACATTTTCTGCCGTAAAGAGCTTCAAAAGGTGCAGCACCGATACTTGAATGATAACTGTTGTTGTAGGAGAACTCCACCAACGGAAGATGAGCCTCCCAGTCTTTACCAAAGTCGAGAACGCAAGCTCGGAGCATGTCTTCTAGAGTCTGAATAGTTCGTTCCGTCTGACCGTCGGTCTGCGGGTGGTAAGCTGTACTCATATCCAGTCTGGTTCCCAGTGCTTCTTGCATAGATTGCCATAATCGGGAAGTAAATCGAGGATCTCGATCAGAGATAATGGTCTTAGGCACTCCATGCCGTGCCACAATTCGGTCAATGTACAGCTTAGTCAACTTATCCATATTGTCGTTTTCCTTCATCGGGATAAAATGTGCAGATTTGGTTAATCGATCAATGATAACCCAAATCGCATCCGGTCGATTCGATCGATGAGGTAATCCCGTTACAAAATCCATTGAGATATCCTCCCATTTCCATTATGGGATCTTTGGTTGCTGTAATAGCCCAGAAGGCTTTTGGTATTCAATCTTCACTCTTGAGCACGTTAAACACTTAGCCACATATCGAGCAATGTCGGCCTTCATATTCGGCCACCAATACAAACCCTTCAAATCTTGGTACATTTTATCCGATCCAGGGTGCACCGAATATCTTGACTTGTGAGGCTCGTCCATCACAAGCTCACGAAGATTTCCAAGTAAAGGAATCCAAATTCTGTCATCATAATACCTGAGTCCGTCGGACTTAACTTTAGAATTTCCATCTACCCCTCGCAGTGCTTCAGCTGCGAAGTTTTCTTCCTTTAGAGCTTCTTGTTGGGCATCGCGGATCCGATCCGGCAATCCCGTGTGAATGGTAAGTTGCAACGCTCGTACTCGTCGAGGCTTTTCATACTCCTTCCGACTTAATGCATCAGCCACAACATTGGCTTTTCCCGGGTGATATTTAATCGCTAAGTCGTAATCATTCAATAGCTCGACCCACCGTCGTTGTCGCATGTTGAGATCCTTCTGATTAAAGATGTGCTGTAAGCTTTTGTGGTCGGTAAATATCGTGCACTTTGTTCCATAGAGGTAATGTCTCCAAATCTTGAGTGCATGAATAACGGCTCCCAATTCCAAGTCATGCGTTGTGTAGTTCTTCTCAGTATCCTTTAGTTGCCTGGACCCATAGGCAATCACTTTATCCCGTTGCATAAACACGCAACCGAGTCCTTGAATTGATGCATCACAGTAAACCACAAAGTCGTCAATTCCGTCGGGTAACGCGAGAATTGGAGCTGAACATAACATATCCTTGAGAGTTTGAAACGCGCGTTCTTCTTTTTCACCCCATCTATATTGCACTCCTTTGTGCGTTAAAGCTGTTAAAGGTTGGGCCAACTGCGAGAAACCCTTAATGAACCTTCGGTAATATCCGGCAAGTCCCAAAAATTTCGGATTTCGGTCGGCGCTCTTGGGGTAGGCCAATTCTTGATAGCTTCCACTTTAGCTGGGTCGACGTGAATCCCATTCTGATCAACAATGTGGCCAAGAAACTGGACTTCGCGAATCCAAAAATCGCACTTTGAAAACTTGGCGTAAAGCTGTTCCTTGCGGAGTAATTCCAAGATAAGTCGCAGGTGTTCCTCGTGTTCCTCCTTTGTCTTGGAGTAGATCAAAATATCATCGATGAAAACGATTACAAACTTTTCGAGGTACGGCTTGCACACTCGATTCATCAGATCCATAAATACGGCCGGTGCATTGGTTAGCCCAAACGGCATAACCAGGAATTCGTAGTGACCATACCGAGTTCTGAAAGCAGTCTTGGGGACATCTTCATCACGAACGCGAAGTTGGTGATATCCAGACCGTAGATCAATCTTTGAGAAGTAGCTCGAACCTTGCAGCTGGTCGAAGAGGTCGTCGATTCGAGGAAGTGGATACCGATTCTTGATTGTAACCTTGTTAAGCTCTCGGTAGTCAATACACATTCGAAACGTTCCATCCTTCTTCTTAACAAACAATACCGGTGCTCCCCACGGAGACGAACTCGGACGGATAAACCCTTTGTCGAGTAGCTCTTGAAGTTGTGAGGAGAGTTCGTTGAGTTCACTTACTGCCAAACGGTACGGTGCGCGTGCAATTGGAGACGCTCCAGGAACTAAGTCGATTCCAAACTCTACTTGTCGAAATGGAGGCAAGCCAGGCAGATCTTCAGGGAATACATCTTGGAAGTCGCGGACTATCGGGTAGTCGTTCATTCTGCGCTCGGGAAGTGTCGAATCGGTGACGTTTGCAAGAATCGCGAAGTGACCTTTACGAAGGCACTTTTGAGCTTTGAGAAACGAAATAATACCGGTGACTGTTCCACCTTTCTCACCTTGAACTGTTAACACTTCACCTCCTTCGAGTGGGATACAAACCACTTTTTCTTTACATAAGATTTCAGCTCGATTCTCAGATAACCAATCCATTCCTACTATGACATCAAAACTACCAATCGGAAAAGGCATAAGGTCGATTCCTAACGTATGGCCAGCTAGTTCTAACTTACAGTTCTTAACTATCTGTGTTGTATCATGAAGTTTACCATTTGCTAGCTCTACCACATACTTAGCATCTAAGGCAACAGGTTTAGCATTAATCAATTTAGCAAATTTAGTGGAAATAAAGCTTCTCTCAGCACCAGAATCAAACAATACAGTAGCAAAGAAACCATTAAGGATGAATTTACCGTTAATCACATTGGCATCATTGCGAGCTTCACCTTGACCCATGACAAAAGCTCGACCTCTACCATTTCCACCATTCCCGTTGCCATTCCCGTTACCATTACCTCCACCATTACCATTCCCACCGTTGTTTCCCTGATTACCATTTCCCTGTCTTCTCAGCTGTGGGCAGTCCCTCTTAATGTGGCCTTGGGCACCACATTCAAAACAGCCACGGGCTCCACCATTATTGTTGTTCTGATTGTTTCCTTGCCCGTTACGGTTGTTCCCATAGTTGTTATTGCCATGATTGTTGTTGTTGTTGTTTTGCCTTAGGCGGTTTTGCTGCTCAGGTAGAGTTGCCCAACAGTCTTTTGCTTCGTGGCCTTTCTTGCCACACCTTTCACAGTTCAGATTCTTTCTGCAAGCACCAGCATGATGTTTCCCACACTTGTTGCACAGAGGCAGGTTACCCTTGTAGTTGCTTTGCCCATTGCCACCCTGGCGGTAGTTACCACTGTTGTTTCCAGACCGCTTACTTTGACCTTGGGAGTTATAGGATCTCCCAGTGCTGTTTCCAACACTCTGATTGTTCATGGAGTTCTCAGGAGCTTCATCATCAGCTTTTCTTTTGCCACTAAGGGCAGTCTTCTCAGTGGCTTTCGCAGGAAGTGTACCCTTCTCGACCTCCTGATCAGTAAGTTTGTGAGCCAAACGGATGGCTTGCTGCACGGTGGCGGGGTTGCTGGCAGTCACTAGCCCTTTGATTTGAGGCGCGAGGCCTTCCAGATAACGCTCAATGCGTTTGAACTCAGCGTCAACCATTGTGGGGCATAGTACCGCGTACTCATGGTAACGCGCAGTATACTGTTCAATTTCAGACCCCGTCATCTTCAGATTCAAGAATTCACCTTCTAGCTTCTTCACTTGATCGCGAGGACAGTATTCCTCCATAATCAGATCCTTGAATGCTTCCCATTGCATGTTATTAGCCGCATCAATCCCAATCAACTGGATCTCGGCGTTCCACCAGGAGAGTGCAGCTCCCTCGAAGGTACCAGTAGCAAACTTCACCTTGCTTTCAGCGGGGCAGTTACACATAGAGAAGACCTTCTCAGATTTTTCGATCCACCGGAGGAGTCCTACTGCTCCTTCTTCGCCGGAAAATGTTAGTGGCTTGCAGTCCATGAAGGACTTAAACGTGCAGTGGTGGTTTCCTGATGCATAAATAGTTCGGGTTCAAATTTAAACAGGTCAAATATAATTCGCTTTGTGCCTTAACCGGCATAATAGTTACCCTGTGCGGCGTATGCAGCTTGGACGGCTGCCACCGCGGCTTGCACATGTTCGTTGATCATGGCTTGCAATTGTGCAGGCGTCATGTTGATGTTGTTCCTTCCATGTCCTCTTCCAGACATCTTGCTGGACAGTTAAAGTAGCCAGTGTTCAGTCACAGTTATACTTTATACATATCCCATAATATGTATATTATCCATTTCCCGTTATCCCACTATTAGTCCAGAAAAATTTTGTGCATAATCGAGGCGTCGTCGGAGAACGTCGTAAGTCGCTATCGTCGAAGGTCGGCTTCCCCATAAAAGTCACCGTCGGCGTAGTCATCGTAGTAGAAATCAGGACGTAACGCGTAGCATCGTTTCGTTGTCGCTTTCCCCTGGCATAGTGCGCGCATTAGCGTTCGCGTTTCGTATTCGTGTGTGAAAATTTTCCCTAAGGTTTTCCGTTAGGCTTCCTAGACACGGTCTATATATATAATTATATATATATATATACATACGTACTAAGCTTTTACTTACACAGCAGAGCGAGTATCCCAGGTTGGCACGTAATTATTTTTGGTTTTGGGAATTTGTTTGTTCGTTTGTAACTAAGGTTTCAAGTTGCAGTTTCCAAATCGTTTTTCAAAATGATTCCAGTTCTCTGCAACTTATGGCTCTGATACCAATCTGTCACACCCCCAAATTAACCACTAACGGAGTTTATACCGTTAAGGGGTGCGACTAGACCAGGACCACAACCATTAGTTACAAATACTAAACGAATCAGAGTAAAGTCCAAAACATTCATTTCAAACAGTTTCAAAAGTTACGCAGCGGAACAAAATGTTATCTTAGCACTAACCACGTGCTTTACAAATCATTGTATTAAATTCCCAATTAGTTTAATTAAAATAAAAGTCTTCATGTGCCATGCCAACCCGCTCCGGATACTCTTCAGCGATCTGCAAAAGTTTAAACCACGCAAGTGTCAACCTAACGGTTGGTGAGTTCACAGTGGGCTTGTCACGCATTGGCCCGGTCTCATAATCATAATCGAGTCAACATATACTTATGAAATATACATTTGTAAAAAGCAATGCTTTGTGATATCCAAAATCAGATTTTTTTTTGTGTTTTAGTAAAAGTATCGTCCGTAACCTACGTTATCGGGTATGTACTAGTTTTGTATAGTTAAAGTGCTCAACCGATATCGCGGGTAGCTAATCCGTTGTTCCATGCACTAAGGAAGTTTGTACCAAAGCTGACCATAAATTATTGTAGTGGCCGTGCCATCAGTTCTGCGGATCTACGTCATCGCGGTTTTGCCTCCCCTGTGTCCTCTCGGGATCACGGTCAGATAGGCTGATATTGTACCTCCGTGCACTCCCCGTGCCACGGGGCGGAGTTTGTCAAACTCCAGTAGATCTACCCAACATCCCCTCGCTTTACAATTAATGGTACAATTTAGTTGAGGACTTTTAAGTTTTCAAGGCATCCTTAGAAATCATGTGATATCATGTGGTTTAGACTTTAACCTACACTAGCCATATTAAAAAGGTTTACTGGATTCTCATGAATCTCAAAAGTGTTTTCAGTTTCGTTTCAGAAATAGTTGTTTAAGTAATTCACAAGTGCTTCCCATAAAGCACTTCAAGTTCATCAAGTGGGTGCTGAGCACTCCAAGTTTTCAAGTTTATCAGGGAGGTGCCTGGCACTCTCGAGTTTGTCAGCATTGTTTTTACTTTTAGTTGTTCGGTGTGACCCAACGGGCTCACGGTAATCGGGTTAGTGACACTCACCTTTGGTTGCACTGCTACACTTGCTAATAATCCAAGTATTGCTTATCGAAGACCTATGAACACGTTTAGGTCTTAAGTATTAGTTTTGTGTCTAATCTTTACTTAACGTCACTATGGCCCATAACATAGCACGTTGGAACTATGACTCGACATACAGACACACGACACCGATGGTTGATCATAAACAAGGGTTCACATATACATCAGAAGTCAAAGCAAGTATCATCATGGCATAATCATGTAAGTCATGGCATAACATTCAAGCAAATTGTACAAGTTTGGATTCTGGTCTCAGTTTCGCTAGCAGTTTCGCTAGTCAGTTTCGCTGTGTGCACGGGCAGCACTTTCGCTAGGCAATACCCGATGACACAGTTTCGCTAGGCTAGTTTCGCTCGAAACTGTTGACACAGTTTCGCTAGCCTAGTTTCGCCCGAAACTGGTTTGAACTTTCGTTCAGGGAATTTCGCTCGGTAGATTCGCTCGAGCTGGTCTGGTTGGTTTACCCGGCGACACTGCAGTTTCGCTGCATAGTGTCGCTGGATGAAGATATACATAGTTTCGCTGGACAATTTCGCCCAGAGAACACCATAGTTTCGCTAGTCGCGAAAAACATACGGATCAGCCTAAAAATCAACCTAACAGCTTCCATACTTCATGCAATTCATTGTTTAGCATACATAGGCATTTACCAACATCAAACAACAAGTTTTAACACCTTATTCATGCATATTCATCATCAAATCACCAAAATGCATTTAAAACCCTAAAATGACTAAAATGGCATAAATCTCTATCATGGTTGGATTTCATACGTAAAGTTGTAAACTTTATAACAGATCTAGCATCCTAAGCAACATACTAGCAGATCAAGTAGTTTCATGAAAGTTTAAGCATGCTTTTTAAGAAAAACACAAAGAAAAGGCATAAAGAGAGGTTTTGGGACTCACGATTCGATCAAGGAATCGAATGGGTGTTGTCTTGAGGCTGAGATCTTGATGTTTGGTTGTGCTTCTCGACTGACCAGAATTCCAGAGAAGAGTGTGTGTGTTTTTGTGTAAATGAGGCAAATAGGAGAACTAGGGTTTATTAAGATTATTTATATCAGAGGCTAGTTTCGCTGGCAGTTTCGCTGGCCCGCTAGCTCTGGTCACGTTTAAACTGATTAGCTTAGCTGGCTACCGGGCGACACTACAGTTTCGCCCGGTAGTTTCGCTGGCTGCACAACTTAGGCAATTTTTCACATAATCAAGGATTTACAATTTGTCATGCTATTCATAATATTAAATCATGCGTTTAAATCACATTGCACATAATGTCATTAATAAATGAACACATAACACATATGGGCGGGTTCGGTGATCAACCAAAGGTCGTGGACGTATTCGGCCTAGTTATGCATTAGTTACTAAGTTAATACTTATAACGTAACTAACGGAATTGTCTAACGGAAGTAAACCTTGAAATTCTCGGATGTCACAACATCACTCGTAATCACAAAGTACTCTGTTTAGGATCAAGCAAATGTGCATTAGAACCAAGTAATTAAGACAAGTCAACAGATAGCATGTCAATCACATTATTATTGCATAAATTTAGTAATTTTAACAAGTAAATGACACCTTGACTTACTACAAAGATCTACAACAAGTCATGCAAATTTGAAGTTTTGATGACCTAATGAGAGTATATCTAACTTCCATTCATAATTGTTGGAGCTTTCTAAGTGAAGTCAAAGTCAACAAACAAATATATCATAAAATTTAACTTTGAGTCTTATGCATTTCAATTGCTACATGTCAAACCTAATCACATACATTTAGATGAATCAGGCACATCATAAGCAATTTCCAATACACTCGGACATCAAATTAACATATTAAAGGTAACCTTTCTTTTATTTGACCAAAGAGTTAAGTGTTAAACAACAACTTAATTCGATCAAACTTGCTTAAAGAAAAATAAATGATAACGGTGAGAACTGATTTTAAAAGTTAAACATTTGACGGATAGACAAGACGAGCACTCAACCAATTATATTTTAGCCAAATAGTCATCTCAAATCAACAAATCCAATGTTTTTAAACTTGCTACACAGTTCACATTTAAGTAAAACACAAACTTTAATCATTCTAACGCTATAACCTCCTGATTCTACCAAGATTGAAATCTAGGTCACCTACATCAAACAACCGAAATCAAAATTTGAAGCAGTCTAACACACAGTCAGACCTATCTATCAATTTCTATTGGATTAGACCTAAATTCCACTAAAATCTCACAAGCAAAACAAATCACCCTAGATTTCTCTAAGTCAGTGGCGGTGCAACTATCCTCTGTACACGAACCAAGATCTAAATACCCAAATCGTTCGAGAACAACTCAAAATTACCTTGTATGGCGGATGAAATCGATGATGGCGACCACAACAGAAGGAGAATCTGAGATTAGTTAGAACCGAACAATGAGTATTTAAAGATTTTGATTTAGGTGCTGTTTGTTTTTGCAGAGGTAAAATGTCTGCAGTCTGCGGACCACATCTGCAGACATCTGTAGAAGAAGATGTGGACTAAACGTCTGCAGTCTGTAAGAAGAAGACTGTTTGTTTTTTAACTTCTGCAGACTGTTAAAATAAACAGAAATCTAAATAAATCGATTTTTTAAACTTAAAATAGTTTTTCAACATTCTCATTTAACTAATAGTTATACAATATTGAAATAATGTTCATAAAACCACAATAACATTTGTTTTAAAATCATTCATTCATTCCATTGTTGTTTCTCTCCCATTTCTAATAATCAAGAAACAAGCAAACAAGCACTATATTACATTGAGGAATTCATTAAACAAACTATATAGTTCTCAATTATCTATCCATAACCAACACATTATCTAGAGTATTTGACATCTACATGGAGAAGAAAAATTATCAAACACAGTTTCAGTTTCTGTTACAATTGTCTCAACTCTCAAACAAATAATCATCATATGCCACAACTTCCCTACACTGTGTTCATGAGAGCTATAACTTATAACCAAGAAAACTTGACCTCTGTTCACAATTATCTCTCCATAAACCAATACTCAGTTAATAATTTCATTTTTAGTGTGAGGAGGTTCATCGTCATAAGAAAAAAGTCAAAAACCAACACTCTGTATCATAAACCAACACTCTGTTCACAAAACGTTTTTAATGTAAGGAGGTTCAAAAACATTTTTATTTCACAATTTCCCTACATGAACAACTCTGTTCATGAGAGTTATAATCAAGAAACAGAAATCGCAATTTATCTATCAGAATAGGGAACGCAACACAAAAATCGCAACCAAAAACCAGAAATCGAATGATCATCGTCATAAGCAAAAACCAGAAATCATAACCAATCAAGGAGAAGCGGTCGAGATCGAGAGGAGGGAGGGAGATTACCTGTAGGATTCGACGGAGGGGAGCAGACCGACGGTCGGCGGACTGTAGAAGGCGAGCACGGTCGGCGGAGTGTAGGAGGCGAGCACAGTCGGCGGAGGGGAGAAGGTGAGCGACGGCCGTCGGAACCGACGATGTGGAGAGCCGGCGAGAACCGATCGATGATGGTAGGGTTTTTTGAGCGTCGATGTGTTTGTCTGATATGTTGGAGGCATATGTTTTCTTAAGAAGAGGTTAGAAGACCCAAGTCCACGTCTGTATCAAAAAGAGGTCAACCTTTTTTAATGAAAGATCTGCGAGAAAACAAACACTCTGCGAAATACAATGTCTGCGCGTGGTCTGCGCGACGCAGACATAAGAGGTCAGGAAGAGCTTTTGGGAAAAAACAAACACAACCTTAGCCACGGTGCGACAAGAAGAGCAGAGCTCAAACGATTCTCAAAATACAAAAAGAAAACTTACCGAATGCTTAGTAGGGATTGAGCAAGCCAACCACGAACAAAGCAATGATCGATTCAATTGATTTGAGACTCGGAGATACGGGTTAGAAATCGCCGTAGAAAAAAACGAGAGTGTTTGTGTGTGTTTGCATATGCGTGAACGAGTGAGGAGTAGGGAGGGGTTGGAATGGGTATTTATAGGTTTCAAAGAAATAACCAAGTGAGGGATGTCAAATCGATAACCTAGCTTAGATCGTTAAGAAAACACGAGAGTTAGGCTGATCGATAGCTTATCCCCTGATCGTTAAAGAAGAAAAACAAAAGGCTACGTCGTGTCTGATCGTTAAGACCAGTTAAACCCTAATCGTTAACACGAGATGACAGGGTCTGATCGTTAAGACCAATTGGGAGGTCAAGTCGTTAAGACAAGAGTACCCTGGTCGTTAAGATCATTCCCTTGGTCAGATCGGTAAGGAGAAAATGACCCAAATCGTTAAGAGTAAAACATAAAAAGGATAGGACCTGATCGTTAAGACTAACTATCTATCAGATCGTTAAGGCAACCTGTGCCAGATCGTTAAGACCAATCTGAAGGCCAGATCGTTAAGGCCAGTTTGATCAGATCGTTAAGAAATAATAATTAAACAAAAATAGACAAGTAACATCAGATCGTTAAGGCCATTCAGGTCAACCCAAATCGTTAAGACATACAAGGCCAAATCGTTAAGGCTTTTTGGTAGCCTGATCGTTAAGGCCAATTTTGGGGACCCAAATCGTTAAGGCCAAAAACAGTCTCCTCATTTAACCACACATAAAATTTATGTAAAGGAGAAAAATTCTCAAAGGAGACCTACCAAATCGTTAAGTTTAAATAAGACCAAATCGTTAAGGTCAGGTCTCAACTTTAAAATCTAAGTGTTTAGTCAATTCGTTAAGAGCACAAACTTAGCAAGTTTTCCAAGTTGTACTCTAATCGTTATGACCAACAACTCCGAATGTATTCCAATTGAAAATTTTAAACTGAAAAATAATTTAAATTTTCAAAATTTGAATTTACCTACAATAAAGCTTAAATTTACTAAAATTTTAATGACAAACATAGTCATGCCCGCACGATGCCTACCAGGAAGATAAAGTTTTTATACTCTATGCCATCAGCACTAGAGATTTCAACAATGCTTGATTTTAACTTCAACTTAACACCTAGTTTGACTTTGTTGGTCAAATTTTACATTCCAAAAATCCGTTTTCATTCGAGTCGGTCAATTTTTCACCAGACTCAAGAATTTACCAAGACTTTTAGGTTGATTAATTTTCCATCAACACAAGTTTGACTTTTGCATAAGTCGACCAAAGTTTCATCAAACTTGGAAGTATAAGCACTTTGGCTTAATTTTAAAGAATATGCCACTGTTTAAACTTCCATGGTCCACATTTCTCAATGAAATTAATGTGTTATCACAGAGACTTGTTTACTTCTCAGTATGTTGAGCCTACCAACACATCAAATGATAGAGTTACCGGTCGATTGGATCATATCCTATGGTTAGATCAACAAGACCAGAATCATATCATGTTCCTCATATATTGTCCGACCATAAACCAAAAGGTTTTTAACATTTTCAATTGTTTTTGGTATTTTTCTGCTATTTTTACTGCACATGTATATAGACAATTACTAAACAATTACGGAAATGTCACTAATTTTGGTTTTATCTTCCACAGATGCAGGCACGGCAGACAGACTAAAAAACAAGTTAGTTGAATGAAAAGAACTTCCTTTGGTCATAAATCATTTTGACTCGAGACACAAACATACTGAAATATTTTTCTCAGCCAAGATAAGTCAAACAATATAGGAACAGACTCAAGTGAGTCAAAAAAGTAACAAAAACAATAGCATAAGATAAAATAAGCAAGTCATCAATAATTAGATAAAATGCAAAACAAGCAAGAAGTGTAAAATCTTTTTGGTGATTATAGAGAGAGGAATGCAAGACTAAGGATATAAACACGGATAATTTGGTTAATGCATGAACCTTGTGTGGCCGTTACTGTTCGAATTGTCAAACAGACTGATTTATCGGAAACATGAACTGAGGTCCGAACCTCAGCCGAACTCCAGATTCAGAGTTGTCCGAAGGTGGTCCGAACTCCAAGTTCAGAGGAAGCTCGGAGCAGGTTCGGTGGTTACCCAGTTCGGACAGAATGAAGAAGTATAAATAGTTTCGTCTTTGTATTTCTTATGTAAGTTTCTGTCTTGTGTCTGTGTGTTGAGAGGGGAGGTTCTGTCCGACCTCCCCCAGAGCTTAAACGTTTGTATACTCCTTCGTTATGTAATCATTCGACATAAATCAATGACAAAACTTCCGTCTCATCTATAGAATCGATCCGTATACGGTTTTTCATAATTCACTAAAGAAAGCAACCTAGAGAGCAAGACACTAACGTATTAGAGAGCAAGAAGTTCTAGTCCTAGTCAAAGTTGATCATTCCTAAAGAGGTAACCAGAAAATTGAACCTAGACATATCAAATGACTTAGTGAATAGGTCAGCTAACTGATTTTCTGAATCAATCTAAACTAAGGTGACTTGCTTCTTCTCAGCACAATCTCTAATGAAAAGGTGTCTAATCTCTATATGCTTAGTCTTAGAATGTTGAATCGGATTTTTAACAATAGACACAGCAGCAAAATTATCAATATGTATAGGAGTACTAATGAAATTCAAACCGTAGTCCAGCAATTGATTATGGATCCAGAGAACTTGAGAGCAGCATGATGCAGCAGCGATGTACTCTGCCTCAGCAGTTGAATTGGACACCGTAGTCTGCTTCTTGCATTGCCATGACACGAGTCGATTTCCCAAAAACTGAGCTCCACCCGTTGTAGACTTCCGATCGAGTAAAATACTAGCATAGTCACTATCCGAGTAGGCTCTAAGATCGAAGGCCGAATTTATTGGATACCACAGCCCTCGGTTGGGGTTCGACTTCAAGTATCGAAAAATTCTCTTAACCGGAGTCAAATGTGATTCATTTGGTTTACTCTGAAAACGTGAAAGAGACAGACTCCAAACATGATATCGGGATGACTTGCCGTCAAATACATCAACGATCCGATCATCGAATGATATAAGTGCTCATCCACAGAGACTCCTTGAGGATCAGTATTTAGTCTATGACGAGTTTCCACTGGTGTAGAAAAACCCTTAGAGTCGTGAAACCCGAAGTTCTTCAGTATTTCTTTAACATATTTCCCTTGGCTCATCAATATACCATTTGGCGACTATTTCACTTGAATTCCTAGAAAAAATGTTAATTCACCCATGGCACTCATCTCAAACCTTTTCTTCATCAAGTCCTCGAATGCATGACACAAATTCTCGTTCGTTGATCCTTAAATGATATCATCAACGTATACTTGAACCAAAAGCATATCCTTCCCGACATGTCGAATGAAGAGAGTCTGATCAATAACACCCCTTTTATACCCATTTTCCAGCAGATATGTAGACCATAAAGGGCCCTGTCAAGTTTGTAACATTGTTTGGAAATGACTTGTTCACAAACCCGAGAGGTTGTTGTACGTACACGTACTCATCCAGCTCGCCATAAAGAAATGCAGTCTTAACATCAAGTTGGTAAACAGTGATGTCCATAGACGCAGCATAAGCTAAGAAAATCCGAATGGCTTCTAGACGAGCGACAGGTGCATAGACTTCGTCATAATCAATGCTGTCTTCTTGCATATACCCTTTCACTACTAATCGAGCTTTGTTTCTGATGATTATTCCACGGTCGTCTCGTTTGTTCTTGAAAATCCACTTGACCGGTATGGGTTCAACACCCTTTGGAGCTTAAACAAGATGCCAAACATTGAGCAATTTGAACTGAAGTAACTCTGCTTGCATGGCTTCAATCCAATTGTCATCTTTTAGAGCAGCAACAACTGATGAAAGAAACAGTTGCAACAGCTTTAGTTTTACTAGTCTAACACAATTTTAGAATCAATTTGATGAAAGAAACACCCCAAAAACAACTTTGATTTTCAAAGAATACAATAGCGGTTACGTAAAGCGTAACCCTGTTTTGACTAAAATCAGAAATTTGACCCTAAAAATGGAGTTATTTCAGAGATTCAAGCATGGAAATGGAATCATTGAGTGATTTCTACCAAGAATCAACTCAAAGTTCTAGCAAAACAACCAAGATTGATAACTCAACTGATGGATTTCTTCATTACGAGTCAAGAACTCAAACTTGAAAATTTAGCTCTGATACCAATTGTCAGGACCGATTTCTTAGCCAAAGATCATCATTTGATTCATCACACGAGTGCGGAAATCACGTGTTGATGATCACTCTTGGTTGGATCAGCAACATTGCCTCTCCATTCGCCTCTGAAACTCAAGAAAAACACCAAGAACACACACACAAACACACAGTGCTCCTCAGGAGGTTCTCTCAAGGCTTGTTTAGGGTTTCCTAATAATTCCTATTTATACCAAATGAGGAGCACAAGTGTCTATGCATAGAATACAAGGAGAATCACACATCACATCAAGGAATCATTAAATTCGTCTAAGTCAGAATGTCAGATCGTTAACTTGACCAGGTCAGATCGTTAGCCATATGTGAGCACACAGCCATATCATTAAGAACAAAGTCAGATCGTTAGCCAGCTTAGCCAGATCGTTAACTAAGTAGTTAGATCGTTATCCAGGTCGTTAAGGTTAAACGACCAGGTCAAGTCGTTAAGTCATGCGAGGTCAGATCGTTAAATAGACAAGAGGAGGCAGGTTGTTAAATAGAATACTTTCAGATCGTTAAGTATGTTTCACATGCAAGTCGTTAAGGCAAATGTACTCAAATCGTTAAGAACTTTGTCTGGCAGATCGTTAAGCACAACAAGGGTCAGATCGTTAAGAGTATTTCAGCCTGATCGTTAAGTGCAACTTAAGCATGAAGATATTCTAAGTGTCAAACAACCAAGCAAACAAACAATCACAACATCAACACAAAAGTAAATTAAGCTGAACCAACATATTATAACAAGTAAACATTCAAAGTAAGGATTCAAAGTTCAACACTAACTAAGTTATTACAAACCAAAATATTCAAATACATAAGTAGCAAAATACATGTTGGTTCTGCAGCTTCACCTGTGATCTTGTTCTTGGGTTCGTGTGTTCGTGTTATCACCAACCTTCAGGTTCCAACACTTATTTCTTTTTGCATGGAACACAGTTGACGATATCATGAATTCAAATCTTTATGTGTTAAATCACAAATGAAATCACAAAGTGTGATAAGCAAATGCATATCTGAGTATGTCTGATAGTGTGGGGTACACTGGTCAAAGCAAACCTAATCAATACATTAACATATCCAGATGTTATGAGTATGATTGTGCCTGAGTTTAAGATGGACAAATTATACCAGTATTCGACATGACTTATGTGTTGAAGTAATAGAAATTGAAGTGTAGTTCAGCATGTCATGTTCAATATGATCCCAAGTTGTGATCGTTCTCGCAAAAGACAAAAATAGTGTCTGATTCAGTATTGCATTTATGTTTCATATCTGAAAAATCCAAAAAGATTTTAGGTGTGTTTTAGCACAAACTTAGAAAAATCAAAAAGATTTTTGGTGTTTTGATATAAAGTTTCAAAAAGCCAATAAGATTTTATTTCTTACTTGTTTTAGACCAATCGACATGTGATACGAAATCAAATTTCAAAAACATATCTTGGATTCTCGAAGAGAAGTTTTGCGTCAAGAATAAATTGATTTTCAAAAGAAAAAGGAAACCGCGTTTCTGTCTTCTGGAATTGCAGGTTATGTGTGTCAAGACTCAAGCATGGTGAAAGGGCGAGTTTGTTATATCTGTCACAAGTGGATCTTGAAGACCAAAGATGATTCAAGAGTGATCCAGCCATGCAAGCTCTAATTCTGACAAGATTTCAAGTTGAAGATCGGATGCAGCAATGTTGAAGATTGAAGACTGAAGTTTCGTTAGAATATAGATACACTACACGTTAAGGGGGAGTTTGTTAGAGCATATACCTATGCTATGATGTGTCTCGTGTATTGTATCTAGATTAGAGTGATTCTGTGTGTTATAGTGACAATATTATTGGTGCCGTACCAAATGGTACGCCCGTACCAGATGGTTCACCATATTTTACGCAAGTTGTTTTGTCACTAACTATAAATAGGTTCGTGTTAGAATGAGAAAAACTTCTGTCATTTCTACACCTTTACTATGTGTTTTCTAGAGAGAAAAACCAGAGAGAGTTCCTTGTAATCTTCAAGTGATTCAATACAAATCTCTTATTTACATTCGTGGTTACTAAGATTGATTGATACACGCAGTAGCAAAATCGTATCTCGGTTTTACATTTCTGGTAAAGCCTCCATAATCTTTTCTTTTAACTCTTCATCCGTTTTTTTTCAATTCCCACAATCTTCAATTCACTTATAAGATGTGACAATCTTGAAACAAGAGCCGTGATGTTTTCATTCTCATAATGTTGAAAATTATCAAACTCTTTACTCAACACTTTTTTTCGACTTTTCTTGTATTGATCGTTCCCTTCACACCTTGCTAATAAAGCATCCCACAATTGTTTTGATTTCTTGCAAGTACTAATTGATGTAAAAACTCAGTGAGTAATGCCATCGTAAGATAACCAAATGCTTTTTGTTCAAGCTCGTATGTTTTTCTTTTAGCAATATCGAAGGTATAAACTTCTTTGAAATCCCCTTGATCAGTTGGATGTTGGTAAAGCTTCTTAATCGGAATCCACAAATCGATATCATTCATGCTTATGTAAGTAGAAAATCGTTGCTTCCAATTTTAATAATCTTCCAACTGCAACAACTTGGGAACTTTTTGGCTTGTTCCAATTTCGTTGTCAAAGTTCAGCATTGTTTGCATTGCATTTTGCATAGCTGCAAATGCTTGAAATTCTGACATTTTAAAAAGTTTCCAAAAACCTGATGTTCCGAACCATATCCGAACCTTAATGTGTTATCCAAACTTTATCCGAACCACACCCGAACTCTAACTTATCCGAACGTTCGCCGAACCCAAACTAGCCGAACTGAAACACAATATCCGAACCTCTTCCGAAAGGAATAAATCCGAAATCTATCCGAACCCTTTCCGAACCTCTTCCGAATGATAGCCGAACAAAAATAAATCCGAAAGGTAGACGAACTCGAAGTTTGGAGCAGTTACTCAGACAAACCTTAGGTTCAGACAACGGTTAATCCGAACAGAAACATACTCAACTCGAAAATTTTAAATTTGGATAAAATTTTACGATATTTGCAGCAGTTGATCAGAAACAGTGATGAGAAATGATTTAGAAGCATAGTTTTCACAAAATACTCGATCGAAATGATCAAAAACTCGTAAAACACTCAAAAAACAACACATTTTGTTTCAAAAATTTCGAAATAGCAACCACAGATCAGTAGAATGAACTGCATAGCTCTGATACCACTTGAAAATATGTGAGCATCGATCGTCTACTCGATCTAGCAAATTCGGATACAAAACAAGTAAATAACCGATTGTTTTATTGATCAAACGAACAATTACAATCAGTAACACAAAGAAACAGAGACTCAGAGAACACTGTAGAAGACACACACTTAACACTTGATCTCACCCGCTCAATACCTGAATACAAAGCACAAGACTACTATATATAGCGACTGGTCGAACCTTAGGTGAACCAGGAGTTTGTCTGATCCGAACCTCAGGTTCGGACCGGGTTTGGCTGGCAGCTATCTTTGTCTTGATCTTTGGTCTTGTCTTGACTTGATACTTCACACGACGCACAGATCTTGTATCTACATTAACCGACAACACAAGTTTTCTTGCATTCATGGTATTGCTAGCAGGAATTGAAATAGGACACCCTCTTGATTCATAACTTGATTCATCTTCATAGTTTAGACATATTTCCAGTATTTGACACATTTCCAGTTACGAATGCTTTTGCTGGTGCAGAATTGGCATGTTTACCAGATTTTCCAGATATTGTTGCAGCATTTGAACCATAATACACATATGGATTTTTAACTTCAGCAGGATTGTTATTCACATTTTTCATCTCAAGATCCATTGCTTGTAATTTTCCCAACAATTTCAAGATCGTCAATGTTGAATATTCTTTATCGTTTGTAACCATCAAAACACAAGGTTCCCATTTTGCTGGCAGTGATTCGAGTAAAATTTCTTTTAACTCTTCATATTCCTTCTTAATCTCCACATTATCCATTTCCGATTGAAGATGACAAAATCTAGAAATCAATTCTGGAACACCCTAACCATCAAAATGTGTGAAATTATCGAATTCTTTTCGCAGAACCTTCTTCTTGCTCTTTTTGTATTGAGTATTTCCTTCGCATCTTTCCTTTAGAGCATTCCACAAAGCATGTGAGTGTTTACATGTTTTAAATTGATGCAACAATTGTTTTGGCAAAGCTTGAGTAAGTGCTCCATAAGCCTTTTGTTCTCGCACATAATCAGCTTTTTTAGTAAGATTCAAATTCCTTTGCATAATTGGAACATTATTTTTGTCTACCGGATAGACATAAGGAGTATCAATTGCAATCCAAAGATCACAATCCGTAGTACTGACGTATGCTTTGAACCTCATTTCCCAGTTATGCCTCCTTTCCAGTGTCTGTCTTTCCTTTTTGTGTCAAGTATCGATCGAATCACTTTATTTTTTTTAATTTCTTTATTGAAAATCCAAAAATAGAGTATTTGTGGATTTTGGGGGAAAATTGAAGTCCTCAGAAAATTTGGTATATAAATAAAATTTCATAAAAAAAAAAAAAAAAGGGGGATAAAATAAACCTTTTTATAAATATTGTAAATACACCTTTAAATTTTACTTCATCCTGTTTGTTTTTGTCTAAACCTAAATGCTATTTTCATTTTGTCATGAATCAGGTGATTGTCGTAGTTGAATTTAGAAATCAAGAAATCAATGATCATGCAGTTCTCCACAAATGATTTCTGGCCATTCGTCATCTGAATATGATCAGGGGAGTATTTTAGTTTCATTCACCTTGCAATTCTCTCTTAACTGCTTTTGATGTTTTCACCGTTATTTTGTGGGGGAATTGGGGGTAAATCTCACTAAAATACCTAAATTTCATGAATTCGAAGCGGATTTCCTGTCAAACTTTTCTTCGATTGTGTGCCTCCTTTCCAGTGTCTGTCTTTCCTTTTTGTGTCAAGTATCGATCGAATCACTTTATTTTTTTTAATTTCTTTATTGAAAATCCAAAAATAGAGTATTTGTGGATTTTGGGGGAAAATTGAAGTCCTCAGAAAATTTGGTATATAAATAAAATTTCAAAAAAAAAAAAAATGAAAATGAGAAATTGATCCGACCTTGTGAGAAATGATTGTTTATCAACTTGCGTTATCTGCCATGGATAAAGTAAAAATAAAGGCTGTATTGTGCTTGTATGATCTTTGGGTGTGTATGCCTAATATGATGACTATGAGTAGGATATAAACATAAAGCTTGCCTGATTTACTTTAGCTTTCATTTCTTGATAAGTGTTGCAATGATTCTGCCAATTAAGAGATGTTCTGATGTACGCATGCTTTGCAAATAAGGCTTTATGCCATTTTTACACTCGACTCAGTGGGTCTTCTCTGCGTGCCTAGGCGGCCGACCTGATCACCTGCTGATTGAGTTTTCTGCTTTATTTTCTTGGTGTTTAGTGTATATCATCGGACTTTCTCTGCGTGCCCACAAGCCGACCTGATTGTTGTTGATATACACGATTTCTGCTTTATTTTTCTTTTTTATTTTCCTAAGTGTATCGGGCTTTCTCTGCGTGCTTAGCGGCCGACCTGATTGCTGTTCTCTTAGGGTTCTGCTTTATTTTTGCATGAAACATCATGAACGTATATCTCATTTGAAAAAGAATTAAAAGAAAAATAATGATAAATATGATGACTTGTTAACATCTTTGATAGAGTGAGGCTGGGTAATCAGTGCTTGATTAATATACCTTAAGCATATCCAAAAATGTTAAATACTATTAGTGCATGCTTAATATCAATGTGATGCATTCGGGATCTGCTTGACGTGCATGCTGATTAAAATTGAAATTGAAATGTGTATGATGCGTATCGGTTGATGTGATCTCACGTCTGGATCTTTCTCACAAATTAAATTAGTATCTGCTTGTATAGTTGTTTTAATTTACATTTGAAAAAGCTCAAAAAGATTTTCTTTCTGCTTTATTTTTGATAAGATCGATACTTTGTAAATAGTTTGATGTTCTTCGTATGTTTGTCGGTTTTTCAAAAGTCAAAATCAAAATTTGGTCAAAATTGAGTTTTTAGGGTTTTCAGCGAAACTGCTGTTTCGCCCGCTTAGTTTCGCCGTACGCGTGCTAAGCGAACCTACTCTTTCGTTATCGGCGAAACTGTTTTTGTTTGACCATGAACCCAAGCGAAACTACGAGCGAAATTGTTTGTCTATTTAAACCCTTAATCGAGATCTCGGTCACTTCCACCCAAACCCTAACCGTCGAAACTCTAAACCACCTCTCGCGAAACTCTCCTCTTTCGCCCAAAACTGTTTTATTCGCAAAATATCGGCTTGCTTCTTCTCGTTTAACAGATTTTGTTGAGGTCTGCATCGTTTCTTGGCATATCTCTGCTTTAATCGCATCAGAAACCCATTTTTTTGGGTTTTCAGTCGAATCGTCAATGGGGGTCATTGTTTTTTTTTAAATGGATGTTATAACCGTTTTGGAAGTGGGATTGAACTCGTTTTGATGCGCATTCTGTTCGTGGTTGCTTTTATGATTATAATCGGGGCTTAAAAATGGATTTACAGAAACTGGAATTCCAAAGGTTGCGACCAGCGAAACTGCTGGTTCGTCCAGCGAAACTGAACGAAAGTTCACAGTCTCGAGCGAAACTGTCTAGCGGTCATGCCCAAACTTCGCTGACAGTTTCGCCGTGATACGCAGCGAAACTGCTGTTTCGCCTTCGGCGAAATTACAGTTTCGCAGCGAAACTACAGTTTCTCGGCGAAACTGACCTAGTCAGTGTCGCCGAGACCAATGTCGCGAATCTAACTGTTTCGCCGTGTGCGACACTGTGGTCTTCTTAGCGAAAATACAATTTCGCAGCGAAACTAACAAATTTTTCAAAAAATTCAATTTAATTCATTTTAAATTCTTTTCAACTCACAAAATCTCCGTTTCGTGTGCAGACAATGTCTAATCTTAAACACGATCCTCGAAGCAATGTCACTGCCTGGCTGAATGATCACCTCGATAAGTCTACCGGATTCCGAGACTGCATAAAGTGGCTTAAACAATCCTGCATCCATTACGCTATCTCACATTCAACGATCATTGACGAAAGGCACATAAAAGATTTCTGGCTGTCTGCTGAATATGACGTTAAAGCTACTCCTGAATGTATTCGTGCAAGAGTCATGCAAAAAGACATCGTGATTACAATGAAAGTCATAGCTGAAGCTCTTAAACTGGAAGAGGATGTTGGTGAAGCACCCAAGATGAATGACATGGATGTGTTGAAGGGTTTTGAAAGACATATGGGTTATGAAGGTGGTCATCTGTGGAAAAATAAGAAGGAGATCAAAAAGTCGTATATGTCTAAAGAATGGAGATATATCGCTCACGTCATCATTTCCTGCATTGATGACAGAAAAGGTGGCTCAGATGGCTTGAACTTGAACTGGGCTGAGGCGATGTTGCTGTTATGCAAAGGAAAGAAAGCCAATATTCCTCAGAGGATATTTGATGCTATGGTTGCCAACATTCAAGCCTTGAAGAAATCCAGATGGCTCCTGTACCCAAGATTCCTGGAAATGATCATTGAACATCTAGAACCTGAGTTGCCGAAGCAAAGTACAGCACTCGTTATAAATCCAATGCACCCAAGGATTCTTTCAGACTGTTGTGCCGTAAGAGATGATTTTTCTGGGTATACCACATATCTTATGAAACATATGTACCCAGAAGAAAGATATGAATACATCAAAAAGTTGATTGAGGACGAGAACAAAAGGAGAACTCAAGGAAAGGCAAGTGAAAGTGCTAAAGGTAAAAGAAAGCAATATGTGAGGGGATCAGGGAAGGAACCTGCTGACGAAATAGAAGATGAGCTTGAAAGTCTATCTCGACAAGGAAAGAAGTCCACACAAAAACAAAGCGCTCCAACTGAAGATGAAGCTAGAGCGACAAAGAAAAGAAGAGTTGATCAACGTTCCGAATTGGATGAAGACATCATCCGAGGTGTTAATGCCTCCTTGGCTAACGAACTCGGCATGATAAAAATAAAGATGGTGAACTCAGAGATGAGAGAAAAGGAAAAAGATAAACAGATTTTGAGTTTGAATGAAATCATTGGAAAACAGTCGTCTCTGATCAAGACTTTGCTGGTTGAATTGAACGGGATCAAGAAGCACTTAAATCTGCCAAACATAATGAGTGATGCCGAAATCGATTCTATGACTGATTTTTCAAAGGTCACAACTGAGGCGGCCGGAGGCAGTGGAACGGGGCGAATGGGTGCTAGTGGTTCGGGTGCAAATGAGGCTGGTGGTAGTGGTGCAGTGAACATTGAAGATCTTGACCACATTGATGTAAGCGACGCGAATCTCTTCAGCTTTGAATCTGATAAACAGCCTGAGATCGTTCAAGCAAAATTTCATTTAATCGATGAAGATGAGGATGAAGCTGAAATTGAAGATCACACAGAGCCAGAGAGCTACTCATGGAAAGAACACTCTATTACTTATCTAGCAAAGATAAGCTCTGTTAGTGAAGAGGTTCTCGAGTTCAGGAGAGAAGAATGGTTTAAGAAACCCGAGCTCGAAGATCAGACCCCTTTGTTTCAAAACATGGCCCAACCCAAGAGAAAGGAGTCTGATAGGCACATTATCAGCTGGAAATACAGTGAAGCGGTTCATGCCTTCATGATCAAGCGAAGAGGGGGGAGTATTACCTATATCCGTAAACGAGAAAATTTCAATACCTTGCCCAGATGGGATCTGAGAAGGCTGGCAGAGCTCCCCCTCATAGACGAAGACAAAAGCGTCAGGGCTTCAAATCTTAGAATAATGCTTCAGAAGGCAACAAAGGACGACTTTGCGTCGTTTGGTTTCATGAAGGGTAAAAGGGTAAAGTCCACAACAGAAATTGATGAAGCTACCGGGAAACCGAAGGTCACCCTAAAGTTCAAAGCAGCCAAGACTATGACCAGAATCCGAATTCCTGATCAGCAACTGTCGAGGCTGCAAACCTTCCAGAAGTGGTTCTATGACAATCTGACTGGCGAAGCCGTTATACGAATTGGAAATGATGCTGAAATAAGATTATTTGATCCCATGGAAGTATTTTCCTTCAGCAATGATGATTTGAAAATTTTGTGTGAAAATCATATCAGATTCGGGGCTGGAGACGAAACTGCAGAAGAGGCAAGCTTGTTTATGCGAGTTGCCAATAAGGCCCGGGGAATCGTGAAGGAAATCAAAGACTTAACCGTAAAAGTTAGGGCTGCTGAAGATAAAATGGAAGAAGATCGGGATCTGGCAAATCAGATGAATAAATCATTGAGCGTTCTTGGAGAATCTTCTACTCAAATCACAGAGCCAGAGACCGAAGTTCCCGTTGCTGAAAAGCCAATTAATCTGGGGGAACCAGAGTCAGAAACCCCAGATACTGCTGAAACAACTTTTGTGGGGGAATCGGATGTCAATGTCCCAGTTGCTGATACGTCAATTACTTTGGGGGAATCAGGGACTCCTGATCTGAACAAGGAGCCGAACCAATCTGAAGCCGAAGCTGACAAGTGAAGATCCAGTGGCTGAATCCCTCCCTAGGGGGAATATTGAAGATCAATGTAGGGAGGAATTCATTATTTTGTTTAGTTTGATTGTAATAGATTAGTTTCTTGTAAATGTTATGTTTTGGTAGGCTGGCGAAACTACCGAGCGAAACTGTAGTTTCGCTCGGTACCTAGTTTAGACTGTCTCAGTGACAGTTTCGCTTGGCCAGCGAAACTGCCAGCGAAACTGTTCACTGGACAGTATATAACAGCCGCCAATGTGCAGCCATTGTAACCTTCTCAAGCTTTTTGAACCCTAATACAAGAAATCTTCATTTGGTGAGTTTTGGTGACGGCTAGGAGCTTATTTCAGTATATTGTAGCTAGTTTATCATTTCTTATCCATCCTTTGGTTCATATTGAGATTGTTCAAGGCTAGAAAACCATTTTAGTCATTGGAAATCACATATCTTGTTGTTTATTTGGTTTTCTTCTCAAAAACATCATTATTTGCACTGATAAAGATCAGTGAGGACCAACAGAACCTCATTTCCCAGTTATGGTAATCTTCGAACTTGAACAGTTTAGGAACCTTTTGGCTTGTTCCTATTTCATTGTCGTAATTCAGAAGTGTTTGCATATGCTATTGAACCGCTGTAAAAGCTTGTATTTCCGACATTTCAAAAAATTTTCAAAATTGGATCTATTCGAACTCCAAACGAACCGAAATGTGTTTGTCCAATCCCAGCCGAACAGGAAACGAACTCAGAAATTTAACCAAACTTCAAGAACTGAGTACGAACTTGAAGTCTTCCAAACCCAATTGAACTATATCCGAAATTAATGACTTAACCGGAGTTATCCGAACTCAAATGTAGTGACCAGTATTCGAACTTATCTGAACTCTATCCGAACTCAGACGAACTCCTTCCGAACTCTATCTAAACTAGAGATTTTAAGCGAACAGGACACAAACCAGTACACGAAGTGAAACGAACTCAAACAAACCGGTAGTTCAGAGCTGTTTTTAAGCCGAACTCGCACTTCGGACGATGGTTATTTTTCTGACTCACGAACTCAGACGAACTGAAGGGAAATGTGAAAAACCCAAGAAAAACACCGAAAATGCTTCGTTTTTCAACAAAAACGACTCGGTATCGAACTGAGCAACCAACCTAATTCTCTGATACCACTTGAAAGTGAGCGGGAAGTCGGATCATACACAACTCAAGCCATTTTAGTAAACGAAACAAGACAACGATGTAAATACGAACTCAATCTTTCATATAACAACCAAACAGAGGTTACAAAAGACTCGCAGCTCAAATGTTGAATACACCTTAAGAAACACACACTTAAGATGCACAGTTACAATAATTCTAACACAACCTACTATATATAATAAACCCCGATCACACGAACTGACAATTCGGGTGCCAGTTCGTCCAGGTTCGGGTGAGGTTCGGCTAAGTAGGTTTGAATTTGAACATTTCTTCTGATTTCTTCTGTCTGATCCAACATCTTTCCATTTTCATGTATCAACATTATCCCGTGCAGGTAAAAGTCGCGGTCCACGGTGGGATAGAACCAATAGTGTTTATATGCAGGGACCATATTTTAGGTAAACCGGTGAGGGGCTTGGGGGATGAGAAGGGTTTTGACTACTGTCTTAACTCATGGAAATTGAACTAGGGAAGGGGGAATGGTTCACTATGCCTAGGCAGGGTCAAGAGGGGGAAAATTCTTCACTAGGAGCCATCTAAGCCTAGGGAGGCGTGATGGAAATGGGATAATGGTCCAAGGGCAAGGCTAAGCTAATCTACTACCTTGTTCTTGGAATGAGGCAGAAAACTCACTAGGGGGTGGGGCCTCTCTAGGGGAGCGGGGAGGGACACTTTACTGAGGGTAAAGTGGAACGGTCAGACTGTACAGTTAGGACTGGGTGTTGTTGCGAACATCCGAAGTTGGTGACGACTGACTCTGTTCATAGGAGATGATGATTCCATACAGTGGTACGCAAGCCAGAGTAGGATTATGCTTTAGCAGTAACTTGCAAGGACTAAGGAGTACAATGGAGATTGTGCTTGGGGTTAAGGTTTTGGGGCTCAGGGGTATAATAGGATATTATAGCTGGGGTGAACGACTATTCAATACGAAAAGGGGTGTAATGTCTTATATCTAAAGGATATATATGTGTTTACAAAATGAATGTTTGCATGTGTATTGTATATTAAGCTGTCATTTTAATTATATTAATGTTTTGTTAAGGGGTCAGGGGACCCAAGATTTTTAATGCAGGGTTAAAAGGAAAGGTAATGGTTTTAAAACTTAGAACTCACTAGCATAAGCTGACTTTTGAAAGTATGCATGTCAGGGGAAGCAAGGGCTTCAAGTAGCAAAGGAAAGGCACATGCATGAACAGGGTATGAGGCACAATTGGAGGGGATGGCTATCGATAGGCTGACATAGATAGTTTAGTTATGGTGGAGGTTTCATTAGTATTAGTAATTATGTTTGTAATGTATTTGGATGATAGACTTGGCCTTATTTAGTATGTTTTATTTTAGTTTCCGCTGCTTTTTTATCTCTATTTATGCCATGTGTTCATGAGTAAATCCGATGAGTGACCACTCCTGGTGCTAAGTCTGGGAGGGGTGTCAGACTATGTCTTGCTGTCAATTATGATAATCTCTGTGAATCTATGTCATCTTGTCAATTGTGATAATCTCTGTGAATCTATGGCATATTATCAATTGTGATAATCGCTGTGAGTCTATGATATGTAGTCAATTATCTATGTTAATCTATTTGAAACCAATGGTTACATTGGTATAGATGTTGCACCCATTACTCACATCTGTCTCTCGAACCCCCCCCCCCCCCCATTTTCCCCAGTCTCGCTCCTTGATAGGATATACCCACGAATGGCCTCAGAGAAGGACAGAGACTTAAAGAAGGACATAACCAAAGCTTGAAGGAGAAGCATCTGGGCGGAGGGGCTTGCGTGAGAACAAAAGGAATTTTAAATATTCCTCAAAGGTACAAATCCGACAGGATGGGACTAGCACCGGCCTCGGGAATAGGCGAGCGGTGATGTGACGGCCTCAAAGGACAAGGGGAGGCAGTGGCTTCCTAGACCACAGAAGGGCCTCCGTACGAATAGTCTTCCCTGTTGGACGGAGAAGCTGCACGTCTGGGACATTAAATGCTCCATGCAGCATTAAATGCCGACATGATGGCTTCTAGTATAAAAGCAAAGGTAATCCGGGAAGAGAAGTAAGTTCTCTCCACTCCATAACTCTCTTTCCATAATTTCTGGCACACTTCCGACGAATGACCTCTTACTCTCACGCCGGAGCTTGGTCATGAAGACCCCCATCGGGGCCCTTCGTGTCGAGGCTAACGGTGTTTCTTGTTTTGCAGGACACTCTAGCATCATTCAAGATATCTTAAAGTCGCTAACCAGGAAGAATACCACCCCTCATGATTCTGGGATGCAACATTGGCGCCATCCGTGGGACCGACACATACTTGGTCTATGACCACTCAAAGAGAAACACTTCGGTGGAAATGATGGAAGAGGGTGACGTTGTCGTTCCTCCGCTAGGCTTCAAGACGCCCGGAGCAACTAACCAGACCACCATCGACCTCACCACCGGACGATTCACTCTTGTGTCCGACGCGAGAAAGAAAGTTCAGAGAAAGAAAATAGTAAAAGAGGAGACGACACTGGGGAAGAAAGACTCATCACTTCGGAGTTCGTCAAGAACAACCGAGAGACACTGAAGGCTCGCATGTTCGAGTTGGAAAAGAATGAAGGAAGGGAGGTGTCGCCGAGAATCCTGTTCCGTCATTATGACGAAGGTCATTCAGATCACAACGAGTCTCAAGATGGCGACGAGCTAAGATAGGTAAAAGCAAAAGTGGCTGACATCAACCCTGAGGAAGTAGGAAATCTGGGGATAAAGGTACTGGAAGCCTTAGACGAAAGAGCAAAAGGAAAAGGTACCTAGAAGGTCCTCGATGAAGAGACAAGACCAATGAAACGGACCCCATGGCCGTGCCATACAAACCATCAGATCTTCGAGATGCCTCCGAGTTCAAGGAAAGGATATCTGAAGCCCCGATCCAACAAAAGATCAGACTGCCTCCTTCGGTAGGAAAGTATGACGTGACTCAGGACCCGGAAGACGCCATCCGGGCCGCAGGAGCTGCAGGAGCCTGGAAAATGCCCACATGGTGTCACATGTTCGTATCAACATTGTCAGGCAACATGAGGCTATGGTTCGACACCCTGCCTCCCAAGAGCGTCAACAATTATGAGGAGTTAAGAGCGTTCCTCAGGTACTTCAGCCAGCAAAAGAAGACAACGAGGAACCCCAACGAAATACTGCACATCAGAAGGTAGGAGGAAGAAAACTTGGAAACCTTCCTGAATCATTACATAGAAGAAAGCATGTACATCAGGGATGTACCGGAGGTAATGAAGATAAGTGGCTTCATACAGGGCGTCCGAAACTCCCAGCTATGCGGGAAGTGGGGAGAAGAGTTCCCTGCAACATTCGATGCTCTCATGGACCGTGTTCGGGCATACATAAGGGGAAAAGACACCGGGCAGAAGGCCAAAGAATGGGGAAAAAAGAGGGACAATGGAAGCCCCTACTCGAAGGGAAGGACGGACTCCCGCCATGGAGGCCCCCAAACCAGAACTCGTGGAACCCCAGAGAAGAGGCCATCAGGATCACCATACAACTCCAGAGGAGGAAGGGCCTCGGAATCTTCCTTAGGTACGACCAATCGCTTTGATAATCGCTTTAATAAATTCATCATGAAGTCTCCAAGTGAGATATTCGCCACTGAGAAGGAGCTTCTGCCCTTCGAAAAGCTTCGCCCAAACAGGTATGGAAGCAAAGCCCATCCTCACGATTTTGTGAGTACCACAAGGGCAGTGGTCACTCCACTGACGACTGCATACAGTTGAGGAAGGAAATAGAACTGTCGATCAAATCAGGCAAGATATCGCACCTGGTAAGGGAGATGAAGGGCATCGAGAAGGTGAAAGGAAAAGAAGGATCAGCGAAGGTCCATCAAACCAGAATATATAGATATGATAAGAAGAAGAGAATACGAGGACGACGAGTCTCAGAGAACCGTAAAGCTCAGAGAGGATGAAGGGTCCACATGGCTCGAAAGATCCATCACCTTCCCTGCCTTAGGCACCGACGAGGCCCAAGAAGCCCCTTTAAACATATCGGCTGATGTAGCAAGGCACCGAGTGGCCAGAATACACGTTGACGGGGGAAGTGGGGCCAAGGTCATGTACGAGCATTGCTTCGTAAGGCTAAGGCCAGAGATCAGGAAGGGGATGGTAGAAGAGTACATGCCCTTTATAGGATTCTCAAGAGAGATGGTCAGGCCATTGGGGAAAATCACCCTCCCAGTGACATTTGGGGAAGGGTTTACCAGAAGGACAATCTAGCTACCTTTCTCAATTGTCAGGGGCAACTCCAAGAACAATGCCATTCTTAGAAGATCTGGAATACGGGACCCGCGGGCACTTACGTCTACAGCGTATGGGATGATGAAGTTCCCCTTGGCAGGGTGAATAGCGACAGTAGGGTCCGCCACTGAAATTGTCACAAGTATGTCCTAGATTCCAAACATAACCCCTGAGCCAGGAATAGATAATTGGATCCTGAACAACCAGTTCCATGAACAAACCATCAAAGTAGGGGTCCTACTGCCAGGAAGGTGGAAGAATGCTGTAAACCACGTATTTGATCTTGCTAAGACATGATTGCTATCGGAATTGGTACACAACGATTAAATAACGATTCTTCGATTGATTCACTAGCTCGTTTAACAGAGAGATTACAGAGAGTTTACACCTTGAGAAACACATAGTTAACAACCTAACTCTCATAAACTTGCACTCTCTAAACGAACTAAACAATATATACTAAACTGTCCAGCGTACCAACTAACCAACATACCAGATGGTTCGTGCGTACCATCTGGTCCGCCACTGGTACGCTGAGACCAGTTTTTACAAAACACTTAATTACAAAGACCTAGCACTAGACATACAAGCATGCTCTAACAAACTCCCCCTTGTCTTGTGCTAGTCTTCAAAAGCTTCTGTCTACGTCTTCTTCCAATGCTGTGTTCGGTTATTCCCAGCATGGATACCAAAAGCAAAACATACTCTAATCACGCGTTGAAATTGCAAAGCTTGTTCAGCATGCTCAGCTTTATACAAAATCTTGTTGTGATAGAGCTTGTCGATATCATCTTTTGACAGATTAATCAACCACATCGGATCATACAGCCTAACCACCTTGTTCTGCTCTTTAACCACCACCACTACTTCTCCAGTATGTTCGTCATAATACCACCATGTTAAAGTTTTAATAAAATCTTGTTCGAGCTTCTTCAATGGAACTTTCTTCAATTGAATCGGCTTCTTGTACTTTAAGACCACAACCGGTTTTCCAGTAATTGGATGAATATCAGTTGGATGTTCAGCGTACTTCGGTCTTTGTGGAGTCAAAAATCTAAACTTGCTTTGACATTCTTCCATTAATTTGCTTTTGAAGATCTCAGCCAACAAATTACTTCCATAATTCAAGAATGGCTTTCTTGCCAAATCTCTCACATCACAAACCGGTAAAGTATTGAATCTTGTAGCGTGTTTCAAATACATCACCCCAAACTCTTTTTTAATTGCATAGCACTTTAGCTTCGAATCATACATCCAACTGATTATTCCACCAGTAGCTTCACCACCTTTTTTGTTGAAATATTTCTTTTGATCAACAATCTTGGTTGGTTTCACTACCGGCAGCTTCTTGGCTCTTTGTTCTTTCAACCAAGCATCAAATAACATTTTCTTCTCTTCTTCTTCTAATAACTTTTCAGATTCATATGGATTCTGGTTGCTCAGTTTCTGACTCTTTCTTCTTCAACTCCTCATCCACCTTTTCTTCATCATCATTACCAAAGAAATTAAATCCTCCAGACTGATCATCAGCAGAAAAATTTCCATATACCTTAGGATCATATGGATATTCTCCAGCCGTCATATCTTCTACTTCTACATGATCTTCTTCAAAATCCATATTCACATCAGAATTTCTTCTCCATAAGAATCAGCAAAAGGGACTTTATCCACATCATCTACATTTAATGCAAAAATAGCCGCCAGTTGCTCTTTTGAATATGGATTAATAAATTCTCCTTCTTTCAGCTCAACTCTAGAGATTGGAGTAACATCATACACTTCTTTCTCCGAAGACTCCCCCTAGGCAGTAGTAGATGGTCCAGCAGCAGCAGAAGATGTTCCAGCTGCACCAGCACTAGAACCATTACCACCAACTCCATCTTCAGGATCTGGATCCTCATTCAAATATTTCATCATATCATCATCATCTCTACAACTTTCCTCGGGATCTGGTCTTCTCCCCCCTGAGCAGGTAAAGATTTGAGTAACAGATTTAACTGCTCACCTAGAGATAGAGAAAGTTGCTGCAGTTTAGCAATCTCCCGATCTTTCGACTGATCCCTAGAAACCAACTCCTTAACCAGATTCTTCAAACCTCTGATCTCATCAGCTTGCTGGCGATTAGTTGATTCTAACTCATCGAGTCTTGTTTGATGTAATGCCAGCCTCAGATCAGTAGACAAAATGGTTGAAGTTGTAGAAGCAGCAGTAGAAGAAGGCTTTCGAATCACAAGCTTTCTTACTGGTGGATTACTTGAGCTTTGAACATTAGCAGACTTTGTGGTTGGCTGGACTGGAAGGGAAGACGGATTAGACACTTTCTGCTTCTTACTTGGGGGACTAAGACCTACTTTTCTAGCATCAGCAAGAAATGAGCCCTTTTTCACAGGCAAATTCCTCTGAGCCATATGTTTAATGTGCTTGCCTTTAGAAACCAAAGGCGCTTTTCCTTTATCAGCAGTCTTAGTCTTTTGAACAGGTTCCTCCAAAGTTGGAGTATAAGTTGGATCATCATCTTTATCCTCAACCTGTTTGGTTCTATTCTCATACTTAGAAGTATCCAGATTCTTAGACTTCATGTATTCAATGTGTTGCTTAGAACCTTTGTTCACTTGGATTTCTCTGGTATTATGTAAGATTGTGCCATAATCACCAAAGTCTGAATCAGTATCCGACGAACTTTCACTATTATCATCACCAGAAACATCAACAGCATCATTCACTTCATCATCCTAAACATTTATAGCTTCAGGTTCATTTACCGCCTCGTGAACAACATGCTCTTGAGCTTCTTGTTGCACAGGAACTTGAACATTTTCATCTTGGTTTACTGGTTGCTCTTGGTCTTCTTCCTCATCTTCATCCTCTTCAACAGGATAACCTTTATGATCATATTCTAACTCATCTTAAGAACTATCCTCATGTCTGACAGCATCATTAGCAGGAGCTATAAAATCAGGCTTCGCCAAGTGACCAATCGGGCGTTTAGTAGGAGGAGGAATATTATCTGGAACTTTCCTCTTCTGATACACTGGAAGTTTCCCCACAGCAACTTCATTCATATGCTTTAACACCAAGACCTGTGCTGGATCCTTTGGAAGATTTGGATGTAGATCATTTAAGATCATCTGAATAAATCTTGGATACATAACACTCTTGTTCTGTTTTGATAAGATGTTGTCTTTCATGTAGTTAAAAATCCATCCTGCCCCCGTACTCGATTTCCAAAACATTTGATGGCTACGTACATCAAATACTTGTAAGGAGGACTCAGATTAGACTTAAGCAGCCATGAATCATATAAGTAACCATCGTACTTTATTCTTCGAAGCAAAGCCACCAATGCAATCTTATCAAACACCATCGGAAAATTAGCTTGATCGTTCAACCTCAAAACTCTACGAACGTCTTCTTTAGAAATAATCACATCTGTTTGATGAACTCTGGCACGAATAACTGAAGGATCTATAGAACAATCGACTTGAGCCGTATTCCAAAACATGATCAACAAATCCTTGTAAGGCGTGCACTCATGAGTAGTAGCATAATGAATTCTTGATCTTTCCAGAAAATAAAAAATTCCAAGGAAATGTGGCTTCCATCAAGCAGATGCATTCAGATATGCACAGATATTGTGTTCTTCATTTGATTTTTTAAATTCCACCATTTCTGAAAAATATAAACACGAACAATCATTAAAATCATGAGATAGAGCCAAAACCGATGACAACAGATGCAAATTCAATATAAAACGCTCAAACGATTAACTTTTGGAAAAAATTCCCAACGAACCAACAACGAACCAAATTTGGTCATGCGGACCAAATCTGGTACGGCGAACCAAAAAATTGACCACGTACCATAAGGTCAAACGAACCAGATACAGACCACTTTTAAGGTTACGTACCAAATGGTACGCCGCGTACCAGATGGTACGTCGGTAGAACAGTTCACCGAAGAGACTTTTTTGATTTTGATGCACCACATTGTTTTTGAATCCAAATTATTTGACATAGGTTCGTTCTATACTAAAAACCGACTCTACTCATGTATTTGAAATGCATTGAGAACCAAGAAAAACCATTAGACCACTCCCTCAGTCAATTTAACTAAAAACCGAGACTTCGAGCTTAATAATCAGACGAATTAGACCACCATAATCGAAACCAAGACCACCAATAGATGCGGAATGTTCCTACCTACCTGTCGCAACAAAAATCTCGAGCAGGTTGTGCATATCACGAACCAGAAGAAATTTTAGGGTTTTTTTGTGAAAGGTTCGTTGATGGTACGCAGGTGGTACGCAGGTTGTGCATATCACGAAGGTTGTGCATATCACGAACCAGAAGAACCCCTTTTATATGCAATCTGGTACGTCCTGCGTACCATATGGTACGCCGGACCAGAAATGACCATTTTGCCCCTGTTCATTAAAATTTGCAATTTTTTTTCAAACGTCACACTTTTATCAAATTAGCGTTCGATGAGCTGATTTAAGCAACGATTGTGGTTCTTTCAACAACAAATTTACCATATCTGAATTCAGTTGATCTAAAATAATGCAGAATCAAAATCTTTTTTATTTTTATCAAATTTTATATCCAACACACCAAAATCTTTTTGATTTTTTGAAATTTAGCTAAAACACACCTGTAGGACCGATGATTACTCAGAGAAATAATCAAAACAAGAACTCTTTACTTGAAGATCACAACCATGCGGAATAAAGTTGTATCATACTTGTTTTTACTTAAGCTTTGTTTTACTTATACTTGAAGTTTGATTGTATTGATTCCACAAACTAGTGAACACAAGATAATAAATTTCTCGGTATTATTTGCATTAACTCAAGTTCAAACTGTTACAAGTGTTGGGTTTTACAGTGGGTATCCGGGTTGCCCGTTTTAATTTTTACCGAATAAATTAACGGGTCAATTAATCAGATTAATTGCGCAGCGGAAATATAAGTTTTACAACGCGAATATAGTAAAAACCGTAGACAGAATCTGCGAGTCAAGTCTTCAACCGACTTTGAAGACGGCATCTCGGGAACCACAGGCGCGTTCATCTCATGAACGGGCGGTGGTGGCGGTAACGAAACCATGGAATGGCTCATGCCATTCCAGTCGAACGGTTTCACCGTGCTTGATGACGAATCCGTCATAGAGACGATTTCGTTCGTCTCGCGTGGAGGCGGCGGAGGAAGTGGCGTGAGGGCGGCGGCATACAATGGCGCCGGCCACTTAGGGTTTTCACTTGGTTCGACGACGGCGGCACGAAACGGTTCAAACAACGGTCTCGGTGGCGCGGGTAAAGCGAGAACCACCTCGCGGTGGTCCTCGCCGAATATGTCGGCGGCTACGGCGGCACGGGCCGCGGCGGCGGCGGTGGTGGCGGCGGCTCTCTCGGCGGCGGCGACGGCTCTAGCGACGGCGGCGGTGGTCTCGAGTTCCAAGGCGGCGGCAATCAAACGAGGATCTCGTTTCACCATCGTGTTCGTCGGAAAAGGCGACGGGGTGGTGGTGGTTGGTTGCGCCGATCGGAAAGGGAGAGGGGAGAGGGGGCGGTCGCGAGGGAGGGAGAGAGAGAGATGAGGAGCAATTAGGGTTCTCCTAATCCCTCCCTTTTATAGTTTTTGTTTGACTTGTTGGGCAAGCAAAGCCCATTGCGACCTAGAACCCTCTAAGCCCAATGATTAACTAGTCCATTAACCGGTAATGACTAGATAATCATTTGCCGACAATTCTCGTAAACGTTTTACGAATTATTGTTTCGTTACGTTAAATAAATAACTATTATTTATTTAAACCGTTTGATTTAATTAATTAACGATTAATTAATTATTAGTTCATTGACTCCGGTGTAACTCTTCCGGGTCGAAACCGGGTCGGTTACGCTAGGGTCGGGTCAGGACATCTAATATCCAACAATCTCCCACTTGGACTGATCGCGACACTTAAGCGTTGTAGTCAGAGGTACTCTAGCTATGCATGGCTACACCAACAAGTTTCGACACTTTAAGTCGACAGCCAAAGTATATCTGATTGTAAAGCAAGCAGATAGAGGACTTATGGTAACCGTTGTCATATGTTCCTTCCCGTTCTAGACATAGATGAATAATGAGACATGGACTCTCATGTATTAGATTCATCGATTACTTTCTCGTTTCCCGATTCGAAGTGTACCAATCAAACACACAGTAAGTTTGGGTGAGGCCTCACACTTCACACTTGGAATCAACGAGGGCGCCTTTATGTCTATCTATTGCCGAAGCAATAGTACGAAATCCCATCTTGAGGCATACAACTCCCACTGAACCTTAGATCCATTCCCAAAAGTAGCCCTATTGATGGCAGTTACGCGACATCGAGAAACTACAATCAAAGAACAGTCTGCAGTAAACGAGAGTTCTAGTATGCGTCTCAGGTCTAAGGAAAACATTAGAGCATACCATTAATTAAGCAATCAAAGCTTCCATGATTGAATTGCTTAACGCGAGTTACGTCCAACGTCATTCTCTAATGAGGTCTGTGACTTTGAACGTTAAACCCCTTTAAGGTTCAAAATCAGAATAGTCTTGATTTAGAGCCGTTCCCACGTCTCTAATCGACTACGGACATTTAGAACAATATCAACAATTGTTCAGGGATGATTAAACGTATTAACATCGAACACAGTTATGAAATTTCATATTGCATTTACCGATGGAATATGAATAGTATAGATAACTGTTATATGTTCGTACACCCAAATACTAAATCAAAACATGTCTTTAGCTAATCTAAGCCCTATCGCTTCTCTGTGACGATCATGAGTCTCGTGAGTCATGGGCTTTGTAAAGGGATCAGCTAAGTTTTGATCTGTGTCTACTTTGCATATCTTTATTTCATTTCTTTCAACTACTTCTCTTATGTAGTGAAATTTCCTCAGGACGTGCTTGGCCTTCTTATGAGACCTTGGCTCTTTGGCTTGAGCAATAGCGCCTGTGTTATCGCACATCATCTCGATGGGTTGCTTGACGCTTGGAACCACATCGAGATCTGTGATGAACTTCTTCATCCATACTGCTTCCTTAGCAGCTTCTGAGGCGGCTATGTATTCAGATTCAGTAGTGGAATCAGCCACTACTGACTGTTTGGTGCTACACCACGAAACAGCTCCTCCATTGAGGGTGAATACGTATCCGGACTGCGAGCGAGAGTCATCTCGGTCAGTCTGAAAACTAGCGTCGGTGTAACACTTTACAGCGAGCTCATCAGTTCCTCCATATACCAAAAACATCTCACTTGTGTTTCTTAGGTATTTCAGGATGTTCTTTACAGCAGTCCAGTGAGCTAGACCGGGACTCTGTTGGTATCGACTTGTCAGGCTCAACGCAAACGAGACGTCCGGTCGAGTGCAGAGCATGGCATACATAATTGAGCCTATAGCAGAAGCAAATGGGATCGAAGCCATTTAGTCGATCTCCTTCTCCGTTTGAGGAGATTGAGATTTGTTCAAGATAGCACCCTTTGTCATAGGGACGACTCCTTTCTTGGAGTTGCTCATGTTGAACCGTGCTATAATCTTGTCAATGTATGTACTTTGACTGAGACCTAGAAGTCGCTTCGATCGATCTCTGTGAATCTTAATTCCCAGGATATAAGCGGCTTCTCCAAGATCCTTCATAGCGAAACAAGATGATAGCCATACCTTAACTTCGTTAAGCATGGGGATGTTGTTTCCTATGATCAGTATATCATCCACATACAATATGAGGAATGATATAGCGCTCCCACTTGCCTTTCTGTAAACACACGCTTCATCTTCATTTTGAGCAAAGCCAAACTCTTTGACTTTCTGGTCAAAACGAATGTTCCACCTTCGAGATGCTTGTTTAAGTCCATAAATGGACTTATTCAGTTTGCAAACCCTATTTGGATATTTAGGATCGACAAAACCATCAGGCTGAACCATGTAGACATCCTCAGTGAGTTGTCCGTTCAGGAATGCGGTTTTGACATCCATTTGCCATATCTCATAGTCATGGTATGCGGCTATGGCAAGCAATATCCTGATCGATTTGATCATGGCCACGGGCGAGATGGTTTCGTCATAGTCAATCCCTTGGGTTTGAGTGAAACCTTTCGCAACAAGCCGTGCTTTATAGGTTTGCACCTTTCCATGCATGTCAGTTTTTCTTTTAAAGATCCACTTGCTCCCTACTGCCCGAGAACCGGGGGGTAGCTCAATCAAGTCCCATACTTGATTGTCACGCATGGATTGCATCTCGGCGTTCATGGCTTCAAGCCATTTGTCAGATTCAGGATCTGACACAGCAGCTTTGTAATTAGTAGGTTCGTCATCTGAGTCAGCTACTAATAGGACATCGGGACCTTCTAGATGCCAGAGGTATCTATCAGGTGCCTTGTGTATCCTTTCGCTCCTGCGAACGCTTGTGTTTTGGTCTGATGGGGCGACAACCACTTGTCGGTCAGACGCAGCGACCGTCTCAGGGTTTTGTGTTTCTCGAACTTCTTCGAGATCCACTGGATCACTATTAGTTCCTTTGTTGAGAAATTCTTTCTCAAGGAACTTACCCTTCCTTTTGATAGAAACATTGTTTCCATCAGGATGGTAAAAGTAATAGCCGGTATTACGATAGTATCCGATGAAAATTACCTTTTCACCTCGAGGATCGAGCTTGTTGTCAGATTCGCTAGTGACATACGCCTCGCATCCCCATACCCTGAGGTAAGAAAGATTAGGAGAAGAATTATGCCATATCTCATATGGGGTCTTATCCACTTTCTTGGTCGGTGCCAGATTTATTAGGCGAGCGGCGGTCAAGAGAGCAAAACCCCAAAAGTAGTGGGACAAGTTAGTCCTGCACATCATCGATCGAACCATGTTCAACAAGGTTCGATTCCTCCTTTCACTAACACCATTTAATTGTGGTGTACCGGGAGGAGTGGGTTGTGAAATAATTCCACAAGCCTTTAGATGATCGAGGAACTCGTTGCTAAGATACTCACCACCTCTATCTGATCGAAGTATCTTAATAGTTCGATCTAGTTGAATTTCTACTTCGTGTTGAAACTCTTTGAACTTGTCAAAAGTTTCGTGCTTATGTTTCATCAGATAGACATAAGCATATCTGCTATAGTCATCCATGAAAGATACGAAATAGCGTTCCCGATTTCTCGTTTCGGTCCGAAAGGGCCCACACACATCAGTGTGTATAAGTCCTAACAGATCATTAGCCCGTTCACCAACATGTGTGAAGGGTGACTTGGTCAGTTTTCCAGATAAGCATGATTCGCATTCACCGAAGGTATCTGCATCAGTGGATTCGAGAATCCCTGCAGATTGAAGCTTCTTAATGCGAGCTTTGCTTATGTGACCTAGTCGATGATGCCATAACGATGAATCGTTATCAACTTTGTTTCGTTTAGAAACATGATAGAGTTGATCTTGCGTTTGAACAATTATCTCATATATACCATGTCGAGGTTTAGCCTCGAAATAAAAGATATCATTAAAGTAGGTAAAAATGGAATTTCCATTAAACTTGTACTTAAAACCTTGTTCAAACAGGGAAGAGACAGAAATAATGTTTCTGGACAATCCAGGAGCATATAAACAGTTATCTAGAGTAACTACAAGACCGGTAGGACATGTAAGAGAATATATGCCGGTAGCCAAGACCGGGACTCTTTTGCCATCACCAACGATGAGCTCCATACCGCCTTGTTCTATCTTCTTCCACTTCTCAGGTTCCTGCACTGGAGGAAACAGTGAAAAGCTCAATAACATTTATTGACATACCTGATGAGCAACCCTTACCGGGGTTTCTAGTCATCTTGATCTTAGCAAGGTAGACGGGGCAGTTACGTTTCCAGTGGCCCATCTGATTACATTCAAAGCATTGACGTTCCTGAGGAGGAGGCGCCAATGGTTTCTTGCCCTTGGTCTCTTTGACCTTGTTTTTGGTCTTGGTGATACCTGTATCAGCAACTCTGAGCACAGCCGGTGTGGTCCTGATCTTGACATTTGGAAACAATGTCAGAACCTCATCTAAAGTCTGAGCCGAGCAATTTACCGCATGCAAGCGATAATGCTCGGGTAAAGATCCGAGGACTACATCAAGAGCCATCCCTTCAGGAATGGAGTAGCCGAGGTCGATCAGTCTGTCGCGATACCCCTTCATCATCATGACATTATCATAGGCAGAGGAATTGGGCGACATGTGGCAGTTCACAAAATATTGAAGTGCTCTACATCGCTCACCTCTCTGGTTTAACTCAAACAAATCTTTGAGTTTTCTCATGATCTCATACGCTCCCATGTCGGTAAAGTTATACCGAAAATCCGGTGTCATGCTAGATAACATAAGCTCAGTGACTTCCATAGAGTCATCACTGTGCTTCTGGATTTCCATCCGCGAGCGGTCGTTTAGCAAGTAAGACGGCGTGCTCGGGATGGGTCGGTCAAGAACATACAGCTTTCCAAAAAGCTTCAAGATGTTCCTCAGGAGGGTTTGCCATGACAAGAAGTTCATCTCAGTGAATGGGTCCAGAGATACCATTGAACTTAGAGGAACTGTGTTTTCATTAGCCTTCTGAAATAATGCAAAGTTATTTTAAATTAGTATTTTCGGTGTAAACCATTTTCTTATATAAATTGGTAAGATTTATTAAATAAGAAAATTGAGAATTCGATTAGACGATTTTACTTGAGACCGCCAAATGAGCCTCAGGAGCAAACTCGTGTAACCAAACTGACAACGGTTGTCAATCGCGAAGTCTTAGTCGCGACTCTCGTTTATGAGGCCGCATAATATAATAAATTATATTTTGCGATACGTTTAGCCTCATCCATGCCCACCTTGTCTATATACATTCATAGTGCGGTGTTGAAATACTCCAACACTACAAACATACATAAAGAAAGCGATAGTAGTCCCAAATGGTCAATGTGGCTGGCACGGTGTTGAAATACTCCAATGCCCCCACCTTGGAAGGTACCCTCGGCACCAAGTGCGGTGTTGAAATACTCCAACACTGATGCTCCGGTCAATACGTTCCAAGTTAGACTTGATTTTGGACGGCATGAACTGTCAATTTTTATTTACCGGATAGGGATATTAAAACAAATTTTAATATATAAGTGATCGTTAGACACAAACGATAAACCCTATCATCACTCGGGACAATTTATTTTAAATCCCCTATTTAAAATATCTAAGTGTCGCGAATGGTCAATTGTGTGTTAACGGCATAATGGCATGGTCTTGCTAGAGCCATTTAGCAAGACCAATAGGGACATGACAATATAAAGGTGAACAACCACAAGGAAGGCAACTCGGTGCGTTCGTGGATCCGGTTCAACTCCCACTAGCCACCAGACACCTTTTTGGCGAGCGTCCGATCTTCGGTCTTGGTTTTTATAAAATTACAATTTACT
>JBCNJP010000023.1:58316552-58354948 GCA_039602395.1 Deinandra increscens subsp. villosa
CCAAGACCAGATTGCCAAGATCAAATCCAGATCGCCAAGAACAAATCCAGTAGCCAAGACCAAATCCAGATCGCCAAGACCAAATCCAGATCGCCAAGACCAAATCCAGACCACCAAGACCAAATCCAGATCGCCAACATTCTTGGTGAGGTCGCCAAGAATGTTGGTGAGGTCGCCAAGAAAGTCCAGAAATCACTAAGTATGCTCCGGAAATGTCAATTATCATTATTGAATAATCAAGGGTTGTTATTACAAAGACACATTCAATTATTAACATTTTCCAAGCAATTTATCATGAAATGACCCAGAACTTGGATTCAGACATTCACACTGCAAATGAAATGCACAAGGGCAATTTCCCCAATATCAATAATTAACACAAGTTAAGACATTAAACATGATATACAAAACATCAAATACTTGAGTGATTAAAATAAACATCAAGATAATTGTCCAAGTACAAGATACAAGCAAAGTGAAAGATATACAATATAGCACAAAAACAAAGGATGCTGTGTTTGAGTTGCCACAAACCTTATAAAGTTCTTACAAGGATAAAATGATATCTGATATCAATATGCTTTGTTTTGGAATGCTGAACAGGGTTTTTCGTGATAGAAATAGCAGCTGAATTATCAATGTAAATTGGAGTAGTTAGAAAATTCAAACCGTAGTCGCGTAACTGCTGTTGTATCCACAATACTTGTGAACAACAACTCGAAGCAGCCACATATTCTGCCTCAGCAGTAGATGTTGCAACCGAGGTTTGCTTCTTGCATTGCCAAGAGACTAATCTCTCCCCCAAAAACTGAAAGCCGGCGGGAGTCGATTTAAAGTTGATTTTGCAACCACCATAATCCGAATCAGAATACGCTGATAACTCAAACTTCTTATCATTAGGATACCAGATGCCAAGATCCGGGTTACCCTTCAAATAAGCAAAAATCCTTTTTACCGCTAGCATATGTGAAGCCTTTGGAGCAGCCTGGTACATAGCACATAAACAAACAAGAAACATTATATCAGGACGAGATGCAGTCAAATACATAAGAGAACCAATCATATCCCTAACCAATGTTGGATCAACATTTGCACCGGATTCATCTGGTGCGATACCATGTGAAACCTGAATTGGAGTACTTGGAATCCGAACATCGCCAATCTTGAAACGAGTCAACACATCAGACACATATTTTGATTGATGCAAAAATATGCCTGTAGCAGACTGATGGACTTGCAGACCCAAAAAGAAACCCATCTCTCCCATTGAGCTCATTTCAAACTTTGTTTGCATAACTCACTCAAATTCTTTGCATAAGCTGTCTTTTGTGCTACCGAAAATAATATCATCAACATAAACCTGAACCAGCAACAAATCCTTCCTGAACTTCTTTGAAAATGGGGTACAATCCACTTTGCCACGGTGAAACCCATTGTCTAGCAAGTGAGTTGAAAGAGTCTCATACCAAGCCCTTGGAGCTTGATGAAGACCATATAAAGCTTTGTCTAGTTTGTACACTTTGTCAGGAAATACTGGATACACCAGAAAAGCACTCTTGACATCCATCTGATACATAAACTTCTTCACGAATCTGACCATAAAAACCAGGCGGCTGCTTCACATAAACTTCTTCACGAATCTGCCCATTCAGAAAAGCACTCTTGACATCCATCTGATACACCTTAAATCCGTGATGTGCCGCGAAAGCAAGAAATATCCTGATAGATTTAATTCGTGCTACAGGAGCATAAACTTCGTTAAAATCAATGCCTTCGATTTGGGAAAAACCTTGAACCACTAATCGCGCCTTGTTTCTGACAATGACACCGCGATCGTCTTTCTTACATTTGAATACCCACTTTGTGCCACACGGTTCTTTAGAATTCTTGGGTAAATCTACGAGATGCCAAACGCCCAATTTTTGAAATTGCTGCAACTCTTCTTGCATTGCTTCTACCCAAGAAGCATCCTCCAACGCTTTATCAACATTTGAAGGTTCCACCTGAGATAGAAAACACGAGTGAGAAACTTCATTCTGAACCCCAGAATCTCTGATTTCGGCAATCAAAGCATCAACATTTTCTGACAGTTGATTTCGTGTACGAACTTCCGAAGACGGATCTCCAGTTATGTTTTCTTGAGGATGAATATTGTGAATCCTAAGAATTGTTGAATCAGAAACTGCCTGATTATCTGCCATATTATTTAAATTTGCCTCTGCCACTTCTGAATTTGAGAAATCACCAATCGGTAACGAATTTGGCACAGAAGAACTTGTATTAGGCAATTGAATTTGATCATCAACAGGTGTTGATTCAGCTTCATGAAAAGTACTTTCATCATCATCAGAAGAACTCATTGTTTCTAAACTAGAAACACTCTGACTAGATGAAGCAATATCAGTAGAAGTACTTGAAAGCTTAGGGATCCATGATCCTGGTCCAGGACTCTTTAGTGAGTGCAGCAAAGCAGCTAACACATCAGGATCCTCTTCATCAGAATCAGATTTTGCAGCCGTGAAAGAATCCAGTAAAGATTTGTAATCAAAAGCCCGATTATCAACCGATTTGGGGTGTATAAAAGTATGTTTGTGACAATCAACATTCACATGATTCTCAATTGTTTTAGAAGAAGGACAATACACACGTTTCATTGGATGATGATATCCAAAAAACGCCTTCAACAGCTTTAGCTGCAAACTTCCCACCTTCCTTGAGAACTGTGCACAAACACCCAAATGGTTCCAAAAAGTTTAAATTATGCTTTCGACCTTTAAGTAACTCATAACTTGTTTTGTTAAATCGCTTAACAATTAGCACACGATTGAGAACATAGCATGCAGTATGCACTGCTTCAGACCAAAACTTTATCGGTAAATTCGCATCAGCCAGCAAAGTACGAGCCGTTTCAATCAATGTGCGATTATTTCGTTCTGCTACTCCATTTTGTTGCGGAGTATACGGCGCACTGAATTCTTGTTTGATCCTAAGTGAATCACAAAAAGCTGTCATCTTACCATTTCTGAATTCAGTACCATTATCAGTACGAATACGACAGACTTTGAATTTGTATATTGATTCAAACTTGGATAATAGCTTCTGAATTGACTCCGGAGTTTCATACTTTGAAGCAAGAGATACCACCCACGAAAACCGAGAAAAATCATCCGTAATAACCAAACAATAATAACTTCCCTCAAAACTACGAATCACAGGACCAAACAGATCCATATGAAGCAGTTCCAAAGGAGTTACATTTAAATTCATACGTTTGGACGGATGATACTTCTTTTTCTGTTTACCTTTCTTGCAAGAGACACACACATCATTGATAGAAAATCTATTCTTGGAAACTCCTTTAACCAGATTATGATTGATCAAGTAGTTCATTTTCCGGTAATTGATGTGCCCCATGCAACGATGCCACATAATGGATTCTTTTTCTGTAGCTTTTGAAATAAAACATGTAGCAGATACCGCAGATGAAATTTGATTCATATTCAACACGTATAGATCATGAAATCTAGGAGCTCGCATAACTATCCAATCGTCAGGTATTTGAATACTAGGTTTCAGAATCAAGCACTCCAAACTTGTGAAAGAAGCCGTATACTGCTTATCACAAATTTGAGACACACTCAGCAAGTTGTGCTGCAACTCTTGTACAAATTGAACTTTTTCAAATGTGATCTTCTCGTTACCCAACTTTCCTTCACCAGTAATACATCCACCTTTATTGCCAGCGAAAGTAACATTTCCTCCTTGAATTGGTTTGACTTCAGAAAGCAATGAAATATTACCCGTCATGTGCGTGGATGCTCCACTATCAACGACCCAAAAGTTATTGACAGCTGGCTTTCGAGCACCCTGCACATTTTAGCAAATAATTAGTGAGCATCTGGACCCAAACTTTCAGCTTTAGGTCGACTGGTGTCCTCAGAAAAGTCCTTAGTGGCTTTTGAAGTCAATTTAGGCAGCCACTTTTGCCTTAACCCAGAAGTAGATGAATCTGTGGTAACATCACTTGAAGATGAACATTCAAATGATTGTCGATTTTTGAAAAATTTGTCTCTTTTGAAAAATTGTTTTGTGACCACCTTTTCATCTATCTGTTTTGGCTCAGAAACATTTATAGATTTTTCAATACTAACAGCGGAAGCTCGTTTCTTAGCCAAAACCGGACATCTTTTTCTTAGATGACCCTTTTGGTAACAGTGATAACACCTCCTATAATCAACAAAAACTATAGGAACACTACCCCCTGAATCAGTCGAGGTGTTATCATCAATCGTTTGTCTAACCACCTTCCTAGGTGCCTTAGCACTTAATCGTTGAGATTTGTGCTTTGTAACTGGTTTAAACAATGGACTAACATATCCAAATTGATTGTAGAAACCATATTCATCGCATCCACAATGATCAGAATACCCATTGGATTTGACACGGTTGTTTTTTATTTTGGTAAATTTTCCAAATTTTTTTTCATAATGAGCAAAGTCATCATAAAATCATAATCCTCACAGAATCCATAAGATTCATAATCAAAATTGTTTGTTTAAGCAGAAAATTTACCAGAAGAATTATAAAAATTCTTAGGTGAATATTTTGAGGTTTTTGATTTTGATGACATCTTTTGATCTTTTGGAGGATGAGAAATCTGATCATCGGGACTAGTTCTAAGAGTCAACAATGGACCTTTTGTCACAGGTTCACAACCACACACATTCTTTACATCTGAATCAGCATAGAACACTTTTGCAACTCTTTTTGAGTCAACACAACTTAATGGAAATGTCTCATCTGAGAATATGGTATCACTACCCTTGAGACAATACAATCTCACTTTCTGAGAAGATTCACCAATCTCAGCTTTACCTTTCAGTTTTTCAATAGGTTTCTCAGATGTGACATCTTTCTTATTATGTTGTTGAACTTTCTGAGGTTTCTTTTAATTGACCTTAGAAACTTCATCAGGATGTCCAAACCCGATGCCATTGAATTTTTCTGATCTCGACGGAGGCACCAGAATTGAGTTAACATCAGGTGTGGTTGTGTTGCTCACCGTTACAGAATCACGTTCAAAAAACAAGTCACGACCTTTTGCAAAACTTGTGTTTTCAAAATATTTCATTGTTTTTTCTGTGTCAATTATTTTCTAAGCAACCTCTAAAGGTGTAAGAGTTACACATTTAGGTTTTTCAACGACCGATTCATGAGATTCAGATTGTTTGTTAACCTCATTGACAGATTTGGACACATGTTTAACAGGCTTTCTCTTATGAGTGCCTTTGGACTTATCAGATTAGCCCTCAGAAAACATAGAATAATCAAACACAACAGCTGGTTTGATCTCAGCATCATTTGGTCCTAGACCATGAACAATAGATGGAGGAACTGAAGTACAACCCGATTCTTTGAACACTTCTTTCAAATTTTCATCTTTGCAAAGAAAACTTGCAAAGGAAGATGAATTTCTGAAATTTTCAAGTTGTCTCTGAAGATCCAAGATTTCAATGTTTAAATCAGAAATTTTTGCATTTGCTTCTTCAAGCTTTTTCTCACAAAAAATATAATCTTCAGTTTTGTTATTTAATTCTATTTTTGTGCTGAGAATCAAGGCGTGCTCCCTTTTAAGTTCAGCCTTAACGGCCTCCCACCTTTGTTCTGCTAATATGTATTTATCATAATACATGTCTTTCTCATCAGAAAGTGCTTTCATTTGGTTAGCAGTTGTCATGAAAAAATCACAGATTTTAGAATCTACTTGAATGTCGGCCATAAAAGCATGTTGGCCTTCAGCAAGAAAATCTTCACCAGGAAGATCAGAATCATCTTCAACTGTTACATCTCTTTCAGCAGTGCACAAAAACGCAGATTCATCGGGAAAATCATCAGCCAATCATAACCGTCACCAGTTTGTGAGACCAAAGCTTTAGTATCTGAGTTTGACTCACTAGCATTTGCATTTGAATTACTTCCTGAAGCTTTGTTACTTTGAGCAGCATACTTTTGATATAACTTTGAAGTTTCCTGTTTCTTGGCCTTGTTACATTCTTTAGCAAAGTGACCATAATTTTGACAATTATAGCACCGAACCTTAGATTTATGAAATCCAAGTTTGCCTTCAGGATTGAGATCTTTACGGCCTGTTTTTTTCATAATATTTTTGCCTCTCCTGACAATCATATCCATCGACCAATTGATATCCATCCATTCTAAATCATCAAGGTCGATTTGCTCATAATCTTCATGCGTCAACTCAGCACTAGTCAACTTTCCTGCTATTACTCCATCATATGAAGAAGTCATTGCTGAGAATAGTGCCATAAAATCATTTGTGGTTTTTGCTGAAAAAGCACTTTGATTTGATGTTGGAGTAGAGGATGATTGACTTGAGTAAACTGGGTATGTAACCGCAGCTTTGTGAGTAAAAGTTTCACTTGAAGAACCCCGAGACATATTTGCATGTCCACCTGAAGTATTTTCCACATAAAATGCAGTTGTCGGTGGATTTATATTAACTTTCGCTTTTGCATGCATAGTAGAAGCATTCTCTCCAAAATACACACCGGGATTTTGAACTTGAGCTGGTAGAGTCTTAACTCGCTTCATATCTAATTCTCGAGCTAGCAAGTTTCTTGTTAAATCATCATAGGTAATATCATCAAATCCTTTATCATGTGTTAACAACAAAATATATCCTTCCCATGATGCAGGTAAAGAATCTAACAACTTCACCTTCAGTTCACCTGCTTCTTTACTTACCCCAACTATGTCAAGTTCACTTACCAAATGTGATAATCTTGAAATGAGATCATTAATGGTTTCATTTGGAACATGACAAAAATTATCAAATTCCTTCAACATCACCTTTTTCTTGCTTTTCTTGTATTGGGCTTTGCCTTCGCATCTGTGACACAATGCATCCCATAACGCTTTTGATGTTCTATGCATTTTGAACTGATGTAAAATATCTTTTGGTAACGCCATTGATAAGTTTGAATAAGCTTTCTTTTCCAGCTTGAAAGATTCTTTCTCAGCATCATTCATCTTGTTGTACGGCTTTACTTGACCAGCAAATTCACCAGTTTGAAACTTTGGAACTTCATAACCATCCAGCATTGGTGTCCATACCGTAACATCCGTCACACCGATGTATGATTCATAACGAGTTTTCCAATTATGGAAATCTTCAAATTTCATCAATTTAGGAACTTTATTTGTAGTTCCTATCTCGTTATCATAATTCAGTATAGCTTGAACGGTCGGAGACATTGCTGCATACGCTTAAAACGGATGATTATAAACTCAAAATCTGATCCAACGAACCAAAATTACGAACTGCATACAAATCTTCACCTCAACGTACCAACAGACTTCACGTACCAACAACGAACCAGAATACCAATGAACGTACCACCAACGAACCACCTTTCAACGTACCGAATATTCTGAACGAACCAACTGGTACGTCCCAACTGCCACGAACCAGTCTGTTACTTTAACGAACCAGCCTTTGAAGATTGTCGTGCATACCAGTGCTACGTACCAAACCTTCTGTTAAAGATTGTTTTGCGTACCAGCTGCGTACCACGCTGTTCTTGATGCGTACCAGCTACGTACGAGCCATAATTCGACTGATTTTCAAAAATACCGGCTTGTAGGATGTATAATCAATACAGAACTCACAGGAACCACTCACGGACCATTTTGAACGTAAAACATGGACTGTATGCACGTAAAACAGATGAGAATTGATGAATTTCTTACCAAAAGTTTGTTTCTCTCTCTAAAAACCAAACCCGACCAGAAATCACGAGCAAACCTGCTCTGATACCACTTGTAAACCACGTATTCGATCTTGCTAAGACATGATTGCTATCGGAATTGGTACACAACGAGTAAATAACGAATCTTTGATTGATTCACTAGCTCGTTTAACAGAGAGATTACAGAGAGTTTACACCTTGAGAAACACACAGTTAACAACCTAACTCTCACAAACTTGCACTCTCTAAACGAACTAAACAATTTATACTAAACTGTCCAGCGTACCATCTAGTCCGCCACTGGTACGTGAGACCAGTTTTTACAAAACACTTAATTACAAAGACCTAGAACTAGACATATAAACATGTTCTAACAACTTCCCTGAAGGAGCTCCTGCTCAAACATATAGATGTCTTCGCTTGGCAATGTAGCAACATGAAAGGGATACCTGCAAAATACATAGAGCACCATTTCAACATCCCGGAAGGGACTAAACCAGCCAAACAGTTATGCCCTGAGCATGCCGCTGTCGCGAGTGAAGAAGCAAACCCCGTAATGGTAAAAAAGCCAGACGGGACACTCAGAATGTGCATAGATTTCTCCAACCTCAACAAGACGTGTCCAAAAGATTGCTACCCTTTGCTGGAAGTGGATGCAAAAATCAATGCACTGGCCACCTTTCCCCTTAAATGCTTCCTGGACGCATATAAGGGCTACCATTAAATCAGAATGGCCAGGGGGAAGAAGAAAAGACAGCATTCCACACCCCCACTGGCACGTATTGCTATACAAAGATGCCCTTTGGGCTAAAAAAGCATTGGGGCAACGTATCAACGGTTGATGGATTGGTTATTCCAAGATCAGATATGCAAAAACCTGGAAGTATACGTGGAGGACATCGTAATAAAAAGCAAGCGTGAAGGAGATATAATCCAATACGTTAGAGAAACATTCAAGACCCTCAGAGAGGTTAACATGAAGCTAAACCCTGGAAAATGCTTATTCGGGGTGGAAGAAGGAAAATTCCAGGGGGTGGTAATAAAAAAGGATGGGATTCAGGCCCGTCCTGAGAAAGTGGAGGCCATTACTCGTCTCAGATCGCTAAGAACTCTAAAGGAAGCGCAAAGCTTGAATGGGTAACTTGTAGCCTTGGGCAGATTCATCTCAATGCTAGCTTACAAAACCAAACCCCTAGTCAAAACACTAAGAAAATGCCTGAAGAAAAATCAGTTTGTATGGACACCAGAAGCTGAAGAAGGGTTCAAAAACATCAAGGCTTTCCTCTGCGAAATTGCCAACGCTGGCTATTCCAAGGCAAGGGGAAACCTTAAATCTATACTTAACCATCTCTGACCAGGCAGTAAGCTCAGTACTGTTAGTCGAAAGAATCAAAGGATAATTACCGATCTATTTCCTATCAAGGACCCTCAAAGGTCCAGAATAAAGATATCCAGCGCTAAAAATGCTTGCACTATCTTTCATTCACATCTAAAGAAGGCTAGCCAGGTACTTATAAGCACACCCTGTACAGGTAATAACTGATAAACCTATGCAGCTTGTGCTCAAAAGACCAGAAGTATTGGGAAGACTAGCATAGTGGGTCGTTGAGCTGGGAAACTACGAAATAGAATACAAGGGTAGGACAGCAATGAACGACCAATTCTTTGCGGATTTCTTAGTCAAAATATCCCTAGAGAGGAACTGAAAGATGGTATCCCCTTAACGGTGAAAAGGGGAGCAGCCCCTTATCAGACCTGGAAGTTGTTCACTAACGGGGCTTCAAACGAAGAAGGTTGTGGGGCAGGACTAATACTAACAAGCCCAAAAGGGAAAGAAATCTCAAGTGCTGTCAAATTCGACTTCACATCCACCAACAACAAAGCAGAATACGAGGCCCTTCTAGCTGGCTTACGAATGGCTAGAAAAATGAAGGTAAAAAACCTAGAAGCACATGTCGACTCAATGTCCGTGACAAGTCAAATAAATGGGGTATATGAAGCCAAAGATGAGAAGATGAAAAAAATACCTTGAAAGGATCAGGCATCTCAAAAACGAATTCTCTTATTGCAAAATAATCCATGTCCCAAGGTCAAAGAACAAAAAAGCAGATGCCTTGAGTAAAATAGCCTCAGTATCATCCAAGGACCAAGACAAAGAAGTGAAAATAGAGAAACTTGCAGCCCCTTCCATCGAGGGAGAAGACATCTTGGCCATAGAAGGAACGTCCTGGATGACCCCTCTTGTAGAGTACCTATATAACGGAAAATTGCCGGTAGACTACGAAGAAGTAAGAAAAATCTAGGCAGAGTAAGATTCCTGGTGGTTGCCATAGACTACTTCACCAAATGGATAGAGGCTAAGCCTCTTACCATAATCTCGAGTAAGCAAATTTTGCGGTTTTTATGGTAAAACATTGTTTGCAGGTTCGGCATACCATAAACCTTGACAAGCGACAATAGAAGGCAATTTACAGACAAAAAGTTCAGAAAATGGTGCATAGAGCTCGGGATAGACCAAGTGTTCACTTCGGTGGCTCACCCACAAAGCAATGGACATGTTGAAAGGGCAAATAGAAGCATAGCAGAGGGCATAAAAGCAAGACTGGGGAGGAAGAAGAAAGGTTGGGTGGAAGAACTCCCACACGTAATATAGGCTCATAGAACAACACCAAAGTAAATCACGGGGGAAAGCCCCTTCAGTCTCACATACGGGACAGAAGCAATGATACCGGCAGAAATCAGGAATCCCACTGAACGAATAAATATGCCCGAGCAACAAAATGAGTTGGACCTACATCTCAACCTCAACCTCTTGGAAGAAAGAAGAGAAATAACAGCTATCAAAGAAGCTGCTACCAAAAGAGAGATGGAGAGACAATTCAACAAAAAGGTCATAGGGATAACTTTCATAGCAGGGGACCTGGTGCTACGAGAAAATGAAGCCACCAAACAAGAAGATTGCGGCAAGTTGGGCCCAAGGTGGGAAGGGCCTTACAAAGTCACATTGGCAAATGGGAAAGGCGCCCACATGCTAGCCACGATTGATGGGCTTAACATCCCAAGAACCTGGAACACCCAACAATTGAAGAAGTACTATTTATTAATTACTTTAATTTAATAACATATAGTTATGCCTAGTATAATGGGCAGATTTTGTATAAGTAACTTACAATATCTAATTATATATGGCACCGATGAAGGGCCAAATTTTCAAGAAATGTTCCTCAAGACATCGAAATGTCTAAAAAACGCTGATAACGGCCAAAACCATATGAAAATATGTATAAAAGAAATTCAAAAAAAGTACTATGTAGAACGGGTTTTAAAAAGAAAAAGAGGCCTCACAAGGGTCAAGTCCTCCAAAAGCCTACGGGCCAGCATAGGGCGACCTTGATAGAAAAGGCAAAAGCCTCTGGAATACCTCACACGGGTTGCTTAGGCACCTTCTAAAGGAAGGATCATACCAAAGATAGAAAACATCTCTATCCTTGAGAAAATGCTAGGCATATATCCATTTGAAAAAACCTAATCAGCCAATGATGCTCCTTCTTAAGCTTGGCCACCCTGGTCCCAACAGCATCACCAGTAAGGGCTCCAATCTGAGCCCTTAGGCCTTCAAGTTCCCTCCTCAAAACATCAGCCGCTTTAGCAGCTGCATCACGCTCTGTTAGTATCTGAAGATGGAAACATGCTGGATCAGACGAAGTTTTGGAGAAGTAAAATTCAAGCCTGCCGAACCCTGGCCGAATTGGAGCCGAACTCCAGGTTCGGACGACCTGTAAGGTTCGGACAGACTTTAGCTATATATATAGGTTGATAGGTTTGAATTATAAAAGAGACTTTTACTAAGTGTGTGTTTTTTATAGTGTATAGCTCTGAGTCTGTATTAATAATTTGTTCTTGGTTTCAATAAGATTGAGCTTGTTATTTACTCTCGTTTGTTATCGAACTGTTACCAAATGTCTATGAGTTGAGTACGATCCGCCACATCCATGCTCTTTCAAGTGGTATCAGAGCTTTTTGGTGTTGCTCAGCTCGTTTTCTAGTCATTTGTGTAGAAAACAATTCATTTCATCTCATCTTTCATCTTCAAAATCTTAATTTCTAAAAAACTGATCAGTTCACATCATGTTTCACGTTCAAAACTATTTTTCAAGGGTTAGTTGATCTGGGGGTCAGTTTGGTGCTCGTGATATTCAGTTTCTGAGAGTGTGAGAGTTTTCGGAAAAAACGTGTGTCTGAACCCCAAGTTGGTCGATGTAACCGCTCCGAACCCAAAGTTCGTCATTGTAAACGCTCCGAACCCAGAGTTCGTCACTGTAACCATTCCGAACTTAGGGTGCGTCTGAAATTTTCATTCGTTTGAAGTTCGTGTCACGTTCGGAGAGAGTTTGTGAGGAGTTCGGAAGAAGTTCGGATAAAGTTCGGGTTTTGATAAGTTCGTCGAGAGTTCGGTTCACATTCGGAAAACTCAGAGTTTGTCAAGAGTTCGTTAAGAGTTCGGCAAAACAGTAAAATTCAGAATTTAAAAATATAGAAATTACATGCATTCGTCGTGATTCAATCGCAAACGCAGACTTTGTTAAACTACGATAACGAGATAGGAATTAGTCAAAAGTTTCCTAAGCTGTTCAAATTTGAGGACTATCATAATTGGGAAAAGCATTTTGAAGTGTATATCAGGACCACGGATTGTGATTTATGGATTGCCATGGAAAGGAATTTGGATGTATTACAAAAGGCCGATTACACTAGGGAACAAAAGGCTTATGAAATTCTCATACAAGCATTTCCAAATGAACTTTTGCACCAATCAAGATGTGTAAACATTCCCATGATTTATGGACGGTATTGAAAGAAAGATGTGAAGGGAATGATCAGTATAAGAAAAGCAAGAAGAAGGTCCTGAAGAAAGAGTTTGACAATTTTAAGTATTTTGATGGAGAAGGGGGTACCTGAGCTGATATCTAGGTATTATGATCTATTATCAGAAATGGACACGGTCCAGATCAAGAAAGAAGATGATGAACCGAAAGAAAAATTGCTTGAAGGGTTACCGCCGAAGTGGGAACCTTATGTGCTTATGCTTACCAATGACAAAGAATACTCAACTTTAACTTTTGTAAAGTTGATGGGAAAGCTGCAGGCTAGAGATCTGGAAATGAAAAATGTCAATAATACTCCAGCAGAAGTTCAAAATCCTGAGGTTTACTATGGCTCAAATGCTTTTGTAGCTAGAGGTGGTTCTTATTCTAGAAGTGGATAAAATTCTGAAACTTATGAATCACAAGGATGTAATGTTTCGATCCCAGTTAGTAATACCATGAATGCTAGCTAAATGGCTCTTTCCGTCACAACTATGGAAGATTACATGGCATTGGTGTCAGCTTTGATCTCATCTTACTATGGAGTTATCACGGGAAAGGTTAGCAATGCAGAATTAACCGAAGAAGACTATGATTAAGTCGACCCGGATGATCTGGAGCTAATGGATATAAATTGGAAATTTTCCATGCTAGCAAGAAGGGTAAAGAGATTCCTGAAGAAAACTAGTAGGAAGGATTTGAATTCAGGTGGCCGGATTGGATTCGACAAATCAAAAGTTAGATGTTACAACTGTTCTAACTTTGGTCATTTCGCCAGAGAATGCTCTCATCCTAAAAAGCAAGAATATCAGAAGTATACTCCCAAGTCAAATGAATCTTCAAATAGTAATGCCAAATTCAATTCTTCTGGATCAGGGAGTTCTTTAAACTCTAATTCTAAAACTGAAACTACAAAAGCACTTGTTTCACAAAAAGACAAGACATATAATTGGGGTAATCAATTTTCTGACTCATCTGCCTTAATTGTAAAACATGTACAGGATGAGGATGTTAATGATGGAAATGTTGAATCTAAAGTTAAAGAATCAATTGATGATATTCACACGAAGCTTAAAGAAAAGTTTGCATTTATGGTAAACACAACTTCTGAGCAAGTTGAGTCGAATGAAGTGTTGCTACTGAAGAAGGAGATTTAAGTCTTAACTCAAGAAAAACATGCCTTGATGAAAGAATGTGAATCTGCCAAAGCTGAGGCGCTTGATATAGCAACAGACTTCAAAAACTTGTATAACAAGAGTCTTCCTTTGAAGTAACAGTATGAAAAAGCTCACCAGACAGCCTTGGAAGTTGCAGACAAGATGATAGCTTTGCAGAAAGAGATGCATAAGCTATCTGATGAAAACAAAAGTCTTAATATGGAGAACGGTTCAATGAAAAGGAATAATCTTCAACCGCGTTTTGGATAAATCGACTAAAAAGAGATCTGATCAAAGATCAATTGATCAAAAGTCTGACAAGAAAACATCTGAAAAATCTGTTTTAGATTCTAACGTGGATGAATTATTTTAAGATGTGTCAGACTTTGACAAAATTGATAATCTAATTTCTGAGCCAGAAACTGAGAATGCCAAACCCATTGCTAAACCCATTCTAAAAAATGTTTCTAAGCCAGATCATAATGACTTGGTTTTAAATCATAACTTTGATTCCATTAAAATTGAGCTTATGAAACTGAGTGCGTATGAGCAAAAACATATTGCAAGAGGCAAGTCTGTGGGTGGCAAAAAATTAAAACATGGAGGAGTTGGATTTGAATCAGAGCTAGTAAAATCAAAATGTAAAATTTTGGAAAAAGGTTCTTCTTCTAAAATGCCCAATCAGGAAAAGATAAAATCTGGAAATCCACCTTCTGAATCCCAATTTGATATATCTGCAAAATGGACAACTTATCGTTTGAAAGGGTCTGATGTAATGTACAACGATAAGGACTTTTCGTTGAAAATGGTCAATCCTAAATTTATCGACAAAGTTTTCACGGGAGGTTATAGTCCAAAATTTGACCCTAACGTGAAAAGTGTGCCTATTCGGAGACCCAATGGTAAAATCATAATACCGAAGGACACATATGATTCAGACCATTCAGATCATTATTCTGATTCTGGTAGGTTGGTTAATCAAAGCCAGAAATTTGTTAAAAACTCACCAAGACCCAATGTGTCTCAATCGTTTAAAGCACATCGTCAAAATTTTCATGAGAACTCAAATTTTCAAAGATCAAATTCATTTTTCAAAACATCTCCTTATCATGATGAGGGGTTTTATGACAATTTTGATAATGGACCATACCCTCAAGGTTATGGAAGGGGTCCAAATTGGCGTGGTGGTCCAAGGAGAGAAGGTAGACCATGGGGGGTGGGGGGGTTATCAGAATAATAGATATTTTCATGATGAAGTTTTCTCTGAATATGAACAAGGTTATGATTCAAGTTTTGGTGATGATTTCAATAGTAACAAAATGTTTCACCATCAAAAGAAAGTCACCAAGCCTAAGAAATCAAAACCAGTGATAGAAACTGTGGTAGATGATGACACGGTCGAGGAAATTGTTATTGATAAGCGTAAATGCTTTACATGCAAGAACCATGGTCATACTTACCGAAATTGTCCATTTAAAAAGGACAAAACAGACAAATCTGACGATGTCTCTGATGGTTATAATACCGAGACATCTGCTTCTGGTAGCTCACAGAAGAAACTCAGATTTGTGGAATACAAGGGTCGAGTTAACTTTTATGATGAAACATCTGAATTTCATCAACATCAATCTGATAAGAAATTAGATGGAGGATTTGAAAATGTAAAATCAGTTTTGAAGAACTCAGACTCTGGATCCACAGGTACTGTGAATGACAACTGGAAACCTAAAAGTTCATCCACAGGTGGAACCGACTTTGTTGAAGATGACGGTCGACCCAAAGCATCAAGCTTGTGTTCGTCCCGAAACTAATCTTCTGTTTTAATTTATGTAGGGATCTTCGCGACAGTCCATGAATAACTCTTGGGTTGTTGATAATGGAGCATCTCGACATATGACTGGTGATATCTCTCTTCTCCATGATGTAAAACATTTTGATGGAGGCAAAGTCACCTTTGCGGGAGATAAAGGCGGTCAAGTAACCAGGAATTGTAAATTAAGCAACGGTGAGATCACTTTCGACATCGTGGAATATGTGAAAGAATTAGAATACAATCTTCTGAGCATCTCCCAAATTTGTGATAATCAGTACACTACAGCTTTCACAGGGAGTGAATGTCTGATCTTGAAACAAGGATACAAAATCCCAGATGATTGTATCGTAATGAGAGCACGAAGATGTTCAAATTTGTATGTTCTTGATATGAACTCAGCAAAGGCTAACATGGCGGATCAATGTTTCTTATCAAAAGCATCAGAGAGAGATTATGTTTTATGGCACCGACATATGGATCACATCCACTACAAAAAGACGAATGAATTAGTGAGGAAGAATCTTATAGAAGGGGTTTCGAATCAGCAATTCATTTCAACGATGTTTGCGTCAATTGCAAAAAGGGAAAACAGAACAGAAAATCTCATCCTCTCAAGAAATACCACTCAATAGATGTCCCGCTAGAATTGCTACACATGGATTTATTTGGTCCCGTGAATCACAGAAGCATTTTCCCGCATTGGTATTGTTTGGTGGTTACTGATGAATATTCACGATTTTCTTGGGTGGATTTTCTAGTAGCTAAAAGCGAAACATCACGAATTCTCATCAACTTAATCAATTCTTTGGAAAGTTACTACAAGTTGAAGGTGAGACGAATTCGCAGTGATAACGGCACGGAGTTTAAGAATACAGCGATGCAAACTTTTTGTTTAGAGAAGCATATTGTACATGAGTTTAGTACTCCGTACACACCACAAGAAAATGGAGTTGCTGAACGGAAGAATCACACAATAATTGAAACGGCTAGGACGATGTTGGCTGATGCTCAGCTTCCCGTGAATTTCTGGACTGAAGCTGTCAACACAGCATGCTATGTGCTGAATCGTGTCCTTACAGTGAAAAGAATTGGCACGAAATGTTATGAATTGCTAAAGAATCACAAGCCGAATCTTTATTATATGGAACCTTTTGGGTGTCCCTACACAGTATTGAAGTCTGCCGGAAAATTTGAAGATAAAGTCTTTGAAGGATTGTTTGTCGGGCATTTAAACCAGAAGAAAAGGGTTTTCAATAAAGAAACGGGTGCAGTGGATGAGTTTCTACATGTAGATTTTCAATCTTATACATTACCGCCCAAAGGATTTGGACAAGACTGGATGTTTGACTACAAAGGTCTCTATGAATCATGTGAGTCAACACCAGAAGAAACCGATGATCACCTCTTTCCTGTCTATATTGAACTTCAAGGTGATGTTCTGGTTATGAAGATTTTATCTCTGTCTGCTGTTCCAGAAATACCAATCGCTGATGATGTTTTGCCTGAAACAACTGTTGATACCATGTTAGATGCTGATATTCTGTCTTATGATGATGAAAATGAGTTTCATGAGGCTAACTCAGATTCGGTTGATAATCCTGTCACGCAAGTTGTTCAACCTACAAACAATTCTGGTCAACCTGAGATTGAAGTTGTTCAAGCTATCTCACAACCAGAAAGTAGTTCTAATAACAACGATGTGGCTGAGAATGATCATGTTTCAAATCTGGACGAGAGTGTTATTGTTCCTACTCATTAGACGCTCTGGATACACACCTATCATCCACAAGATAATATTTTAGGTGATTTAAATGAAAGAGTGAGAACGAGAAATCAAATCAAAAACAGTGCTTTACTTAGAATCAGGGAATCGGGTATTCAAGATGAGGTCTTTCATTCATGCTTTCTGTCCCAGATCGAGCCAACAGATGTTAAGAAAGCATTAAAAGATAGTTCGTGGGTGGAGGCAATGCAAGAAGAGTTGTTACAATTTCAAAAGCTTGGAGTGTGGCCCTTGGTCGATTTACCAGCTGGAAGTAAAGAACCATGTGGAACTCGTTGGGTCTACAAATGCAAACGGGACGATCGAGGGGTAATAGTGCATCACAAAGCCCGTTTGGTTGTTCAAGGGTTTTCTCAGGAGGAAGGAATCGACTTTAACGAAGTGTACGCGCCTGTTTCCAGAATTGAAGCAATCAGAATTTTCTTTGCGTATGCGGCACATTGTGGTTTTAAAGTCTTCCAAAGAGATGTTAAGAGTGTATTTCTGTATGGAAAAGTGAAGGAAGAAGTATGTGTTAAACAACCTCCGGGATTCTACGATCCTGATTATCCAGAGAAGGTTTATAAGTTGGACAAAGCACTTTATAGTCTTCATCGGGCTCCTCGAGCTTGATATGAGACCTTGTCCACTTATCTACTGGAAAATGGATTCAAGCGTGGGTTGGTAGACTGCACTTTGTTCTGTCGGGAAACGGGGGAAGATCTGCTGTTGGTACAAATATATGTCGATGATATTATTTTTGGCAGCTCAAACGAATAACTTTCGAAAGATTTCGAGATGTTAATGCAAACCAAGTTTGAGATGAGCTCTATGGGAGTAATGTCTTTCTTTTTGGGCCTACAAGTTCAACACTCTGTTAAATGGATCTTCATACATCAAACGAAGTATGTGAAGGATGTCTTGAGCCAATTCATAATTGAAGACGTTCGTGTATCGGGAACTCCGATTCAGCAGTCGCATGGCCTTTGTCCTGATGAATATAGTGAAGCAGTTGAAGCCACTTTGTATAGGGCAATGATAGGTTCAATGATGTACTTAACAGCTAGTCGTCCTGACATAATGTTTGCAGTTTATTTGTATGCCAGGTACCAAGCAACTCCGAAGTTATCACAATTGAATGCGGTTCGAAGAATTCTAGCTTATCTGAAGGGTAACACAGATCTTGGGATCTGGTATCCTCATGAGGATAAGTTCGACTTATCTGCCTACTCGGATTCGGATTGCGGCGGTTGCAAGATTAATTTCAAGTTAACCACGGCCAGATGTTAATTCCTAGGCGATAGGTTGGTGTCTCAGCAGTGTAAGAAACAGACATCCGTTGCTACGTCCACTACAGAAGCTGAATACATTGCGGCTGCAAGTTGCTGCTCACAGGTTTTATGGATCCAACAGCAATTCCGGGATTACGGTTTGCAGTTTCTTACTACGCCTATACATATAGATAATTCGGCTGCCATTTGTATTACTAAGAACCCCGTTCGTCACTCTAAAACAAAACACATCAAAATTCGCTATCACTTTATCCGTAATTGCTATGAGAAACACTTGATTGATCTGCAAAAGATCCACACTGATTTTCAAAAAGCGGACCTTTTTACTAAGGCATTTGACAAAACCCGCTTTTGATATCTTTTGCAGATCAACGGCATACAAAAATCTCTTGTCGAGTAACTGTCGGTTGATCAATTTTAGTTTTTGATTTCTTTTATTCTTATACAAAATCCAAAAATAGAGTTTTGTATTTTCGGGGGAGAATATCAGAAAATAAAAAAAATTGAAAAATGCAAAAAGTATAAAAAAAAAATTGAAAATGCAAAAAGTATAAAAAAATTGAAAAATGCAAAAAGCATAAAAAAATTGAAAAATCAAAAATTGAGAAATTGATACGACTAAGCGAGAAATGATATTACATCAGCGTATGTTATCAACCATGGATAAAGTAGAAATAAAGGCTGTAGGTACTTGTTTGGTTAGTTGAATGTGTGAAGGCAAATCTGATATATGCTACTATGATATTAACTTAAAAATTTCTGCTTGATAATTGTGAGGCACATCATGATGGATACTGTGTGATTTTGGCAATAATAAAAAATGAAAATAACAAAAACAGAATAAGAGATGTTCTAGTGTATGCATGCTTTCATTTGGCAAAAAATTCAACTTGTTTGATTTTGTTTGTCAAACGATCGGCCTTTCTCTGCATATCGAAAGATCGACCTGATTGGTGTATGTTTGACAATCTGCTTTATTTTCTTTGGTGTTTCGTATAATCCATCGGACTTTCTCTGCGTGTACGTGAGTACCGACCTGATTGTTGTTGGATTATACAATTTCTGCTTTATTTTCTATTTCTTATTTTCCTAAACAATCGGACTTTCTCTGCATGCCTACCAGCCGACCTGATTGTTGTTTGTTTAGGATTCTGCTTTATTTTTTGCATGAAACACCATGGACGATAATTCTCTGTTGAAATTCAAATTCTGTGAACAATAGAAAAATTGATTACCAATATTTCGGATTGTGTGGGCTATCATATTTTCAATGCATGTTAAATCATACCTTAACATATCAGAAAGCTATAAAAATTGATCTGCCTGAACTGAAATAAACTGAAAAGTTGTATTTGCTGCCAACTTGACTTGCATGCTGATTAAAATTTAAATTAAAGTGTGTCTGATGCATATTGGCTGATATGATCTCGCGTCTGGACCTTTCTCGCAAAAATTTAAGTTATCATGCTTTTCAATTATGTGGTTTCATTTCTATTTGGTTGTTTGATTCAGATTATCTGAAAATCTCAAAAGATTTTAGGTGTGTTTTAGCATAATCTTGTGAAAATTCAAAAAGATTTTCAGTGTGTTTGAGAATGTTATAAAATCAAAAAGATTTTATTTCTGCTTTATTTTCGATTAAGCGATAATGAAAAACAAAAATTATGCTAGTTACAACCAAATGGGATTGGAATCAGTAATTTCATCATTGAATTGAACGAAGTTTGATGCAAATTGATAAAATTTGAAACTTTTGGGGTTCAATTTGAGATTCTTCAAAATCAAGGGTTAAAAATTGAAAATTTTGTAAAAGGGCCAAAGTCCAAGTTTGGACAGAGTTTGGCGTCACCAAAGGAGAAGTTCGGAAAGAGTTTGAAGGTTTGATTCTGCTGAACTTAGAGTTCGGAGGAAGTTCGAACGCGCCGAACACTTTGGCTATAAAAGGCCAAACTTGAGGTTCAGAGGTTCACTATTTCTCTTTATCACGAACTCCTAACGAACCTCTGCCATAATTTCTAATTTCTTGTTTAACTGGATTTTTGAGAGATTGGTGACTGGATTAAGGTAGAAATCATTATTCCGACTACATTGGTGTGTTTGGGTGTCTTGATTGGTCTTTTTAAGTGATGATTTTTGTTTAAAATGGTGTCGAGGGTTTTTACAGTCATAGATCTGAAATTAGACATACTTAGAGTCGATTTCAGATGATAAAACTTGTGTCTATGGACTCTTAATCAAAAACCGCACATAGAGTTCAAATTTTATGATCTAATTCGATCTGGTTGAGATTTTTTTAGAAGATTAATCGCTCGGTGTTCGTCCAGTGCCGAACCTCAACCTCATCCGCCGAACCCGAAGTTCGAACGATGTTAGTCTGAAGTTCATCGTTGACCAAGAAGGTTCAGACGTTGACCGAAGGTCAACAATTGACCTTTGACCAGGTCAAGTTCGGATGAGGTTCGGCAACCAAAAACACGTTCAAACAAGGTTCGGACCAGGTTCGCAACTTTGATTTTTTTTTAAATGGTTGTTTATGAGAATGACAACGAACTGATGTTTTTGGTGAACGTTTTTTATAATCACATTGAATTTAACGAACTTTTTATTTTATGTGTTTTCAGAAATGGCGAACGATTTAAAACTTGGTGATAAACATAACATTTGTGCACATCTCAGTGTCGCTCGTTCAAAGCTGGAAAAATTTCGTGGATTAGGAATCTTTGTTTTTCTACGCAGATCGAGGATACATCATGCTATTACAGAAAAGTGTGACGTGTATCGGGATATTGTTATGGAATTTTGGTGTACTGCGAGAAGTATTTCTGATGATCCAATTAGGATTACTGCAACTGTATAAAATCAAACCATTACATTCATTGAAGCAGATGTTAGAAGGGTTTTACAGTTGAATGATGATACACCAGAAGTCCCTTTGGAAATTTCTCATGCTGATAATGTGGCGTTGCTGAAAAGAATTTGGTACACTGATGATCCAAGCCGTGACTGGATATATAAGTCATCTTTGAGCGTGCCATACAAGTTTCTGGCACATGTTATGTTACATTGTCTAGGGAACAGGATTGCGGGGCATGATGAACTTAATTAGAAGATGATATCGCTGATGAATGCTTTGATAATGAATGATCCTTACAACATTGTTGGTCTGATTTTCTTTTACATGAGAGAGAATTTAACTCAGAGGCAAAAGAAAGTAGCTTTGTACCAAAGGTTTCTTCAGATGATTTTAAATAATCTGTATCCAAGGTTGGTGAAGGATGAAGCTCAGATATTTGAAACGAAGCATATGAATGAGACAAGTGTGGGTGCATTGGCTTCATATCAGAAAATGGTACCGGTTCATATTCCAAAGTTGAAGTGATTGATTGGTCACTTGGCTAATCCCACCTATGTGGCACCAGCTCAGGGTGCACCTCGTCATACACAAGACAGTGACTATGAAGAATTGGATTATAGTTGGATTGTGGAACAAAATCAGCAACCACTACAATCAAGAACTAAAAGACCCAAACGAAAGACCCAGACACCACCTGTAGTACAAAATCTGATAGTTCAAGAGCCTGCTGTCTCTCAACCATCTATCTTTGAACCGGTGGTCTCAGCACAAGAAGTTCCTACAACTGTCAGCGTGACTGAGACACCAACTGTTAATACCCTAATAGATGAAGATGAAGAATCTGATGATGATAGTTCTGATTTGGGTGCTAACTCTGAAGACAGTTCAGATACGAATGACCCGTTTTCTTATATAAAGGTTGGTTCAAAGTACGATAAAGTGAAGAAAGGTAGCGAGGAGCATCTGGCTTATTGTACCAGTTTATACCTTTTCAATACCACCAACTCCTGTCTTCTCAACTACTATAGCTTCAACTGCATCTCCAGATGTGAATTTCAATCTTGACAAAGGCTCTATTTCTTTCTCACAGTCTAGTCTGCTGAATAGTGCTTTACTTGAGAAACAATTACAGATTGATGCCTTAAAAGCCCAGAATGCTGAACAATCGAAGGTGATTGAGTTATTAAAGAGAAAGGATGAAGAGAAATCTCAAGTACTTAATGAATTAAAAGCAAGTCATGTTGATTTAAAAGTAAGATATTTACAATTGAAAAGTGGTGACGCAGCTAAAGATCAAGATATTTAAAGATTGAGAATAGAAAGTCAAACCTAGAGTGCTATGCTTCTCGAGATGAGTGAGCAAATAAAATTCTTGATGCGGAAATTTAAAGCTCAGGGGGAGATTGGGTCTGGTTCGGGATGTCAAGAAGATTACTTAAAGTATTTGAATGATGATCCAGATCATGAAGATCCTCAAGGAAATGTTGGTGGAGGTTTAGGCCCAACCGGAAACACTGGTTCGGGTGTTGGGGCTTCTACATCCCAAAGGGAGTCTGATTCAAGAGAGGCCATGCCGATAACTTCAATTCCGTCGAATCAAGCTACGACGAGTATGGATGAGTTCAAACAGATGCTTCAGACACTAGAAGAAGGTGAGTTTGTTGGTGAACTGATATCTGAACAACTTCAAGCGGTTTTTGAGTTAAACAACGAGGAGATGAAGAAAGCTTCTGAAGCTACACCTGATAAATACGGATCGTCTGAACCAGAATCTGAAGAGGATATGTTTGATGAAGAAATTAAGATTGAGGATATCACTTAAGAAGAATATCCAGATCTATACTCAAATTTCAACAAGAATCAGACTGGTGATGATTTCGAAGTATTTCCCAAAGAGAAAAGTGTTGAAGCTGAGGAGAAATTGAAAAATAAAGAGGAAGAAAAACCTGAAGACCCGATTGCTAAAGAGGCAAAGGAACAGAATCAAAGATGGGTTTTCAATGAATACGTGAATATATTTCATGCTAATTACGTTCCTCCTCCTAAGCCAATCAAACAAAGAACACATGTTAAATTCAAGGGTCAAGCTTCAGGAGAAATTATCAGCTGGATTTATGTTGAAAGTCTTAGGTGCTATGCAATTAAACGACAACATGGAATTCATTAATATTTCAAATTAGCACGAGACTTATATACATTGCTGGTGTGGGATATTCGGGAGCTTACTCGTGAACCTTTTTGTAACTATGGAACTGATTGGAGAGTTTTTGGATTTCAATACATGAAGCCTCAGAAACCAAAAAGGCGTAGACATTCAACAAAGATTCATAAACAAACCGGGAAGAAGCTGATAATTCTTACTTTCAAGACAAAGCCGAAGGTGATGAAGAAAATTCCATTGATGAAGATGGAGTTAGATTTCATTAGAAACCTGAAATGGTGGTATTATAATGAGTGGACTGGAGAAACAGTTATTGTGTTGGAAGAAGACAACAAGGTTGTGAAGGTGTATGATCCAATGTGGCTGATTAACTTATCAATGGCCGACATAGATGTGCTGTATCATAATCAGATTCTGTTTCATCCAGATTATATAGAGCAGGCTTTGCAATTCCAAAGGGTGATTCGGATATGTTTTGCATTCAACATCTATGCCGGACATAATCATCAGATTAACTGGACTGGGACAGAGACTGGGGCTGAAGTTTGATCAAGACTGGCCAGCATTTGCCAAGGGGTAGTTTGTTAGTATCTGAAGATGGCAACATGCTGGATTAGACGAAGTTTTGGAGAACTAAAATTCAAGCCTGCCGAACCCTGGCTGAACTGATGCCGAACTCCAGGTTCGAACGACCTGTAGGGTTTGGACAGACTTAAGCTATATATATATAGGTTGATAGGTTTGAATTATAAAAGAGAGGTTTGCTAAGTGTGTGTTTTTGATAGTGTCTAGCTCTGAGTCTGTATTGATAATCTGTTCTTGGTTTCAATAAGATTGAGCTTGTTATTTATTCTCGTTTGTTATCGAATTGTTACCAAATGTCTATGAGTTTAGTACGATCTGCCACGTCCACACTCTTTCACGCTCCTTGCTAGCAGTCTGGTAGGAGGAAGACATCCTTGCTAAAGCTTCTTGCTGGAAGACAACATAAGCAAAAAAAAAAAAGAGGAAAGAAGGAGTAGGAGAACTTACTTATGTTCCTCAAGAGCCACATCTCGGGCCTTCAACTACTGCTCCAGTTCCTCCATCTCCTCCAACCGATGGTTCACCACTCCAACCTCTGCCTCCAACGAAACAACCTTCTCCTTCAACTCATCAAGCTTCAACTACTCACCCTCAAGGTCATTCAAATCCTTCAACAACTTAAACTTATCCTCAAAAACCTTCCTCAGTTCCTCCTGCTGCTTATCATACGCCGCCTTGAGCTTCCTAAACTGAATATCAGTCCAGTCTAATCATTTCGGGACCTCGATGCTCAGTTTGAAGGACTCAACAGCATTACAGGCAAAATGAGCATTCAGCTCAGCAGTCTCAATGGTACTGGCCGTTCAACGCTCGGCGGGAGGAATGGCTCTTCTCATAAACATAGTATAGGCCTTAGGCCCAACAATTATGGTTCTTTCCTTGATGGTCCAGTCATGAATGTATGGAAGGTACTTCGAGGAAGCGGTCAGAGGATCAACACCACCAGAGTCATAAGGGTCAAATGAGGGCTCCGACTTGCCCTTCAGAAAAGTCTCTGGGGATTCTAGAAGCCTGTAGAGGCTAGATTATGAGGCTTGTAATATTAAATAAGTTGGGCTGGGCTTAGAGGGTTTCATTAGATTAGTAGGCTAGTTTTATTATGTTTAGGCTAGTTTACTATTAGATTGGGCATGGGCTTGGGTTTATGATTGGGCTTATTGGGTTTATGATTAGCCCATGTGCTTGTAAGAGGTGGTATAAATACCACCTCATGTTTATGATCAAGTAAGCTTTGGAGAACCTATTTACGATTTCTTCTTTGTGAGGGTGTTTACGATCAACTCTTCTTCAAGCTTCATAGTAGTCGGATTTCATTCAAGATTCGATCTTTCTCTAAGATCCAATCTCTTCATCTACTATTTTCTTGAATCAATCTCTCACGAGGATTCCGCACTCGTGTTTGATTAGTATATCGTGTGTTTGGGAGATTTTCGGACCTACAATTGGTATCAGAGCCAAGAATCACTGATTCGAGGTTCTCACGATATTGATTCAAGCGTTTTCTGGGTTTGTATTCGAGTTTTTGTTGAAGATTTGAAGGATTTTGGAGTTTACGATCGCTGCTGCTGCTGTGTTCTTCGTGTTCTGGGCGTTTACGACTGAAAGTTCTGGGTTTTGGTTGAAGATTGCCTGTTTACGACCCGGAGAAAGGTGTTCACGATTGTACTTGTTGGTCGTACTTGTGTTTACGACTTTGCAGAATCGTAAAGGGTGTTTACGACTTTGTTTTATCGGGAACAGGTGTTTACGACTCCGTGATCGTAATCATTGAATCGTAATCGAGTTTACGATTTTTAAAGGCGCTTAAGTGTTTACGATTAGTGGGTTGATCGGAAACGGCGTTCACGATCGTAATCGGGCGTTTACGATCGGAAACTCATTATTTTGCGGCAAAAAGTCACTATTTCACACTTTCACGGGAACGGGCGTAACTTTTGACTCGTTTGGAGTTAGAGGCTCAAATTTGAACACGACGTTCGTGACATCAAGCCCCAGAATTACCCCAGACTAACGTCCAGAGGAGCTCGTTTGGACCCCCAAATTCCACTCCGAAGGCCTCCGTTTTTTAGTTTTAAATTTTTGACACTATTCTTTGAATAGTACTTTTGCCGTTTTTGCCGTTTTTGCAGATTTTTCAAGATTTTCAGAAGCTGCAAAATGAGTTCAGTGGTTGAAGAAAAGAATATACTTGAGGACGATGATGCTGAGATATGCCCCAATCCTACTTGTGCTCGTATAATTCCTGAACTTAGGCAAATCTGTAAAAATTTTCAGTCAGAATTGTTTGAGACAAAATGCGAGAAGAGCTCATTTAAGGGTAGATGGCAAAAGAACGAAGAGAAGGTTAAAGCTCAAAAATTAGATATAACAAAATATAAGAACCTTGCAACTGAGAACGCCTATTTGTATGACAACGCTAAGTTAGAGATAGCTGAGCTAAGTAAGCAGATAGATGACCTGAAGCACAAGAACAATGAGATGCAGGTTAAGCTTGATATGAATCAAATGAGGAGCAAAAGAATGCTTGAAGCTGGAAAGGAATTGTCACATGCTGTTGTGACTGGTCAAGTTGGGAAACACACACCTGGATTTGGATCAGAAAAGACTGATAAGGCCTTGGCTGCAAACAGCATTATTCCTCCACCAGTTCCCAGAGACATTATAGGAATACTTCTTAGTGAGGATCAAGTTGAACGAACCAAGTCAGATTATAAAGAAGCTGCTCCTCCTATTGATAGTGTCTTGATTGGAACTACACCATTGACTCAAGAGGAAATAGACAACGAGGCAAACATGACATATGGTGAAGGGAGAATAGAGGATGTATCAAGAGATGATGCTGAGTGCCAGGAGTATAACAGATGTCATAGCTCCAAGTCTGATGAAGCTGGGGTAGAGTTGAAACCATACCCTAAAATTGAAATCCCATGCTTCAAAGTAATTGACAAAGTCAAAAGGGAAAAGGTGATCTTGACGACCCGGCCTGAGGGGAAGATCTTTATGACATCTGGATCTATGTTTGACCAAGAACCAGATGTTGGGTATGACTTACCATCCTTCTCCTCCAAGTTCAAGGGACTAACTGATGGAGTGATAGGTGAAGCAAAAGTTGAGAAGCCAAAGATCACCATCAAGCATCCGAGTGTGAAGCCAACAGCTGGAGTGAAGAATGAAAAACTCAAGGGAGTAGCTGTGTCTCCCATTTCTTCAGTTGGATCATGCAGTTGCCGTTGTGATTGCAAGAATGATGCTTCAACGTCAAAGAATCCAGAGAGCACAAAGACGATGAGGACAGGTTCTACTCAGGCTTCCAGGAACCAGCAGAAAGTCAAATCTGGAGCTGCTGACAAGGCAACGAAGCAGACACAAGGCAAACCAGATCCATATCAGCCACCAAAGACGAATGGGTACACGTCTGACTTCTATCTAAAGAAGCAGACTTGCTTTAATTGTGGCATTGCTGGTCATATTGCTAGGAACTGTCTGTATCGCCCCTATGAACCCTACTTTCCAAAAAGTCAAAGGGTTTCATCTCAGGAGTCTGTGAAGTCTAAGCCGATGATGGTGCAGAAACCTAAGGCAATGAAGACTGTTACTCCTAAGGTTAAACCCTCTGATCAACATTGGGGCGCTGCCAAAGCTGAAAGAAAATCTTTAAATCAAAACAACAGCTTTCCAAGTTACCAAAATTTTCAGAAAAAGGTGATGAAACCATTTTCAAAGCAATCAAAACTTGAAAAACCCAAAGTTACCCCTCCCAAGGTAACTAAAACTGTTTTGAAAAATATTTCTAAAATGCAGAAGGTTGAAATACCTAAAGTCACAACTCAAAAGGTGACTAAAACAAAACCTGTTTTGAAAAGTGAATCCAAAATGAAGAAGGTTGAAACACCTAAAGTCACAACTCCAAAAGTGACTAAAACAAATGTTAAATCACCTGGAATTTGGAAGCCAAAAGTCAAGGCAGCTACAACCGAATCATCCCAACTTCCTGATTTTTCAAAGGGGATGTTCTTACAAGAGGTATCTTTCATTGATTCCTCAGGTGTACCCAGAAAAACAATGGCCTGGGTACCAATGGCTAACTAATCTCTCACTCTGTGCAGGAACGATCAAGGAGGATTATCACTAACGTTTTTATTACTAATTTGGTTGTTGATAAGTGATTGTTCCAGGCACAGTTTAGGAGACGTATCTTCATGTTATGTCAAGTAATCTATAAATGGAAGGTATGTCTCATTGAGAGGTAAAAGGTAAAATTCAGCACGAAAGGTACTGTTCTTAACTTGGTTGTGTGAATGAAGCGGCAAAGGGTGTTTTGAGTCAAACCAAATTTCCTAAAATTTTCAATTGATTGATTAAGTGTTTGACTTCAAATGCAATGAAGTGTGCATGTCATGAAACCCTATTTTCTAAAAAATTTCAAATCAATACTTTGAAAGTTAGCTTGGCCAGATGTGTGTAAAGTCATTTAATTTGTTTGTGTGTTTGTGTGTTTTATTTTGTTAAAAAAAAAAAAAAAATGATGACGCTCACAAAATTGTGACATTAAAAATCAAAAAGCAAGGGGAAGAAATGTAAAGAAGATGAAAATGTTGACCCCTCAAAAATAGTGTGCTTTTCAATTTTGAAAATAAAAGGGAAGAAAATCAGAAACGCTAGAGGATCCACAAATAGAAGGACCAAATAGCTCAATTAACCTAGCAAAACTGGTAGGAATGGAATCGACAACTTTGGGAGGAGAACAAGAGAAGGACATACCAGCATGAGCATAAGTCTTAACGTCAGACTCCAAAAGTATAGGAGAAGTACTGGACGAAGGAGCAGGCTCCTTGAGCTTCATATCAGGAGAAGGAAAAAGTAGGGAATGTAGTAAATGCTTCAACAACCGGAGCAGGCATCTCCACGGAGGGGGATACTACAGTCTTCTTACCGCTTCTAAGATTCAGCTAAATGGTGGGTTTCTTGGTAATTCCTAGATCAGAGCTTGGGTGGATGCTTCTTGCTTTGTGGCTTCTGAGTCACAGAAAGGCCTTCAAGATTCAAAGGATCAGCACTCGACGAAGCACTAATTGTATCTGATGCCCCGGCAGCACTGTCAGCAGCAGTTGAATCATCAGCAAAAGATATGTAACATCTCGTTAATTCTAATAAATCATGGGGATTTTTTATTTATATAAATGAACTGGACTCGGTAAGCCCAGTTAGGCCCATTAGGCCCAATCAATATACTCGAGGTCCGGATAATTCGTTATAAGTATTCTAACGATTCTTTTATGAAATACAAGGTGTTGCGGAACGAGAAATAATGAAATCAGTAAACGGGACTATTACGCGATATTAACCGAAAAGGACATATATAATTATTTGAGATGGTTTTACCAACATATGGAGTTATAAATACTTTCTGAGTGTTTACGGAGAATTACAGTCGAGAGGATATATTCGGTTCACAAATCGAGGTTAAACTGACACGCGTCGTATACGCGTTATATACCGTAAGTTTAACCGAACAATCATTAAATATATTTAATCTGACGTTTTAAGTATTCCGAGTCTATTTACGAGGCTTTTATAATATTTGTAGAAGCATATTCTTATGCTACGTTGTGTCTCGTGTATTGTATCTATGTGAGAGCATATGTGTGTGTGACTATGAGGGCAGCGGACCAGTTGGTCCTGCGTACCAAATGGTCCGCCCGGACCAGATGGTCCGGATGTGGTCCGCAGCTCATTTAGTCGTACCTATAAATAGGTATCATGTGTAGAGAGTTAAAAACTTTTTGCCATATTCTACCTTTCTGTGTGTGTTTCTGTGTGTGTGCTCTCAAGACTCATTAATACATATTCCATTTGTATTACTTGTTTGATCTCGTCTTCATCTCGTTATCACGTGATTAGCAAACGATCCATCGCTCCTTGCGTCTACAAGTGGTATCAGAGCTATCTGGTTCCATTTGCTGATCATATTCTGTGATTTTGGAGATTTTTAGAGAGAGAAAGTGTGGGGTTCTTACATTTTTCATCAAATTCTTTCAATTCCGAGTGTTTCTATGGTGAAAAATGATCTTCGAGTGTTCCTATAGTGTTTGCGCACCTTCGTGATCCAAGTTTCAGTCAAAATCATCAGAAATTCGAAAAATCAATTCATTCTGCGTGAAACTCGACTGGTCCGCCCGACGAACAGATTGGTCCGCCGTCTGGTCCGCTAAGCAATATTCATCGAGCTGGTCCGTGGCGGTTATCGCGTACCAGTGTGATCCGCTAAAAAATTCTAGTCCGCCGTACTAGTTCTGGTCCGCCATACCACATCTGGTCCGCAGGTATATTCTGGTCCGCGTGTTATCAATCTGATCCGCAGGTCTAATCTGGTCCGCTGAGGTATAATCTGATCTGCTGAATCGTAGTTTGGTCCGCTATTTGAACTGATCCGGGTTTTGGTCCGCTGGCAGAAAAGTGTTCATCACTAAAACTGACGTAACTTGAGAACCGTAAAGAGTTACGAAACCCAATACCAGTCAAAACGTTCGTCTCGACGAGATCTAGGGCTTGTACCCGCCTATGCCCAGTACCGTCCAGTTTTGACCCACTAAATCCGCTTGGAAGACCTCCGTTTTTTAGTTTGAAGTTTTTGAGGTGTCATATTTCGGAAAATATGTCGGATTTTCAAGCGTTTTCCGCGATTCAAAATACGATGCAAGCTATCATTAACTATGATAATGAAATAGGAACAAGTCAGAAAGTTCCAAAATTGCTCAGATTGGAAGATTATCATAGTTGGGTGAAGCGATTCAATGAATATGTTGGTGCTAATGATGTTGATTTTTGGATATCTTACATAATCTATACGAGTATCCAATAGGAACAAATGGAAGGCCAGTTTTGCAACAAAGTCTTACTGGTGAGCAAAAGAAGGCATATCAAGCAGAAACGATGTGAGGGTAATGATCAATTCAAGAAAAGCAAACAAAAGGTTCTAAGAAAAGAGTTCGATAATTTCAAGCATTATCCAAATGAAAATATTTCAAAGCTTAGTACTCGGTTTTCACATTTATTAAGTGAAATGGATTTAGTTGGCATCAAAAAGGAAGAAGCTGATATGAAAGAGAAGATACTAGAGGCATTACCTGAAAAAATGGGAAAACTATGTAATGATGATTACTCATGATAAAGAATTTTCAGGGTTGTCATTCATCAATTTGATTGAGCAGATACAAGCAAGAGATATGGAGTTGAGTGTCAACAAATCCATGCCTGCACAAGTACAGAATCCAGCTGCATATCGTGGTGAAAATGATTCTACCATAAATGGTAAAAAGTCAAACATTTTCAGTGAAGGTCCTCCTACTGCATTTCTTGCTGGAAAAACTGAGAGTTATGGTTATTCTCCAGGTTGTACTTTTACAAGTCCAAATCAATCATCAAAGCCTACAATTCCTGGCAAGGCATCTGAGGATTTAGCTTCATTGCTATCTGCATTTATCTCATCGTCAAATGGTTCAATTTTTGGGAAAATTGGAGAAGATGATCTGTCTGCAAATGACTTAGGTCAGTTGGATGATGATCATTTGAACGAGTTAGATTTACATTGGCAATTTGCTATGACTGTTGAAAGAGGTAAGAGATACATGAAGAAGCATGGTAAACCATCTTTTCTTCTAGGAGGAAAACTTGGATTGGATAAATCCAAAGTTAGGTGTTTCAAATGTTCACAGATTGGACATTTTGCTCGTGAATGTAAAAATCCAAAAACGTCCGTATCTTCGTCCTCAACAAACAATTCAAACTCGCAAGCCTTGATTTCACAAATGGATGAAGGTTATGATTGGAATAAGGATATTGAAATAATGGAAGAGAAACAGAAACAGTTGGCATTAAATGCAACTCAAAATTCAGAAAGTTCCACTTCTAGTTTTGATGCTACTACAGAGTCTATTTACAAAACGTCACCTGCTATGGTGTATAAATTGTATCTAAAGAAATATGTTAAGTTGTATCCTGATGAATCTGCACTTATTGCCGAAATTGATTCTGATTTAGATACTAGTTCATGTGAAACAACAGTGGAAACTGATACTGCAGGAGTTACTAAGGGGGTGCAAAAGAACTGTGAAGCATGTGTTGTTGCAAATGATAAATTTGAAACTTTGTTGAAAGATTATGGTTTGATAACTGAAGAACTCAAAGTTGTGATAGCTACTTTGGAATGTTCAAAACAAAGATGTGCTGATTTAGAAAAAGTCAATTCAGAGTTGGTGCAAGAAAAGGATAAATGGGTTATTGAATATGAGAATGAAAAAGTTGCTCATCTTGATGCAGTTAAAGATTTTGAGAATCTGTTTGAAAAGAGCTATCCTGTTCAACAAAAGTATGAAGAAGTAAATGCGATTGCTGTTGAAGCTGCAGATAAAGTTTTAGAGCTTCAAGAAGAACTTTCAAAACTTCGAGATGCAAATGTTTGGTTTCGTGAGAAGAATGATATTTTAACACATAGATGTTTCTTATTACACGAAGAAGTGGGAGAAAGTTCATGCAGAGTTAATGGACATTTGTGATACAAAGAGGCAAATGAAGGCAGAGTACAATGACTTATCAGATCAATTTATTGGTACTCAGAAAGAATTATTAGATGCTCAAGTCAGGATCTCTGAGTTGAAAATTGAAATTCTCGCTCTTCAAAAACAAGTGAAGAATTCAGTTATGTCTCCTACATTACTGAATTACATTTATAATCAGGAGAAGAGTGATGAAAGTGTGAAAGAAGAGGAGTTACATTCTGTTCCAGCTCCGGTGGTTATATTAAATCCTCCATCTGTGTCATTTGATCCAAGAGCTGAATTGCAAGATTATTCTAAATTTGCAACTCCAACAACGAAGAAGAAAAACAAATCTAAGAAAAAGGAGGAGAAATTGGGTGAAGCTCCAAAGTTTGTTTCAACTTCCAAAGTTTTGGCAGAGGAAAAGATTTGTGAGAAAGTTGATTCTGTTTCTTCTTCAGCCCATGAAGAAGAAAAAGCTTTGATTAAGAATAACAAATTGAAGGCTATTAAAGATAAATTTACTAGCGAAGCTAAAGGAAGAAAAGTTCCAGAGTCTTTTTTCAATTCTTCAAAAGTTCAGGGGTACAAGCATAAAGGTCTTAGTTATGATGTTAAGGGAGAATCAGTTCTTCGACCACAACAGGCAAAGAATGTTACTGGTTCAAATCAAAAGAACGAATTCAAGGAGCAGACAAAGAATGTCTTCAAATCAAAGGATGTTGATTACTATTCTGGAGGATCTTCTTATAGTTCTGGTTATTCTTCATGAAGTCCACCTCCAAGGTATGATTCTGCAGACGATTTCTTTGATTCCTTTGGTTCAGAAAATATTTTTGGTTATCATGATGTGTTCAAACAGGACAAGAGAAATCTAAAGAATTTTGTTAATAAAAATCAAGTTTTTGAATCAAATCTGGGTAGCAGTTCCCTTAATGTTTTTCAAAGGAAGTGTTATGCATGTCGTAAACCAGCTGCACAATGTCCTACGAATGCGAGTATTCACTCCTATGTGCACAAAAGTGCTAAATATGTGGATTTAAATGGTCATATTTTTTATGAACCACAACCGTCGATGTACAAATCAACTAGTAAGCCGTCTTGGGCAAAGACGCAAGTTGATCATTTTGTGGGTTCATTGAATAGTTTTCAATCGCCACTGATGTGGAAACCACGAGCTGTTTCCTTTGCGAACAAAGACTATGTTGAAGACACCGGGCGACCCGAGGCTGTTGACTCGGGCCGATCCCAAAACCACTAATGTTTTATCTGGTGTCTGCAGGTTTCTTCAAGAAGACCTGTCATGCGTGTGTTGCTGATAGTGAAGAACTTGCCTAATTTAGTGTTTCAACGACATATCATTTATAAATGTTTTTCAACCGGTTTTTTCCAAAGCTAAAACTGCAAAGTGTCAGTGTTGGTCGATCAATTTTCTTTCTTGTTCATATATTTTTAGGGGGAGAAAATTGAAAATCAAAAAATAGTGTTTGTTTGAATTTTAGGGGGAGAAATTGGAAAAATATAAAAAAACTGGAAAATTGAGAAATTGATCCGACAAAAGCGAGAAATGATGGTACATCAGCATATATGTTATCTGCCATGGATAGATTAAGTCTAAATGCTGTAGGTACTTGCATAATCTGTGAATGTGCACGACTAATCTGATATCTGCAAGTAAGATATAAACATAAAGCTTGCCTGATGATCTTTGGTTATTTGCTTCTTGATGAATGCTGTGTGATGATTCCAAAAATAGAATAAAGAGATATCTTGATGAATGCATGTTTTCATTTTGCAAAAATTTCAACTTGTTTGATTTTCTTTATTTTGTCAAACGATCGACCGTTCTCTGCGTATCGAAAGATCGACCTGATTGGTGTTCATTTGACGTTCTGCTTTATTTTCTTTGGTGTTTCGTCATAATCAATCGGACTTTCTCTGCGTGTACGGGAGTACCGACCTGATTGTTGTTGGATTATACAATTTTTGCTTTATTTTTATATTTCTTATTTTCCTAAACAATCGGACTTTCTCTGCGTGCTCACAAGGCCGACCTGATTGTTGTTTGTTTAGGGTTCTGCTCTATTTTTGCATGACTCATCAAGGATGATTAAATCTCTAAGAAAGTTGGTTTTATATGATAAATATGATATTTTGCCAGTATTTCTGATAGAGTGGAGGCCGAGTTATCAGTGCATGATAAAATTACCTTAAGCATATCTGAAAACGATAAAAAATGATTGGTGCATGCTGAAATAAACATAAATGTTGTATTTGTGATTATCTTGGCTTGCATGCTGATTAAGACCGAAATTGAAATGTGCTAGATGCGTTATGTCTAATATGATCTCGTGTCGTGATCTTTCTCGCAAAATACCAAAAATAGAGTGTAATTTTGTATTGCATTTATATTTCCATTTTAGTAAAATTCAAAAAGATTTTTGGTGTGTTTTAGCATAACTTTGAAAAATCAAAAAGATTTTAGGTGTGTTTTGATCTAAAGTTTCTAAAAGCCAAAAAGATTTTATATCTTAGTTTTTTTCGATTGATCAACACTTGATACAAAATCAAATTTTCAAAATCAATATCTTGGATTCTCAAAGAGAAGTTTTGCACCAAGATTAAATTATTTTTGGAAATTCAAAGAAAATCCGCACTTTTGTCTTCTAAAGTTGCAGGTTTTTGTGTGTCAAGACTCAAGCATGGTGAAAGGGGGAGTTCGTTATATCTTTCACAAGTGGATCTTGAAGGTCAAAGATTTATTCAAGAATGATCCAGCCATGCAAGCTCTAGAGATTTAGTTAGAAAAGATACACTACACGTTAAGGGGGAGTTTGTAGAAGCATATTCTTATGCTACGTTGTGTCTCGTGTATTGTATCTATGTGAGAGCATATGTGTGTGTGACTATGAGGGCAGCGGACCAGTTGGTCCTGCGTACCAAATGGTCCGCCCGGACCAGATGGTCCGGATGTGGTCCGCAGCTCATTTAGTCGTACCTATAAATAGGTATCATGTGTAGAGAGTTAAAAACTTTTTGCCATATTCTACCTTTCTGTGTGTGTTTCTGTGTGTGTGCTCTCAAGACTCATTAATACAAATTCCATTTGTATTTACTTGTTTGATCTTGTCTTCATCTCGTTATCACGTGATTAGCAAAACGATCCATCGCTCCTTGCGTCTACAATATTCCAGTCACTCGGGATTTATTGTGAATTATTTACGGGACATTCAGTATTTAACGTGATCGAATATCATGGTATAATACCAGTTTATTTAAAAATTATACTACAATTGACTAGTTGACCTAAGTACTAAAGTGTAGTACTACTTTTTTATGTACATACAACACATATACACACACATTGTGTGCAGAGAATAGAGAAAGAAAGAAAGAGAGCCGTGAGGCTCTCCATCCTCTCTCCGGCCACCAAAACCCGGCAGCCACGACGAGGGACCGGCCGGTCTCCGACCAGGGCCGGTGGCAACCCTCCGGCCTCCACTAACCCTCTCGCTACTCTCTCTGTCTCCTCTGTTGTCTCTCGATCGGCGCAATAACAAGCAGGGGAAGCCGCTAGCGGCGGCTAGGGTTCCGCCGTGAAGGCGGCGGCGGCGGTCTCCCTGTGCGCACCGGCGACGACCAGTTTTCCGAGCTCCTACCTTCTCTCCCTTTCTGATTCTCTTTCTGATCCGAACAGTAGCAGCCGCAAAAGGCGGCTAGGGATCCGCCTAGCGGTAGCGGTGACCCCCTCTTCGCGTTTTTGTGGCGGCAGCGACGGTAAGGGCTTTAACCCTTACATTCTTTTGATATTTCAACTTTTAGTCATCCTAAAACCCCCGATCTATTCATGCATGTTACAGATTCGAGTATTTGTTAAGTTTTGATGATTAATGATGGTGATTCTCGACTGGGATCGGAAATCCGGCGGCGGCCTGTTGGTTTATATATAACTATTTATCAGATTATTCACGAGTACGCAGCGGATCGATCCTATGATTTAACCTAACTAACCGGATAGAACATGTTTACCTTATGAGCTCGGATTGACTTGATCTCTTGGAGGATTTAATGCAAATCCCTCTACGATCGCACACACGACACACCAATGTTATGTGCTAGCACTTGATCACGAACCTTCTTCTTCAAGTTTTGGTCAAACCACAATTTCGAACTCAAGGGAATTAGAAACCCTAGCCGAAATTTAGAAGAGGAGAGGAGGAGGAGAGAATTAGGGTTTTGGATTTCTCTAATCACTTGGATTGAATCGTCATGAAAACCCTTAACCAAGGGGTTCTATTTATAGGGTTTAGATAACTTAGGGAACAAGATTAGGGCAACACAATTGAGCCCTATGAGGCTTACGAATTTCTAGAATTCGTACAAGGCCTTTGGGCCTCCACCAACTTGTTCCTTAATTAATCTAGTCCAATTCCCTTCTCTTTAATTAATAACTAATGGCCCGTTAACAATTAACTATTAGTTTTTAATTAATTCCTCTTTAATAATTCGTGATAAATATTAATTAACTATTAATTAATATTAATACATTTGGTGTCGAGACGTGTGACCCCGTAGGCTTAAATAATTTCCGGACATACGCTTACTATTACATGATCATATCCCTACAGCTCCCACTTGAGCTTGCAATAGTAAAGGTAATAACATTGGTTAGCGTCTAGCAACACGCCAATGCTCCCAGAAATATTTAAGTACAGCTTCTCAAAGTGTATTTAAATGGTTTAGTCATTTATTATCCCTTTGTTACCGACACCGTGTTAAATATGGATATGGATCAAAGTCATTCCATACTTTAACGATTCTGTTTCTCATTCTCACAACTAACTTAAGATTACCAAATTGCAAATCGAGACATCTCTAGATTTCATTTGGGCACGGCCATGCAAACATCTTAATTAGTCCAATGAGGGGCCCAGTGGTATCTGCTTCAGCACAAAACTGAAGGAACAAATCCTCTTGAATACACGTGTCAAGTCACATACTTCACTACACTTACTGAAAATAGCCCTTTTGTACTACCTTATTCAGGATAGTTAGACCTATATCAAGTAGGTGCAATCCATACATGCATGACCTGCTTGTATCTCAAGTCTAAGGATAAATAAAGCAACCATTTACGAATTTCACTTAATGACGCCGATCCATAAAGTGACAATTCGTTAGTGGGTCAGTCCAGTATGCATCCAATGAATACCATGTGAGTTTGGTGGGACCATCCTAACCAATCACTCAGATTTTGTCTTAGTTTAACTATGCTCCCACATAGTTAATTGACAATGGACAATTTAGAATACTTAGTAAGTATTCATGGATTAAACATGCAAATATAGGACACAACTTAACCATTAAATGAAATCAAACATATCAAGTACTTTATTTCATTATATAAATTGAAATTGTTTACATCCTTTATCCAAATACTGAAACATCAGACATACATGATTTAACTAGCTAATCTAAGTCCCATGCCCTTGGCATGCCTTTCAAGTTTTGGTCTCGATAGAGCTTTTGTGAAAAGATCAGCTAAGTTAATATCCGTGTGAACTTTGAGTAACTTTATTTCACCAAGTTCGATCTGCTCAC
>JBCNJP010000023.1:58355448-58372815 GCA_039602395.1 Deinandra increscens subsp. villosa
TTTAAGTAATAACCATGATATTTTTGCATGAAACTTCTAGTTATCTAATAACACATAAAAAACTTGGATTAATATTTTGGATCTTTCAAGAAACTAATTTTGATCCAAATTAGGGTTTCCCGGTTCGGCAAGAGGTTTTGATCCAATTAGGGTTTTCAATTTGGGCCGAAAACTAGGGTTTTCGATTTAGGCCAAATTAGGGTTTCCAATTTTTCGAAATTAGGGTTTAAGATTTTCGAAAATCAGGGTTTATAATTTTCGAAAATTAGGGTTTCCTAATTTTCGAAAATCAGGGTTTCCAAATCCTAATTTTCTGTTTTTACCAATTTACAAAACGATTTTCTAATTGTAAAAAAAAACTGATTTCTAATGGATCAAAAGCTAGAATCTTTATTGGGAAACATACCCCTAATACGAAATTAGGGTTAACCCCCTTCCAAGTTTTATACCCGGTAATTAATTAATTTCATAGGTGGCTCGTGATACCACTGTTGGTTTATATATAACTATTTATCAGATTATTCACGAGTACGCAGCGGATCGATCCTATGATTTAACCTAACTAATCGGATAGAACATGTTTACCTTATGAGCTCGGATTGACTTGATCTCTTGGAGGATTTAATGCAAATCCCTCTACGATCGCACATACGACACACCAATGTTATGTGCTAGCACTTGATCACGAACCTTCTTCTTCAAGTTTTGGTCAAACCATAATTTCGAACTCAAGGGAATTAGAAACCCTAGCCGAAATTTAGAAGAGGAGAGGAGGAGGAGATAATTAGGGTTTTGGATTTCTCTAATCACTTGGATTTTATCGTCATGAAAACCCTTAACCAAGGGGTTCTATTTATAGGGTTTAGATAACTTAGGGAACAAGATTAGGGCAACACAATTGAGCCCTATGAGGCTTACGAATTTCTAGAATTTGTACAAGGCCTTTGGGCCTCCACCAACTTGTTCCTTAATTAATCTAGTCCAATTCCCTTCTCTTTAATAAATGACTAATGGCCCGTTAACAATTAACTATTACTTTTTAATTAATTCCTCTTTAATAATTCGTGATAAATATTGATTAACTATTAATTAATATTAATACATTTGGTGTCGAGACGTGTGACCCAGTAGGCTTAAATAATTTCCGGACATATGCTTACTATTACATGATCATATCCCTACACGGCCATGGCCTCCGGCCGCCGGAACGTTATTGAATGATGATGATGATAGTATGTTTGAGGCTAGATTAGTGGCAGAGGTGTTTTGGGACTCATTTTATGCATTTTGATAAGGTGTGAGTCGACTCGGGTCAACAATCTGGTTAACAGGTTACGCGGGTCAAACACGGTCAAACCAGAAAACCAAACTTACAGTATTGTTCGTGACAAAAAATCTTGCAGAATAGACTACTTATTCATTGTTTTTGGTTTTGGGTCAAGAAAGTCAAAGAAAGTCAACCGGGTCAAACTCCGTCAATTCTGGTCAACGATTTTGAAGGGTCAAACGAGGTCAAATCTGAAAACTAATGTAAGATTATTCCTCGTGGAGGAATTGTACATGGAATGGACTACTCGTATGTGAAATTCGGATATGTGTAGCATTTTTTGGTTAACCGGGTTCGAGTCTAGGTACCGACCGGAAGGTATAACTGTGTCCATTATCTCATTATCGTTATGATGATATTATGTACACGTTGTGTGAGGAATGTTTTGTCAAATAGAAGTATTATTGTATATAAAACGACGATAACAAGAAATATATATATAAAGTGTTTATTACAATTTTATGTGATAAACTTATGGTTTCATAATCAACAAAATTGTGATCTTATGATAACAAAGCCTTGATTTTATATATGTTATGATTTTATATAAATCGAAATCAAACAAAGACGGAATATTTTATAAACATATAAGTTAACCGATCTTAGAGATTATATACATAAGCCGTGATTCTATTTAATAAAAACTATGATTTTATGCTATATAATGCTATGATCTCATGTGAGATAAAACTTATCATTTTATAAGTTTATATAAATAAAGGTATGACTTTCTGTTAATAAAGGTTATGATTTCATGTGAACAATAAGACGGATAAATATATACAAAACCTATGATTTTATGTGAAGTAATATTATGAATTATTATTAACAATTTATGATTTCATGTGAACTATAAGATGGATAAATATATATATATATATATATATATATATATATATATATATATAAAATCTATGATTTCATGTAAATAATATCAAGATTTTGTGAGAAATATGAACGAGTAAACTTATGCATAAAAACTAAGATTTTATGTGAAACGTAAATAGGTAAATCAATATCTAAAAGCTATGATTTTATGTAAATCATAAATAGATTGATATATACATAAGTTATGATTTTATATTACCCTTGAAGTATTATAAAACATAACCCGATCGAGACTCGAGTGATATCGTTTAATTTAGATAATCTGTCAAACAGGCCACACGACCGTATTGTCACTAAAGGCATACGACCGTGTTCGGCAGGAACTGTTTATTTAGAGATTGACAGATAAATTACGATCGTAACCGGGTTTAGGCCATACGACTGTATTGGGACATCCAGTTGTATTGGGACCTCAACCTACGGACGTATTATATCGTTTAAGGCACGGAGCACAACCGAGCCTAACCAGTATTATTACTGTGTTAAATTTAAGTGTACCTATACTTGTTTAGGTCAGTGGATTCTCCAAACTTAACATGACGTTAAGCTTTGTCTAGGCATTGCATCTGTGACATCTGTGGATTGTACGCAATCCTATCCGTATGACTTTGTATTCCGAAGACCTGTGAGTCCTCTAAATTCCCTCATGTTATTTAAGTGTTTGATATAATATTATGTTCTGATGTATCTGTTATATTTGTTATGAATATCTTGTCAAACACTGTGAGTTGGAATGCCCTGTGTGGGTCATTATATACTTTCTAGTCATTAAGGTTGAGACCACTAGACATATAAAGGATTATAGCAGTCGTTATAGTTGAACGATCCATATTCACCCGGATCCTCTAGTATTAGTTTACTAGGGGGAATATGTACTTATATGTTGAACTTAAAAATCTACTCGCAGAGGGTGTACGGCTACGCGCAACGTGCCCGTAGAGTATCTGAGTGTTGACCTTGGATGCGATCTGATATTTCATAACAGGCATATGTATTTGAAAACTGTTAATGTGATGATGGTAGTTAAGACTCACCAACAACGTTTGTTGTTGACTCCGTGTTGACTTATGTTGCAGGTAAGTGTGTGTAGGTGATGATGTATTTGTACAGGAATGTTGGGGGTACTAGTTGTGGCTATCTGTTAGAGCTTGTACAATTTAACTGATGTACGTCTGTTGTTTAGTACATGTTATGATTACAATTCCTTGATATATGTATCATTTGTTTGTTCAGTCCCAGGTCTATCCGGGACTACCGATTCCATTAGGTCGGCTATGAGGTGCTTAGTGCAACCTCGGTCATAGTCGATCTAAGGTTTCTCTGTGAGGACTGGACGTCCGTGTTTGTTCTATGTTTTATTCTGTTGTTAGTGCTTAGTGAACTGATACGGACAGCCGGTCCCACACCGTCCCCCGCACCTGGCAGGGGGCGGCGGAGGGGGGTGTTACAGGTTGGTATTAGAGCCAAAGGTTCCAGCAGATTGGAGTCTCTTAGATCCCCTAAGCTTGAGCCTGTAAGGACTCTGGGACTAAGCACGGTGCTAAGTCTGGGACTTAGGCGGAAGTCTGTGTATAGGGAGTAGTCAAGGTTTAGTGTAAGGTCGGTGGTAGTTTCAGCCTTGCAAACTGACATTTCTACCCACAGGTGCACTAAGACTCGGCGAACCCTAGTAGGCATATGAATGCTTGATAGTCATCTCATTTTGTTTAAGTGTCTAACTTAGGCGGAAGTTTGTGTTTTAGGGAGATATCAAAGGTAAAGTGTAAGGTCGGTAGTAGTTACAGGCTGCAGACTGCCATTGCTACCCACAGGTACACTGAGACTTGACGAACCCTAGCAGACACATGGATGCTGATAGTCTTCCCATTTGGTGTCCAAGTATTCCATTTTCCTTTTGTGTACAAAAGTGTAATAGGACACATCGTCCTTGTGTGAAATAGGGTACGGTACCCTAATTGTGCATCAGTATTACTTTGATTAAATCCTATGCTAATTATTCATCTTGAAACGTCATTTCACTTGATTTGTGTTGATTTCATTTCCCTTAGATTTCTTCCTTTTGTCATATTGTTTTCTCCAAGTTTATTTGTGTACGGATTTTTATGATGTACCTAGATCGAGGAAACTTAGGAGTCTAAGCATTTGCCTATATGATAGGATTCGTTTAGGATTCCGTGTGTTTTCGATTTCTACTCGTAGTCATAATACTACTCTGATTCTGATTCTGTGTGCTCCCGATGTGATATTCCAGGAGACTTGAAGAGTACCCCAACATTGATAAACGTGTTCCTTGAGACGTCGTGAAACGTGAAAGAAAACTGGTTCCACGTCATAGATGCATATTTTATTGCCTATTCAATACTACATGTGTTACTTGTTAATGTAGTGTTTCGGTTACCTCTTCAATCGATGTCGAAAACTTTTGCCAACAAGACTGTAGACAAAGGAGTGTAAACACTCATATAACTGGAATTATCTAACTAGGAACTCTTGGCGGAATGGACTAGGAGTAGTTAGATGAAGCGGATTGCAACTGAAGACCAAAATGATTAAGGTGGACGTAATAAAGATTTTCAAGACAAAGCGGAGCTTAACGGACGACAACTACCAACGATCACACGACGATGCTAATTATCTCTATTCAACATGGCGAAGCAAAAGGAGACAACAATTCATTCAAACGGCGACAAGATGTGAAGCAGCAGCAGAAGACGACGAATTCCTTTATTTCTTATTTACCTCTCCTTACGATGCGGTCGACATTATATGTACTAATGATTATTTTGAAATCTCTCTTGTGTAAAGTTGTTACTTTCAGATCATACCCGACTCGTGATCTGATCACTTTGTGCCATCAGCCTTGTGTAGTTAATGGGATTTCCAGTAGTCACATGACCATTGTGGATGACCTTATTAATTTGATTCTGCAGTGGTGGCACCATCGGTGAGAGTACCCTGCTTCTATCTTAATGTACGGTATTTTGATTCGTACTGTCTCCATACTTGTGTGAGTAATAGTTAAAGTGTAAAGGTATGGAAGCTGAGACAAGTAAGTGTCTATCATGGAGAATTATCACATAAGTAATGGTCACGTGATCTCAGGCGTTGAATCTGACATTAACTTCGTGCGTTTATATGATATGTGTGCTTGTATTCTAAATCCGGATGAAATCCTGGAGCTAATTGGTTGGCAGGGGACCATATGGCTAGTCTTCCTGACGGAGACGTGGATTGTTTGTAATTATAATTCTTCTTTTTAAATCTATTATTTAAACCAACAGGGTTTAAGGAATGTGACAACGACTGTCGTGATAGATTTAATTTTATGAAAGACATTTTGATATCGGTTCGTTCAATGATTCCGAGAAGGAGTCGTGGTGCGAGATAGCAAGGTCTAGTATTAAAATTACTACAGAGTGTGACCTAAGGATGAAAAATGTTTGGAACATTACCAGGAATGGTGAAGACAGGTTTTTGATGAAGCCATATGTTGGTGGCGATGTATAGAGTTATATAATGCCAGGTAAGAACGGTGGACATACTAGGATATACGAGAATAGCTATGTGTTTAAAATATGCGAGTATTGTTGCATGCTACCGAAGGGCATCGACCCAAAGGTTACAACTAGTGTATGAGAACGTGCACATTTTAGGTAAGGGTGCATTTATCATTATGTCCGAGGTGTGGTGGGATAGCTGCGGTAAGCCCTATATATAAACACCTTAGGCATAATGGTCTATGGCACTTGAATCAGAAAGTGTGGAAGGTAGGCATGGAGACCACATGTTTATGAGGACCGGTGTGCTCCCATTTATGCGAAGTCTGAGATATAATAAATAGATTAAACTGCCAAGTAAATGCGGAAAAGTTACCACTAGTATGGCAAGGATACATCATCGAGATTGATGTGAGTAAGTATAAACGCGATGGTTATGAACACGATCTAAAGATAGATCGATGGATTCATATAATGTGCAATTTGATTGATTATAACTATGAAGATGTGGTCATTTAACTAAGTGTGTGTTTGAATACGTGGAAGGTTTGAATATCCTATAATGGATTGAACCCTGCATTCAGAGTAAAGAACTCATTGGCCTAGACTATGTACATATGAAATGTAGAGACCTTTAGTGGTTATGAATTCCATTGTAGAATGTGTGAGCTAGTGTTGACGGCTATGACATAAGTCTGTTAGAGAAAATAGACTGGTAATTAGGAGTAATGTGATACTCCATGTGAACATTTACCCTGAACCATTGATACATGTCAAAAGGAGATTAGAGACGACACTCTAGAGAGTGTAGGCTAACGATATGTTGGTCCAGGTGGACTAGATTGAACTTATGAGTTCGTGAGATTGATAAACTTAACACATACCATGGATATATATATATTTTAACCTTTTGCTGAACGCAAAGGAGGGGAGAGACAGAAACATTATTTGGTTTTATATACCCATATTGCCTAATCAATCCGACTAGGACTTGTGTTCCACTAGTTACCCCAATAATCTCTTCTGGTTTCATGTGGTCGTGACTGGATATTCTAAGCAAGACGTAATGTCCTTTGTGAACTAAACCTTGTATAGGTATGTACGGGTAAATTTCGGCACGTGTATATCAATCATGTGAGCAAAGATTGTGTGTTCCAGAGAAGGACCCATAGAAATAACTATGAGTAGCTTTGAAAGATATGGAATTGACACGATAATGGTGCATTTGGGACAAACTATGAGGTATTTATGTTCGATGTCAGGTTGTATATTTGTGATGCATGACTTTTTGTGATTGGATCCTTTAGGCTGGGGATGATTGATCGTCCATAATGGTTTAATTTAGCGAGGTGTATGATGCCCTTGGCTAGTGTAACTGGTTTGCTTATAATGAAAGATCGAATTTGGGGAAGACATCTTGTGTCGCCATTAATGGTGAAGTCAGATTATGCACTTTACTTAGAAAGTTGAGTATCTTGATAACCGATTAACCCGAAACTGTGGTGGGATATGAGTGTGAGCATATTGAAATTGATTAGTAGTATAGACTACTTACTGAATTCCGAGAACCTCATGTGGTTATAGTATTTGTATATCTGATTATCTCTGAATATTGTGATTATCGTAATGATGAAGACCTTTGACAAACGCTTTAAGTATCCTTGGGAACTGGTGATCTTGATAGATTGGATCGAATCGGTGAGTCCATGTGATTGACATTTAGTCAAGAGGACTCTTCTGTGTTTCCATGAATGGAACTGTAATAATAAGCTATGAGTAGCTTGGTATGACTAGGATACTGTGAAGTTGGCATGTCGGTCCGTATGGTATGAAACCTATTGCAATACCTTGATGCGTTATCATTTCGTATATTTTGTTGTGTATTGTGCTACACAACTTATGTGCTAGACCTAAGTTAGGTCCCATGAAATCCTGCAACTTCTCTTCGGAGAATCTGATAATGAGAAAGACTCGTCAAATTTGTGACTTGTCGCAACTATAGGAATCGGTTACTAGGTCAGATTATCAGTAAACCTATGGAGGTAAGGCTGATTAATTCCGCATGTTTCACCAAGTGGGGGTGATGGGAAAAGAATGCTGATCGGGAAGTGACTGGTGGTTCTTATGGTTTGATGTAAGAGAAATTCCTTCTGGTAACACTACAGAGTGGTGATTAAGTCCGTGTGATAGTGAAATCACTTAAGGGTATATCGGATGTTCGTGGCATCATCACAAGAACGGTAATCGTATTGCAATTAGTTGCGATTATAGTACGATAAACGGGACGCCGTATCAAGACCGGGTGATAGCCAATACCACATGATGAATTATCGGTACGAACTGTCAAGTATCAAGTGATAGTAAGTCCACGCTAACGGCATGTAAGTCCACTGGATAGTAACATCATTGGAAGACATCATGGGCCACGTGGTGGCACTAGTAAGATAGATGTCCCTAGGAGAACATCTTGTGTGATGTGATCCACAAACGTTTGGATACTCCCCGTCCTGGTAGGTAGGGCGAATTTTGGGACGAAATTCATTTAAGGAGGGGAGGATGTAACATCTCGTTAATTCTGGTAAATCGTGGGGATTTTTTTTATATATATAAATGAACTAGACTCGGTAAGCCCAGTTAGGCCCGTTAGGCCCATTAAAAGAATTGTGGCCCATCAGAGGCCCAATCAATATACTCGAGGTCCGGATAATTCGTTATAAGTATTATAACGATTCTTTTATGAAATACAAGGTGTTGCAGAACGAGAAACAATGAAATCAGTAAACGGGACTATTACGCGATATTAACCGAAAAAGACATATATAATTATTTGAGATGGTTTTACCGACATATGGAGTTATAAATACTTTCTGAGTGTTTACGGAGAATTACAGTCGAGAGGATATATTCGGTTCACAAATCGAGGTTAAACTGACACGCGTCGTATACGCGTTATATACCGTAAGTTTAACCGAACAATCATTAAATATATTTAAGTTGACGTTTTAAGTATTCCGAGTCTATTTACGAGGCTTTTATAATATTTCAGTCACTCGGGATTTATTGTGAATTATTTACGGGACATTCAGTATTTAACGTGATCGGATATCACGGTATAATACCAGTTTATTTAAAAATTGTACTACAATTGACTAGTTGACCTAAGTACTAAAGTGTAGTACTATTTTTTTTTATGTACAAACAACACATATACACACACATTGTGTGAAGAGAATATAGAAAGAAAGAAAGAGAGCTGTGAGGCTCTCCTCCCTCTCTCCGACCACCATAACCCGGCAGCCACGACGAGGGACCGGCCGGTCTCCGACCAGGGCCGGCGGCGACCGTCTGGCCTCCACCAACCCTCTCGCTACTCTCTCTCTCTCCCCTGTTATCTCTTGATCGGCGCAACAATAAGCAAGGGCAGCCGCTAGCGGCGGCTAGGGTTCCGCCGTGAAGGTGGCGGCGGCGGTCTCCCTGTGCGCACCGGCAACGACCAGTTTTCCGAGCTCCTACCTTCTCTAGCTGTCTGATTCTCTCTCTGATCCGAACAGAAACAGCCGCAAGAGGCGGCTAGGGTTCCGCCTAGCGGCGGCGGTGACCCCCTCTTCGCGTTTTTTCGGCGGCAGCGACGGTAAGGGCTTTAACCCTTACATTCTTTTGATATTTTAGTTTTTAGTCATCCTAAAACCCCGGATCTATTCATACATGTTACAGATTCGAGTATTTGTTAAGTTTTGATGATTAATGATGGTGATTCTCGACTGGGAACGGAAATCCGGCGGCGACCATGGCCTCCGGGCGCCGGAACGGTATTGAATGATGATGATGATAGTATGTTTGAGGCTAGATTAGTGGCAGAGGTGTTTTGGGACTCATTTTATGCATTTTGATAAGGTGTGAGTCAACTCGGTATCGAGTCAACCAAGTCGACTCGGGTCAACAATCTGGTCAACGAGGTTTCGCGGGTCAAACGCGGTCAAACCAGAAAACCAAACTTACAGTATTGTTCATGACGAAAAATCTTGCAGAATAGACTACTTATTCATTATTTTTGGTTTCGGGTCAAGAAAGTCAAAGAAAGTCAACCGGGTCAAACCCCGTCAATTCTGGTCAACGATTTTGAAGGGTCAAACGAGGTCATATCTGAAAACTAATGTCAATTATTCCTCGTGGCGGAATTCTACATGGAATGGACTACTCGTATGTCAAATTCGGATATGTGTAGCATTTTTCGGTTAACCGGGTTCGAGTCTGCGTACCGACCGGAAGGTATAACTGTGCCCGTTATCTCATTATCGTTATGATGATATTATGTACACGTAGTGTGAGGAACGTTTTGTCAAATAGAAGTATTATTGTAAATAAAACGATGATAACAAGAAATATATATATAAAGTGTTTATTACAATTTTATGTGATAAACTTATGGTTTCATAATCAACAAAATTATGATCTTATGATAACAAAGCCTTGATTTTATATATGTTATGATTTTATATAAATCGAAATCAAACAAAGACGGAATATTTTATAAACATATAAGTTAACCGATCTTAGAGATTATATACATAAGCCGTGATTCTATGTAATAAAAACTATGATTTTATGCTACATAATGCTATGATCTCATGTGAGATAAAACTTATCATTTTATTATTTACATGAAATCATAGATTATATATATATATATATATATATATATATATATATATATATATATATATATATCCATCTTATAGCTCACATGAAATCATAAATTGTTAATAATAATTCATGATATTACTTCACATAAAATCATAGGTTTTGTATATATTTATCCGTCTTATATTTCACATAAAATCATAACCTTTATTAACAGAAACTCATACCTTTATTTGTATAAATTTACATAAAATGATAAGTTTTATCTCATATGAGATCATAGCATTATATAGCATAAAATCATTGTTTTTATTACATAGACGGATAAATATATACAAAACCTATGATTTTATGTGAAGTAATATTATGAATTATTATTAACAATTTATGATTTCATGTGAACTATAAGATGGATAAATATATATATATATAATCTATGATTTCATGTAAATAATATCAAGATTTTGTGAGAAATATGAACGAGTAAACTTATGCATAAAATCTATGATTTTATGTGAAACGTAAATAGATAAATCTATATCTAAAAGCTATGATTTTATGTAAATCATAAATAGATTGATATCTATTACTATATATAATACATATTGCCCTAAAGGACATTTTCGTCATGAAAAATGCTTAATCCTTAAGACGCGTACAACTCATCTAGCATTAAGTACAAGTATCTATAACAACACATTTACACCCTTCTTAACCTTAAACCCTTCTGAGCTTACTTTTTAGGGTTATTGTGGTCATTTACTCTAAATTCTCAAATGTATACACGCTGGCTTTCCCTGCACCCTCGATCCTCCCTTCAGACGCGTGCTTTCCCTGCACCTCGATCCTCCCTCTCACGCTTCTCCAGCCATCTCTCTTCTTCGATTGGCAAACCCTTCACTGTGAGATTTCAATGATGGTTGATTGTAAGGCCACGATTAGAATTGGGATTCAAATTGAAGGCGCCCAATACCGATTTTAGACTCTATAAATTCGACAGTTTATCCTCCATTACGTTACACCAATTACCCCTATATGTGAAGCTCTCGGCACCGATTACGCATATTTGTGGAACTCCGTTCGAATCTCTCTTTTTTGCTCTTTGATCTTGATGAATCTCGACAGTGATTCCCTTACAACATTTGACATGTATGTGTTGGATTAGGTGTCTAAGCCTATAACTATAATTAATAGCAGCACAGTCCTTTTGGGTTGCCCTCGAGACTCAGTAAATGGAGAATTAATTAAAGGGAGAAAGTAATAGTTTTGTTAATTATTATAGTTTAATAATTAACTAGATAAAAACTATGTGGGAGGTTAATTAACAGTTTGTTAATTGAAAGGGATAAATAATAATTAATCAATAGTTGGTTAAATTAGGAAAGGATTGTATCCCACATTGGCATTTTCGAAAATCCCTTGTGGCAAGGGAATTTCGAAAATCTTGAGCCAATCCCACATTGGTGGAATTACAAAGTGAGGAGGTTATCCAAGGCTATAAATAGGGGCCTTGAGATCTCATTCCAATTTGCACAAAAGGGTTGAGTATTCCCCATTCTCTTTCTCCCTCCTTTGTGGTTTAACCAAATTCGATTTTGGACTAACCACTTCTAGTTTAATATTCTCCCTTTGGAGTTCTTGGGTGTGATCCCATTAGAGGCACGACGCTTGTGGTGCTAGCTTCCCGACATCGAAGGGGTTTGTTTAGTTGTTTACTATAACAACTAAAAGGTATGTAACTCTGTCTAATTTATTTACTTGGGTATTTATTTTTCGCAATAGACTAGGGTTTATTATTTGTTCTTAGTTGTAGGTTCAATAGAGAAAACATAGATCCTGGTTTTAGGTTGCATGCACCCTTAAGAGTTTAAGTATGCTTGTAGTGCCTGAAACCCATCAGTATGTTCGTTTTCTTTAATTTCTTACATTTTATCATATAGGAGAATTAGGGTTTTAGTTTGATTCGTGTGTTCGCAGGGCTCAACTGGGTTCATTTATACAACTGGGTTCGTTTTCTTTAATTTCTTACATTTTATCATATAGGAGAATTAGGGTTTCTTTAATTTCTTACATTTGACATGTATGTTCGTTTTCTTTAATTTCTCATTATGGCTATCTTCTTTGTCATTGATATTCTTTGCCCCAAATAGCTGAAATGAGAATTATTTGCAGGAATTTAGTAGCATGAAAAGGGGCTGAGATGGTTTTGAAGATGTCACAGGTACATCTTGATTCAAGAATACTTTTGTCTAATCTGTATTGTGGCCTTACTTTTTATTTTTAATCATGTAATGGTGCTTTAAAAGTGCATATAAACTATGACCTGTATGTTCTTTTATAACTATTTTGGGTAATTTAGTATGGAGCTGCAAAAGGTCTTCAAAGAACCAGATTAGTAGGATGTTATTTTAGAACTGTTTTGGGTGATTTAGTATGGGGCTGCAAACTGTTTTGAAATGTAATGGTGCTTTAAGAGTGTTTTAAACATTAACTGGATTAAGCTCTCATATTGTTCAAGATTAAAGTATAGTAGCTTTTTATAGGGTAAAGGTATGTTATTTCTAAACGATGACATACTTATTGACTTCTTGACCACTTTGTATTAACATAATGGTTGAGTTTTAATATATTACATGTTTGACCTGTTCATTACTTTACCTTTTCTACTTTATAATAGCACAATGGCCATGCTAATCTAAGTGGTAAGGAATCTCTTGAGAATGTGTCAAATGAGTTCATATTTAATATTTTAACTTAGTTTTTAATACATAAATGGACACTTCCATTTAACATTCGTTGTGTATTGGTATTGTTTCAGTATAATAAATGAAGTTATAAATGTAACTTCAATATTCGTTGTCATTAGTTTTGCAATATTCATATAATAAGGCCTTATTTTCAAAGAAATAGAGAAGGGTTTAACTATTTTAAAGACAAATATTTAGAAGTGATGTGCCATCACTTTAATAACAGAAGTCAAGTAATTATGTCAGATAATAAAGTGATATATGTTCCCAAAAGAAAGCAGTACAGTATTGACAAACAAAGGATTCTGAAATGGGTTGATTATCATAGATTCTGTTATTCCTATGACATTGATGTCTTCTTTTCTTCTGATAGCATAGTTTTATGAATATATATTTGAAGCATATGGAGGCAGAGGTTTCTACCTGCACCATGCCTTACAAGAAAGTCACATGAACAGATATGCAACTTACTGCATGTAGGATCGTTATTAGTTATGAATAAACTAAAACTAAGCCCTTTACTTGCAAATATAACCCTGCGGAATTAAAGTTATATTTCACTTTACTTAAGCGTTATTAAGCTCTTGTATAATGTAAATGCTTGATTTGCAGAATAGTAAAGACAACGAAATATCGAATATTCGGCACTATTTGCATTAACTCAAAGCTACACTATTACAAGTGATGACCGTATTTATAAACTAAGAGATTACATGCTATATATAGTGCTGATGAGATCAAGGACAGCCATTGATCTCATGCGATCTAATCTAGACCGTAAACATAAAAGTCAAATACAAACTACCAAAAGAATAAACATCGACAATCGGAATGACTTGCGTGTTGGCAGCAACAATCTACTTTAGGATAGCGGCTTGAATCAGATTTAGAAGCATACGAGAAGCTTTTGCAGGATTCGACTTCTGAAAAGACTTCACAGGAAAAGTCAGGTTGAACTCTTTATCTGGTAGATAAACGAGTTCACCCGGAATATTCACTAAGTAACAAAACTACTTCTTTCCGCTTGAACTGCCTGTTCCGCTTGAAGTGTGAATTCCGCTTCAACTTCAACTTCAGCCGGAACTAGTAAAATTGGCATTTCAGCCGGAAATCTTCCAAGCTCTATTTTCCTTACAATCTCCCCCTAAGCTGATGCTGTCAAATTATTCATTGTCTTCAATGTTTATCTTCAAAACTGACTTGTACCCAAAAAATTTCTTCTCCACAACCTACTTGGCAGAAGATCCGATGCTGGCATCAAGATTTTGAGAAAGCTCTTTGGTGTTTGTTTTGGTCACCTTTACATGTTTAATTGAATCCCAGTCCGTTTCGTTCCATTCTTCTTGAACAGAAATGGACTCATGGATTGTAAAGGTGCCATCAGCTCTATGAACATAGAAGAGCTTCTCCTCTTCTTCCCAGATGATAAATTTGATCTCACTGGTAGGCTCTTCTTCTTCTCCTGCTGATTCATCATCTAAATTGCTTCGATAAAGCATTCCACATTCCAGCACAGAAGGCTCAATTAAAAGCCTTAACATGTGCTCCGCTCTTGAAGGGTTCATAATTTCTCTGAGCTTTAGAATGATGTCAATCATTTGCTGCAGGGTGAGTTGGGAAGTTGCCTTGCGAGCATTTACCACCTGAGTTATGCCGCTGACCATGGTGAAGGTGAAATCAAGTGTGGCTTCATCCACTGTCCAACTAGCAATTCTTCTTTTGCTGGGAGGGCCTCTTCTCATTTGCTCTTGATTTCTTTTATTTCTGGCATGCATCAACTTTCTCTTCTTAATTTCCCTCTCTTCATCAGAATTACCAGCAGATTCTTGCACAATAGGCCTTTTGCCTTTGGCAGAAGATGAAGAGGGACCTGGTTGAGTTTCAGTAGGTTTGGTGGTGGTGGTGGAAGAAGGTTCTCTTATGGTGAGTGGAGGTAGGGTGGTTTTTGGAGGTGGTTCATTGGTTTCAGGAGTTGGGCTTGATGGTGGAGTAGGTGGAAAGATGTCAGAGAAGTCCATAGTTGGTGGAGGCTTCTTCTTGAAGGGAGTGATGGGTGTGAAGTTGTCTGATCTAAACTTAGGATTGGCAAGTTTAGCAGCAAGCTTCTTGGGGATATGTGGAGGTTTGTAAGGTATGATTGGAAGTGACTGTAGAATGGATGAAGCTGTTGTAGGCATTGGGTTTGGATTGTATATAAATGAAGGTGGAGGTGGTATATCTGCAATATCATCAATTTCAGGTTTAACATTAGCAGTTATTGTACCTGAGACCAGCTCTGATGGTGAAGGCATCACCAGGTTAGGATTGACAGCAGCAATTTCTCCTTTTAGCTCATAAAATACTTTGTCAATCAAGCTGCAAAGTCCTCTAACCTGCATCTGAGCTAGCTCTTCCTCTTTCTTCAAATTTCTAATCACAAGAGCCCTCTTAATCTTTTTCAACAGATGGTAATTTTCATCATTCTTTACCAGCTTGGTAGGCAATTGAGAGGCAATAGAAATTAACCTCTGCCTGTTAGCTTCAGACATTGTATCCAAATCATAATCCTTTAACCTCCAGTTGAAAGACCTGGTCTTTGCTTCTTCAAGAAGGTTTTCAAACACATTGTTTTGCATGTATAGATCAAATTCTTGTTGGAGCTCTCTGGCTATTCTCTCATCCTCAGCAACCCTTCTGGCATCTTCAACCATTTTCACTATAGCCTCAGCTTCAGGAGTTTGAGTTACCTGTTGAAGGGTTCTAGCTATATCAGCTTGAACAAGTTCCTCAGTTAGAACTGTCTCTGAACTCCTTAAGGCTATCACTGATCTAGCCACATCCTCAGCTTCTTCATTTCTTTGCTCTTCCGGTTGAACCACAGGTGTTTCAACAGTCCCAAATATTGAGGAGCTAGGACCTTGAACATCCACCTGGGTTGGAATTTGTTGTTCCGGTTGAGCATTCAGATCTCCTTCATCTGGAACTACCGGTTGAACTTCCGGTTGAAGTTCCGCTTGAACATCCGCTTGAACCAGTAATTGACCATCAGTCACCACCTGAGGTTGGGTGACTTCAGGTTCTTTATCAGTTATCTCCAGTACCTCAGTTCCTTCATCTTCACCAATCAAGCTCTCTCCTTCTCCTTCAGTCATAGTACCAACTGCTGCAGTTGCAGTACTTTCTTCCATATCAGCTGCTGCCTTGCTGGTGGAGGCAATGTTACCTACAACATGATCACTGGCTCTTTCAGCCAGAAAAATAACATCTGTCAGAAGTGTTGTGATCATGTTGATGTGCTCAGGGAGAGCACCAGCAATCAGCATGGACGACTGAACAAGCTCGGTGAGGTTGGGGTCCTCAAAAGGAGAAATAGCAATCAGTTGACTGCACTTCATATTCACCCAACTCTCTTCAACAGAAAAAGGCTCTATGCCAATCTTTTAGCAAGCTGTGGATCTTACTTCGGCTGGTATCCTTTCTACCTCTTCGATTTCAGTGATAACAGGTTTTGACAGTAACTTCTCCCCCAATTTGACAGTATCAGCTTCATCAGTTGCAATAACTTCTTCAGCATCTCTGGTAGGGTTTGAAGGACCTGCTGCAGTTGGAGTAGGATTAGCCTGAACCAATTTGGCAACAGTTGAGTTAAGAGCTTCAACCTGTGCTTGTAGAGAAAGGTACAGTTTTGTCAATTCTGGTAGTGTAAGACTATCCTCAACTGGCTTTTTGCCAGTATCCTTGGAAATAACCAAACTATCAATCCTAGATTGATCAGCATTGGTACCCATGGCTTCTTGGCACCTGTGATTCTCTTCTGCTGTTTCAACAACCCTTGGTTCCAATGAAGGACTTCCGGGTGCTGATTCAGAGAAGATTGCCGTAGATTGGGTCTTATTGATGTTACTGCTGACACCAAGCTCCAGTTGGGATACTTGGGTAGCAGCAGCCCTTTCTACATGAATCTCTTCAGAACTCCTGAGATTCACCTCCGGTGAGGAGTGGGGTTGTGTAAGGATCAAATAAACCCTCACGCGATATCTTGACTAGAGAAACCGTGCGGAATCCGGTTTTCACTAGTTGATTCAAGAACAAATCAGAAAGTAATAATCGAAAAGTATAAGTAACAAAGAAACACAAACCGATTGGTTGAAAACACTTTATTGCTCACTGATTGTTGATTACACCTTGATCGAAATTCTCTAGGGAGAATTTCGATTACACCTTGATCACCACAAAGGACTAGCAACCTCTACAAAACATAACATAACCCTATTTATAGCTAAAGGGT
>JBCNJP010000023.1:58373315-58406175 GCA_039602395.1 Deinandra increscens subsp. villosa
TTCACAATAATAAGTCATGTATTTAAATCACATTGCACATAAAGACAATCAATGATGAACACATAACACATATGGACGGGTTCGGTGATCAACCAAAGGTCGTGGACGTATTCGGCCTAGTTATGCATTAGCTACTAAGTTAACACTTATAACGTAACTAACGGATTTGTCTAACGGAAGTTAACCTTGAAATTCTCGGGTGTCACATCATTCCCCTGAAATTGGAATTTTCGTCCCGAAAATTATTCTTGTGTCGTAGCGTTCGCAGCATCAGCTGTCGTCGTTGCTGTCGTCGCTGGGGAAAGAAAGCAAAAAGTTTTAGGGTTGTCACATATGATGTACGTGGTTGGTGATAACTATGAATTTGTTCTTGATCTTTATGTAAATCCCATACAAGTGGAAGCCCAATCTGGTGACCGTGAAGCCCAACCCGCTTTCTTAAGGGCCAATGTGAGCCCAATTAGGTCCAACACTAGTTCCCATGAGAACAATACTATTGGGTCAGGTGATGAGTCCGAAGACAGTGAGTATGTGGTTGATAAAGAGGAAGAGGTAGTAGATGAATTTGAACTTGAGGACTTTTGTATTGATAAATATGACAGTTTTGATGAAGAATGGAAGTCTTCAGTGGTTGCCATAGAGAAGGTGCATAAGAACGAGAAGTTGAAACAAAAAGAGTTGGTGCAATCAATATTTGGAAAACAAGATCTTGGTTTTAAGCCTGAAGTAGCTAAAGTTGGTGAAGGTGACTCTGATGTAAACGTGAGGGTGATGTAAATTACAAAAGCTGTGAAGACCCTGATGGTGATGTGAACTCACCTGGTGATAGTGATGATGATGATATAAGAGGCCATAAGTATAAGATTGAAGTTCCAGTTGTTACCAGTAAGTGTAAGTGGATAGTTGGTACCGGGTTTCCTACAAGAGATGATTTCAAAGAGGCTGTTAGAATGTATGCAGTTGCTAATGGTATGGATCTGTCAGTTTGTATAAGTGACAAGAAGGAGGCAATGCAGACTTGGTGTTAAATGTGTAAGTGGTTGTCCCTTTAGAGTATATCTCTCATTTCATGAAACGAAATCTTGTTTTATGCTTAAATGTGTTAAAACTGAACATACCTGCAAAAAACATGACCAAAAATAAGCAACTAGCTTCAGAATTTGTTGCAAATTAGTTCTTACCAATTTTTAAATCTAGACCCCATTGGCCAGCAAAGGAAATTCAGGATGCAGTTAAAGAAAACTTTAAACTTTTTATAGGGAAATGGTTTGCCTATAGAGCTAATAACTCACCAAAAACTTCATGGGTCAATGAAAGAACATTATAGCAAATTAGGTTCATATCTGGAGTTTTTGAAACATGAAAATCCAACTTCTACATTTAAGTTAGTAACAGTCCTAGCCTCTTACCATGGATATGATGTTGGGTTACGACAGTGGTATACGGGTGCCTGGTGACGTTAAAAAAACTTGTACATTTATTTAAACATTACCGACCGGGCGTTAGTAAATCAGAGACTAAGCGAATTAACAAGTAATTCGGAACACATCGGAATAAACTAATTTAAGTGAATAAACGTGTAAACCCTAAAATTGTCGTAATCGTGTCAACAGGATCACGATCACCACATCTCACAAACACCAATAGCACGTTAAAACTGAACACGATAATAATTATGATAACATGATCGAATTAAATGACTAATCTAAAAGCGAGTTTTAGATATATCTGAGCGGTGTTCCAACAAATGTTAAAGACATCGCGGGGAAACGAGATGTCGCTAGGGTTTCACGGAAAAACTTGATCCAACCGTTCGGATCTAAAATTCGTGTATCGTGTATCTCATCCGATTGACTCGTCGCTTACTGTAGGATCACAATCTGATTACAGAGTTTTAACCAATTACAAGATTTTACTTATGAATAAACCAGGCAAAAACAAGTTAATTCTTATGCTCTGTTTTGAGTAAAAGAAGATGAGATCGAATGCAAATCAAGCATAACATTGATATGAATAAAACTGGCACTATACTATAACTTGATGATTCGAAGTACATATATGAGTGATTTACACACACTTGAGATTAACATATTACAAGTGTCTATTTATAGTGCCTAAGGAATCAAGGAGAGCCCTTGATTCCTCTAACGAACATTTAGACCGTCGAGTAAAGATACATGAACTAGAATAATATTAAACGAACATTTAGAGTGTCAGAAAGAAGAGCGGAAAAAATAGGATCAGATATGTCAGAGACAAGTGGAGGTAGTCAAGTTGTTGTTCGAGATAACTAGCCTTACTGAGGTAACTTGAGTTATCTCGGGCGCATCCACTATTTGAGGTAAAACTGTGTTCCCGAGATAAAATGCCTTCCAAGATAACTATGAGTTATCTCGGGCAGTTTGTTCTTCGGACATAACTAATCTCGGGTCTTCTATTCCTTCATAGATAACTTATCTTTAGCTGATCAATATCATTTCTTCATGAGAAATAATTCCTTACAATCTCCCCCTAAGATGTTGCTTCCAAAATCTTTCGAATAACTTACTAAATGTACAAAAACGGTCTTCAAAATATTTCAAAAACACCAGTAATCTTCAATAAAACTGATTTCTTCTGCTATTCATTTGGTTTTCTCCCCATGTCAAACCGGAACAGCCTGTTTGTGAGCATGCACTCCAATGTTGTCCTTTTATCAGCATCATTCCATTTAGCTGGAGTGATCTCCCTGTGTCTTGTGAATGGACCATCTGCTCGATGTATTATGTATGGGTCATCAACAAGATCCAGTTCTACATATGTGACAGGGCAGTGGGACTTCATAGGTTTAGCAGAAGAGGTTTCCCTTTCAGATGTGTCAAAGTACATCCTTATTTTCAGCATCAAGAACTGCACTTGAGCACTTAGTCTTTTACCATCACCAACCGTATATTTCACATCATCAAGCTCTAGATCAAATAGGTTCATGAGAGCTTCATCACTGATGAACCTCATAGTTTCATTGGTGCTTGTGGTGAACAGATAGATGTTTATGTCTTCATCAATTTTCCAGGAGAGGATTCTTCTTCTTTCAGCATGCAGATTTTCAAGTTTTTTCTCATATTAAGATGATTTAGAACCCGAGGAAACAACTTGAGATATTTTTCTTTTTTCCATTGTTTTCTTTCTCCTTGAAGTACCTGTCATTGGGTTTGGTGGATTCACAGGGTTTGCAGTTTAGTGGGTGTTGAGGATTATGGTAAGTAGGTGGTTGTGTGATGGGATGAGTTGATTTTTGGACTGAAGGAGGTTGATATGATACAGTTGCGGGTTTTGGTGTGGGTTTGATGAGAGGTTCAATGGGTGTGAAATTTTCAACGCTAAATTTTGGTGGGATGGGTGTGATTGGTTTTGGCCTTTTGGTGGGTGGCTTTCTGGTTTGAGGTCTATTTCCCTAGATGGGTTTCTTTTGGTAGGAATGGTGGATGCTTGTGTAGTAGTAGGCGGAGTAGAGGGTGTATTGCCAAGAAGTTAGTCAATCAGACTCATAGGTTTAGAAGAAAGAGAAGGTGTACCTGAGAAAGCTCCTAGAGGCCAAGGAATTCTTGTTCTTTCAGATATCCTAGATTCCACTTTTATTATCTCATCATACCTATCTCTTAATGTATTCAAAGAACAAGGATTTACCGAGTTCCTGTCTTCTCCTAAGACCTCTATGAAGTACTTCTTGAGAGCTCTTGTCCCCTCTTGTTTTGTGAGAGGAGCTTTAGCAATTTTCTGTGTCTCTTTAGTCTTCACCCTTTCATGAATGGCATTGTCAGCTTCAAATTTTTGGTTTAACTTGAGATTGCCTTCTTCTTCTACTACCATAGACATTAGTTCACATAAATCATTAGCAGAGGTTAGACTAATTTCATTAGGAGTGACCCATCCTCTAGCTAAGATTATTTCTCTCCAACTTTTCAAGAGTTCCCAGTTGCCATCATTTGCAGCTAGCCTAATCTTTTCCTTTTATTTATTTATAGCAATGTTTGCTTCATTAGGAAAAATTTGATGCCTCTTCTATTTGGTTTGTTCTAGTTTCTTCTTTCTTTCTTCCATAAACCTTCTTTTTGCTTCTTTTATTATATCAAAAACAACTTCATTGTTTTGATAAATTTGTAGGTTATCCTGAAGTGCAAATGACTCTGCCATGTATCTCTCCAACAGATGTATCTTTTACATTAGGAGCTATCAAATCTCTGTAATTTTTCAGAACTTCTTCTGTTTGGTCATCAGCAATGTCCATATCAATTTTGTACACATCTTCAGTGGGATTAGGAACACCTTGGAGATTTTCTATATTTTCAGTAGTGCCTTCTTTCAAGACACTTTCAACCTCTTCTTCATCTTTCTTTCCATCATCATCATCATCATTATTATCTTCATCCATCACTTCTGTCTCAGCATCTAGGTCAACTCCTTCTTCTTCAGCAATTGCCTACATTTCAAGGGTGATGAAGTCTCTCTTTATGACTCTTTGAATTTCCCTAATAGAAGCCGGAAGAGCTCCTGCAGCTATCATGGTAAAGAGAAATAGTTCGCTCAGGTTATCTTGTTGTGGGGCTACTGCAAGGATGACAGCTATTGAGACCGTCTTCCATGCTTCTTCTATTATAAAAAGGCTCTCTTCCCACATATTTGAATAACTTCAATCTAACCTCTTTTGGCACTCTTGTGTACCAGTCATTTTCTGTAAAGTCTTCGTCTTTGTGGGCCTTATACCCCTCCATTTTGGTAACATCATCTTTCTTTATGCCAAGTTCTTGTGGTGGATAGGTGGCTTTAGACTTTGAGTCCTCATCTCTGGTAATTCCTTCATGTGCCGAAGTTGACTGCTGCTGCTTAACTTTCTTTAATTCTTCAGCCTGCAGTTTCACAATGTGTGAAAGCAAAGTGTGTTGTATTTGTAAACTATGGTACAAAACCATTAAATCATTTAGTGAGAGCTTGCTCTCCACTAGTTTGAAGCCAGTATCCTTGAGCATAGATGGACCATCAAGCCTGGCTTAATTCTCTCCGTCACCCTGGTTTTCTTGGCTCCTGGGATTCCCAAACACACCTTCATTTACCTCGAGCACCAGTGAAGGCACCTTTAGGTCAGAAGATGGCCTAGTTGCCATGAATTGGGTCTTATTGATGTGACCACTGTCCATAGGTTCCCGTAGGGAACTAAGTGTAGCGGCAACCCTTTTCACATCAGCCATGTCTATACTCCTATGGTTGAACTCCTTACCAAAGTGGGGTTGGGGTGAGTTTTCTTTGAAGCTCTTCAACACATCTCTTGCAAACAAGGTTTCTGGAGATGGTGTATCATAAGAGTTATAGAAAATGTCATCACCTTCACTTTGAAGTGTAAATTGGCTTGGTCTTGTTGGAGTTTTACTAGTGAATGAGGTAAGTACATTTAAACCTATAGTGTCATCTCCTTTTGGAGAATCACCTTTTGTGTGGCTATCACTTTTGGCTCTTTTTCGCCTAGGAGCTTTGTCCTTGGCAGGGCTTGAAGCTTGGGTGGCTATGGGTTGTGTAACACCCCAACCGACGGCGGAATTTACGTCGGGGCGCTAAGATTGTCCAGATGCTCACAACACTAATTAAAGGTTGAAATATTAAATCATGCCATATTTCAAATCAACCATCAAACATAAATCCATACAACATCCAAGTTAAACAAAGTTCGAACATAGCATACGAGTTCTAGTTTTATTTAAGTAGGTCTACTAAAGTCCCATGCGTTCCTAAGTGACGATATCATAATCAAGCATCAACACCTGCAACATGTGAAAAACAAAGGTCAATTACAAAAGTTGGTGAGTAATCATAGGTTTAGTAATGTCATAATATAAAACATGCGTTCTACGAGACTAAGTGCAAATCGAGTATAATAACATCATGAAATTGAGCATATATGGGTGTATGATCCAAACCTGACCATAAGGTTTTCAATCACGAGGCGCCACACGCGAGGCAGGCCAAGTGGGCTTGTCAAGCCAATAGATCTATTACCGTTAACCCGGCTTTTTACAGTTAATGTCACACGAGGTCGTTCTAGAGGTCGTTCATAATCATAACACATCGAGCACATAGAGTTATCATGCAAGATTAACACATAATCGTTCATAGAATACGCATGTAGTTTTTAGAGAAAAACCGTTCTAGGGTTTGTTCATTGGTACATGTTGCACCCCAAAATAAATAAATAAAAATGGGGCTATGAAACTCACCTGATGGTGAAGCAAACGAATCAGAAACTGAGATGGCGGCGCGAAATCAAACCCGGAGATCACCTTAACGATCGAACGTGGTAGTGTAACACCGACAAATCAATAATAAATAAATAAGTAATCAATTATATAAAACAAGCGACTCAAACGACACAAAGGGTATGATCGGATCCGTGACTTGTTGGAGTATTAATTAAATAATAATGTATGAATATAAAACTTCAAGTGGTCAAACCTAAATCTAGGTTAAATATTTAATAAAATAATTATTTATTCGACTAAAAACTTTACGACGTCTCAAACTTGATTATTTTCTATAAAATCATTCATACCATAATAAGACCCCAAAAATTAATTAGGGGCTGATCTAAACACATAGATGGGCCATATAAAATTTCAAGTCTTGATTCAAACGTTAACCCAACAATTTACCCAAAATGAATTATTTTTAATCACAAATTTTCTAGTTAAAACAAATCTCAAATCATAATCAACTAAGGTTATTCTTTTGCATACACATCTTCCTTAACATGATATTTTAATAATCTATGGTCTAACAATCTAGATCTAAGTATTTCATAACATCTAAACCACCATGGATCTATGGATCCAAATATATATATATCTTTATTTTTCAAGAAAAAACCCATCAATAATACTTATATCTAAACAAAACCCTATATCTAAAGGTGAGATGATGATTTTTACTAGATCTAAACCTAGATCTACATTCAAGTTCAAGGTTTTCATCCATATAAACAAGATTAAGATAGAGGTAGTCAAGAAACCCTAAGATCTATGTAGATCTAAGAAGAAAAATTAGGAAAAAGTGAGTTTTTATCATAAAAATCAAGTCTTTGGGTCACAAATCCTAGATCTAACAAGTAAGATGATCCCACATGTTTAAACATGCATAAAAATGGGATCTTTATTCAGCCATATCAAGAACTAAGTTGATCTATCAAGATCTAGTCAAGAAATCCATAAAAGGTTTATAAAATTTGTTGAAAACTAATAAAAATCAAATCTTTTTATGTAAAATCACTAGATCTATGATCCAAGATCTAGATCTAGGTTTAAAAAGTGATAAAGGATGGATCTTGACTAAATCTTGAAGAGAAAAGAAGAGGGTAGAAGTTAGAATGGAGAAAAACGCACCAAAACCGCAAAAACGACTTGATTCGGTACTAGTTTTCTTCAAACTTGAGCCCCAAATCCTCCAAGACCTTAATCCTTAGCCTCTCCAGCCGTTTTAGGGTTCAAATGGTGATTAGAATGGAAGGAATGACGGCTGGACGAGTTTATGGGGCTTAAATAGGCGGATTTTTAGGGCAAAAAACGATCAGCCCGTTTTTTGGTCGGTGGGCGTTACGCGCCAGATCCCCCTGGACCCGTCGCGATACGCGGTGCCCATCAGGGGTGACCGCGTATCGTTTTGCTTCTCGTTTTCGCGTCTTGACTCCGTTTTAACCCCCGTTTTCACCCAAATTCTTCATTTTAAGTCTATTTTCATGACAACCACATTTAATCCACTCAATTTGATATATTATATGACCCATAATGATTATCGTTTGATAAATTAACACACGAAATGTATTTTTGGTCGGTTTTGTCGTTTTTATCGATTTTAACCAATTCACCAACGTTTTGCGATCCGATCAAGTGTGTGATGACTCATGACTTAGTAAATGATCCAATGACTCATAAAAATGCTAAAATTGATATACGAACTCAAAAATGTGATCTCCCGGTTAGAAATCGAAATCGCGCGGGATTTACCGGACTTACACCGTTTTCGTTCTAGACCTTGAATTCACACCAAACTTCACTTGTATTCACTTGTATGCTTAACTAGTATCACACCCAAGTGTTATACATGTTTAGATTCATCAAATCCCCGATTAGAACGTAATTAGCGACGTGTCCGCGTAAAATCCAAAATAAGGGCAAATCAATCCAATAACCAATATAATGAACCAAATCACACTAAATGAGGTATAAATCATCATAGAAAAACATAAATCTTCATTGGATTATCGATCACGGGGTTTATTACGGAAATCGGGTCGAATCTGACAAATCGGAAAATCCGAAATGTTACAGTCTCCCCTACTTTTGGAAATTTCGTCCCGAAATTAAGAAACAACATAAGAGAAACAAACTAGGCGAACAGTTGCGGGTATTTAGCTTTCATCTATTCCTCACGCTCCCAAGTGAACTCCGGTCCACGCTTGGACTCCCAACGAACCTTAACAATCGGGATGCGGCTACGCTTGAGTTTCTTGACTTCTCGGTCCATGATTTCAACGGGTCTCTCAACAAAATGCAAAGACTCGTCAATCCGGATATCCTCAAGTGGAACTTGAAGATTCTCATCAGCCAAACATTTGCGAAGGTTCAAAACATGGAATGTAGGGTGAACATTTGCCAGCTCAGGAGGAAGATCAAGTACATAGGCCATCTTACCGACTTTCTCAAGAATTTTGAACGGACCGACAAAGCGAGGTGCTAGTTTCCCCTTTTTACCAAATCGGAAGACGCCTTTCCAAGGAGATACCTTTAGGAGGACAAGGTCGCCCTCTTCAAACTCAAGGGGTCTACGTCGTTTATCAGCATAACTTTCGTGACGACTTCTAGCAGCAAGGAGATGATTACGAATCTGGGAGATTTTATCAGTCGTTTCCTGAATCAACTCAGGACCGGTGATTTGAGATTCACCAAACTCGGACCAACAAATAGGGGAATGACATTTGCGACCATAAAGAGCCTCGAATGGAGCCATTCCGATGCTAGAATGGTAACTATTGTTATAGGAGAACTCGATCAAGGGCAAAAATGAACTCCAACTCCCACCATAATCAATGACACATGCTCGAAGCATGTCCTCAAGAGTCTGAATGGTGCGCTCAGATTGACCATCAGTCTGGGGATGGTAAGCAGTGCTGTAATCTAGCTGAGTCCCTAAAGAAGCATGGAGGGACTGCCAGAAATGCGACATAAAACGAGTATCACGATCAGAGATAATACTCAAAGGAGTGCCATGGCGGCACACAATCTCTTTAAGGAAGATTTGAGCTAATATCGGGGTCCATCGGTTTCCATGATTGGGAGGAAATGAGCAGACTTGGTTAAACGATCAACGATAACCCATATAGTATCACACCCCTTAGAAGTTCGCGGAAGTTTTGTAATGAAGTCCATTGCGATGTTCTCCCACTTCCAAACAGGAATCAAAGGCTGCTCAAGTGGACCGGCAGGTCGCTGGTGCTCGGCTTTGACTTTGGAACAAGTTAGACACTTTGCCACGTAGAGTGCTATGTCTTTCTTCATGCCAGGCCACCAATAGAGCTTACGCAAATCAAGATACATCTTATCGGATCCAGGATGAATGGAATAACGAGACTTATGCGCCTCGTTCATGATAATAGCCCGAAGATCGTCTCGATCGGGAATCCAGATACGACCCAAGAAATAAAGAAGACCATCAGACTTGGTCTCAAATTGAAGCTCGGCACCACAAGATAATTCATTATGCAAATTACCCTCATTAACAGATGCACACTGAGCTATCAGAACGCGAGCTTTGAGATCGGTCATATGATGAGAACTCTGAAATAGAATTAGCTTGAGATGCTCTTTTCGACTTAGAGCATCGGCCACGACATTCGCCTTTCCAGGATGATAACGAATCTCGCAGTCGTAGTCATTTAAGAGCTCGATCCATCGACGCTGGCGCATGTTGAGGTCCCTCTGATCGAATATATGTTGGAGGCTTTTGTGATCGGTATAAACCACGCACTCGGTACCGTAAAGGTAATGTCTCCAGATTTTTAGAGCAAACACGACCGCACCAAGCTCAAGATCGTGCGTCGTGTAATTCTTTTCATGCTTCTTAAGCTGCCTCGATCCGTACGCGATTACTTTTCCCCGTTGCATGAGAACACAACCAAGGCCTTGATGGGATGCGTCGCAATATACCACAAAGTCATCCGTCCCATCAGGGAGCGTGAGAATAGGAGCCTCACACAACATCTGCTTAAGTGTCTGTAAAGCGCTTTCTTGAGCAGGACCCCATTCAAATGGTTGACTTTTCTGAGTCAAGGCAGTAAGAGGCACAGCTATGCGAGAGAAATTAGCGATAAAGCGCCGATAATAGCCCGCTAAACCAAGGAACGAGCGGACTTCGGTAGGTGTAGTCGGGGTACACCAACTCTTAACGGCTTCGATCTTGGCAGGATCGACATGAATACCCTTGTCGTTGACGATGTGTCCCAAAAATTGTACCTCCTTAAGCCAAAATTCACATTTGGAGAATTTGGCGTAAAGTTGTTCTTTCTTTAGGAGTTCAAGTACAAGGTGTAGGTGCGTCTCATGCTCGACCTTGGACTTCGAGTAGATCAAAATATCGTCAATGAAGACGATAAAAAATTTATCAAGGTAGGGTTTACAAACACGATTCATGAGGTCCATGAATATAGCAGGAGCGTTTGTCAACCCGAAAGGCATAACAGTAAACTCATAGTGGCCATAGCGAGTGCGGAAGGCGGTTTTGTGAACATCCTCCTCTGCGACTCGAAGCTGATGATAACCGGAACGAAGATCGATTTTTGAAAAACAAGTGGCACCCTGAAGCTGATCGAAAAGATCATCAATACGAGGCAGAGGATAGCGATTCTTGATCGTAAGTTTATTGAGCTCACGATAATCAATGCACATGCGAAGGGAGCCATCCTTTTTCTTAACAAACAGAATAGGTGCTCCCCAAGGAGAAGAACTCGGACGAATGAACCCTTTATCAGAAAGCTCTTGGAGTTGTTTAGCCAACTCTTGCATTTTCGAGGGTGCAAGGCGATAAGGCGACTTCGCAACAGGAGTGGCACCCGGAACAAGATCAATACGGAAGTCCACTTGGCGAACGGGAGGAAGACCCGCTATATCATCGGGAAACACCTCAGGAAAGTCTCGCACGACCGGGATGTCTTCAATTCCCAGTTCTTTGTCTCGAACTTCCATAATATGAGCCAGGAATGCCGGATAATCCTTGCGTAAGTACTTACGGGCCTTAGTACATGACATTAGCTTAAGCCCACCAGATGGTTTATCGCCATGGATCAACAAAAACTGACCATCCGGACGAGGAATGCGAATGATTTTATCGAAACAAACGAGCTCCGCACGATTTTGAGACAACCAATCCATACCAATGATGACATCGAAACTCCCGAGAGGCATAGGAATGAGATCGATAGGAAAAATATGACCCTTGAAGTCCAACTTGCAATCACGAATCACAGAGTCCAGATCGATTGGTTTGCCATCCGCAATTTCAACAGATAGGGGCGAATCAAGCATAATACGGGGAGAAGCAAGTAAAGGCTCAAACTCTAATGATACAAAGCTACGATCGGCTCCAGAATCAAATAATACAGATGCATAACGATTATTGATAAGGAACGTACCATTGACCACCTCCTGGTTTGCCTGTGCCTGGTAGTATTGACCAACCAAGTTAGCGTCAACGGTAATAAATGATGAAGATTAATAAGATAAAAGGGATAAATCAATTTCGAACCTGATTTGCATTGATGTTGAAGGCACGAGCAGGGGCACCACGGGCAGCATTAGCAGCAAGCTGATTTACCACAGCGAGGGCGGGGCATGCATTGCGAAGGTGAGTAGTGGACCCACAATTGTAGCAAGCCCTAACTTGAACCTGAACATTTGGGGCTTGGGCTATCATGGGCTGAGCAGGATACTGGGCCAATGGCTGGGCTCGTATAGGTAGGCGACAAGCATGAGTGAGGTGACCAAACCTACCACAATTAGTACACTGCCAGCAAGGGACATGAGTAGGGTGATGGCGGGTGCACCGAGTACAAAGTGGATGAGTCCCGGTATACGGCTTCTTGGCAGGAGGAGCAGGAATAGCAGGTGCAGTCGGTGCTGCAGGAGTGGCGGTAACAGCAAAGTTTCGGCCCTTACGCTTCTTTTTGTTACTTTTACCAGCAGAAGACTCGGTTTTAAATTCTTTCTCGACCGCGGGCTCGGTCTTTTCAGTGCTCAACTCCTTCTTTGAATTCCTCCTTTTTAGCCTACCCGCCTTGACATGATTATCAGTCAGACGGGCAGCGAGACGGACAACGCTGTCAAGAGTCGTAGGGTTGCTGGCCCAGATAGAATCCTGTATCTCCTCAGGCAACCCACCAGCATAAGCTTCAATAGCCCGAATCTCAGGCTCAACGATTTCAGGCACCAAGATTTTCAGTTCGTAGAAACGGTCGGTATACTCCTGATTTTCCCCGCTGTATTGCTTCTGTGCCCGAAATTCATCCTCAAGTTTCTTTAATTCGCTGCGTGGACAGTATTTTTCCCTCATGATTTCCTTGAGTTCATCCCAAGATAAAGTTAGGGCTTCATCCGACCCACGGATTCTTTTCTCCCCATTCCACCAAGTAAGGGCTTTTTCAATCAGGGTGCTGGTGGCACGAGTGACTTTCAGCTCATCAGGACAGTCACTGTTGATAAAAGTGTTCTCCATTCCCTCAAACCATTGAAGTAGCCCAATAGGACCCTCGGTGCCTTTGAATTTAGGAGGGTTACATGAGTTGAAGTGCTTGAAGGTACAAGCTGAAGCAGCAGCAGTATGGGCAGGGTTGGCATTTAGGCCCTGCTGAATCTGAACCACGATGTTGGGGAGGACCTCGGCCATTTGTTTCGCGATAACCGAGGCCATTTTCCGGCCGCTATCGCCCTTACGGCGCCCTTTGAAATGAATCGACATTCTGAGAAGGAAAGGAAACAAGGATTAGGGATTAGATGGTGATGTGATCGATAAACAAATTTAGAGCTCATGTTGTTTTGAACACAAATATATGTATATACGTATGTGTATGTGTGCGTGTTAGTGATTTGTGTCGTGTTACTCGGATCAACATAGTTCCAAAAATCATTTTAAATAAAATCGCGCGAAAATCACAAAGTCGAGTATTTGAGATAAATCGTATCGGAGTGGTTCTCACCTCTCGATTGGGAGGCTACAACCGTGACTAATCGGTTTCGGGCCCTAATGGTAAAACATGCTTTGGCCTAATAGGTTTCAACACTCTCATCGGGGCGTCCCAGGTGAGCGTCCGGGCCCAATGGTTGATAGGGCTTATATGCAACGCTTTTCTCGACAGAGACCCCAACTACCGGCGTATCCACCCTTCCAGTTACTACATGTTTACCACTAGAACCCTAATTCCGACGAGAATTGAAAATCGAGAAAACACATTTTTCCTAAATGGTACGTAAGGCACCATTTTCTAAAGAAAAGGCTAGGAAGCCTTAGTGATTGGTGTATGTGTGTGTGACCAATGAGACTCGAGGCATTGATTGAAAATAGGCACAATTAAGAGCATATAATGGACAATTAATTTTAACTAAGCATGCAAGGCATGAGGTTCTCATGCAGGACGCCTAAGGCAATAGTCTAGGTCAAGCCGTTTCTAATAACCTAGATCCCTATAGCCGTGGCTCTGATACCAATCTGTAACACCCCAACCGACGGCGGAATTTACGTCGGGGCGCTAAGATTGTCCAGATGCTCACAACACTAATTAAAGGTTGAAATATTAAATCATGCCATATTTCAAATCAACCATCAAACATAAATCCATACAACATCCAAGTTAAACAAAGTTCGAACATAGCATACGAGTTCTAGTTTTATTTAAGTAGGTCTACTAAAGTCCCATGCGTTCCTAAGTGACGATATCATAATCAAGCATCAACACCTGCAACATGTGAAAAACAAAGGTCAACTACAAAAGTTGGTGAGTAATCATAGGTTTAGTAATGTCATAATATAAAACATGCGTTCAACGAGACTAAGTGCAAATCGAGTATAATAACATCATGAAATTGAGCATATATGGGTGTATGATCCAAACCTGACCATAAGGTTTTCAATCACGAGGCGCCACACGCGAGGCAGGCCAAGTGGGCTTGTCAAGCCAATAGATCTATTACCGTTAACCCGGCTTTTTACAGTTAATGTCACACGAGGTCGTTCTAGAGGTCGTTCATAATCATAACACATCGAGCACATAGAGTTATCATGCAAGATTAACACATAATCGTTCATAGAATACGCATGTAGTTTTTAGAGAAAAACCGTTCTAGGGTTTGTTCATTGGTACATGTTGCACCCCAAAATAAATAAATAAAAATGGGGCTATGAAACTCACCTGATGGTGAAGCAAACGAATCAGAAACTGAGATGGCGGCGCGAAATCAAACCCGGAGATCACCTTAACGATCGAACGTGGTAGTGTAACACCGACAAATCAATAATAAATAAATAAGTAATCAATTATATAAAACAAGCGACTCAAACGACACAAAGGGTATGATCGGATCCGTGACTTGTTGGAGTATTAATTAAATAATAATGTATGAATATAAAACTTCAAGTGGTCAAACCTAAATCTAGGTTAAATATTTAATAAAATAATTATTTATTCGACTAAAAACTTTACGACGTCTCAAACTTGATTATTTTCTATAAAATCATTCATACCATAATAAGACCCCAAAAATTAATTAGGGGCTGATCTAAACACATAGATGGGCCATATAAAATTTCAAGTCTTGATTCAAACGTTAACCCAACAATTTACCCAAAATGAATTATTTTTAATCACAAATTTTCTAGTTAAAACAAATCTCAAATCATAATCAACTAAGGTTATTCTTTTGCATACACATCTTCCTTAACATGATATTTTAATAATCTATGGTCTAACAATCTAGATCTAAGTATTTCATAACATCTAAACCACCATGGATCTATGGATCCAAATATATATATATATCTTTATTTTTCAAGAAAAAACCCATCAATAATACTTATATCTAAACAAAACCCTATATCTAAAGGTGAGATGATGATTTTTACTAGATCTAAACCTAGATCTACATTCAAGTTCAAGGTTTTCATCCATATAAACAAGATTAAGATAGAGGTAGTCAAGAAACCCTAAGATCTATGTAGATCTAAGAAGAAAAATTAGGAAAAAGTGAGTTTTTATCATAAAAATCAAGTCTTTGGGTCACAAATCCTAGATCTAACAAGTAAGATGATCCCACATGTTTAAACATGCATAAAAATGGGATCTTTATTCAGCCATATCAAGAACTAAGTTGATCTATCAAGATCTAGTCAAGAAATCCATAAAAGGTTTATAAAATTTGTTGAAAACTAATAAAAATCAAATCTTTTTATGTAAAATCACTAGATCTATGATCCAAGATCTAGATCTAGGTTTAAAAAGTGATAAAGGATGGATCTTGACTAAATCTTGAAGAGAAAAGAAGAGGGTAGAAGTTAGAATGGAGAAAAACGCACCAAAACCGCAAAAACGACTTGATTCGGTACTAGTTTTCTTCAAACTTGAGCCCCAAATCCTCCAAGACCTTAATCCTTAGCCTCTCCAGCCGTTTTAGGGTTCAAATGGTGATTAGAATGGAAGGAATGACGGCTGGACGAGTTTATGGGGCTTAAATAGGCGGATTTTTAGGGCAAAAAACGATCAGCCCGTTTTTTGGTCGGTGGGCGTTACGCGCCAGATCCCCCTGGACCCGTCGCGATACGCGGCGCCCATCAGGGGTGACCGCGTATCGTTTTGCTTCTCGTTTTCGCGTCTTGACTCCGTTTTAACCCCCGTTTTCACCCAAATTCTTCATTTTAAGTCTATTTTCATGACAACCACATTTAATCCACTGAATTTGATATATTATATGACCCATAATGATTATCGTTTGATAAATTAACACACGAAATGTATTTTTGGTCGGTTTTGTCGTTTTTATCGATTTTAACCAATTCACCAACGTTTTGCGATCCGATCAAGTGTGTGATGACTCATGACTTAGTAAATGATCCAATGACTCATAAAAATGCTAAAATTGATATACGAACTCAAAAATGTGATCTCCCGGTTAGAAATCGAAATCGCGCGGGATTTACCGGACTTACACCGTTTTCGTTCTAGACCTTGAATTCACACCAAACTTCACTTGTACTCACTTGTATGCTTAACTAGTATCACACCCAAGTGTTATACATGTTTAGATTGATCAAATCCCCGATTAGAACGTAATTAGCGACGTGTCCGCGTAAAATCCAAAATAAGGGCAAATCAATCCAATAACCAATATAATGAACCAAATCACACTAAATGAGGTATAAATCATCATAGAAAAACATAACTCTTCATTGGATTATCGATCACGGGGTTTATTACGGAAATCGGGTCGAATCTGACAAATCGGAAAATCCGAAATGTTACAGGTTGCATAGGTGTAGACCTTGCACCCTCTATTTTAGGATTTTCTGGATCATTTGTAGGGGATGAAATGGCTGAAATATTAACATATTTTGACTATCTCTTCCTCTTTTTGAGTGGTAAACGTTTCGAAGAGGAAGGAATTATAGTTGGGGCTCAACCTCTGCTGGTATCACAGGGTTGTCAACTGGAGCATGAGACTCAGGATTTACCTGTGGTTGCACAATTGGTGCACCCACTAGAGGTCTAGGCACATGTATGGGATGGTCAGTGTCCCTGCCTGCATAGCCTTTGTTCTTTTCATTACTAGATGGATATGAAAAAAACTTTTCATTTGAGACCCTTAATTGGTAAAGTTTGTTTGAGGTTTTCCTAGTTGATATTAATCCTTTTAGAATGTGTTGCAAAAATCTGGGATACATGTGGAAGAAATGAACATTGTTTGGTTTTAAATTATCCACCATCCCATTTAACACCATTCTAGAGAAATTAAAGTTTAGACCTTGTACCAAGCCACATGAAAATTTGAGGCTTGTACTGAAGAGAGTTCATCAACACTTTTCTTTGAGGATAGATTTGCCAGAATCACATGTGCCAGAAACCTCCATTTGAATGGCAGTTGTTATTTCTTATGTTTCTTATGAGATCCTCCATAGCCCACAACCCTTAAGGTTACAAGATATTCAGAGGATCGCACATCCTTGAAGCCTCCTAAGTAATTGTTACCTCATGACCTTGAACAGTCGAGTGTACTTCAAATACTCCAACATCATTCTTTGTTCTTGATGCATTTCGCCAGAATTCAGTTATCACTTCTTCGTAAATATTTGGGTAAATTGTAAGAGCATAGCATCAGGTGCAGGAGTAGTTACAACATAAGCCTTTACGGCTTCAGAGGCTTTCTCAGGGAGGTCAAAGGATTTCTTCCTCTTACCATCACGGTCGCGTTTTCGTTTGCGGTACACAGGAAACCAGCCCCTGTGTGGAAAGTGTAACCTGCACCATACCCTGGACTGCAGCAATGTGTATTGCAAAGGCTGCAAGGCAAAGGTCACATTCACCGTGATTGTCCGAACCGTTCAAACAAGACGCACCCCATTGGAACCTGCTTCGAGTGTGGCAGCACTGGCCACTTCAGGAATGAATGCCCAAAGCTCAAATGAGAACCCGCCAGAGGAAGAGCCTTCGTGCTCAATGCTGCTGAAGCTCGTCAGGATCCCCACATCGTAACGGGTACGTTCTTACTCAATAATCATTTTGCTTCCGTTCTATTCGACACTGGTGCCGACAAAAGCTTTGTATCTAGTGAGTTTAGAAACTATCTTAACGTCACGCCAACTAGATTAGATACTAAGTACATAGTTGAACTAGCCGATGGTAAACAAATCGAAACGGAAGAATCCTTTTCAAACCGCTCTTTGAACTTATCCGGTCATCCCTTCTCAATCGATCTATTGCCAGTACAATTAGGAAGTTTCAACGTAGTCGTTGGAATGGATTGGTTGACTAAGAATCGTGACGACAAAGTTCTGACAATCCAAGGAGATCGTAGTGGAACTAAGCTAGACATCATCTCGTGCATGAAAGCCCAGAAGTTTATGCGCAAAGGCTACCCTGCCCTCTTAGCTCACATTACCGCTAGTCAATCCGAAGAAAAGAAGCTAAAGGACGTTCCTATTGTACAAGACTAGCCTGAAGTCTTTCCCGATGACCTTCCAGGCTTGCCACCCTCTAGGCAAGTAGAATTCCACATTGATCTGGTACCCGGAGCTACACCCGTTGCAAAAGCCCCTTATCGTTTAGCCCCGTCTGAAATGAAAGAATTGTCTAATCAGTTGCAAGAACTACTTGACAAAGGCTTTATCAGACCCAGTTTCTCTCCTTGGGGCGCTCCCGTGCTATTCATCAAAAAGAAGGATGGATCTTTCCGGATGTGTATCGACTACCGCGAGTTGAACAAGCTTACCGTAAAGAACCGATATCCAGTCCCTCGAATCGACGACCTGTTCGATCAGTTACAAGGTTCCAGTTAGTATTCGAAAATCAATCTTCGTTCTGGATATCATCAACTACGAGTTCGTGAAGAAGACATTGCGAAAACTGCCTTTCGTACGCGCTATGGACACTACGAATTTCTCGTTATGCCCTTCGGACTAACCAACGCGCCTACCGTCTTCATGGATTTGATGAATCGTGTCTGCAAACCGTACCTCGATAAATGCATTATCGTTTTCATTGACGATATCTTGATCTATTCGCGTAGCAAGGACGAACACGAGAAGCACCTGAAGCTTATTCTGGAACTGTTGAAGAATGAGAAGTTGTACGCCAAATTTTCAAAATGCGAATTCTGGTTACGAGAAGTGCATTTCCTAGGCCACGTAATCAACGCAGCTGGAATCCACGTGGATCCCACAAAAATTGAAGCTATCAAGGATTGGAGTCCGCTTACCAACCCTTCCGAGATACGACAATTTCTTGGACTCGCCGGTTATTACCGAAGATTTATCGAAAACTTCTCCAGAATAGCCCAGCCATTGACCACCTTAACGCAAAAGGACAAGAAATTCGTTTGAGATCACAAAGCCGAACAAGCTTTTCAGACACTAAAGCAAAAGCTGTGTAACGCACCCATACTATCCTTACCAGAAGGATGTGAAGATTTCTGTGTTTACTGCGATGCCTCACACCAAGGTTTAGGCTGTGTCTTAATGCAACGAGACAAAGTCATTGCTTACGCTTCACGACAGCTAAAAGTTCACGAGAAGAACTACACTACTCACGATTTGGAACTTGGAGCCGTCATCTTCGCCCTTAAGATTTGGAGACACTATCTCTACAGTACTGAATGCAAAGTTTATACTGACCACAAGAGTCTTCAACACATCTTAGACCAGAAAGAGTTGAACATGAGACAACGTCGATGGATTGAACTGCTCAGGGACTATGACTGTAAGATCTTGTACCATCCTGGAAAGGCCAACGTCGTTGCTGATGCCTTGAGCAGGAAGGAACGAGTCAAACCCCTTCATGTTAAATCTCTTGCCATGACCGTTCATACCGGACTCGCCACTCAGGTTTTGGCAGCACAAGCTGAAGCTTTGAAAGACGTAAACATCCGAGACGAAAGTCTCCGTGGCATGGATCAACACCTTGAAACCAAGCCTGATGGATTGCGGTATTTCGTTAATCGTCTGTGGATACCCGTCTATGGAGATCTCAAGAGTCTAGTTCTTGATGAAGCCCATAAAACCCGATATTCCATTCACCCCGGAGCCGATAAGATGTACCACGATCTGCGTATGTTATATTGGTGGCCGAACATGAAAGCTGAAATCGCTAAGTACGTTGGTAAATGCTTAACTTGCGCCAAAGTTAAGGCCGAGCATCAGAAACCTTCCGGATTACTCGTCCAACCCATCATCCCCGAGTGGAAATGGCAATGCATTGCCATGGACTTTATCACCAAGTTACCCAAGAGCCGCAAGGGTAACGATTCCATTTGGGTAATTGTCGATCGTTTGACAAAATCTGCTCATTTCCTCGCCATGAAGGAGAAAGATTCGGTACAACATTTAACAAAGATGTACATGAAGGAAATATTCTCTCGACATGGAGCCCCGATTTCTATCATATCCGACAGAGATGGTCGTTTTACCTCTCATTTCTGGATATCTTTGAACAAAGCCATTGGTACTCGCCTTGATATGAGTACGGCTTACCATCCACAAACTGACGGTCAAAGCGAACGAACGATTCAAAGCCTCGAAGATATGTTGCGTGCCTGTGTCATTGATTTTGGTAACAACTGGGATGAACATCTGCCATTGTGCGAATTCTCGTACAACAACAGTTACCACACTAGCATCCAGTATGCACCTTTCGAGGCATTGTACGGAAGAAAGTGCCGATCACCTATCTGTTGGTTCGAAGTTGGTGACAGCCAACTGACAGGCCCAGAATTCGTGATAGAAACCACCGAAAGAATCACACAAATTCGCGACCGCTTGAAAGCCGCTCGTGATCGCCAGAAGTCATATGCTGATAACCGTCGTAATCCCTTATCCTTCGCAAAAGGCGATAAAGTATTACTGAAAGTATCCCCGTGGAAAGGCGTCATACGTTTTGGCAAACGTGGCAAGTTAAATCCTCGCTACATAGGTCCATTCGAAATCATTGAAACAGTAGGACCCGTCGCGTACCGATTACTTCTGCCGCTCGAGCTTAGTAACGTTCATAATGTATTTCACGTCAGTAATCTGAAGAAGTGTCTTGCCGAAGAAGACATTACAGTTCCCCTCGATGAGATACACTTGGATGAATCCCTACAATTCGTTGAAGAACCAGTCGAGATCGTCGACCGCGCAGTCAAGAAATTGAAGCATAGACGCATACCTCTCGTTAAATTTCGTTGGAACTCCCGCCGTGGTTCTGAATTCACATGTGAACGCGAAGACCAGTTTCGCGCCAAGTATCCCCATCTCTTTCCTGTAGCAGCCGCTTAGCCATGATGACAAGCTGAATTTCGGGACGAAATTCTCCCAAATAGGGGAGGATGTGACAACCCGTAAGTTTCCAAGGACTTAAAACGATAATATATACTTATGTGTTAACTGTGTTACGTAACTGTTTACTTGCAACATGCCAATTTTATCATAATTACATTCATTTACATTAGGAATATAGCCTTGACGTAGCCTTAGTTCATGTTGTAAACAATAATTGAACATGATGACTTCTTTGCACGAAATGGTCGCTGGAATTTCAATAATAATAAAGCGACTAACCGAACCCATTTATCAAACTTACCAAACTATGTGGTAAACGTTAAACATGATCCCATCATCTTGTGGATTTATCAATATTTTCATTATCATTTTACGTTCATCAAACTTTAATTCATTTTATCAACCTTCGTCATTTTATGACACACATTTCATATATATAACTTATATAAACAATTTCATAACCAAGTAACAATGTGTTTAGACGACGACAACGAAACGAGACTTGTGATCCATTCCTTACGTGAACCTCAATATATTTTACGTTCAAAACGATTTATAAATCCTTATTAACGTTCACGACAATTGTATTTTGACATGCATGCAATATATATATACATGCAACGTAGATTTTCAAAATGTAAACCCTTGTAATATTTTTAGTTCACATAAGTTATCATTTCATTATTTTTTTAAACGTCGTGGATAACTATTTTTATAAAACATTCGTTACACTCGATTCGATTAATCTTTCATTCATTCCTTTGCGTTTAACCAACCCGCCACCCTACTCCCTTCCTCCTCGTGACCCGACCACCTCACGGGATCGAACCCGCGATCCCCTCCTTCAAATCGGTTCCCAACCGAACCAAACCACCACCATTCCCTTTCCAACTAGTTAGTTATCTACATGTACTTGCATTGACCTCCTTTTATGCCATTCAAATCAAAGGTAGACAAGTTCTTGCACCCTACAAATCCACTTTGCAACTCTAGCCAAAAGTTGTCTCAAGTGGAACCAAAACTATGGACCAATGGTCACTAGTTTCCCACCACTTTGAACCCACTTTCCCTCTCAAACATTGCAGCCATGTTTCATCCATTCTTCACACATAAAACACAAGATTACTTGCCCCTTGACCCTCCTTGGTGAGCTAGTGAACCGTCCAAGCAAAGGGACTCGAACCCGTCCCCTTTCTCTTTCTCTTTTCGGCTCACATACAACACACAAACACATAACCCTTAACCTTTTATTTAACTTAACCATTCACTAGATATTTACCAACACAAGACCCAAACACTCTCTACTCTTTCTCCATATCTCTAACCGTCACTCTCTCTCTCTCTCGGTTCTAGTTGGACCGAAACCCCCCCCCCCCCACACACAAACTAAAACACTTCCTTTTCTCATTTAACTCTCACACTTATTCACCTTTTAGATAATCTAACTTCATTCATCACACTCATCACTCAAGAACTTCTCTCTTTGCTCCTCCTTCTCTCTAAAACCGTAAGCCCTCTCTCTCTCTACTCTCTCTCTAAATTTCTTAAACAATCTCTTATACTCTTGACATTTCATGGTGCTAGGAAGCAAGAACACTCAAGAGTAACCATCATCATCATCATTTTCAGCCATCATCACCCTCCAACAAGGTTTCATCTTCATTTCGTCTAGTTAAATCTTGTCCTAACAAGTATTCTTAGTTCTTTTGTTTAACTAGAACACTCCATTAGCAAGTCTTGACTCACAATATTGTTGTCTAAACACCATTTTGAACTATAAAAGTCTACTTACTTGTATTTAACTTCATGTTTCACCATAGATCTTGCCACTAGAAACTCATGATAGTATTTACTTACATTATTATGTTCAAGATTTAGTTTGGTTAGACTTTTACACAAGTATTTGCTTAGGTTGCCATTTTTAGACTATAACTTTGTATTTATCATGTGTTATGTGTAGATCTTGTAACTTTGGACCCCTACATGCCTATGACACGTTTTTAAACCTTTAATATAGTCAAAATATGATATATTGGACTTTAGGAAGATTACTAGTGCTTAAACTCACCATAGCAAACTTTTACATGCAAAAGTCCACTTTAAAAACCCTAGAAATTGCTTTTCACTAAAGATCCGTTTAGACCAGAAACTTTAGACTTTTAAACAGTAGGTTGTGATGGTTAAGGTGAACCTAAGACATGACCAAAAGATCCCTTTATAAATTGCTTGAATTTGGGCACAAACCGGGACTAAAACCGACACCCGACGGGCCCGGAAACACCATTTTTGTAAAGAAACCCAAATCTGGCCCAAATGAACTCATAGGGTTATTTTAATAATTAAAACATGTTTACAAATGCTTATGGTGAATTTCGGAACCTAACGGTGTCCCATTTAACGGGCAAACGGGACCAAAACGGCAAAACCGACACTAAATACACAAAACCGGCAAACTAATGCAAACCGACACTCAAAATAATTATTCACCCATATTGGACAGAAAATAATCATATTTTATTGAACTTGATTGATTTCTAACTTAAACGGATAAATATCGTGTAATCGGCGATTACCGCGAAATCGCCGGCTTTTGGCTAATTTGTCAAAATAACCAATTTTCATATAAAAACCCTCATTTTAACTAAATATTTATTTCTATAAATATTTACCATCTTTAAATATTATTTGGGAATTTTTATATATTCTATTTAATTAAAAATATATACTTTACATTATTTCCAAATAAATACATAACCGGATACACTTACTTTGGTTTTCAAATCACTTAACCTTAAGGCTACCATGACGTCAAGACTTGACCTACCTAATTGGAGTGACATTAATGTCAACCCAATTACTTATCATATTGCATGTCTTATAATTATCTAGGCTTGCATTTTCATTGATCGTGCTACCGATTTCCATCACTGAATCATGTGAGTTTTCACGGCCCCTTTCTCCTTTAACTATTTTATCTTTGGGGGAGAATTCATACACACATTTTTCCATGTTAGACAATCAGACCTTGTTATCATAATTGTTTTATGTGCTTTTCCATTGTCCACACTTGTTATCTCATGTTCATTCATGCTATAACCCAAACCCCACTATTAACTGAATCCGATTAATTATCATTTGCAAACGGTAACGTTTGAATAGATCTATTGGGTTAACGCCCCTGCTCTGATTGGTCGCTCCAATCGTGACTCCGTCTTTTGTCAAAGAGTACAAATTGTTATGTCATATCTATGCGGTACCAACTGGACAATAGGTACCAAGAGTGGGTAAACAGTCAGTTTCGGTATTCAGGGTACATGGTAACATTATCAACTAGTCTTATAAAATATTGTCAACTATTAACATGAACTATTTCCAATTACTATTTTCATACGACCTTTAAATGCTAGCACTTTAAACCTGTGAACCTCACCAACAATTATTTGTTGACCGTTTTCTCGTATGAATTCTCAGGTACTTAAACTTAATTGTTGTGCATGCATCGGACCTGCTTGCTTGTTTCCTGCCTTTGCATATTAGGACTTTTCATTTGTTTCTGGAGTATGGTTTAGCTTTTGGAGATTTTCCTGACATAACATCTAACGGTGTCATGTCCTAAAAATCTTTTGGAACTTATGTGTTATAAACTTAAAACTATTTACTTTTCTCATTACAATTAATCCGCTGCGTAAAGATATTGGAAAAACTCCTATTTACTCCAACAATTTAACATTTTCCAAAACGACTCTAGTTGTTGAACCATCCAGAGTACGTTCGTAACCTTGACTATGATAACCTTTTTCGCATCCCGACACAAATCTTACCGGTGTGACATCTATGGCCTGGTCAGTCAACTTATGGGCCAACCTGATAGCATTCTGCACATTTGCAGGGTTGGAGGCAGTGACCATCCCTTTAATTTGTGGAGCTAACCTATCCACGTACCTTTCAATCCTTTTGAAGTCAGCATCAACCATCGTAGGACATAGCACCGCGTGTTAGAACTTATTTATGTTGGCAACACAAACTATTTATCTTTTTGGTGATTAATTGTAATTTGACTTTGGTTTGTACTTAACTTTGAACATGTACTTTGTTATCATTGATTATGTCTATGTATGATGTTTTGACTAAGTGTTAGCGTACTTGTGTTTTTCTTCTTAGCGAACTTCTTGTATGTTGAACTTAGCGGACTTGATTTACTCTTAGCGAACTTGTCATTGTACTTAGCGTACTTGTTTGTTAACTGTCCTAGCGAACTTGTTTTTACTCCTAGCGAACTTGATTTGTTCCTAGCGAACTTGTCTTGTTCCTAGCGAACTTGAACTGTTCCTAGCGTACTTAAGTTGTGCTTAGCGTACTTGTTAGCGGACTTGTTTGTGTTTAGCGAACTTGTTAGCGGACTTGTTTGTGTTTAGCGAACTTGTTAGCGGACTTGTTTGTGTTTAGCGAACTTGTTAGCGGACTTGTTAATGCTTAGCGTACTTGTTAGCGAACTTGTTTAATTCTTAGCGTACTTCTTATATCCTTAGCGTACTTCATATTCTGTTAGAATATTTTGCTGAATTCTAGGTAATGATTGGTTGTTGTCAAACATTCTATTTGTCCCAGGCTCTCTTGTAGTATAAATACCAAAGTGAAAACCCTAATACGTGTTCCTCCTGGTCTATTCTTCAAGAGAGCCTTTGTGTGTGTGTTCTTGGTGTATTTTGTGTGTGTTCTTGAGCTTTAGAGATCTATGGGGTGAAATCAACCAAGATTGATCATCACACTTGTTTTCCGCACCTGTGTGATGAATCAAATGAGAACATTGTGCTCAAATCCGGTCCTAACAATTGGTATCAGAGCGGGTACCGATCAGATTCATCTCACCGTGAATCTGGTCACTCGAATCTGAGATTTTGAGCTTGAATGGTGAAGATGAGAAAACTTATTTTTTTTAGAGACTTTTTTCTATTTTTTCTTCATTTCTGGATGGATTCTGATGATATGGATGATAGATTCGTGTTTGGGAGTGCATCTGGATGTTATTTAGTGTTTTACATCTTCAGATCTGGTGGAGAAATGAAGATCCGAAGTTATTTTTGGAATTTTGGAGTTTTTCCCGTATTTGAAGATTTTGAAGATTTTTAGCTTTGATTCTTCGTTTTCTGGGCATTTCTTCATGGATTTGGATGATATGAGGTATGATTTTCAGTGGAAAAGGTATTCCGGATCCATTGGAAGCATCCATTTCGTCTGAATCTCAAGCATTTGGGCAGATCTGGAAAAACACACACTAGTGCGTGTTTCATGGTGTTCTTCGTGTTCTTGAAGATTTGCAGAAATTTGAAGGCTGTTTTGATCCGATTAGCTGCTGTTTATGAGTTGTTGGTGGCCACAATAATCTCGTGAATGGTTTAGCTACATATCTCGTGCATCATTATGGGTTTTCCGATAGTTTCTGTGCAGATTTCAAGTTCATGAGTAAGTTTCTTCGTGTTCATCCTTTTTTCCAGATTTCTTAACTGTTTTTGAAGATATGAAGATTGCCTTAGCGGACTTGTTCAAGTCTTAGCGGACTTGTTCTCTCCTTAGCGAACTTCATCAGTTTTTAGCGGACTTGAAGCTTGTCTTAGCGTACTTGTTCTGTGCTTAGCGAACTTGAGTCCTTAGCGGACTTCAGAGGTGCCTTAGCGGACTTCTGGTGGCTTTAGCGTACTTGTTTGCTTAGCGAACTTGTTTACTGGGTTTTCGTTCGAGTTCGTTTCAGATGATTCTGTTCGTTCAGGATTGTAGAGCACGATGCTACGAGTCCAGGGATATAAAATTCGTGAAAAACGGACGAGTATTATGGGAGATATGTCCATTTCACGGTTTTCCGGCGAACTCTCGTTTTTCCGGTGCGTTTTCACGACCAGATTAGGGTTTTGGGACTGGTCGACGATTTAAAGTAGATGATGATGACATGGACGTTGTTTATTGGCTTCCAGAGAATTTCTCTCTCTCCTTTAATCGGTCAACCAGACATTCCTTTTTGCTTGTCTAAATCCTATTGGAGGATGGAAATGGTGGGACCTGCTGTGTCTCAAAAGAGACGTTAGGAAAGAATCTCGGTAGAGAAAGCGCGTGGGGACCACCTCTGTCTAGACAGCCGTTAAAGGCCTGGTGCTGTCGAATTGTGATTGGCCAGCGCCCTCCTCACGCGGATCAGCCTCCTCTGCCGTCAGATCTCCTCAAATCCTCACCGTTGGATCCTGTTTTGTGCTTTCTCAGCCCAGTCGTGATTGGCTAGCTCCACACCACACGGATCCTGATCTTCAGCCCTTAGATCCTTTAAATCTGCACCGTTGGATCAGATGGGAAGCCTCAATCCGATTGGTCCATATTAATGCACAAGGATTGTGTTTTCTTTGAGAGATTTAATTCCTCTAATTAATCATTTTTTGTAATTTTCATCAAAGGCGGGTATTTTCTTATCAGTTTCTCAACGAGACTTACGAGATGACGCCCGAACCAAATTCTAAAAATTTTATTAATCTCGGATTTATTCCTTTTTATTGGGGTTCTCGTTTATTGGCGTCGCGCAACGTTTTCTATCGATCACTGACGGGTTAGCTTTATTATCCGGTTAATTGCTCAGCTTTCGCGTTATATCTCACGGTTTATTTTTAGTGGATGCAGCGCTGTCGTCAACTAACCGGATTAACTGGAATCTCAGTTAATATTGGAATATATCCGGTTAAATCTCTCGGATGACCGTTTATTGAAATTTAACAGTTTATTTTATTTTCGCATCCAACCTCAGTCGCGCAGATTATTCACAACTGTCAGCATCCGGCTTCCGGTTTTTCGCGAGATTGTCCGATTTCAAGATTGTTTATCTGGTTTCTCTAGGCAACCGATCGCGACGGTTCGACTCTCCGCATCTGTTTTTACGCTTCCGACTTGATGTTTTTGGAGGGATTTAGAGAAATAGGAGGAATTATTATGAATTTGGATATCGGGTCGATTATTCGGAGTTGGAGCATGTTCGGTGTCAAACTGGTTTATCTGATTCAGTTTGTTGCGGTTTGGACTCCGAGATGTAGCATTTTCTCAGTATTGTACCCGACCGTGTGAACCGAGTGAGTCAGAGCACTTGGATCTCGAACTGGAGCAACGAGAACAGAAGAAGCTTATTCAGAGGGGGAATCTCTTCGACAGATTGTCTCCGGTTTATCAGTTTCTCATTGAAGATGTACGGCAGAGCGATTCTTCAGCAATTGAACAGATTTGAAAGCATCAGTCAAGGGGGAAATTGTTGGAACAAAAATCCATGTGACTGACGCCATCAAATCTGTTTACTGAAGCATTTGACTGAAGAATCCATGTGAATCGATTTAGAGACTGAGTTGTGATGCTCGAGGCTTGCGAGATTGGACCGAAGACCGTTTTCTGGAAAAGTCAACCGTTCGGGTCAACGGTCAACGTAAAAGTCAACGGAAGATCGGTTCGAGCGAGTCAAGCTTCGGATTAAATTTAATCAGCTTTGATTTAATTATCAATTTATGTTAATTACTTTACTTGTAATTTCGTTCATTTGTCATGTATTTCGTGTGAACCGAGTGAGTCAGAGCACTTGGATCTCGAACTGGAGCAACGAGAACAGAAGAAGCTTATTCAGAGGGGGAATCTCTTCGACAGATTGTCTCCGGTTTATCAGTTTCTCATTGAAGATGTACGGCAGAGCGATTCTTCAGCAATTGAACAGATTTGAAAGCATCAGTCAAGGGGGAAATTGTTGGAACAAAAATCCATGTGACTGACGCCATCAAATCTGTTTACTGAAGCATTTGACTGAAGAATCCATGTGAATCGATTTAGAGACTGAGTTGTGATGCTCGAGGCTTGCGAGATTGGACCGAAGACCGTTTTCTGGAAAAGTCAACCGTTCGGGTCAACGGTCAACGTAAAAGTCAACGGAAGATCGGTTCGAGCGAGTCAAGCTTCGGATTAAATTTAATCAGCTTTGATTTAATTATCAATTTATGTTATTTACTTTACTTGTAATTTCGTTCATTTGTCATGTATTTCGTGTGAACCGAGTGAGTCAGAGCACTTGGATCTCGAACTGGAGCAACGAGAACAGAAGAAGCTTATTCAGAGGGGGAATCTCTTCAACCACAACTATCTTTGTGTCCCCGAATTGACTAAAATTAATCCTAAGAGTCGTATTAAGTTCATCGACCCCAGTTTGATTCCGTGTACTTCTGAAATCAAGTCGATGGAAGAACAGCTGGCTAAATCTGAAATTGCCGCTGATCTCCCACCGATCGATGAAACATTAAAATTTGGAGATTTTGATGCTATTTCTTTGAATTCTGTCAATACTAGTTTGTCTGAAGCATATGTGCAAAAAGCTGCTGAAACCGAGTTTCTCAATTTGTGTAAACAAAATACATCAGAGTCTCAATCTTTCTTATTTAATGAAAACTATGATGTTTTTTAACACAAATGAAATTGTTAAAAGAACTAAAACCACTCGAAGGCGCAAGCCCAAAAAGAAGGTTGCAAATGAGAAACTTGTGATTCAGCAGGACATCGATGATGATGAGTTTAATCGTGCTTTTGCCGAAATGGCCTTAAAACATGGTAAGACTGTTATGCACACACAAGCTGGTCTTACAATCACCGATGGTAAGGTGATCACTGTTCCTGATGCTCAATCAAACCCTCCAACGATGCCTGCTCATACAACTTCTGCATCCGTGACTGTTGAGCCAACTGTTACATCTGTTTGCAATGCTCCCAAAGTGGCTGGTAAATCCACTATGGTTCTTTTCAAGACAAGTGATCCTAAGAAGAAGAGACCATAAAATGAACCTGTTTTGACTGGTCAATCAAGTGTTGAAGATCAGCCCACTGTGGTCGAGCTAGATGCAATAACCGTTGATGCTACTGAAACTGAGAACACTCCTAAGAAAAGGAAACAAACCAGAAGGAGGAAGAAGAAGACTGTGGTCACTGAAACAGAAAAGGATGAGTGTGCAACAGCAAATGAGCCACAACCAAAGGCTCCCCAAGTTGCTGAACTACCTATTGTGGTTGACACTAGTGGAACGGTTGAGACTTTGGGTTGTACAGTTTGCGGGAATCCACACCATGATGCAAGGGTGTGTGTATACAACACAGGTTATCCTGCTTTTGACAACATCTCAATACCTCCTGTTCATTACTACCCACAAGGAAATCAAGTGGCCCCAATGTATTATGGGAATTATGGTGAGGACTACATGGTTCAACAACCTGACACCATGTTTCAACAGTCATACCCAAATCAACACTACATTCCTAACCAAGCTCAATATGTCCCTCATGGTTTGGGAAGGAAGTTGAAAGCTTTGAGGCCACCAGTTCAACAACCAGTGAGAATGCCTGCACCAAATCCAGCTCCTATAAGATCTTGGACACCTCGACCAAGGCCTGCTTTTATGCCTAGGTCTATGATTGTTCAACAACCTGTAGGGGCCCTTAGACTAAGTGTTACATCTTCACTAACTCCTCCTGTTGAAGTTCAAACAACAAATTCTCCACCAGCGAAAAAGGCACCCAAGAAGAAGGTCCCAGGTCAATTTGGCCCGGGTCCATCTCAAAACTAATCACTTTCTTTTTAATGTGCAGGGACTGGCCCAGAGTGCTACCAACACGTGGTACTTAGATAGTGGTTGTTCCAGGCACATGACAGGGAACAAGGACCTGCTGTATGATGTCAAAACGATATTGCACGGTGGTCCTGTTGCCTTTGGAGGTGATTTTCGGGTGGAAGAATAATAGGAAACGGTCTCTTAACTAATGGTAAAATTTCATTTGACAAAGTGAATTTGGTGTCTAATCTGAAGTTCAACCTGCTAAGTGTCTCTCAAATCTGCGACAACAAAATGCCAATGTTCTTTGATAATCGTGAATGTTATATTCTGAAACCTGGCTTCAAGATTCCCGAAGATCAGATTCTATTTCGAGCAAAACGGAAAGGGAATATGTATGCTCTGGATATGTCTGCTGCAAGGCCGACTGGCTCCATTGCATGCTTCTTGGCTAAGGCATCAGAAGATGACTCTACACTATGGCATAGGCGAATGGGGCATGTGAACTTTCGGAACATGAACCACCTTGTTATGGGGAAACACGTTGACGATGTACCGGAGAAGGAATACATCCACATCGACAATTGTGTGGCATGTCTGAAGGGTAAACAATACAAGACGTCTCACAAGCCAAAGCCACTGGCTAGAACGCCAACAATACTTCAACAAATCCATCTAGACCTCTTCGGGCCTGTAAGCATCAAGAGTTTAGGGGGAAAGTCATACTGCTTGGTCATCACTGACAACTACTCCAGATACTCATGGGTGTTTTTCCTGAAAGAGAAGTCTGAAACTGCTGAGATTTTGAAGGATTTTGTCACACATATCGAGAACAGATGTAGAGAGCGGGTTAGAATCATCAGATCAGACAATGGGACTGAATTCAAGAATGAGACATTTGACGCTTTTTGTAATGAAAAAGGCATAACTTAACAGTTCAGTTCACCGTATACACAGCAACAAAATGGAGTAGCTGAATGGAAGAATAGAACTATCGAAGCTGCCAGAACAATGCTTGCTGATTCTAACTTGAAATTATCTTTTTGGGCAGAAGCTGTCAACACAGCCTGCTATGTTCTGAATAGAACACTCCTGGTCAAACATGCTAACAAGACGCCATTCGAACAGTTTTCCAAAGTGAAACCAAGTCTAAAACGATTAAAACCATTCGAATGCGCTTGTACTGTATTAATACAGACGGATCAGTTAACCAAATTTGCCCCTAGGGCAGATGATGGTTATTTTGTTGGATACTCGATGACCTCAGCGGCCTATCGAGTGTTCAACAGAAGAACTCAAGTTGTTATTGAGTCATGCAACGTTACTTGTAATGAGCATACTCTGAACACTAGAGATCCTGCTCCGGATAGTATGTATGACCTAGAGTCTTTCTCTTCAACTTTTAATGTATTTCAATCTGATGATGTAGGTACTTCTTCTGCTGCTGTTGATCAAGGAAATGAAGCTACCAATCCTATAGTTGATGTGCTTGCACCTATTACTTCTACGATCCTCGATACCATTTATTCAGTTGATCCTACTGAGTTTATCAAGGGAAATTCAATCACCTTCAAGTGAAGTTAATGGCACTTCATCTTTAACTTCAGCACCTGAAATGCCCACCATTCTGATTGATGAACATGTAATTGTGGAAGCAGAACCTGCACAAGTAACAACCGAGGCAGACAACAATGTTGAAATTGATACTGTTGCGCATGATTCTGACTCAGGTGACGTGACAGAGATTGATACCGGAGAGACTCCTGACGATGACCTACAAATTGGGAATATGGACTCGTCGATTCCAGCCCCAGCAGTTGAAGAGACTCGAATTCACAAGATACATCCTACGAATCAGATCATCGGGCCGGTTGACAAACGTCTCACTAGGAGTCAGTCTAAGAAATTGAACACATGTTTGTATTCCTGTTTCATTTCACAAGAAGAGCCTCCCACAGTTGCTGCTGCTCTTTTAGATGATAACTGGATTGAAGCCATGCAAACAGAGTTAATACAATTCAAATTACTCAATGTCTGGCATTTGGTAGATCCTCCTCTGGGTTTAAAGCCTATTCCTGTCAAATGGATTTTCAAAAACAAGATAGACGACTGTGGAATTATTATCAGAAATAAAGCCTGCTTAGTTGTGAAGGGGTCCATGCAAGTTGACGGCATTG
>JBCNJP010000023.1:58406675-58668626 GCA_039602395.1 Deinandra increscens subsp. villosa
TCTAACACACACCTATTTATAGTAAGTGACTAAATGCCCAGCGTATCAAACTGATACGCCGGACCACATGGTCCGCCGGACCATGTGGTACGCCACTAACCAAATAGTCACTACAATTCATTCTAAAACTCGCTCACATAGATACAATACACGAGACACTCATAGCATAGGAATATGCTCTAACAGTGCTCTTAAGTACGATAAGCTGATTCAACTGAAGAAAATTCCATTGAAAAAGCTCGAACAAGATTTTATCAAAATATTAAGATGGTGGTATTATGACGAAAATACTGGAGAAGCATTGGTGGTGGTTAAAGAGCAGAACAAGGTGGTCAGGCTGTATGATCCGATGTGGTTGATTAACTTGTCAAAAGATGATATAGGCAAGCTCTATCACAACAATATTTTGTATAAGGCTGAGCATGCTGAGCAAGCCTTGCAGTTTCAACGCGTGATTAGAGTATGCTTTGCATTTGGAATCCATTATGGGAATAACCGAACATAGCATTGGAATAAGACTTAGACAGAAGCTTCTGAAGACTAGCACAAGACAATGGGGAGTTTGTTAGAGCATGTTTGTATGTCTAATTCTAGGTCTTTCTAATTAAGTGTTTTGTAAAAAATGGTCTCAGCGTACCAGTGGCGGACCAGATGGTTCGCACGAACCATCTGGTACGTTAGTTAGTTGGTATGCTGGACAGTTTAGTATAAATTGTTTAGTTCGTTTAGAGAGAGTAAGTTTGTGAGAGTTAGTGTTTTAACTGTGTGTTTCTCAAGGTGTAATCTCTCTGTAACCTCTCTCTTAAATGAGCTAGTGAATCAATCGAAGAATCGTTATTTACTCGTTGTGTACCGAATCCGATAGCAATCATGTCTTAGCAAGATCATATACGTTATTTACAATGGAGTGAACTTATCGGTTCTGTATTTGGGATGGAGATATTTAGGCTTTCTTGGTTGATAAGGTTTGTACCTGGGTGGCCCTTTTGGTAATGATGCTAAGCTGGTTTGTCTAAGGGATGGGAATAAATTGGTGATGAAGGGAGGTGGTGCCACTGGTGCATTAGCATCTTCTACATTAAGTTCTTGTTTAATAAATAACAGTTTTGACATACCTGAGATTGTTATAGAAGGATCAGGCATAACCAGGGTAGGGTCAACAACATATTCATCTCCTTTAAACTTTTGATAGATGTAGTCAATGTAGCTGTAGAGTTCTTTGACCTTCATATTGAACACTTCTTCTTCTAATTTCCACTCCCTTACAACCAGAATTCTTTTCACCTTCTTGAGGAGCTCATAATTGACATCATTGTTCACCAGTTTTGTGGGCATCTTGGAGGCAATCCTCATCAATCTTTCCTTTTCTGTATCATCCATTTTTACCAAATCATAAACCTGCATTCTCCACTCAGCAGATCTCCTTTTAGCTTCTTCAAGAGTTCCTTCAACCACGAAATCAATAGAGTATAATTCCAGTTCTTCTTGATACTCTTTAGCCAACCTCTCATTTTCTGCTTCTATTCTAGCATCCTCAATAAAATTATTGAGAGCTTCTGCTTCTTCAGTATGCACAACTTGATGAATTGTCAAGGCAGTATTGGTTTGAACTTGCTCTTCAGCTTGGACTGGCTCTTTAGCTTGAACAATCTTCATAGCTATCAGTGTTTGAGCCACATCCTCAGTTTCATCTTCATGTTGACCTTCCAGTTAATCTTCTGGAAACTGGTCAGTGTTAAAGACAGAGAAGTTCTTACCAAATCTTTCAATTCTCACAACATCTGGTGCATTCTCATCAATCTCTATCACCTCAACCTGATTCTCAGCTTAACCTTCAGCTTGGACTTCCGCTTAACATTTGTCACCACTGGTGGTTTGGTGACGTCAGTTCCTCTGTCAACTGATTCTATTACCTCAGTGCCTTCACCTTCACCCAACACATTTTCATCTCCTCCTACAATTTCAGTTCCTATAACTGCAGTTCTACTTTGTTCTACTGCAACATCTTCTTCAACCACATTTTATGCTATTATCATGCTGGTGGAGGCCATATTCTTTTCCGCTTGAGCAAAGGCATTTTCAGCCGAAAAAATTACATCTTTCAGCAGCCTTGTTATCATGTTGATATGCTCAGGGAGGGCACCAACAATGAGCATTGAAGACTGCACCAATTCAGTCAAAGTAGGATCTTCAAATGGTGACACAGCAATCAGTTTACTGCTCCTAACTGTCTCCCAACTTTCTTCAACTAAAAATGGTTGAACTTCAGATTTCCTAAAAGCAGTAGCTCTAACTTTAGTCGTAATTCTTTAATTTTCTTCAATCTCTTGTAAATATTTGTTGAGATTAGTGGAAGTAGTTGGTGAAGCAAAGGTTTTCTCCCCCAATTTGACAGGATCAGCTTGATTGGATGTAACCCTGTCTGGGTTTGAAGGACCTAGTTCAGCTTGATGAGTTGTTGCTTGTGCTGCAGGGCTGACTTGAGCTTTAGTGTGTCCACCTGCTTCTGTAGTGACCTGTACAGATTCGTTAATTCAGGTAGGGTCAAACTGTCCTCAACTGGCATTTTACCAGTATCCCTAGACATAACTAAGTTGTCAATCCGAGATTGACCAGGCCTAGTACCCATGGCTTCTTGGCACCTGGGATTCCCTTCAACTATTTCAACAACCCTTGGTTCCAATGAAGGAACCTCAGGCACTGATTCAAAGAAGATTGCCACAGATTGGGTCTTAGCAGTGTCAAACTTTCCTCAACTAGCATTTTACCAGTAGCCATGTCATCATGAGCAGATTGCTCAGTGTAGCAACAGTTTCCGTTTGAACCTCAACATTTGAAGGTTCACTAGGAAACTGCCTCAGAATTGGTAAAGGATAGTCAAGCATCCCTTCCGAGAAAAGCTGACTTATTAAGAGCCATGTTCGAAAATGTCTTCTCATTGAGAAGTTTTTGATGCAAAATTGTACCACCTAAATTGATTTGAGAGTAATCCTCTTTCAAAATACAAGTTAAAAACCTTGGATGGATGTTAAAATAATAGGGTGCGGCATTCAGTTTTAGGGCATGAAAATTTAATTTAGAAAAACTGAAACTTTCACCCTTTACACAACAGAGAAGGCTGATGCTTGTTCAGCCGCAAGTTTATCAAATCCCCCTTTCTTTGAAGTGAGGCACACCAGAATCATGTGGGCAAGGAATCTCCATTTGTATGGAAGTTGTCCCTTCTTGATAGTTTTGCTGGTGGGAGAACCGCCGTAGCCAATGGCTCTGAACAATGGCATGTACTTCTTGGAATCCACCATTATGTAACCATCTTTTTCCTTTAGTTTCAAAACTTTTTGAACCTTTTCTTCTTCAATTTCCACCGTTGTGCCCTGTACAGTTGACACAATTGTTTCACCCCCGTCCCTACCTTCGAGTGCTTGGGCGTATGACCAGATTTCCTCCATTATTTCTTCATAAATCACCACTTCAACTGTCAGCGCGTGATGAAGATGGGAATTTTTCAGAAATTCTATCATACCGGTGTAAACATCATTTTTACTTGGTTTATCGAGTTAGGCCACCAGGTTGTGTTCAACGACGAACTTGGAATCACTGACAGGCTTCTTGCCACTCGTGTTTGCTTTTGGAGCCATCGATTGATTGATTTTTGAGAGAAACTTAACGGTTTTATTGGAAGTTATGGAGAATTTGAGAGAAATTGGATGTGGGGTTTGAGAGAAATGGGAAGAATGACGGTAAATTAGGGCTTTTTACCTTTTTCGGAGGTGATGTGGAGGAGAGAGATTTTAACGCAACCGTTCAGTAACTAATGTGACATGTGCTTAGGGGTTTATACGGTACAACCCTCAGAAGCGTGTCTTTATCCAAAAGGATATTTACTGAACCTCGGATATTTAATGGTTAAAAAGTAATTAGGTAATTCAATGCATATCCGCTTAAAAGGTTATACCTTCCGGGTAATTAAATGTAAAGTAACTTTGACCTTTTGACCCCAGTTCAGGCAGACCCCATTATCTCCTTTATTAAAAAGCCAGATTTATTTTGTTTGAACTTCAAGCGGATGATTTTTCCGCTTGGAATAATTGTTTTCAAAAAAATTTCCGCATTTTATTACAAAGCATTTTTCCGGTTGGTGTTCACCCGAAGATTTTCAAAAGTAATTTTCTCACAGGTTGAACCAGAACAAGAAATGGAAAACCAAAACACATGACTTTTCAAAAATGACTTGTGTTAATTTTCATAGTTTGACAAAAGTTACTGACTATGAACTGAAATGGTTTCTGATTAACACAAAGATTTTCTTTTTCTTTTTCCTTTTGTATCAAGAGATGGAACTTTTATAAATAATTCTTTATTAAAAGCTTATGACAACATTTAATCAAAGTTCATCATACCAAAAGCTGTAATGAGGTAAAAGAATCTTGCCTAATCAAAAGCTTTTGTAAATAAATCACCTAATTGGTTGTCCGTGTGAACTTTTAAAATTTTAATCAAATGTTTTTCAGCATAGTCTCTAATGAAATGATACCTGATGTCAATATGCTTTGTTTTGGAGTGCTTCACTGAATTGTTGGTGATTGAAATGGAGTTTCCATGAGTGTGATTCCATAGTCTAGCATTTGATTTTGAATCCACAGAACTTGACCACAGCAGCTTGAAGAAGCAATATACTCATCTTTAGTAGTATAAGTAGAAACACAAGTTTGTTTCTTGCATTGCCATGAGACAAGTCTCTTCCCCAAAAACTGACATCCGCTTGAAGTTGATTTCTTGTCCAAATTGCAGCCTCCATAATCACTATCGGTGAATGCTCTGAAGGTGAAATTAGAATTCTTAGGGTACCACAAACCTAATTTAGGTTGGCCCTTTGAATATCAGAATATCCTTTTAACTGGTAACATGTGGGATTCCTTTGGTGATGCTTCGTATCTAGCACATAGGCAAACACTAAACATAATGTCTGGCCTACTTGCTGTGAGTACATCAGTGATCCAATCATTACTCAATAAAGATGTTGATCCACAGGTTCACCACTACAGTCACTTGTGAGCTTGTGGGAGGTTGATATGGGAGTTTTGGTGCTTGAAGCTGACTGCATATCAAAACGTTTAAGCATATCTTGAATATATTTAGAGTGGTTAAAGAAGATACTAGAGTTAGTTTGCTTCACTTGCAACCCCAAAAAGAAACTGAGTTCTCCCATTGAGCTCATCTCAAACTTTGCTTTCATAAGAACTTCAAATCTTTACGAAGAGCAGAATTTGAGGAACCAAAGATGATGTCATCCACATAAATTTGAACTATCAACACATCTTTTTCAACCTTTTTAATAAAAAGTGTTTTGTCAATTGCTCCTCTCCTATACCTATTATCCAAGAGATAATTGGAAAGAGTTTCATACCAAGTCCTAGGAGCATGTTTGAGACCATATAAAGCTTTGATCAACTTGCACACCTAGTTAGGATAGTTTGGGTCCTCAAAACTTAGAGGTTGACATGCATACACTTCTTGATTCAACAACTCATAGAGAAAGGAACTTTTGACATCCATTTGAAACACTTGGAAGTTCTTGAATGCAGCGTAAGCCAATAAGATTCTGATAGCTTCAAGTCTTGCTACAGGAGCAAAAACTTCATCATAGTCAATTCCTTCCTCTTGCGTATACCCTTGCACTACCAATCTTGCTTTGTTTTTCACCATTATTCCTCTGTCATTCTTCTTATTTCTAAACACCCATTTGGTACCAATTGGCTCTGCCCCCTTTGGCAAATCAACTAATACCCATACCTTCTGTTTGTTGATCTGAAACAGTTTTTCCTGCATAGCTTCTACCCAGCTGTTATCTTCTAAAGCTTTTGTTACCTTGGTAGGAACTTCTTATGACAGAAAGGAAGCATGTAAGCAGATGTTTGCATCAACAGACTAGCTTCTTGTCAACACAGGTGCTGACATATCTCCAATAACATTCTCCAACGGATGATACTTGTTGATTCTTCTATCTTGGAACATTGGGAATTCATGGCTTCTTCCATGGGTGGGAAAATTGAGTTGTGGAATTATCACATCGGACTTAATGTTACCAATGGGTGAGATGGGATAGGGTGTTATGTTTAACTCTTGGGAAGTAGGCATTAACCCATATGATTCATGGTCAAAACTAAGCTCATTTGATGCCAAATCATTTGAGTTTGAACTTGAGCTATTATTTTCTGGTTGAACTTGAGCCGGAGTTTCATTTGAGACAGGTTCCGTTTTAACTTGAACCGGAAGTTCTTCCGCTTGATTTTGAACCGGAACAACATCTGCTTCAATTTGAATGACATCATAAGTATTGTCCACAACAGTTGGCTTTAATGGCTTCAAGCTGATAGAAGAAAAGAATTGAGGGTCAACTGAGAAGTTCTTTGTGCTACTCCTCCAATGTTCATCAGCAGAAGTTTTGATTTCCTTTTCCTACACAAAATTACTAACAGGCTTCTCAACAGTTATGTTAAAAACATTGGTTAGTGCATCAATATCATATAAAGTTGTTCTTTGATTTCTCATTAAAGAGCACATTTAGTGTTTCTTCAGCAACCTTAGTTCTCTTGTTGTATAATCTATATGCTTTTGACACACCAGAGTACCCAACAAAATATCCCTCATCTGGCTTTTCAGCAAATTTTGGCAATAGCTCATTGGTTATTAATGTAATACCCAAAACTAAAACAACTAAATTAAATAAAATAAGTAATATATATATATAGGTATATATAATAAATAGTTATATATATACTAGTTTTGTATGTCTTCTCGTAAAAAAAAGAAGGATAAATGAGTAAATAAATAATAGGATGAGAAGGGTAGAAACAATCATCACAGAAATTAATTGGAGGAAGTAAAATTCAATTGTAATTCCATGTTTCTTTCAGATGCTTAACCCCGCCGCAAAAACCGTTAGTGTTCACACGATAAAACACAAGCCACGAAGATAACTTTCTGCCACGTGTGGATTCATGTATACCACGTATTGTCTGACTCATGATTTTCCGGCCACCTCCTCATAGTTACGGGCCTACCATTCGGTTGAAGAAATTTTACCTTCGTAACCAAGAAAAATAGGCCTATAAAAACGAAACTGGAGGCATATCAATCTCACCATTCACTCCTGCAAAATTAAATACTCGACCTCACTTAAAATTCTGTTCCCGGCGAGTTGATAATTTCTCCGCGACTTCTGCGTTAAATAGATTGGAGAAGAAGAATAGAAGACTACTAGTTGGTGAGATTTAAATCTTTTCGGTTTAGTCAATAAAACGAATTTCACTATAGCTTAACTGGTTACTACCCAACACCTGTGGAGCAAAGGTCGGGTTTTCGAAACCTGTTTATTTTTTTTTTAAATTATACATATTCCAGCTTTCTCTACTTTTCCCCATTAAACAAATTCATTGAACCATAATGGCCTTTAACTGAGACTTCATCAAACTCTTATCAACGTAGGATCCATATATATTTCAAAGACTTCAACTTCTTTAAATATCAATGTTATGAACTGTTAGTCTATTTTGAGTTTTTAAAATCTTCAATTTATTTCAACATTATTTTGTTAATCGGAACCTTCTCTAAACTAAAATCTAAGAATATGTATTTTGTGAGAAGTCAAGATCATAAATCCTTTAATTATTTTAAAAGATATAAAATAAATTAATTCACAACCAAGTTTAATATAATTTATATATAACTCGATGCAGGCATTATAGTTGTTGGTAAGCATGTTGACACCACTTTAGAACATCACCATTAATTAGAGGTGCGATTCCTTTCCCCCTATTTGTTCTAGTTGGGTTTCTATACCCATTAGTTGATTCATTTCTCTATGAATTGCTATCTCCGTATTCTAAAAGTTATCACCACTCTGGTTTTGAATCTAAACTTGAAGCGTTCACATACGATAGTTTTATTAGTACTCATTATCGTATGTTCTGTTATAACTATTTTATACCGCAACAAGTCTTATTTTAAACATATGGGACCTAGCACACCTGATATATTCAGAAATATTATCTGTTATTATTTTTGTACTCTAATACCCGAGCACGCCCCTACTTGTGGGGGTGACCACAAGCACGTCACTGCGGCATCGGTGACGTGGCACTATCCGTGACGGTGAGCTGAGATCACGGCGTCTCGCCTGTTTTTACTCTACGGAGTATCTGTTATATGTTTCGAGGCGTATGGACTGGTCCTAGGATATTATTACTTCGGGTGGTTGGATTGTATGAATGCACATACACCAATTCACATCGGTTCTCGGGCTAGCGCAGTTCCGCCTGTTATATTATGTATATTACTATTCGGCTCGATGGGTATTTCCTTATGATATGACACGTTCTTGATATCTGGATCTTTAATGAACGTTATTCTGTATTTGGTTCTTCAATGTTCATTATTATTCCCTATTATCATTCGTTGCTAGGAATGTTGCTCCTTCGCATTTCTTTTCTGTGCAACAGGTTTCCAGGTCTAAAGGGGGATGTGTGAAAAGAGTAAATGTCAAGTTAGCTTGTAATATTGTTTTAATTAGTAATGTACGGTAATGAACCTTTTTGTATAAGATCTCATCTTTTGTAAACACCTTCGGATATTATATAAAATGTCTTTTTGTCTCTTACTCTATAATAGTGACCTGTCAACCTTAATACCGGGTTGGATAAAAACACCTTGGGATATTATATAAAATGTCTTTTTCTTGGGCCAGCTGCAGGAACTTAGGAACTACAAGCAGAGAAGATGAAGTGGGCGGTTTGTGAAAAAAACAGGAGATGGATAATTACACAAAAGTTCCGTAACATCACTGAGGTTGCAGATGCGGTTAAAACCTTAGATATAGAAACTAAGAGAAGGTTCGCCAAATCCGAAGAGAACCAGAAAAGAAACCGTGATGGGAACCAAATCAATACTACTGGGCACTCCTCAAACCAGAACCAAAATCACTATACCGGAGATCTAAGAAAACAATCCAACAACAATCGTAACCAACACTTTTCAATAATCAGGACAATCCAAATCAAACTCCTATTTGTACCACTTGCTGGAAACGTCACCATGGTATATGTCGACGAGCAACTGGAGGTTGTTACAGGTGTGGAGAAATTGGGCACACGATTAGAGATTGTCCAAAGGCTCCTCCTAGAGGGACTGCTGGTGGGAATATTTCTCGACCCGCTACTGGAGGGCATGTCTTTGCTTTAAATGCAACAAATGCCACTAATGCACAAGGTACGGTTTCCGGCACTCTTCACTTAGGCATACATGATGTTGAAGTTTTATTTGATACTAGAGCAACTTACTCTATAGTTTCACAAGCATTTGTTAAACATCTCTTGATAGTGCCTACCTTATTAGATAATACTATAACTATTACGACACCTGTCGGAGACTCTATCGTGATTTCACGAATCTATAAAGATTGCCATATTCGAGTCAAATCGCTTATTCGTAGAGCAGATCTGTTACCCATGCAAATTGGCGATTTTGATATCATATTAGGAATGGATTGGTTATCTAGACACAACGTCACAATTGAATGCCAGACTCGACGTGTATTTTTCGGAAACCGTCAATCTCCCGAACTTATCTATCACGGGAGTCCACCCCGAAAACCCCTCAAGATAGTTTCTTCTCTTAAAGCTCAGAAATTCCTATCGCATGGTTGTACGGGATTTTTAGCATCTGTCAAATCCATCTTATCTAAAGAAACCTCCATGGATACTCATCCGGTGGTTCGTGAATATCCAGATGTATTTCCAAAAGAATTGCCTGGCATTCCACCAAACCGTGATGTGGAATTCACAATTGATCTTATCCCTGGAGCAGAACCCATTTCGAAAGCACCTTATCGTATGGCCCCACTAGAACTAAAAGAAGTCAAGGAACAATTGCAAGAGTTACTGAATCTAGGATTCATCCGGCCAAGTGTCTCACCTTGGGGTGCACCTGTCTTTTTCGTGAAGAAGAAAATGGGACTATGCGATTGTGCATAGATTATCGCGAACTGAACAAAATCACAATTCGAAACCGTTATCCTCTGCCTCGAATCGATGATTTATTCGATCAACTTCAGGGTGCTAAATTCTTTTCACAAAATTGATCTGAGGTCCGGTTATCATCAGTTAAAAATCAGAGATTCAGACGTTTCTAAATCTACTTTTCGAACTCGATACGGTCATTATGAATTCTTGGTTATGCCTTTTGGGTTAACCAATGCTCCTGCTGTAATCATGGATCTAATAAACCGAATCTTTCGCGACTTCCTTGACAAATTTGTCATAGTGTTCATTGATAACATTCTTATTTACTCTAGAAGTAAAGAAGAACATGAAACTCATCTGCATACTATTCTTGAAACATTGCGCCAAAAGAAACTATACGCAAAGTTCTCAAAGTGCGACTTCTGGTTGAGCAAAGTTGCATTCTTGGGCCATGTTGTATCTGCTGATGGTATAATGATGGACCCCACAAAGATTGAAGTTATCACGAAATGGCCTAGACCTACCTCGGTTACCGAGATTCGAAGTTTTCTAGGTCTAGCAGGCTATTACCGGCGCTTTGTTGAAGGATTCTGTGTTATCGCTTTACCTCTTACACAACTTCTGAGAAAAGGGGTGAGGTATACATGGAATGACGAAAGAGAAAAGAGCTTTGAAGAACTCAAGAGAAGATTCGTATCTGCTCCTATTCTAACTCTTCCGTCAGACTCTGGTGGATACCGATTTTATAGTGATGCCTCAAGAAACGCCTTGGATGTGGTCTCATGCAGCATGGGAAAGTCATTGCCTATGCTTCACGACAACTCAAGTCATATGAGGTTAACTACCCAACACACGATCTAGAGCTAGCAGCTGTAGTTTTTGCTCTTAAGATCTGGAGACATTATCTCTATGGAGAAACGTGTGACATCTTCACCGCCCATAAAAGTCTCAAATATATTTTCACCCAGAAAGAAATTAATATGAGGCAAAGAAGATGGTTAGAACTCTTAAAAGATTATGATGTCAACATCCAATATCATCCCGGCAAGGCGAATGTTGTTGTAGATGCATTAAGCAAGAAAAGTTCAGGGAGTGTGGCATGCCTTACAATTCATCCTCACATCGTAATTGATTTAGACAGGATAGGGATCGGTATGCAAGTTCGAATATCTGACGGCTACTTGGCAAAACTCAACATCGAGCCGGATCTTATATCGCGAATCAAGGATGCTCAGAATCAAGATGGAGAATTATGGGCGATCTCTCAGAATCTGGAGCTAGGCAAGCAATCTGAATTTCTTGTTGATGAACAATGTGTCATTTGGTGTGGAAAGAGACTGTGTGTTCCATCTAACTCCACCCTTCGTGAGTCACTACTATCTGAAGCACATAGTTCACCTTTTTCTATCCACGTGGGATCGACAAAGATGTATCGAGACCTACGACAAAATTTTTGGTGGAGCGGAATGCAAGAAGATGTTACTCAGTATGTGGCAAAATGTCTCACATGCCAACAAGTTAAGATTGAACATCGACGAGCTAGTGGGTTGTTACAACCTTTAGATATCCCTGTTTGGAAGTGGGATGACATTTCTATGGATTTCGTGACAGGTCTACCAAAAACCTTCAAAAAGAATGATACTATATGGGTCGTGGTAGATAGACTTACCAAGTCAGCCCATTTCTTGCCTATTCAATAAGGTTACTCAGTAAACTGTTAGAGGTATTTCGTCAGGAGATCATTCGTTTACATGGGACGCCATCGTCTATTGTATCTGATAGAGACCCCAGATTTACTTCAAGGTTCTGGAAAGGTTTTCAAAATGCATGGAATACTCTTCTGAGGTTTAGTACTGCTTTCCACCCCTAGACAGACGGGCAATCTTGAAGAACCATCCAAACGTTTAAAGATATGCTTAGAGCATGTGCTTTAGATTGGAGTGGTAATTGGGACGAATACTTGTGCTTGGTCGAGTTCGCATACAACAATAGTTGGCAAGCAAGCATTGGCATGGCTCCCTTTGAGTTATTATACGGCCGTAAATGTCGAGCACCAATCTGCTGGGAGGAAGTTGGTGAAAAGATGATTGAAGGACCAGAAATAGTTCAAATGACAAATGAAAAAGTGACGATTGCTCGAGAACGATTGAAGCAAGCTCAGAGTCGACAGAAAAGTTACGCTGATCAACATCGATGAAGCTTAGAATTTAAAATAGGAGATCACGTCTTTCTTAAGGTATCACCTTCTCGTGGCATCCGGAGATTTGGAATTAAAAGAAAGCTAATTCCTCGTTATATCGGTCATTTTGAAATTCTCGAAAGTATTGGTGAAGTCTCTTACCGTCTTGCTTTACCGCCGCAACTTTCTCATGTCCATAACGTATTCCACATGTCTTTGCTAAGGGGTTACAACTATCATCTAATTCACGTTATTAATTACCCGTTAGACATGATTCAAGAAGATCTCACCTATGAAGAAGAAGCAGAGGCTATTCTATATCGGCAAGAGCGAGTGACTAGACGTAAAACAATACCCTTCGTTAAGGTTTTATGGAAAAATCATTCTGAACAAGAAGCAACATGGGAAACCGAGGAATCAATCTGTTCTCAGTATCCCAATCTTTTTAGGAACTAAGATTCGTTAGGTATGTTTTACTTTGTTCCTTTGTTTAGTTTCGAACGTGATTATAAAAATATCAGTTTCTGCTATCTTTTATCGTTATTACACTCGATAATAACTCCTTCTAAATTTCGAGGACGAAATTTATTTTAAGGGTGGTGGAATTGTAATACCCAAAAATTAAACAACTAAATGAAATAAAATAAGTAATATATATATATATATAGGTATATATAATAAATAGTTATATATATACTAGTTTTGTATGTCTTCTCGTAAAAAAAGAAGGATAAATGAGTAAATAAATAATAGGATGAGAAGGGTAGAAACAATCATCACAGAAATTAATTGGAGGAAGTAAAATTCAATTGTAAATCCATGTTTCTTTCAGATGCTTAACCCCGCCGCAAAAACCGTTAGTGTTCACACGATAAAACACAAGCCACGAAGATAACTTTCTGCCACGTGTGGATTCATGTATACCACGTATTGTCTGACTCATGATTTTCCGGCCACCTCCTCATAGTTACGGGCCTACCATTCGGTTGAAGAAATTTTACCTTCGTAACCAAGAAAAATAGGCCTATAAAAACTAAACTGGAGGCATATCAATCTCACCATTCACTCCTGCAAAATTAAATACTCGACCTCACTTAAAATTCTGTTCCCGGCGAGTTGATAATTTCTCCGCGACTTCTGCGTTAAATAGATTGGAGAAGAAGAATAGAAGACTACTAGTTGGTGAGATTTAAATCTTTTCGGTTTAGTCAATAAAACGAATTTCACTATAGCTTAACTGGTTACTACCCGACACCTGTGGAGCAAAGGTCGGGTTTTTGAAACCTGTTTATTTTCTTTTTAAATTATACTTTTTCCAGCTTTCTCTACTTTTCCCCATTAAACAAATTCATTGAACCATGATGGCCTTTAACTGAGACTTCATCAAACTCTTATCAACGTAGGATCCATATATATTTCAAAGAATTCAACTTCTTTAAATAACAATATTATGAACTGTTAGTCTATTTTGAGTTTTTACAATCTTCAGTTTATTTCTTTAAACATTATTTTGTTAATCGGAACCTTCTCTAAACTAAAATCTAAGAGTATGTATTTTGTGAGAAGTCAAAATCATAAATCCTTTAATTATTTTGAAAAATATAAAATAAATTAATACACAACCAAGTTTAATATAATTTATATATAACTCGATGCAGAGCATTATAGTTGTTGGTAAGCATGTTGACACCACTTTAGAACATCACCATTAATTAAAGGTGCGATTCCTTTCCCCTTATTTGTTCTAGTTGGGTTTCTATACCCATTAGTTGATTCATTTCTCTATGAATTGTTATCTCCGTATTCTAAAAGTTATCACCACTCTGGTTTTGAATCTAAACTTGAAGCGTTCACATATGATAGTTTTATTAGTACTCATTATCGTATGTTCCGTTATAACTATTTTATACCGCAACAAATCTGATTTTAAACCTATGGGACCTAGCACACCTGATATATTCAGAAATATTATCTGTTATTTTTTATTTGTACTCTAATACCCGAGCACGCCCCTACTTGTGGGGGTGACCACAAGCACGTCACTGCGGCATCGGTGACGTGGCACTATCCGTGACGGTGAGCTGAGAACACGGCGTCTCGCCTGTTTTTACTCTACGAAGTATCTGTTATATGTTTCGAGGCGTATGGACTGGTCCTAGGATATTATTACTTCGGGTGGTTGGATTGTATGAATGCCCATACACCAATTCACATCGGTTCTCGGGCTAGCTACCCAGTTCCGCCTGTTATATTATGTATATTACTATTCGGCTCGATGGGTATTTCATTATGATATGACACGTTCTTGATATCTGGATCTTTAATGAACGTTATTCTGTATTTGGTTCTTCAATGTTCATTATTATTCCCTATTATCATTCGTTGCTAGGAATGTTGCTCCTTCGCATTTTTTTTATGTGAAACAGGTTTCCAGGTCTAAAGGGGGATGTGTGAAAAGAGTAAATGTCAACTTAGCTTGTAATATAGTTTTAATTAGTGATGTACGGTAATGAACCTTTTTGTATAAGATCTCATCTTTTGTAAACACCTTCGAATATTATATAAAATGTCTTTTTGTCTCTTACTCTGTAATAGTGACCTGTCAACCTTAATACCGGGTTGGATAAAAACACCTTCGGATATTATATAAAATGTCTTTTTCTTAGGCCAGCTGCAGGAACTTAAGAACTACAAGCAGAGAAGATGAAGTGGGCGGTTTGTGAGAAAAACAGGAGATGGATAATTACACAAAAGTTCCGTAACATCACTGAGGTTGCAGATGCGGTTAAAACCTTAGATATAGAAACTAAGAGAAGGTTCGCCAAATCCGATGAGAACCGTAAAAGAAACCGTGATGGGAACCAAATCAACACTACTGGGCACTCCTCAAACCAGAACCAAAATCACTATACCGGAGATCGAAGAAAGCAATCCAACAACAATCGTAACCAACACTTTAATCAGCGACAATCGATGTACCAAAATCCTAGACCTGCCCAACAACAGAACCAATCCTATCGAGCTCCTAATAATGCTCCACCTGTCAATAATCAGGACAATCAAAATCAAACTCCTATTTGTACCACTTGCTGGAAACGTCACCATGGTATATGTCGACGAGCAACTGGAGGTTGTTACAGGTGTGGAGAAATTGGGCACACGATTAGAGATTGTCCAAAGGCTCCTCCTAGAGGGACTGCTGGTGGGAATATTTCTCGACCCGCTACTGGAGGGCATGTCTTTGCTTTGAATGCAACAAATGCCACTAATGCACAAGGTACGGTTTCCGGCACTCTTCACTTAGGCATACCTGATGTTGAAGTTTTTTTTGATACTGGAGCAACTTACTCTATAGTTTCACAAGCATTTGTTAAACATCTCTCGATAGTGCCTACCTTATTAGATAATACTATAACTATTACGACACCTGTCGGAGACTCTATCGTGATTTCACGAATCTATAAAGATTGCCCTATTCAAGTCAAATCACTTATTCGTAGAGCAGATCTGTTACCCATGTAAATTGGCGATTTTGATATCATATTAGGAATGGATTGGTTATCTAGACAAAACGTCACAATTGAATGCCAGACTCGACGTGTATTTTTTGGAAAACGTCAATCTCATGAACTTATTTATCAGGGGAGTCCACCCCGAAAACCCCTCAAGATTATTTCTTCTCTTAAAGCTCAGAAATTCCTATCGCATGGTTGTGCGGGATTTTTAGCATCTGTCAAATCCATCTTATCTAAAGAACCCTCCATCGATACTCATCCGGTGGTTCGTGAATATCCAGATGTATTTCCAAAAGAATTTCCTGGCATTCCACCAGACCGTGATGTGGAATTCATAATTGATCTTATCCCTGGAGCAGAACCCATTTCGAAAGCACCTTATCGTATGGCCCCACTAGATCTAAAAGAACTCAAGGAGCAATTGCAAGAGTTACTGAATCTAGGATTCATCCGGCCAAGTGTCTCACCTTGGGGTGCACCTGTCTTGTTCGTGAAGAAGAAAGATGGGACTATGCGATTGTGCATAGATTATCGCGAACTGAACAAAATCACAATTCAAAACCGTTATCCTCTACCTCGAATCGATGATTTATTCGATCAACTTCAGGGTGCTAAATTCTTTTCAAAAATTGATCTGAGGTCCGATTCTCATCAGTTAAAAATCAGAGATTCAGACATTTCTAAATCTACTTTTCGAACTCGATACGGTCATTATGAATTCTTGGTTATGCCTTTTGGGTTAACCAATGCTCCTGCTGTATTCATGGATCTAATAAACCGAATCTTTCGCGACTTCCTTGACAAATTTGTCATAATGTTCATTGATGACATTCTTATTTACTCTAGAAGTAAAGAAGAACATGAAACTCATCTGCATACTATTCTTGAAACATTGCGACAAAAGAAACTATACGCAAAGTTCTCAAAGTGCGACTTCTGGTTGAGCAAAGTTGCATTCTCAAAGTGCGACTTCATTGCCTATGCTTCACGACAAATCAAGTCATATGAGGTTACCTACCCAACACACGATCTAGAGCTAGCAGCTGTAGTTTTTGCTCTTAAGATCTGGAGACATTATCTCTATGGAGAAACGCGTGACATCTTCACCGACCATAAAAGTCTCAAATATATTTTCACCCAGAAAGAAATTAATATGAGGCAAAGAAGATGGTTAGAACTCTTAAAAGATTATGATGTCAATATCCAATATCATCCCGGCAAGGCGAATGTTGTGGTAGATGCATTAAGCAGGAAACGTTCAGGGAGTGTGGCATGCCTTTCAATTCATCCTCACATCGTAATTGATTAAGACAGGATATGGATCGGTATGCAAGTTGGAAAATCTGACGGCTACTTGGCAAAACTCAACATTGAGCCGGATCTTATATCGCGAATCAAGGATGCTCATACTCAAAATGGAGAATTATGGGCGATCTCTCAGAATCTGGAGCTAGGCAAGCAATCTGAATTTCGTGTTGATGAACAAGGTGTCATTTGGTGTGGAAAGAGACTGTGTGTTCCATCTAACTCCACCCTTCGTGAGTCACTACTATCTGAAGCACATAGTTCACCTTTTTCTATCCACCTGGGATCGACAAAGATGTATCGAGACCTACGACAAAATTTTTGGTGGAGCGGAATGAAAGAAGATGTTGCTCAGTATGTGGCAAAATGTCTCGCATGCCAACAAGTGAAGATTGAACATCGACGAGCTAGTGGGTTGTTACAACCTTTAGATATCCCTGTTTGGAAGTGGGATGACATTTCTATGGATTTCGTGACAGGTCTACCAAAAACCTTCAAAAAGAATGATACTATATGGGTCGTGGTAGATAGACTTACCAAGTCAGCCCATTTCTTGCCTATTCAACAAGGTTACTCAGTAAACTGTCAGAGGTACTTCGTCAGGAGATCATTCGTTTACATGGGACGTCGTCGTCTATTGTATCTGATAGAGACCCCAGATTTACTTCAAGGTTCTGGAAAGGTTTTCAAAATGCATGGAATACTCGTCTGAGGTTTAGTACTGCTTTCCACCGCCAGACAGACGGGCAATCTGAAAGAACCATCCAAACGTTTAAAGATATGCTTAGAGCATGTGCTTTAGATTGGAGTCGTAACTGGGACGAATACTTGTGCTTGGTCGAGTTCGCATACAACAATAGTTGGCAAGCAAGCATTGGCATGGCTCCCTTTGAGTTATTATATGGCCGTAAATTTCGAGCACCAATCTGCTGGGAGGAAGTTGGTGAAAAAATGATTGAAGGACCAGAAATAGTTCAAATGACAAATGAAAAAGTGACGATTGCTCGAGAACGATTGAAGCAAGCTCAGAGTCGACAGTATAGTTATGCTGGTCAACATCGAAGAAGCTTAGAATTTAAAATATGTAAGGAACTTCAGTTTTGAAGTTTTTCGGCTGAACTACAGTTTTGACAGTTCCGGCTGAAGTTGAAGCGGAACTACAACTTCAAGCGGAACAAAAAGTTCAAGCGGAAAGAAGCAGTTTTGTCACTTAGTGAATATTCCGGGTGAACTCGATTATCCATCAGATAATGAGTTCAACCTAACTTTTCCTGAGAAGTCTTTTCAGCAGTCCCATCCTGCAAAAGCTTCTCGTATGCTTCTACATCTGCCCAAGCCGCTCTCCAAAAGTAGATTGTTGCTGTCAACACGCAAGTCGTTTCAAATGTCGAAGTTCATTCTTTTGGTAGCTTAGATTTGACTTTGTAATGTACGGTCTAGATTAGATCACATGAGATCAATGGCTGTGATTGATCTCATCTACACTATATATAGCTTGTTTTCTCTCAGTTTACACATCAGTGTGGTTATCACTTGTAATAGCGTAGCTTTGAGTTAATGCAAATAGTGCCGAATATTCGATATTTCGTTGTCTCTACTATTTTGCAAATCAAGCCTTTACATTATACAAGAGTTTAACATTGCTTAAGAAAAGTAAAATATAACTTAATTCTGCAAGGTTATATTTGCAAGTAAAGTGAATTGTTTAAGTTTAACTCTGACTTATATCGATCCTACAATTGGTATCAGAGCCATTGGCTCTCAAATTTGAAGACTTCTAGTGCTTCAAAGCTGATACTCTACTTGCATACTTATTTTCTTTAAGTCTTTTCTGTTTTACAAAACTGTTTTTCACAATGACTGATTTAACTCTTGGTTCACTTAACGGCAGCTCTAACAAACCACCAATTTTCACTCCTGATGACTTTGATACTTGGAAACTCAGGATGGAAGGTTTTGCTAGAAGCCTAGACAGACGCATTTGGAACAGGTTGACTGTAGGTCCTTACAATCCAACTGTTCAATCTGCTGATGATGCCCAAGTGCAAATACCAAAACCACTAGACAAATATGTTGAAGCTGATTACACTGAACTTGAGTATGATCACAAGGCCTACTGGACACTCCAGGCTGCATTACCCAGCTCTATACTTGTAGGGTTTAAGGGATATAAGACAGCACATGGCTTGTGGATTGCTCTCAGTGAAATGTATGAAGGGTCTAGTGAGGTTAAGGAAAACAAGAAAGATGTTTTGAAACAAAGATATGAAAACTTTACTTACAAAACTGGTGAATCTATGACAAACCAGTATCTTAGATTTGTTTCACTTCTTGATGAATTGCAAAAGGTAGAAGTAAAAACTGAACAGGCTGATGCCAACAGAAAGTTCCTGAGATCATTACCTCCAGCTTGGACTGTCTACACAGTCAGCATCAGGGAGTGTAAAGATCTCAAAAAGCTTAAACTAAGTGAACTCCATGGAATCCTTAGTGCTTATGAAATGGAACTTAATTTTAAGCAGAATAGCTTTCCTGAGGCATCACCACAGTTGCAAACCACTGCTTTGGTTACAACTGATTTTCAAAAGATCTCAAACTCTTCTCAATATCACTCACCCTCAGTCAGTTTCATTGAGTCACCTAGAGGCTCAGAGAGTTCTTCAACACTGTTTGACAACTCTCACTCTGCCTATGTGGCAACTGACTCTTCACAAGGCTTCACACGTGAAGACTTGGAATGCATAGGGGCAGATGATCTAGAAGAAATGGACATTTTAACTCAATTGGCTATGGTTTCTGTGAGGGCCCAAAGATTTTATAAAAGAACTGGAAGAACTTATAAAGGGTCAAAGGGATCATCAATTTGGTTGGATAAATCTAAATCTAAATGCTATAACTGTCACCAACTTGGTCATTTTGCCAGGGAATGCAAGCAGCCAAGGAGAGATGGACAGAACAACAACAACAATGTCCAACAGAGATCAAACCATGGAAGCAACAACAACAGCAGTCAACAAAACAACAACAACAGCAACCAACAGCCAACTCAACCAAAACCACTTGGAAATCAAAATGTGGTGGCAGCTGTTGCTAATCAGACTGAATGCTTTGAGTGGGATGACTTTGTCACTGAGTATGAGCCAATCAACCATGCTTTGATGGCTAAAGAAGATTCAACTGAACAGGTAAATGAAATTCCTGAAAATGTGTTGGAAAATCTATGCAGTCCTGCCTGCATAGAACAAGTGGCAAAATACAGGAAACACAACACTGAACAGATTGATGAAGTTTCCAACTTAAATGAGTTAAAGAATTGCTTTAAGAAAACTGAAACTGCTTACATTACCAAAATTGAAAATTTAAACAAAGAATTTGAAGTTTTGAAGCAAACTAACTCCATTTTGGAAACACAGTTAGAGGACTTGTTAAGCAAGCTAACTATTTCAAGACAAGAAACAAAAGATGCAAAAGCAGAAAATGATGTTCTTGAAATTAAGCTAAAATATGCCTTGTTCACTTGTGACAAATTCCAAACAGCTAACAAGAAAGCTGAGAAACTTTGGAATGGGGCAATGCATGGGAAAACAGGTATTGGGTACAACAATGTTGAAACCACCCAAGGAATACTCACCTGTTATTGCTCCAATCCCAGCACTTCAGAAGGAGTGCAGTGTGAGTCTAATTGTTGATGGCACTGCATCTTCACTTTCTGAATCAAAATCTGTTGAATCATCATCAAACTGTGAAGTCAAAGATGCTAGCACATCAGCATCTGTTGACCAATCCAAGGTTCTAAAACCAAAAGTTGCTTTTCCACCACCAACTATTTATGAGCCCAAGGACTCAAAAGTTGGAGGTAAACTACCTGAGCAGCCAAAATCAACTGAAACTGAAAGAATGGGTAAACTTATTTACCATCAAGTTACTAATGACCAAATAACCAAAAAAACAGATTCTTTCCAAAGAAAAATGTTTGAATGTGTTTTCTGTGGTGAAAAAGGTCACATGGCTGCTATGTGCAAATTCAATCCTTTGAGCAAAGCTCAAAACTTGTTGAAACTCAAAACTATTTTTACTCAGAAAAGATCTACAGGTAGAATCTCACCTGTAAGAAGTAACACAATGAAGTATTTTGATACTGAGTCAAACAAATTTTTAATTGGGAATAACAAAAATGGAAGTTTTTCAGTCTTAAAATCAAATAGGGTTCCGGCTGAACTTCAACCGGAAAAATTTTCAACCGGAAGAGAAGTTCAACCGGAAAACTCCAAAACACTCAGATCAGTTACTGCACCTAGACAACAACCCAGAGTTCAGTTTACTGATGAGTATGACCATTTTGAAGGTCAAGGAAGGAGAAACCCATTTAGAGGCAAGATCACCTCTAGAGAAAACTTTGTGAAAAACAAACACAACTTTCAACCTGAAATTCCCTCTAGTTCAAGCGAAAATGCCTCTGTTGCATTTCGCAGTGAGAGATCTAGCCAGTCAAACAAATTTTCAAAACTTAATGCTAGAACCTCACCAGTGACTAGTATTGATCAGACCTACACCTCACCTAGTGAGTTGCCATAGGCTTTGACCAACAAACAGAAGAAATATAGGGAATACAGAGAAAGGAATATTGCTGAAAGAAGGCTTAGCAAATCAAACAGGCAATGTGAATCAAGTGAACAGCCTGAACACTTGAACATTGATCAAGATGACCTGTTATATGAGGATCCAATATTAAATACTTTAATACTTAAAGAGTATAAGTATTATGATGCTTCTGGCAAGCCCAAGACCTCAAAGGCTTGGGTTCCCTTTAGAAATTAATCTATTTTCTCTGTGTGTAGGTGCATAATAAAGGCCAACAGAGCCTATGGGTAGTTGATAGTGGATGCACCTGCCACATGACTGGAAACAAGCAAGTATTGGAAAATCCCAAAATCATAAATGGAGGTCCTGTAGCTTTTGGAAGTGCAAAAGGACACATTACTGCACAAGGTGCTGTCAGTAATGGGATGCTTACCTTTGACAAGGTAAATTTTGTTGACACATTAAATTTCAATTTACTTAGTGTCTCACAAATGTGTGACAAGAACTTGAATTTGATGTTTAATGAGAAAGAGGCCATAGTCTTGAAACCTGGTGTTAAAATCCCTGAGGAACTTGTTTTGCTCAGAGCACCTAGAAGAGAAGGACTGTATATTTTGGATCTGTCTGCTACCACTCCAGCCATTGGAATTGCATGCTTTATATCCAAAGCCTCAGTGGATGAATCCGATTTGTGGCATAGGAGGTTATGTCATGTCAATTACAAGAACATGAACAGAATAGTGAATCTCAGCTTGGTTAAGGGTCTTCCTAACAAGCAGTTCAACTGTTCTGAACACTGTGTTTCTTGCCTCAAGGGTAAGCAACACAAGACCTCTTTCAAACCCAAAACTGAGTCTTCTATCACTCAAGCTCTAGAACTTTTGCATATTGATCTGTTTGGTCCAACTAGAGTGATGAGCATAGGGAAAAGGTCATACTGTTTTGTCATAATTGATGATTTTACTAGATATACATGGGTGTTTTTCTTAAAAACAAAAGATGAAACTGCTGAATTGTTGAAAACACTAATTATATCTTTAGAAAATCAAGCAAAATTGAAAGTTAGGACAATCAGAAGTGACAATGGCACTGAGTTTAAAAATCATGTTTTGAACTCATTTTGTGAGGAAAAAGGAATCTTTAGGCAATTCAGTGCTCCTAGAACTCCACAGCAAAATGGTGTTGCTGAAAGAGAAACATGACATTAATTGAAGCTGCTAGAGCTATGCTAGCAGATTCTAAGTTACCTGTGATATTTTGGGCAGAAGCAGTAAACACTGCTTGCTATGTCCAAAATAGGACTTTGATTGTTAAGGGTAAAAACAAAACTGCTTATGAACTTTGGAGAGGTAGAAAACCCAACATTTACTTCTTTAAATCTTTCGGTTGTCCTGTTACTATTTTGATAAATAATAGGTTGTTGCCTAAGTTTGCTGAAAAGGCAGATGAAGGATATTTTGTTGGATATTCTGGTGTTTCAAAAGCATTCAGAGTATACAATAAAAGTACTAAAATTGTTGAGGAAACCATTAATGTGACTTTCAATGAGAAATCTCTTAACAATTTTGTATCTCAACCTGAATGGCTATTTGACATATATGCACTAACCACTGCTTTCAATTTTACCATTGAGAAGCCATTGAGTTCAAAAGTGCAGGAACAGGAACATAAACAAAATTACATAAGATCGGCTGATGAAATCTGGAAGACAAGAACCAAGGAACTGCAAATGCAACCTACCTTCTTTTCATCCATCAGCACCAAGCCTGTGAAACCCAACAACTCAAAGAAAACCTCTGAAATTGTTCCTGCTGATACAGAGGTTTTTCCGGTCGAACTTCCGGTTGAAGTTCAAGCGGATCCTGTAGCTGTAGAATCTCCGGTTGAAGTTCAAACGGAAAACAATTTTTCAGAAAATTCTGAGAACAATGAATCCAATGACTCAACAGATGCTGGTTCAAATGAGTATAGTTTTGAGCATCTGATTTCAGATTCAGTCCCCGGTTCTCGTGAAGAAAGTTCAGATCCTGTATCACAAACCAACAATATTGAGTTATTACCTCAACTCAATATTCCCCACAATGGAAGAAGCCATGAATTTGCACTATTTCCTGATAGAAGAATTGGAAAGAACCATCCAAGGGAGAACATTATCGGAGACTTGTCAGCTCCTGTGCTGACAAGAAGCAAGTCTATTGATGCAAACATTTGTCTGCATGCTGCATTTCTGTCTCAAGAAGTACCCACAAAGATTAATGATGCTTTGGAAGATGAAAGCTGGGTAGAGGCAATGCAAGAGGAACTGTTTCAGATCAATAAACAGAAGGTTTGGGAATTGGTTGACTTACCTGAAGGTGAAGAACCAATTGGAACTAAATGGGTATTCAGAAACAAGAAGGATGATAAGGGAATTGTAATAAAAAAACAAGGCCAGACTTGTAGCTCAAGGCTACACACAGGAAGAAGGCATTGATTATGATGAAGTTTTTGCTCCTGTAGCCAGGCTTGAAGCAATCAGAATATTTCTTGCCTATGCTGCATTCAAAAACTTTCTGGTATTTCAAATGGATGTTAAATGTACTTTTCTGTATGGTCTTTTGGAACAGGATGTGTATGTCAAGCAACCTCCAGGCTTTGAAGACCCTCATTACCCCAACAGGGTGTGCAAATTGATTAAAGCTTTATATGGTCTCAAGCAAGCTCCTAGGACATGGTATGTGACACTCTCAAACTACCTCCTAGTGAATGGCTACAAGAGGGGAGCTATTGACAAAACACTGTTTGTGAAATCTGATGGCAAAGATACTTTGATGGTACAAATCTATGTTGATGACATCATCTTTGGTTCATCCAGTGCTGCCTTGTGTAAAGAATTTGAGAGCTTGATGCAATCTAAGTTTGAGATGAGTTCAATGGGAGAACTGAACTTCTTCTTAGGGTTGCAAGTGAGGCAAACTGCAAATGGAATTTTCTTGAATCAATCCAAATATATTCAAGATATGCTGAAAAGATTTGATATGCAGTCTGTTTCAACCTCAAAAACTCCCATCTCCACTTCTCATAAGTTACACAGTGACTCAAGTGGGAAACCAGTAGATGTTCACCTTTATAGGGCAATGATTGGATCACTGCTCTATCTCATAGCAAGCAGACCTGACATCATGTTTAGTGTCTGTTTGTGTGCTAGATACCAGTGTCAACCAAAGGAATCACACATGTTAGCTGTGAAGAGGATCTTTAGATATCTTAAAGGACAACCAAATCTTGGGTTGTGGTATCCAAAGAACTCAAATTTCTCCTTCAAAGCTTACATTGATAGTGATTATGCTGGCTGCAACTTGGATAAGAAGTCTACTTCAGGAGGATGTCAATTTTTGGGAGAAAGACTTGTGTCTTGGCAATGCAAGAAGCAAACCTGCGTGTCTACTTCTACTGCTGAGGCTGAATACATTGCTGCATCAAGCTACTGCAGTCAAGTCTTATGGATCCAGAATCAAATGTTGGATTATGGCATCAAATTCATGGAAACTCCTATTCTTGCAGACAACAACAGTGCCATTTCAATCACAAACAACCCTGTTCAACACTCAAAGGCAAAACACATTGATATCAGGTACCATTTTATTAGAGATTGTGCTGAGAAACACTTGATTAGAATGGTTAAAGTTCATACAGATCAACAATTGGCTGATTTGTTTACCAAAGCATTTGATGAAGCTAGATTTTTCTATCTCATTAGTGCCATTGGTATGATAAATTTTGACTAATTTAAACTATTTTTCACAATTCTAATAAAAGGGAGACATGTGCTCAAAAAGCCCGTCTCTTGATACAAAAAGAAAATGAAAATGAAAATCTTTAGTGTTAATCAGACAACATTTCAGTTCATAGTCAGTAACTACTGATAATACTATGAATAATTAACACAAATTTTCAAAAATCATGTGTTTTGGATTTCCGGTTCAAGTTCAGACTCAACCTGAAAAGACAACTTTTGAAATTCACCGGGGGAACTTCAACCGGAAAAATGTTTTACAATGATGTGGAAATTTATTTTAGAAAACAATTCTCTCAAGCGGAAAAATTGTCCGCTTAATGTTCAGACGGAAGAATTTTTGTTTTTTAAAATAAAAAGGAGAAAATGGGTTCCGCTTGAACTTCCGGGTCAACAAAGTCAATCTTTCATTTAATTACCCGGAAGGCACAATTTTCTAAGCGGATATACATTTATTTACCCATTGAATTTTTAACTGTTTTAAATCCGAGGTTTCAGTAAATTAACTTTTAGATAAGGACATGCTTTAACCAGTTGTACCGTCCAACCTATAAAGCACCTATCCCATCAGTCACTGAACCGTCGATTTTTAACCTCTCTCCTCCACGTCAGCACTGAAAAAGGTAAAAAGCCCTAATTTACCGTCAGTTTCCCCATTTCCATCATTCCCATTCCGAAATTACTCCAAATTTCTCTCAAACCCTCTCCGACAAACATTCGTAAATCGTCAACCTGCGTCAACAATGGCTCCCAAGGGGAAGGCAAGTGGCAAGCGGCCCATAAGTGACTTGAAGTTTCCTGTAGAACACAATCTCGTGGCATATCTGGAGCCACCGAGCAAAACAGACATCTACAACGAAATGATTGACTTCATCAAAAGTTCTCATCTTCACCATGCGCTCACTGTAGAAGCGGAAATTTTTTAAGAAATACTCGAGGATTTTTTGTTACACGCTAGGGTTACTGAAAGGGCGAATGGTAGTGAAGCGATTGTGTCAACTGTACAAGGAAAGGAAGTAGAAATTGATGAGGCAAAGGTGCGAAGTCTGCTGAAATTAAAGGATGAAGGAGGATATGAAACGGTTGATCACACCAAATATCTCCGTTTGTTCAGAAACATTGGTTACGGTGGATCACTACAAAGCAAAACCATCAAGAAAGGGCAATTGCCATACAAGTGGAGATTTCTGGCACATACACTTCTGGTATGTTTGTCCCCAAAGAAGGGAGGCTTTGATGAACTCTCCAGCGAGCAAGCTTCTGCTTTCTTCGCTATTGTAAAAGGTGAAAACTTTAACTTTCCAAAACTCATTTTTCAAGCCCTAAAATCAAATGTCAATTCTGAATATATTTACCTGTATCCTAGATTTTTGACTTACATTCTCAAAGAAGAGTACCCCCCACATAGTTTGGCTAGGTACAATTTTGCATCAAAAACTTCTGAATGAGAAAACCTTTTCAAACCTTGCTTTAAACAAATCTCCATTTCTTGGAAGGGATACTGACCACCCCTTACCAATTCCAAGGCAGTTTCCTGATGAACCTGCTACATCAGAGGTTCAACCGGAAACTGTAGGAGTGACTGAGCTCCCTGCTCAAGATGACAGAACTGTAGACCTAACAGTTACTGATCCCACATCTGTCCCTGCTTCCTCAACACTAAAAACCTTTCAATCCAGAAAGAGGAAAGCACACAATCAATCTACCACTGCCACCTCCTCAACTGAAACTCCTCCTGTCACTTTCTAAAGACAGAGATAAGTGGTCACTAGGTCTCCTCCACCTAGTGCCACCACCCAACCCGAAGCTTCTAACCTCGTTCCAGGCAAAAAGTCCAAGCGGAAACTTGTCAAATTGGTATTCTCTCTTAGGGACGAACCCTCATTTGAGGGGGAGTCATTAGAAGCAGATGCACAATCCCCATCTGGACATATGTCACCACTTCAACCCCAATCACCCAGGAGTGACAGTGCTATTAATCTTGGCTTAAATGAAGGTGTTATTAACTCATCTGCCACATCACATGAGAACATCCTGATAAGTCAGGACCCTGCAGCACTGAACCCACACTCCTTACTGGAGGTGAATCTCGGGAGTACTGGTGAGATTCATGCGGAAAGGGCTGCTGCTACCCAGGGATCCCCACTGGACCCTGGTGTTAGCAGTAACATCAATAAGACCCAATTCGCGGTAATCTTCTCTGAATCAGCACTTGAAGTTCCTTCATTGGAACTAAGAGTTGTTGTGACAGATGAAGAGAATCCCAGGTGCCAATAAGCCATGGGTACCACTGCTGATCAATCTAGGATTGATAGCTTAGTTTCGTCCAAGGATGCTGGAAAAAAGCCAGTTGAGGACAGTTTTTCACTACCTGAATTGACGACTTTGTACCTATCTCTCCAAGCACAGGTTGATACTCTAAATGCAACTGTTGCCAAACTGGTAAAAGTTACTCCAACTGATGCTGAAGCAGGTCCTTCAACCCTTCACAGAAATGCTGATGAAGCTGTAATAGCTAAAGAAGCTGATACTGTCAAATTGGGGGAGAAAATGCCCTCAAGGCCTGTCATTACAGAGATTGAAGAAGATCAGAGGATACCGGCTGAAGTCAGAGCCACTGCTTGTCAAAGAATTTGCATAAATCCCTTTGGTGTTGAAGAGTGTTGGGCCAACATCAAAAGCAGTCAATTGATTGCTATCTCACCTTTTGAGGATCCCAACCTCACAGAGCTGGTTCAATCTTCGATGTTGATTGCTGGTGCTTTACCTGAGCACATCAACATGATCACTACACTTCTGAAAGATGTTATATTTCGGGCTGAAAGAGCCAGTGATCACAGCAAGGCAACTAAAGACAGCGCTGCAACCACTGTAGTTGCTACAATCTCTGAAGGAGAAGACGAGAATCCTATTGGTGCAGATGAAGGGACAGAGGTGTTGGAAGTTGCTGATATAGAATCTGAAGTCACCAAACCCCAAGTGGTGACTGAAGATCAATCTGATGTCCAAGCGGAAGTTCAGGCGGAACTTCAGGCGGAAGTGTTTGTGGAAGCTGAGAATATTGTTCAACCGGAAACCCATTCCATTGCCCAGGTGGAAACTTCTGGCCCTAGCAATTCAGCTGTTGGTGTTGATGGGTCTACTGAACCAACTGAGGTTCAACCGGAAGAAAGGAGTAATGCTGAAATAGCAGAAATGGCTGAAACCCTCGTAACCTTAAGGAGCACTGAACCAACCCAAGCGGAAGAACCTGTTCATGCTGAAGTTCCTAAAACAATTCAACAGGTGGTTCAAACTCCAGAGGCTGAAGCTATACAGAAGATGGTAGAGGATGCCAAGAGAATAGCAGAGGATGAGAGGCTTGCTAAAGAAATTCAAGAGGAATTTGATCTTTACATGCAAAATTCTGTTTTTGAAAATTTATTTGAAGAGGCAAAGACCAGGTCTTTCAACTGGAGAATGAAGGATTATGATTTAGATGCTGTGACTGAAGCCGATAGGCAGAGGCTAATCTCCATTGCCTTTCATTTGCCTACCAAGCTGGTAAAGAGTGATGAGAATTTTTAACTGTTGAAAAGGGTAAAAAGGGTATTTGTGGTCAGAAACATAAGAACTGAAGAAGAGGTAGCTCAAATGAAAGTCAAAGAATTATGTCAAGTGATTGACTCAATTTTTCATAAGCTAAAAGGAGATATAGCTGCTGTGAACCCAAAGCTTGTGATGCCTGCACCTTCAGAGCTCACCTCAGGTATGTCAACTCACATAAATGATAAACCTGAGATCACTGATAATGCAGATATCCCTCCTCCACCTTCCTTCAAATATGACCCAAACCCTATGCCTACATCAGTTCCATCCCTTCTACAGTCTCTAGCCATCATTCCATACCAACCTCCCAAAATCTCCAAGAAAGTAGCCGCCAAACTTGCCAATCCAAAATTCAGAGCTGATAATTTCACACCCATCATTCCTTTCAAGAAGAAGCCTCCTCCTACTATGGATTTTTCTGATATCTTTCCACCTACCCCACCTTCTAGCCCAACTCTTGAAGCCAGTAAACCACCTTCACAAACCTCACTTCCTCCACTCACCATCAATGAACCCTCCACCATCATCACCAAACCTACTGAAGTCCAAGCTGGTCCTTCTTCATCTGACAGAGGTAAGAAACCCATTGTGCCAGAAACTACTGTTGACTCTGATGAAGATAGATCGGTCAGGAAAAGAAAGCTGATGCATGCCAAGAATAAAAGAAATCAAAAACTAAAGAGAAGAGCTCCACCCAGCAAAAGACAAATTGTGGGTTGGACAGTGGATGAAGCCACATTTGATCTCACTTTTACTATGGCCAGTGGCATAACTTAAGTGGTAAATGTTCGCAAGGCAACTTCTCAACTCACTCTGCAGCAAATGACAGACATCATTCTAAAGCTCAGAGAAATTATGAATCCTTCAAGAGCAGAGCACATGTTAAGGCTTGTAATTGAGCCATCTGTGCTGGAATGTGGAATGCTCTACCGAAGCAATTTAGATGACGAATCAGCAGGAGAAGAAGATGAAATGCCCACCAGTGAAATAAAATTTATCATTTGGGAAGAGGAGGAGAAGCTCTTCTATGTTCATAGAGCTGATGGCACCTTTACAATCCATGAGTCCATTTCTGTTCAAGAAGAATGGAACGAAATGGACTGGGATTCAATTAAACACGTAAAGGTGACCAAAACAAACACCAAAGAGCTATCTCAGAATCTTGATGCCAGCGTCAGAACTACGGACAAGTAGAACGAGGTGAAGAAGATTTTTGGGTACAAGTCAATTTTGAAGAAGAACTTTGACTTAGAAGAATAATTTGACAGCATCAGCTTAGGGGGAGATTGTAAGGAACTTCAGTTTTGAAGTTTTCCGGCTGAACTACAGTTTTGACAGTTCCGGCTGAAGTTGAAGCAGAACTACAACTTCAAGCGGAACAACAAGTTTAAGCGGAAAGAAGCAGTTTTGTCACTTAGTGAATATTCCGGGTGAACTTGATTATCCATCAGATAATGAGTTCAACCTGACTTTTCCTGAGAAGTCTTTTCAGCAGTCCCATCCTGCAAAAGCTTCTCGTATGCTTCTACATCTGCCTAAGCCGCTCTCCAAAAGTAGATTGTTGCTGTCAACACGCAAGTCGTTTCAAATGTCGAAGTTCATTCTTTTGGTAGCTTAGATTTGACTTTGTAATGTACGGTCTAGATTAGATCACATGAGATCAATGGCTGTGATTGATCTCATCTGCACTATATATAGCTTGTTTTCTCTCAGTTTACACATCAGTGTGGTTATCACTTGTAATAGTGTAGCTTTGAGTTAATGCAAATAGTGCCGAATATTCGATATTTCGTTGTCTTTACTATTTTGCAAATCAAGCCTTTACATTATACAAGAGTTTAACATTGCTTAAGAAAAGTAAAATATAACTTAATTCCGCAAGGTTATATTTGCAAGTAAAGTGAATTGTTTAAGTTTAACTCTGACTTATATCGATCCTACAAAAATAGGAGATCACGTCTTTCTTAAGGTATCACCTTCTCGTGGCATCCGGAGATTTGGAATTAAAAGAAAGCTAATTCCTCATTATATTGGTCCGTTTGAAATTCTCGAAAGTATTGGTGAAGTCTCTTACCGTCTTGCTTTACCGCCGCAGCTTTCTCATGTCCATAACGTATTCCACATGTCTTTGCTAAGGGGTTACAACTATCATCTAATTCACGTTATTAATTACCCGTTAGACATGATTCAAGAAGATCTCACCTATGAAGAAGAAGCAGAGGCTATTCTAGATCGGCAAGAGCGAGTGACTAGACGTAAAACAATACCCTTCGTTAAGGTTTTATGGAAAAATCATTCTGAACAAGAAGCAACATGGGAAACCGAGGAATCAATCCGTTCTCAGTATCCCAATCTTTTTAGGAACTAAGATTCGTTAGGTATGTTTTACTTTGTTCATTTGTTTAGTTTCGAACATGATTATAAAAAATATCAGTTTCTGCTATCTTTTATCGTTATTACACTCGATAATAACTCCTTCTAAATTTCGAGGACGAAATTTATTTTAAGTGTGGTGGAATTGTAATACCCAAAAATTAAACAACTAAATTAAATAAAATAAGTAATATATATATATATATAGGTATATATAATAAATAGTTATATATATACTAGTTTTGTATGCCTTCACGTAAAAAAAAGAAGGATAAATGAGTAAATAAATAATAGGATGAGAAGGGTAGAAACAATCATCACAGAAATTAATTGGAGGAATTAAAATTCAATTGTAGTTCCATGTTTCTTTCAGATGCTTAACCCCGCCGCAAAAACCGTTAGTGTTCACACGATAAAACACAAGCCACGAAGATAACTTTCTGCCACGTGTGGATTCATGTATACCACGTATTGTCTGACTCATGATTTTCCGGCCACCTCCTCATAGTTACGGAGCTTAAGATTGTCACAATTAGGGGTTTTCTGGGTAACTAAACAAAGTGATGAGCCAAATGTATACTTGGAAGTAATTACACCCAAAATTTATCCATAAGAGTCCCTAGATTTTGATATTTTAGTAAATAATGGCCCAAGAAACCCTAAAATGGTTAGACATATTAAATAGATCACTTGATAAATCCATTCATATGTCTAGATGAAAAATCATGAAGTATAGTACTTTTGATGATACTTTGAGTATTATGTGTTTATATTTGATTTTGGCAAATAAAACAAATCCCTAAGAAGGTTATGATCTAAAATGGACACATTGTTGCTTTCCTTATGCATATTACGTTATTATATCTTGTCCTACCAATCATATTGTTAGCTGATACAACTAGATAGAAAATATGTAAAAGTATACTTGCCAATGTTACCAATTTTGGATGAAAATGGACCTATGGTAGCATTGTTACAAATTAAACCTTATGACACAAAAATATCATGGAAATCATGGGTAAATGATTGGTAAACAATTTGGTTAAAAACCATAAACTTAGTTATAGAAGATAGACAAATAAAGACATATTACATGACGTATGAGTGTGAAATTTGGAATAAAACAAGAATAAAAGTGGTGGCTGATTGTTGGTCCAGAAACAACAATCGTTCACGATATCTAACTAATCTAAACGTGCGGAATCTGGTTAGATTAGTGATTCAAGAAAGAGAAGAGAAGAAATCGAAGAATACGATGATTAAAATGTTAAAAAAACTGATATTTGCACACAAGATGAACTTGTCGGGTACAAATAAGAAATCGTGAACTTGATCTCTCTCTAGTTTAAGATTGCAATCTTAAACTCCAAGAAGGCTCTCCCTAAAATCGTAATCAGCAACCCTAAATGAGGAGAACCATTGGGGTTTATATAGGCACCCCAATGGGTTTATAATTGGGCCCTTATGGATCTTAAACCCAAGCCCAATCCCATATCTAATAGTAAACTAGTCTACTAATCTAATTAAACCCTCTAAGCCCATCCCAACTAATTTAATATTACAAGCCTCATAATCTAGCCTCTACAATCTTCCCCTAGGCTTGTGATATTAAATGTCTTCAATTTTTGAAATTCTTCTTCTTGACTGGCTGGCATAGATGTTGATGAAGATTCTTCTCGCAGAAATCTTCAATGGGTTTCATGACAGGCACTTGGGACTTCCTCTTGATCAGCAATAGCTCGAAATTCTTGAAATGAAAAAGTTAATGAGATGGAGGATTCTCATTGACTTGCTTCTTATGAAAGAACTGGTTCTTGCTGAATCTTCGGTAACTATCTTGAATCTCCAAAAATTAGAGGGTAAAATTTTGAAAAACTCTAACTGAGAAGAACTTGATTGTTGATCTTCAAACTTCATGATCTCTGACTGCTCTCTGCATCATTTTCTTCATGAAAGATCGACTTGAAATCTTCAGCTTCCCCTAAACATGTGAACATCTTCTTTGAAGCTCTTTTGAAGCTTTTGAAAACTTGTAAAGACACCAACAACTTCCCCTGAACAGTTGCTTTTCCAGATGGAAGTCTTGTCCGGTTGGTTCTTTAACTTTGAGCAGCAGCAGCATCAGCAGCATCTTTCTATCATCAACCTGGCTGACACACATTTGAAAAAATGTACTCCACCAGATATTTGATGACCGGTCTTTGGGTTAGAAGGTAAATATCAGATGTTCAGTTGATTCAAATTAACATAATTTTAACCAAAAACCCTAATATAGATTACGGGTTTTCTATAAAACTTCCCTTGAACCCTAGACCTCTAAAGACTTCCCCTTAGCTGATAACTTCCCCTCAGCTAAGGACTTCCCTTGAGATAATACATATTATCTTCGAGTTCCCTCCAGATACTATGTATTATGGAAGTCTTTTCATTAGATAATAAGTATCATCCTCGAGTTCCCTTCGGATAATACTTATTATCCTCTCTCAAAGACTTCCCCTTAGCTGATTACTTCCCTCAGCTAAGGACTTTCCCTGAGATAATACATATTATCTTCGAGCTCCCTTCAGATACTATGTATTAAGGAAGTCTTTTCATTAGATAATAAGTATCATCCTCGAGTTCCCTTCGGATAATACTTATTATCCCCTCTCCTTCCCCTAGAAATTTGGCAAGATCTGCAGGGGGGCATACTGTCATGCCTCAAAACCCATGAAAACACATTTTGACTTCTCAAATTAACCTGGCCAAGACGTAAACACAACCAAAAAGAACTTAGAGACTCACACACGAAAGATAAAAATAAACAAATACTTACCAATATTAAACATGAGAAAGTTTACAAGGGATCAAACCGTATGAATTTGATTGAGGAACCCTTTTCAGCTTCAGTTACTCGACTAGTTCAGGTGATTGCCAGTATGTTTGTCCGCTTTAAACTCAAACCCGTTTAATCCCAACCATATGCATCATGCTCAATAGATTACTAATTACCAGCATGTTTTAATCATCCCCACACCTAATTTGTACATAGCAAAACCTACCCAACCTCAGAGTTTATTAAGGATTGACAAACTCCCAACTTGAGGAACCATGCAACACCGTTATGGCTACCACTTATTTCATTAATCATCAGTCGGTGAGCAGGTCGGCCGCATAAGCACGCAAAGAAGACCAAAATGAATGATTATTTTTCATTTTCTTTTCTTTTTCTTTTCTTTTTCATTTCTTTTTCATTTCTTTTTCTTTTATTTTTCTTTTGTAGTGTACTCATAACAGCAAAAAATGGCGTGTGAGAGAGTGAATACTAGGTATAATTACCACTCTCAACCCGTTTTTGCTGGGACTCAGTTTTTAAAACCATGCAAACTGAGATGGGAAACTAAACATATATATATATATTTTAAGTTCACTGCACTTACATTGGTGGTTATAAGATTAGGTCGAGCCTACCGAGCATATCACCGTGGAGCTTGCTTTTCACTTCCGCTTTACACGTGTCAGTCATCTCCAATCCGGACATATTTCACTTCCCTTAGCTTTCTTAGAAACAGACAGAAACAAACTACTAAAAATTGAAAAGCACACTATTTTTGAGGGGTCAACTTTTTCTTCATCTTTACATTTCTTCCCCTTGCTTTTTGATTTTTAATGTCACAACTTTTGTGAACATCATTTTTTTTAAACACGAACACATAAGTAGAGGAAATAACTTCACACACATCTGGCCAAGCTAACCTTCAAAGTATGGATTTGAAAATTTTAGAAAAATGGGATTTATAGCATGCATACCTCATTGTTTTAAAAAAATTGAACAACCAAGCACCAACTGAAAATTTTAAGGAATTTGGTTTTGACACAAACCATTTACTGCTTCATCAAATAAACAACCAAGTTAAGAACAGTACCTTTCATGCTGAATTTGACCTTTTACCTCTCAAGGAAACATATCCTCCATAAAAAATTTCTTGTCATGACATGAAGATACGTCTCCTAAACTATGCCTGGAATAATCACTTATCAACAAACAAATTAATAAAAAATGTTAGTGATAATCCTCCTTGACTGTTCCTACACATAGGGAGAGATTAGTTAGCCAATGGTACCCAGGCCATTGTTTTTCTGGGTACACCTGAGGAATCAATAAAAGATACTTCTTGTAAGAACACCCCCTATGAGAAATCAGGAAGTTGGGATGGAGCTGCCTTGTTTTTTGGTTTCCAAGTTCTAGGTGTTTTAACATTTGTTTTAGTCACTTTTGGAGTTGTGACTTTAGGTACTTCAACATTCTTCGTTTTATATTTATTTTTTAAAACAATTTTTGTTTTAGTCACCTTTGGAGTTGTGACTTTAGGTATTTCAACCTACTTCATTTTAGAATCATTTTTCAAAACAGTTTTAGTTACCTTGGGAGGGGTAACTCTGGGTTTTTCAGACTTTGGTTGTTTTGAAAACGGTTTCTTCACATGTTTTTAGAAATTTTTGTAACTTGGAAAGCTGTTGTTTTGATTTATAGATTTTCTTTCAGCTTTGGCAGCGCCCCAATGTTGATCAGAGGGTTTAACCTTAGGAGTAATAGTCTTCCTTGCCTTAGGTGTCTGCACCATCATTGGCTTAGACTTTACAAACTCCTGAGATGAAACCTTTTAACTTTATGGATAATAGGGTTCATAGGGGCGATAAAGATAGTTTCTAGCAATATGACCAGCATTGCCACAATTAAAGCAAGTCTGCTTCTTGTGATAGAAGTTAGACGTGTACACATTTGTCTTTGGTGGTTGATATGGAGCAGGTTTGCCTTGTGTCTGCTTCTTTGCTTTGTCTGCAGCTTCAGATTTGACTTTCTGCTGGTTCCTCGAAGCCTGTGTTGAACCTGTCTTTACTGTCTTTGTGCTTCCTTGATTCTTTGATTTTGAAGCACCATTCTTGCAATTACAATGGAAACTGCATGATCCAACTGAAGAAATGGGAGACACAGCTACTCCCTTGAGTTTTTCATTCTTCACTCCAGCTGTTGGTTTCATACTCGGATGCTTCATGGTGATCTTTAGCCTCTCAACTTCAGCTTCACTTATTACTCCATCAGTTATTCCCTTGAACTTGGAGGAGAAGGATGGTAAGTCATATCCAACATCTGGTTCTTCGTCAAACATTGATCCAGATGTCATAGAGATCTTCCCCTCAGGCCGTGTCGTCAAGATCACCTTTTCCCTTTTGACTTTGTCAATTACTTTGAAGTATGGTGTTTCAATTTTAGGGTATGGTTTCAACTCTATCCCAGCATCATCAGACTTAGAGTTATGACACCTGTTTTATTTCTGGCACTCAGCATCATTTTCTGATATATCCTCTACTCTCCCTTCACCATAAGTCATGTTTGCCTTATTATTAATTTCTTCTTGAGTCAATGGTGTAGTTCCAACCAAGACACTATCAATAGGAGGAGCAACTTCTTTATGATCAGACATGGTTCGTTCAACTTGATCCTCACTAAGAAGTATTCCTATAATGTCTCTGGGAACTAGTAGAGGAATAATGATGTTTGCAGCCAAGGACTTATCAGTTTTCTCTTACCCAAATCCAGATGTGTCTTTCCCAACTTGACCGGTCACAACAGCATGTGACAAAGCCTTTCCAGCATCTAGCATTCGCTGATTTCTTTCCTGATTGCAATCATACTTGACCTGCAGCTCATCACACTTTTGCTGCAGTTCAGTTAATTTCTGTGTCAGCTTAGATATCTCAATCCTAGCCCGATCATGTAAAATAGTCTTCTCCGTTGCTAGCTTTTGATATTTCTCAATGTCTAGTTTTTGGGCTTTTACCTTCTCTTCACTCTTTTCCCACCTACCTTTAAATGAACTCCTAGAACATTGCATATCAAAAAGTTCGATTTCAGCATTTTTTCCAGATTTGTCTTAAGCCAGGAATTAATCGAGCATAAGTAGGATTAGGGCATATCTTAGTTTTGTCAACTTTAGCTGCGAAAGCATCCTTGTTCTCAACCATATTCTTTTCTTCAACCACTGAACTCATTTTCTTTCTCTAGATAGGCAACTTCTAAAAATCTGGTGAAATCGGCAAAAGTACTATTCAAGGAATAGTGTTAAAAACTTAAAACGCGAAAACGGAGGCCTTCGGAGTGGAATTTGGGGGTCCAAACGAGCTCCCCTAGACATTAGTCCTGGGTAATTCCGGGGCTCGTTGTAACTAACGTCGTGTTAAAATTTGAGCTTCTAACTCCAAACGAGTCAAAAGTTATGTTCGTATCTGTGAAAGTGTGAAATACTGACTTTTTGTCGCAAACTAGTTTCCGATCGTAAACACCACTTATGCTCGTAAACTAGATTCCGATCGTAAACTCAATCGTGAACTATTCTGGGTCGTAAACTAAGTCGTGAACACAATTCCGATCGGAAACTCAGTCGTAAACGCCTTTAAATCGCAAACCAGGTCGTAAAATCCTAAAAACTCGATCTTGAACTCGTAAACACCAATTCCGATCTTAATCTCAATCGTAAACGTCCTAAGACCGAATCTTGAAGTCGTAAACACCAATTTTCAGCTCGTAAACACAGATCTGATGAAGAACAACGATCAAAACTGCTTAAAGATGTCGTAAACACCAAGAACAACCCAGAATTTCGATCTCAGACATGAAAAAATCAAGAAAAACTCACAAAAACTGTTAGATCTTCTTGAATCAATATCGTGAGAACCATGAAACTCTCGTTTCTTAGCTCTGATACTAATTGTTGGTCCAGAAACAACAATCGTTCACGATATCTAACTAATCTAAACGTGCGGAATCCGGTTAGATTAGTGATTCAAGAAAGAGAAGAGAAGAAATCGAAGAAAACGATGATTAAAACGTTAAAAAACCTGTTCTTTGCACACAAGATGAATTTGTCGGGTACAAATAAGAAATCGTAAACTTGATCTCTCTCTAGTTTAAGATTGCGATCTTAAACTCCAAGGAGGCTTTCCCCAAAATCGTAATCAGCAACCCTAAATGAGGAGAACCATTGAGGTTTATATAGGCACCCCAATGGGTTTACAATTGGGCCCTTATGGATCTTAAACCCAAGCCCAAGCCCATATCTAATAGTAAACTAGACTACTAATCTAATTAAACCCTCTAAGCCCATCCCAACTAATTTAATATTACAAGCCTCATAATCTAGCCTCTACATTAGGACTATTTTTATGGATTGTTTAACTATTTTAAAGAATCATAGCAACCGAAACGAAGAAACTTCGCGTAGGGAAGAAACTGGAATCAATACGGAGTTTTACGTGACAGGAAAACATGGTTTTAGTGAAACGAGCTCGAACCAACCAAACTCACGTTTTCAGTTATTAAAATACCTAAAAAGTCATTACAAATGAATGTCAAAGTATTTTGGATAGCCAATGTGTCATAAGGATAAGTTATAGAAGCATAACCGAATAAAAACGACTTATACCGGTAAAACCGACAACTAAAATTCTAAAAATATAAAGCATATTATTTTTCTTCTTGAAAATATTAAAATGATGCTTATTTAATTTGACACTAATTACTATCAAAGGGGAAAACTAATTATATAACGTATTTAAAAATATACATATTTGCGAACACTTAAATAGTAAACATGCATTATTATTTACAAATGTTTAAAACTTGATTTAAATATACATATTTTCACAACTATAGTAATAAATTTCCTTACATTCATTTCTATAAGTTATATATATTTATTTGCATAAATATTTCTATGACATATATATATCAATACTATCTTAATATATATATATTGGAGAGAGAAATTAATGTGTTGAAAAATTAAGATTTGTACAAGAGTATTATGCATATTGTACAACTCCTCAAAGCCCAAATGTCTTGAAGTCAAATCGGGTCCTGAATGTGGGTTGGGTATTCTAATTCAAACCCGGTTACCTTGGCAGCGATCCTTTTCCTTTTTAGACCTAAAAGAAGAAACGGTGGCAGCGATTGCAGGCAAATCTATATTATCTTAATATATATATTGGAGAGAGAAAGTTAATGTGTAGAAAAATTAAGATTTGTACAAAAGTATTATGTATTATGAATAGTTATTGTAGTGACTATCCATATTCTTAACTCTCCATTACCATTATGATGTATTATTATCCTAGCCTTATAAATAGTGGCATTTGTATATGATGTATATGAATGAAGATATTAGATATTACCTTCTACATTCTCTTTCTCTCTATATTCCTATGATGATCTAATAGTATATGTAGATTGCTAATGGGTCGTTGTTATTCAACACGTTATCAGCACGAGTTGCTTTTGGAGTATGATCATCGTACGGTAAGGAAACATTGGCTAGTTAACTTATTTTTTCTCCTATCTTTAATCTCTTAAATAATCCCTGTTGTAATTCATACAATGTTGGGTTAAATAGAGATTTATATGTAGTGTTCAATACAATTATAGATTTTCATCAAGCTAATATGAATCGGTTTAGTATAAATCATTATTATACTTTATTTGCAAAATATATTCATGGTTTATATAAAAAAAACATGTTCGTCATATTATTGAAAGAAAATAAGTATGAAAGTGATGTTCTTTATGATCATTTGATTGTTATGATGTGATTCTTATAAAAAAAAAACAAATGAATGTGATATACACATACTAGCAATTAACTAATATAATAATTCATTTCTTGATAATCGTTTTGATAGCCATTTAATTGCATCTAATATGAATGTTATATTCATAATTGGTAGGCAAAATGAGGAAAACCATTTATATTTCTTCATTAAATTATTTAATGGTGTTTTTGATGTTTGATATTCACCATCATTAATTTATAAGAGCTTATGTTTTATAAATATTTTATTATAAAGAAACTTACAAAGTTAATAGTGATTTAAAGTCATATTGTTAATTTCGTTTTAGCATGTTAGACTTTATGGTAAATTGATTAGTGTTTTACTATTAAATGACTATATGTAACTCCATACCTATATATGTTTAGTAATACAAGATGATTTAGTTTAACATAAACATTATTTTTGGTTATAATTTTATAGATAGAAATTGATTATATGTAAATATTTATCTTATTTCATATGTTTACGTATCTGTTTTTGTTTAAGGTGTTTAACAATATTTGTTATTATTCATTACTATTGAAATGTCACCCTTTGCTATAAATTACCCACTTTTAATTTAATGGGTATAAATCGTATTGTTTATATGAGAACTAGTGATTTTATTATAAATTTATAGCTATTACAATGTCATGTGTTGAGGATATTACATTGCATGTTTTATATGAAGGCATTGAGTAAAAAGAAAAAATATATACATTTAAATGTCAATAAGCTTGGAAATGCAAAGACTTTGAAAATTGAATACCTCACTATTATCTACACTTTTCATATGGACCAAATTGATAAAGAGGCATGACCACTAGAGAACGGTAATACTACCAAAACTCGTTATGAATGGATTCATTATTACAAGTCTATGCGTTGATATAACTCGGTTATGTTTAGAATCACCCCACAATTGGTTATATTTTGTGAAAACATTATTGATGAGGATATGTTGGAAATAATGAGCTCTTAGTAGAAAACCACGAGACTCATCTCGTTGGTAGAACCCCATTCACATAAACGAATGTGGGCATGTGGCAACATATAATGACCAAAGTGGAAGCCATGATTATTGTCTTCTCATGTAATGACTAAAGTAAAAAAGTCTTGGTTGTGGTCGAGGATACGATAACAATGGAGAGATTATCATTATGTTCAGATTAAAAACAACATCCTCATGATGTTATTCTAAATGCTATCATAGCTAGTAATGAATATAATAAGTAGACCAAAGTTATGGTATATTATTACTTGGATATTATAAACCACTTGTTATTAATTCATGATTCCATAACCTTTTGTTATTTTGGTGAAAGTTATGAAATAGTCAAAGTGATAAGATTTGAGCATCGCAAATAATATAATTTTACTATAACTCAAGTTTATAGAAAGACGTGTTAAAATATCATGTATTGCACAAGAATTTATTGTGCACCTCATTCTTAATGTGCTCTCAATTATATAGCACCAGATAAAATGATTAAAAGACAAGTTATGTTTTACTATCACAATCTCACAAAAGAGTATACACATGTTTTATATAACAGTATGTTATAACTTTGAGAATTACATGTTTTGACATTATAGCATGTCCTCTAAATGCTTTATATTATTCGTATAAAGGGTAGTAGAATAAAGCAAATAAAATGCCCATTTGTGGTTTATTGTCACTCTCATGAAAAACTATAAATATGCTTAGATATGATACTCAAAGTTTTATGCTCCTTAAATCTCACAATCGATCTATGTAAGGGCATAATCGATCTATGTAATCGATCTATCTAAGGCCAGTAAGTCTTGGATGATTTGGACGTATAAATACTTCTCAATTGATATTATTATGAGAAAAACAATCATACAAAACAATTCCGTTTTCATACATTTAGTATGCTCATGAAGTATCAATAGTATGTAAAAGTATGAAAGGATTTCATATCCATATGTTTGAGAAAATCATGAAACCAGTTTGATTTTATTTCATTCCTTGAAGTGAATGTGAATTTATATTCGTCGGTGTAATGATCATGATCATGAATCTAATTGAAGAGATTGTAATGATATTCATGATGATAATGTGATCGACCACCACCGTGGCAAAAGAAGAGTGATTATATGAAAATAAAGTGTGAAGATTAGAAACGTGACATTACACGAATGTTTGAAATGATACATCATTCTCTTGTATTTTTAGTCGCTTATTAAATAAGCAAGAGTGTAACTAAAACATATAAGATCATAAACTGAAAGTTTATAGATCATGATTATTTTATTGGCATGATCGGTTAGACCACACCGAGTCAATGATGATGTGAATCATACTGAATATTAGAATATTCTTCAAATTGATAACTAGAATGTAATATTTGCTCTTAAGGGAATTATTTACCGATTAAAAATGAGTGTGAATCCATAAGCGCTTTAGAAGTGACTAGGGGGGTACCCGCGCGTTGCAGCGGCGACGGTTTATAAGGCGTTATTCGTCATTTGTTCGATTGTTATAGCGGCACGACGGTGATGACGACAATTAACCAAAGCGGTGTTTTTTTTCTTTCTATTAGTACTTTATCAATCTTGTCGTAATATATTGTATTGTACGTTTTATAGTTTTCTTATTAGTAACATCGGTATATCTATCAATGTTATTAACCACAGATAAGGCACCCACAAAACAAATTCATTAAAATGTAGAAAAATCACCAAAAATCCATTATGATGTTAACTAACGCTTGGGCAAATATCTTGCTAAAATAAAATGGTTAAGACCTCAAAACAGCCTCTATAAGTGGGTTCACCTAGTTTCTGTCAACACAACACCTGTTTTCTTGATAGACGAAGCGTGATAACATACCAACCAAGTTCTGAAAAATCTATGAAAAAATCATTTATCATGCTAACTAATTACTAACCAAAAATCATGCCAAAAGATAAAATGGTTAAGATCTCAAAACAGCATCATGCCAAGATAAAATGGTTAAGATCTCAAAACAGCCTCTACAAGTGGGCTATAGTGGTTGTGATAGCCGGTTTAAATCTGTTTTGCATGCACAATATGATCGAGTTCGCAGGTTTTTTGGTTTTTTAAAAGTGTTAAATAACAGAGTGTGATGATACTTACGTATCTCATTTAGTTTGTTAGTTTTCTCATTCATAGTATTAACCAACACGATACTTATTTTTTGTTAGTTTATCATTCCTCTCATGATATAGCATTGTAAGTTCATTAGTTTTCTCATTCATAGTATTAATGTAGTTTAATAATGTCATAAGCCTTGCAGATCTTAATAAAATAATAAAAAACACACTAATCAAAATGGATAATGATCATAAACATAGTATAGTATTACCAATAGTGTATGTTGATCAAATATATAGATTCTAGAGGTTAAGTAAACCTATATGGCGCGGACGCAAACACAAGCATATACTATATTGCAACTTTATATCAAATGCTATAAAAGTAATTTATACCTAGATACAACTTGGATATTTAAACATATCATATGAATTGATTGGTCTAACGGGTCAAAGGTGTCTACAAACCATTAACATTCATAAGGCAAGTTCTTCAAAAAGGACCACAACAACCTAACCATATTACTTGCATAACACCTAGCACAACTGAACAAATAATAACTATCACCACTCCATAACACACACTCTGCGGTAACATTAGAAGTAACCAAAACAAAAGAGACATGCTTCAGATTATTATGCCCTGCTTTTATCAACAAGTTTCTCAATAAATTATGTTGTATCTTGAACAGTGGCTATGGACTATGGTCTTGGCGCTCTCTTCCATAGTGATACCAAATTCTTCCTCATGCCCCGTCACAATCTCAACCTGCAAACAGAAAACAAAGTGAAATGTGGATGAAAGGTGTATTGAAGTGTTATGAAAAAATGTAGGTTCATGAAACCTGAGAATGATGAATACAAAGTGCATGTTCAAATTCTAGGTGTTGCTGTAAAAAAAATAATGATGCACGTCACATTATTGCTCCGCGAGTGGAACATCCTCGTTAAAAAAAGGGGGGGGGGGACTAAACAAACAAAAAGTTAACAGATATAAGTAAAAGTAAGCCTAGAGGAGTCAAATTCGTAGTAATTAAGGCTTAAGTAGAAAAAAAAATCTTTGCTAGCTGAAGTGAAGGACAATTCACTAAATATTTTAAGCCCTGATATATATTTAACATAAAAAAGAAACTAAGGAGAAAGGGCTAAAAAGTGAAAATATGCATAGCACATTCAGGATTTGGAATCATCACCTAGAAAACAAATGTTACAAAAAGGATTAAAAGGTAATTGTAGTTTACCTTTTCCAGTATTGTTGATTCAGGATAACAACCAAGTGTTACAAACCAGTCATTATACATGTGTAACATATCAAAACAAAAGAAATTAGTTATATATTAACCTTTATATAGAAATAATTCACAGTATCAAGCAAGAATTCAAGCAGAAAGTATAATCTAAAGAGGAGAGAAGGAACCGTCTTCCACCAACCAGAAGGTGCAGGGAGAACCATTGAAACAAGTTCATTGTTTGGCCCTTGCAAAATGAAACTGAATCTAAACTCTTGAAGACATGCAAAATAAGTATATCAATCTATGAACAGAATTTCACATGATATTATGGCTTTAGAATTGCAATATCAACATATTATAAAATCAAAAGCAACAATGAAAATTACCTGTTGAGAGCCATGAAACATTTTCCACCATCGTGTTGGAGCTTGTTATTAAACATTCATCTAAAAAATTAAAATCAGAAGTAACAATGAAAAATACATATTGAGTCAAGTTATTCTTTGCTTTAAAATCTAAACATTCACCCAAGAGAAACATATAAATATCCTAGGATCTGAGATTGACAAATATGAAGCTTGCTGGTCATACGGACTCTTAACTATAAATAGAATCATGTTAAAAAAAAAGATTAACGTAGTACCTTTAAAGCTTGCTGGTTGTTTTGCCCCAGTAAGTGGATTGACCTGCCATTCCATCATGTGTTGACTCACAAAATGGAAAAGAAAACAGTAGTGTAAGCATATAGTTGAATACATCATAAACAATGAGCAAATGAGCTTCTTCACCGTTCTTCAGTTCCTGTTGATGTCGGGGGCAAAACAAAATCTTACTCTAAGAACATCAAGAGTGACAAAGTGTAGACTTTACCTAGAATGGCCTTGAAACCCGACCATAAGCAAATGATAACAGTACTAAAAATTTAATATCGATTATTAACTTTCAAGCCCTTTAAATCTTTCTTTGGAAACATTTAAGATCAATTATTATAATAGTTTGTTATCATTTCTTAAGCACAACATGTTCCAAACTGAAACACAACACGCATAGAAAATCCATACCAAAGAAAGGAAGAAAAAGTAAGAAACATAATAAACAAATAATACTTACACCTCAGAAGGCCACACCCCAAACCTACAGTTAGACCCAAAAGAATACTCATTAGAAGAGAACAAAACGTCCAATTCCAAACTTTGAACAAAATATAAGGGAAAACTAAAACTAATACCTCTGGCTGAAAATATGAAACACGAAACCTGCAATGAAGGAACATCAGACACTACAAACATCAAAAAATACAACCCCTAAAAACTAAACTCATAGGAACTTGACATCAGATACTACATGCCTTTTGGCTACAAAGTGATTATGTAGGAAGTTTGTATGTTCTGATAGGTTAAGAAACTGATGGTGTTGGATTTCATGAAAAAGAAAACTTTAAACGAAAGATGTCAAAACACATATTAGGAACCAAAAACAAATTTAAATTACCAATTCATGAAGAAACTGAGTAGATGACATAAATTCAAAGCGCTGATGATCTTAGTACAGATGAACTTAGCAGAAATCAAAATTGAATGTACCTGAAAATTGAACCTAAAACAGAAATTAAGTACAAAGAAGAAACAAAGCACAAACCTTGTTTAAGAACACCATTAACTGAACTTGAAACAGAAATTAATATATATTCACAGCTAACTCACAACGACCTAAGCTATGTTCACAACTTGTACACAATTGAGAGTGATAGAGATAGTGATATGACCTGGTCCTTAACAAGTTCAAACTCTTCGAAGAGGATCTCTAAATCTCTGGCTTGCATCAAAGAGGATCTCTGAATCACTGGCTTGCGTGAAAGAGAGCTGTTTCAAAAAAGGAGAGGGTTTCTAGATGCAAAATCAAACAAAAAAATAACACGATGAAATCAACTGATGAAGGAGGTCAAGAACCTGATCTAGAGGGTTTGAGAGACGGAAGAAGCGGCTGGAATTTCAAATCGTGCGTAGATCTGTCACTTTCAAAACACCATCTCATGAAAGAGGAACATAACTTAGATCTGTCAAATAGAACCACAAAAAAAGCATATTTTATTAGGGTTTCGTACAAAAAGTACTAAGAACATCATAAACAAGTTACCGATATGCTTGAAGGAGAGCTAGGGTTCTCTGGTTTCTCTCTAAAAATGACGATGGAGAGGTGTGGAGACCGACCGATAAGATGTGACCTACACAGACGATGGAGAGGTGTTGATTCTGCGGAGAGCTGTGGAGAGGTGTTGGCGGCGACATGGTGGTAGTGAGCGGCGACGTGGTGGAGCGAGAGAGAGAGGGCGAGAATCAGATCTAGGGTTTGTGAAACGGAAAATGAGAAAAGTTGATTTTATACCTAGGTCATAACCGGTTGAATATGTTTTTAAGAGATTCTAACACATAAGCATAAATTGTTTGTACCTTGTGCATAATAAGTTGTAAATCTTAAATTTCAACCACTTTGAATGAATATGTATAATAAGATAGTAAAGATAAAGGATATCCTAAGTTATATACCATTTAGTGTTATAAATCGATGCATCGTCTAAATGGTTATCATTTTTGCAACTTGAAGGTTGCATGATTTGTGGCTTAGCTAATGAGATAGCAGGCATTCTTCCAAAATATCATATTTATTTTGGTAATATTAACGGTGAATATAATCCCCAATTTATAAATGACTATTGGAATAAGTGTTGAACTTCATGTTGTTTAAGTTCGTACACGAATTGCTTTTGTTGCAGACGGTTACTAAACGTCTACGATTGATTGCAAAGCCAATAATCATAAGAGCAAAATTTTATGTTTGTATGTAGGGTGCATGTAATTATACATGAAGTGACATTAACTAACATCAGGCCAATATCATAATACTTCCTCCCCATTATAGTTGGTTTATGGTCAGTTACCAATATTTTCATCTAATATTTTTTCTTAGTTGTGATATATATAAAAATTGCTCCACCGTGATGCACAAAGATTGGACCTCAAATGAGGTTAGGAAAAAATGTTGGGTATGAACCACTATCAATAGTGATTGATTTATTTTACAACTCATATTTACGTTTACATGAAACAAATTTTCCCAACATTAGGGGGAGATTAAAGCAGTTGGAAAGTGAATAAGTTGGAATGAATTATCAGTGTATCATCTTGATCCTTAAACTGAACCATGGTGAACTAGAATTTAATAGATACTTCATTTACCAAGATTAGTGTATCGGTTACCAGACACACTCACTGACCTTAAAAAATGACTATGTCATATATACCAGCTGCTAATGCTCCAATTAAGATTGGTGTCCTAGAGGGACAAATTAATATTGATAATAAGTCTATGGCATGTTTGAATCATGGTAGACTAGTCGATTTCAAGAATAAAATATCCTCGAGATTTTGGAGCAACTAATGAAGATGGTCAAGTCGAGGTACTAGTAGAAAAGTTGCTTAAAGAAACATTAGAGATGATGGTTCCAGAAGAACCTCAGGTACCTGAATAATGATGAAGAGATCTCAATAAATTATATCATGTCTAAACATATATAGAATCGAAACAAAATTGACGTCGATAATATTTTGGATATAATAAGCGCTAGAAATAATAAAAAGGATAAGGATCAAGAATTAAGATCTGCCTGTGATGAAAATTCGAATTAATTGGCCAAAATGGAAAGACGCACACCAGGCAGAGTTAAATTCTCTAATATGTTGGATATAAATGGGTCTATTATACAAAATTATGATTGGTGGCACAATGATTTTTGTAAAGACCTAAGTTTGATTATGAGGAGACATATTCTCCGGTGGTGGATGCAATGAGATTCCAACAGTTTATTAGTCTGGTAATACAATAGAGAATTGATATGCGTCTTATGAATATTATGATATCCTAGGTATATGGCTCACTTGATGATGATACATGAAATCTTTGGAGGGTTTAAGGTGCCATAATAATATAGAGTAAGTTCTCAAGAACGTTATGATTGGTGTATACACGAACGGATCCGAATACGTTACGATTCTTTGTATACGTTGAATACTTAAATGTACTCAGAAGTATATATAAACCCCCAAGACAGTTGAATACGTGAAGGTGTTTGAAACATCTTAAATATATAATCCTTGTGCACCATTAAACATCACATGATGACATGATATGTCATTAAAACCATCGATAAGAATGGTATAATGTTATCAATGTTAAAATGATTTGTTAAAAGATTAAATTTATCAAAACTCATGAGTGAATGCTATGCACAATTAGTCAAGATGGAAAGAAATTAGTCCATAATAGATTGTTGATGGATTATAAATGTGTTAAGTTTTTTTTATAAAGCCTCGAGAATATATTATGAAAATTTATCATGTTATGTGTATGGACTAAAAATAGTTTTGTTAAGTTTCATATCGACGCATGATTATCTCGAAATACAAAATGGTCCATACACCAGAATATACTTTATCCATCATATATGCTAAAAATTGTCAGATTATTTGATATAGAAAATGACCATTTTCGAAGAATGGATTTTTTTATGTGGAAGTACTAAAACTATGTGGAGTTGTTGCATTGGCATTTCTTTTTAGATATATCATTTATTAAAATTTATTTGCACAATATTGCCTATGTCCAATGATGAGACGTTGGAATATTTTTTTTTGGAGGTATAAAGGTATAGACTTATATTTTACTAACCCATCGAAAAAGTTTTGTTAGTCATTAAGATGCAGGTAATACAACATCGTTATACAACACTATTTTGGATCTTGTATCTATGAGATGAGACGTGACGCAGTGAACATGTTCGCGGTTTGTTGGAACTATATTGAGAAGAACGATAACTGGAGCTGAGAAATGAAGTCAACTACCTTTGGGAATGTCACTTCCTACCACAATCGGCTATTGTGTTAGATTTGAAACACAATTTGCTAAAATTTGGGAGTTTTACAAAAGGAGCATATAACATTGGTCAGCTTAAGGAATTACACATCAAGGGATCAAGAAGCAAATCAGCTGCTGCAAAAGTACTGAGCAAATTTTCACAGAAGATCGATGCTACTCAAATAAATGATACATGTCATAATCAGGGGGAGACAATACGCGTTGCACTCTTTTTCCCTTAGCTATGGTTTTGTCCCACTGGGTTTTCCTAGCAAGGTTTTTAATGAGGCAACATCTCCAAGCGTATTGAAAGAACAATATATTTCATTCTATGGATAGTCAAGGGGGAGTATTATGAATAGTTACTGTAGTGACTATCCATATTCTTAACTCTCCATTACCATTATGATGTATTATTATCCTAGCCTTATAAATAGTGGCATTTGTATATGATGTATATGAATGAAGATATTAGATATTACCTTCTACATTCTCTTTCTCTCTATATTCCTATGATAATCTAATAGTATATGTAGATTGCTAATGGGTCGTTGTTATTCAACATTATGCATATTGTATAACTCCTCAAAGCCCAAATGTCTTGAAGTCAAATCGGGTCCTCAATGTGGGTTGGGTATTCTTATTCAAAACCCGGTTACCTTGGCAGCGATCCTTTTCCTTTTTAGACCTATAAGAAGAAACGGTGGTAGCGATTGCAGGCAAACAAACAAAATCGATTGCAGACTCAACGCCTTTATCTCACCCGCTCCCCCAAATGTAACCCTAATTTCAAATTCATATGAAACACAGAGACTTGCAGGTATCCGATTTTGGAAAAAAAAACAAGAGATAGTGTTTTTTGAGGGAGTTTTTCCTTTCTTTTCATTGTTCCAGCCATTTCACCCCATTTAATTTGAAGCATTTAAACATATATCCAGACACCATAGAACCGTAAGACTCTCTCTCAAATTTGAAATTTGAATATCTCTCTCTCTCTCAAATTTAGTTTCTATCAGATCTGGTTTCAATCGGATGCTCTGGCAGTGTTTTTGGGTAGGATAATCGATTTAAGGTATGCTTCTTCATCTGTCGTTCATCATTTGTCGATTATATCGACTCCTAAATGTGTTGCAGCTGTTTATGGTTTTCTAAGGTTTATTTGGGGATTATACTTCTCATGAGGTAACATTCCTTTAATTTTCGTTTCTTCCTCAAAAGCATCTATATTGACCTAATTTATGTTTATTCCATTGCTAGATTCATCCTGATTACAGATCTGACATCAAGTCTTTTTTTTTTGTATGGTAATTTTCAGATCTGATTTTGTATGCTAATTGTTGGGATATGGATGATGCGACTGAAGGTATTACTTTTGGGTATTTTTTTCTGTTTCTTTAAGGTAATTGTTTCTTAACACTGGTTTCTTATATCTTTTCAATTTTTAAATGCTTAACATTGATTTGTGCCTTTAGTTTTTGTTTCTTTGTTTCTTATTAACTATTTGGTGATGTCTTTGTGATTCTTTTAAGGGTTTGTGGTATGATTTAAGATGCTGGTGTTGCTATATAGTTACAACAGGCTTTTGATTCTTCTGACCTTATGCAACCAGTTTCTGTATTTTCTTTAGTTTCCATTTGTATGAGTTTCATGGAGTTATTGATGAATTGGTATTATGAAGTGATTACTTGACCTTCAAATTTTGTGTGATGTGGTTTCTTAATCTTTGCAGACACTCCTGGACAACAAGATGCTTATTTTGTGTGATGACCTTCAATCTGTTTTAAGGTATATTTCAGTAGGTGCAAGCCTAAACCAAGTTAGTGATGTTGTTATAGAAAAAACAAAGTTAGTGATGTTGTTGCAGTCACCTTGAAAACAGCCTTAATCCTACATAATTGCTATATAAAAATAACAAAGAAGCTTTATAAACTTAGTTGTATAATATATAGCTATGACTTAAATATGCAACCTAAAACTTCTTTGAGTGTTCGTGTGCATTCTCTCAATAGTTTTCTGCAGTAGTCTTTAGAAACAAAGAAGAAGCATAAAAAAGAAACCATGTAATTTGTTGTTGTAAATTTAATCCCAGTAATTTGGATTTTTTTTTTGTTTTTTGTTTTATTTTAGTATGAACATGTAATAGTAAGCTTTGTTACAACGTCAATTGAGTCAATCTCATCCAAGTAAATCAACTGGTACATGTATGAAGGTTTTTTTTTCTTTATGTTTGTTTTGTATTTTTTGGCCAGTAGTTTAGCAGCCCCTCTTGACACGTTTATGTTGCTCAAATCAACATCAAAACTACATTAGTGAGTGTTGACAATGATTTTTTGGTTTTGTTGTAATAGTGATTGTTATAGAAAAATAACAAAACAACCTTAACCTTTTATACTGACCCGTTAACCTTTTAGAGATTAAACAAAACACTAATCTGCACATAGTTTCCTTTCTTTTTGGTAAATGTAATGCTGCGAACCATTGTTGCTCCAATTGCCACATGAAGTCGAGCTTTGAATAAGATTAAGTTGCTTAACACGTGTATAGTATTTAAACCTGGATATAATGACCCATTTTCCTAAATCTGTTCAAGTTTTAGCTGTGTTTTTTTTTCTCCTTTATAATAGATCTCTACAGAACAAATCAGCAAGGAAATTTGTTGATGATTTTATAGTATTTCAGCCATGTTTACCACAACTCATTCCACCTCTATACAACAAATCAGCAAGAAAATTAAGTTATAAAGCACATCTAACTGGTTTCCACATATTTTTTTTAATAAAAAGCACATTATCTAACTAGTTTAAAAAAAAATCTTTAAAAAAGCACATTGAAGATGTTCAAAGTATTTGAACCAGATCCTACTTGTAGACTTCAGGTGTAATCCCGTAGACATTTTACAAATCACAGCTACAAGGACCGGATTTTTGGACTTTTGTCTGAGTTTTAGTTTGCATTTAGTATATCGAACTAATTGAACTGGTTTGGGTCATAGATAAAATGGTGTCATTTTTTAGTATAAGTTAAAATGGGTCAGAATGAATGCATGGACTATGGGTTTTTATAAGCTTTTACTAATCTCTGTTTTATTTGTATACTAATAGAATATTATTAACTGCAGACACTTATACTTGGGAACATGGATGATGTAGATGATATGACAAGTTATAGTTCTCAAGCCAATTGGCAAGTAATGCACTGTTCCTATTAGACTTTTTTAAAACAGTTATCTTGAATAATGAGTCCAAAGGGGTCTAACTAGCCCAACACATGTTTTCTGAATGTCTATGTGGTGTGTGATAGGATTTTGGCGAATAGGCGGCAGCTTGCGAGTGATTGCATATAGAGTTGTAAATTTGCAACCATTTATATGATTTATGGACAAGTCAATGGGTTCATATAGTATTCTTTTTTGGGTTTTGAGTCATGTTGATGTTTCTACTCTCGACAGGAACCAGGGTATAGGTAAGTCTGCTCATGAGGTATTAACTGAATTTTACTGTTAAATTGAAGAATTTGTATGTTAGATATAATACATTGTTCTTGGAATCAATTCCATTTTGTTGCATTCATATTTGGATCAAACAACTAACAGAATTACAATGTCTGATTGCATCTGTAGATGTGTCCTCAGATGGATCACAAGCAAATACAACTTTAATCAAGTTACAGCACAGCCCGCCTGGCTCAAAGTGTTTACTTATATAATCATCTGGTGTGTGCTTCTAGGTTGTTTTTTGTGACTTTTGGAGTTTTTATCACAATATTGACCAATTCTTGTTTCATTAAATTTTAGCAGTCAAGGTAAAAATGAGTGCTTGGAATTGATGCTTTCCTTCATCTCTAGATAAGGTTAGTAAAGAAGACGATGGAGTGATAGCCTTAGCAACACATATGATCATTGACAAGTAATAAACACCGAATGACTTTTCTTATATTATGTCGATTGAATCTGACCCACTTTAATCAGGTTCTTCAGGAGCGGATTGCTTGTCTTGAAGCTACAAATCGAGACCTACATAGGGAAATTTACGAGTACCGTAAGAGAGGCATTGCTATTGATCAATCTGATAAGGTTGATGCCAAAGTATGTAATCAATAATAACTTTGACCCGTTAAGAGGTGAACCATAACCCAATTCGACCCGTTAATAAGTGAATAGGTGGAAATTGTTACCTCAATTGTTATTATTATTGTGTTTTGAGGTTACCATTGAGGATGGAGCACTTAGCCAAGTAAGCAACCCTTTGTGTGGCCTCACATCTATACTTCTACAACCTATATAAAAACCCTGTAATGATTACACCATTGGTAAAGACACCTTTCTCGAATCAACAGTGGGCTTTTACAAATAAAAATCATATTCCTTCCCCAACTTTATTAAGTAAACACGTGTCTCATTTGATATTGATTGTGCTGGTTCTGCTTATATCATTTCAGTAGTGGGGTTGAAGAGTTGAACCATGATAAAAGTCATGGTTATAAGAAGTGATTTAGTTATTCATAATTGAAGCTAAGACTTCTAGGATTGGTTGTGTAAAATCATAATCAAATAACAACTTTGAATTATTAGACTTGTGGTTTATCATTCTCCTTAACTTCTGTAATTGTTCATTGGACTATAACAGGTGCTTCAAGTGATTCATCTTTTCGATTCTTTTTGTTTTAAGCAGCTGTTATTGGGTTTTTTTAATTAATTTTTGTATGCTTACATTCTACTTGTTTTAGGCATATTCTTGAGCTCTTTAAGCATGAATAGCACTTACAGCAAGAAAAGCTCTGGTAAGGACCCAGAAGATGCAGCAATATGTACCTGAAGGATAGTGTTATAATTCATTCAACTCAATATGTTGTAGAAAGGATCAATATTTAAATGCTTAAAGAGCCCAAGAATATTATCATTATGACACACTGTCCATGTCCACTTTTTTACAAAAGAACTTTTGTATTTTAAACTATTCACCTCATGAAAAGTAATATACTTTTACGTATTTTCTTAGAGCCTCTATTCAGTCCACCCACATTTCTTTGTTTCTTTAATTACAAGATAGATTGTAGAATGTGACGTTATTGTATAAAGCGGCTTTGCTGAACAAGATTTGTATTTTCAAGAGCTTTTGTGTTTTAAACTATTTACCTCATGCAAAGTATTATACCATTTCACCCATATTTCTTTGTTTCATTAATAAACTAGCTGAACAAGAGAAAACACATAAATTAGGAGTTATCTTGGACCAGTCAAAATGGGTCGGGTTACGTAAAAGAAGTTGACCCAGTAATTAGGTGTTCTAAGCAACATAAGAGTTTTGCATTCCCAAAGTGTGACAAGCCATATTTGATCCATATCAATTTAAAACTTTCATTTATGTCCGTGGGCTGATTATTCATCTTTATTGCTTAATACTCTTTTCTTTTTTTAGTTTTTATAACGTGGATGATCTTTTTATTGTCTTTTACAATCATAACTCAATGGTATTACGAATGAGAAAACTAACGAACGTACAATACAATATATCACGAGAGGATTGATAAACTAACAGAAATAAGTACCGCGTTGATTGATTGTCGCCGCCACAACGGGCAACAGTAGCGAATAGCACGTTGTAATTAGTCGTGCCGCTATGATGAGCCAACAAATAACAAGTAATGCACCCTAAACTGTAGCGCCGCCATAACACGTCAACAAATAATGAATAATGAATAACGCGCTATAAACTGTCACCGCCGCAATATATATTTCAATTCGGGTGTTTGTTGTTATTTGTTTGAGTTCTAAAAAAACGAATACCTCGATGTAAATCGTCGTGCCGCCATCACAAGCGAACAAATAAACAAATACCACGTTGTAGTTTGTTGTGCTGCTGCAACCCGCGAACAGAAGACGAATAACACGCTATACATTGTCGTCGCCGCAACGCGCGGGCACACGGCTAGATATATATATATAATTATTTATCTATAATTATAAAGTCAAGTATAAAATATATAACGTGAACTTCAAATATTAAAATACCTTATTATTTGTCTCAATGTTGAAAACTTGATTGAATATATATTTACACAACCTTAAATAATTATTTGATTAATAATTATTTCTACAAGTTATATATTTATTAAACTATAAAATATAATCACCAACTTAAATATTTATTTAAACGATAAATATTCCAATCGGACATTCCAACAAATACAAATGGGAACGTTATGTCAAGACTTGATCAGGATCACTTGACTAATCAAATGAACCATGACCTTAAAACTGTCTTACTATTTATTGTTACGATATTGTTTACTTGCTACATCCAGCATGATACAACTTTCATCATCACCTTGATCAGGTGCATTTCACGACCCCTTTTCCTTTACTGTTTTATCATTGGGGGAGAAATCATGAAATGTTTAACTTTATACATTATTTTTTACTCTATACAATGCCTCTTTCTTTTATACTGTTTTGAATACTTGGGGGAGAAATCATGAAACAAACAAATTGTTTGCTTGATATTATGGCTAACTATACGGAAGTATGATTACGTATTCTTTTCATGTCCTAAACTAGAGTACAATTCATTACATAAAGTTTTGTTACAAAATCCCACTATTAATTAAATTCGATTAGTTCTGGTGCGAAACGATAGCTAGTGAATATAACTATTTAGGTTGACAACCCTGCTTATGATTGGTCACTCCAGTCCCGACTCCATGGCTCTGGTCGATAAGTACATGCCAGTTATTCTGTGTCCATTCGGTATCCTTAGGAAAGGTAACATGAGTGTGTAAAAATGTTAGTGTTCGAATTTAATGTTTATGTGAGATCATTACAACATAGTAACCTGGAATTAATATCATGCATGCCTTAATCCGTGCAAAACTTGATTTGCACAAGTCTTTCATCCAACTGTGTAAAACTTGACTTTCACGAGCCCATTTACTTAAGACCGTTATAATATCTTGTATGTTATAAACTGTTTACAAACTAAATTTCTAATAGTCTTAAACCTGTGAACTCACCAACATTATGTTGATCTATTAAACTCATGTATTTCTCAGGTAACCAAGCAAAACCGTAAGAAAATGGGACGTCAAACCTTAGGGCCCGCATCTTGGAGTCATAGTCTTATTCATCATCATGAAATAACTTATAAACTCTTGTCTTTATTTATTTATCCTTGGTCGAAAGAATTTCAAGACTTAACTATATTATCATATTTTCTATCTTAATACTTCTAGAACAATTTATATTTCATTACTATTGATGTGTATGGATTGTACCTAAAAATAACTATTAATACCTAGACCTATTCTTGACGTAGACACACCTAATTTTAACGAAAATCCTAAACATAACCGAACCCTAGGCAAGTGTACCTATCGGATTGTAGGACAGCTTTTGGAAGACCGGATATTAAACCCTAGAGACACTATTATAGCTAGACACAACCTAGGACCTAATGTATTGGAAATTAGAGAATCTGGTTTTGAGGATTTAAATTTAATTAATTTAACTAACTTATCAACTATTAACCGAAATTGAGTAACTTTGAGAAAACAATCAAATGAGGAAAGGCACCACCTAGATCTAGACTCTTATTTAACACTCACAACTTAACTCGGTTTTAGCAATCATGATGGCGGTTAGTTCACCTTTTGAGTACTTCCTAACAGACAATCCTATGCTCGGACAAGAGTTCACTTTTTAGGTACTTCCTACTTCAACTAGACTTAACCACCTCCGAACCTAATCTCGGGCACCTTAAGCTAGCAGGAGCTACCATTAATCAACTATGAATGACTCGGAATAGCAAATTAGAAAACTAACCAAGGGAATTTCATTTAAGGATAATTTGATCCTAAGCAATTTACCAACCCGACTACCCGATAACTATCATCCTTTGGAGCTTATTTGGAGAGCAACACACGAGAATCAAATAGATAACTACCAACTAATCCTATGACCATAACGAAGCAAATCACATCAAATTGCAACACAAGTCCTACGAATTGACTACTTTACCCAAATCGAATGACACCCGCAAGTAAACCAAGGATTAATTGATAATTAGAAATCTAACTCAAGCACACATATGCATCAAACACATAAAATTAGTGGAATGTAGAAGATTGTCCAACATCAATCAAATTACTAAAAACCGAATTAATATCGTAAATATCAAACAATTGTCATAATGGTCTAGGTGGTTGCAAAAACCTAGCCAACCACCATGTCTACTATAGAAACAAACTTAAAAATAGAGTCTTGCATATCAAACTTGATTTCGTCTAAGCTAATTACAAGAATCAATTAGGAAGAATAAACCGGATAGCAAAATCGTAGATGAATAGATGATTCCAGCGATCCCTCATTTCATTCCAGCCTTTCTTGGTCTTCAAAATCGCCTCCAAGCTCTCTTAAAATCGGCAGCAGAAGCCAAAGTCCTGAAACAATTACTTAATCTCGAATTTATAAGAAAATTTTAATGTTTGCGGAAAAACACCCTCTAAGCGTGTCGCTTGGAGGTCTGGATCTACTAGGCGATACGTATGAAAGGTGTAAACGAAAAAATAGTTGGGTTTGACCCTATAAGCCGCCTTTGATTTTTGGAAACGCGCGTATTGAAAGAACACGGAAGGATCTTACTGCTGATAGAACCGATCAATTTAGTGCACGAGAATGTAAATAAGCTTTGTTTTACTGATTTCACAAAGAGAACAATTACAAAGCTTTGTTTTCTCTCTCTAAAACACACACACACAAAGTGTAGAATCTGACCAAGAGTTCTAACATGCTAAACATGTCAACCTATTTATAGGTGACTCAAACTGCCCAGCGTACTATCCAACGTATCATTGATACATTGGCTCGTACCAAATGGTACGGACCATGGTACGATGTGTCTAAGATTCACACAATAATGCTCTCACATAGATACAATACACGAGACACTTCGTAGCATAGGAATATGCTCTAACAAACCCCCCCCCCCCATTCACGTGTAGTGTATCTATGCTAACTAAACTTCAGTCTTCAATCTTCAGCATCGTTGCATCTGATCTTCAATTTGAAATTTCTTGTCAGCAATAGAGCTTGCATGGCTGGATCACTCTTGAATAATCTTTGAATTTCAAGATCCACTTGTGAAAGATACTTCAAACTCCCCCTTTCACCATGCTTGAGTCTTGACAGCACAGAACCTGCAATTTCAGAAGATAGAAATGCGGTTTTCCATTTCAAGCCAACATAAGTTAATCTTGGTGGAAAACTTCTCTTTGAGTGAAAACGCTGGAGCGTGTGGATCGGTTTAATTCGACATCAATTACGTGTATGAAAACAAGAACAATCGGTGTAAATAAACGACTCAATCTCTCATTCATAACTATCACAGCTACAAGAGATTCAGAGTACAAAACACACACTAGTTCTCACACATAAGCTCTCTCAAAAACTAGTAAATTACAAGACAAACAACCTATTTATAAGCTGCCAAAACACAGCCTCCGAACCTGGTGTTCGGCCAGAGTTCGGAGCCACCGAACCTTGGGTTCGGCCAAGGTTCGGCCAACACAAAACTAGGTCAAAACATTTGTCTTCAAAACTCTATCTGATCCAGCCCGTTGCCACATATCATGTACCAACAAACTCCCCCTTGGCAACAGCTGGACCATTTGTCATCAGCCTTGAACATCAGCAGCAGCCTCATCTCTTTTCCGAATCAGTTCATGATTATTTCCTGCATAAATGTTGAAGGCAAAACAGATCCTTATCACCCTCTGGAACTTCAAAGCCTGTTCCATGAAATCAGGATGATACAGAATCGGATTGTCGTACAGCACTTCAATATCAGCCTTGGACAGATTAATCAGCCACATCGGATCATATATCCGAACAACTCTGTTCTCATTCTCCAGCACAATCACAGCTTCTCCAGTTCTCTCATTATAATACCACCAACGCAGATCTTTGATAAAATCAAGTTCCATTGGCATGAGAGGAATCTTCTTCATCACAGCTGGTTTCTTCTTGAACACCAAGATAATCAGTTTCTTACCAGTTCTTTCATGGATTCTTGTACGAGACCGACGCCTTTTGGGTTTCTGAGGTTTCAAAAACTGAAAACCTTCTCTGCATTCTCTTTCCACTAACTTCTTGAAATGAAAACCCAAATCATCATTCTCATAGTTACAGAATGGCTTCCTAGGCAACTCTCGAATATCCCACACTGGAAGACTACTGAAATCTCTGGCACATTAAAAATACTGAATCCCATTTTGGCGTTTAATCCCATAACACCTTAACCTTGAAGAATACATCCAACTGATAATATCACCCGAGACTTGACCCTTGAATTTAAAATCTGGTCTTTGAATAATTGGCTTTGCAGGAGGAACATAGTTGGCATGGAACTTTTTCATGTATTCATCCATAACCCAACGTTGCTTCTGTTCTTTAGACTCCTTAACCGTTGGATCTTCAGGCTTTTCTGATTCTGTCTTTTTCAATCTTTCTTCAGCTTCAGTAACCTTATCTTTAGGAAATACCTCAAAATCATCACCAGACTGATTGTTGTTGACATTTGAATACATTTCAGGATATTCTTCTTCAGTAATGTCTTCAACTTCAATTTCTTCTTCAAAGATCCCTTCAATGTCTTCATCAGACTCTGGATCAGATGATTCATACTTCTTAGGTTCAGCTTCAGAAACTTTTCTCAACTCTTCATCATTCAAATCAAATACCGCTTGAAGCTGTTCAGCTGTTAATTCACCAGCAATCTCTCCGTCTTCTAAATTCTCAATGATATGCTGAAATTCACTCAGACTAGTACCAGCTTGATTGGATGGGATTGACGAAATCGGCATCGCTTCTCTGGAATCTTTCTCCCCCTGGGATGTAGAGGTCCCAGCACCCGAACTAACATTACCAGTTGGGCCTGATCCTCCACCAACATTCCCTTGATCATCTTGATCAGGATCATCATTCAAAAAATCCATAAAATCTTCACGACACCCAGATCCATCACCAATCTCCCCCTGAGCTTTAAATTTCTCTAGTAAGAACTTTATTTGCTCACTCATGGTAGTAATCATGGCATTCTGAGTTTCACTTGCTAAACTCAAACGGTGAATTTGTTGATCTTTAATCAAATCTTGTGCCTTCAATTCTTCATTACTGGCCTGTAACTCACCAACTCTAGCCTTTAAGCTATCAATCTGTTGTTGTTGATCATTAAGAGCACTCTGAAGAATACTGGCCTGAGAGAATGACACTGAGCCTTGCTCAAAGTTGAAGTTAATATCAGGAGATGCATTTGTAGCAGTGGCTGTGGAGAACACTGGAGTTGTGGGTGTGGAACCCATAGACTGATGTACAAACTGCGCACCAGCACTTGCTGAAGGTGCTGTGCTAACAGTTGTTGATCTGGTAGCATTCATCAATTCTTGCAAGAAAGCAGACTGAACATCAGACACTGAAGTCTGAACAGTCGTTGTAACTTCCGGCAAAGAAACTGTAGGAATTTCAGAAGAAGAAGATACACCTGAACGAGGTTGCCGAATGTACTTCTGAGACTTCCTCCTTTTGCTTTTACCCCCAGCTGAAATTGACTTCACTCTTCTTTTGGAACCAGCAACTGGTTGCTTTCCTTTGCCACGTACAAGATCAGCAGAAGGATCATACTCTTTATCAGATTCAGATGAGGCTACTGTAGCATATACCCGACCCTGATATCGGTCGTTGCTCTTGTTCACACTGAGACGATATGCTAGATGAGCATCACTACCCTTCTTCAATTTCACATACTTTGAATTGATCAAGACACGTACAAACGGATCGTTTGTGTCAGAAATGTCTTCAGAATCAGCTCCCATATTCAGAAAATCATCATCATCTTCAGATTCATCAGATTCATCAATTAAGGTATTCACCGCCGATGTCTCAGTCACACTGACAGTTACAGGAACTTCTTGAGTTGTGACCACCGGTTCAGAAGCAACTGGCTGAGACACAGTCGGTTGAGATACAGCAGGTTGAGATACGGCAGGTTCTGAGACGACTGGAACTTGTCTCTTTGGTCTTTTCACTCTGCCTTGTTGTGGGTTTTGGTTTCGTTCTACAATCCAACTATAATCTAACTCTTCTGAATCACTGTCTTGGCTATGACGAGGAGCACCCTGTGCTGGTGCAACATAATCAGGATTTGCCAAATGACCAATCAGGCGTTTAAATTTCGGCTTCAATTCAGGTGCCATCTTCTGATAAGACGCCAAAGCACCCACACTGGCTTCAGTCATGTGTTTCAAAATCATCTTCTGGTTCTCATTCTTCACCAAATTCGGATACAAATCATTCAAGATCATCTGAAGAAACCTTGGATAAATGGCTGCCTTCTTCTGCCTCTGAGTAAGATTATCTCTCATGTAATGAAAGATCATCCCAGAAATGTTGTAAGGACGATTCAGCACCAAGGCATTCAACAAAGAGATGGTTATCTGAGGAACTTCATCAAATCCAGAAATCCTGTGTCCCAGACACACCAGCAGCACATGCACCAAATATTTGTAAGGCACACTCAGTGATGATTTGTAAACCCATTCTTTACTTGGATCATCTGAATACCAAATCCGCTTCAGAAACGCAACATTATCTTCATGCGGAAATGTTAACGGTGCATTGATTGTATCAGACTCCAATTTTAAAACCCTTCTAATGTCAGCTTCAGTAAATTCTACAGTCTGATCTTGAACTGTTGCTGAAACTCTGATTGGATCGTCGGTAATCGTTCGTGCAGTGCTCCAGAATTCCAAGATAATATCCCGATACACATCACACGTTGCTGTAATGGCATAATGAATTCTTGAACGTCTAAGAAAATCAAAGATTCCATTGCCTCCAAATTGATCAAGCTTAGATATACCAACACCAAGATGTGCACACACGTTGTGTTTATCACCAACTTTCAAATTCACAGCCATATCTGAAAACACATAACATGAAATGTTCATTAAATGTCATATTATTAACAGATATAATCGTCAATTTCGTCAAAACACCATCATTTGCATAAAACAACAACTTTTTGACACAAAAAAAATTTCATTTGGCCGAACCCGTCCGAGCCTGCTCCGAATCACACGTTCGGAGCCTCCGAACCCCAGGTTCGGAGCTCGAACATCTCCGACAATTTTGAATTTGGGAATCAACAATTTCGGCCAAATCAAGTCAAACAAATAACCACCCATGGTCGGTTTATAGCGACAAGCACAAAGAAACCAATTTTTCCCATTTAAACACCTGTTTTAAGTAGTTAATTTCAGATCTATGTTGCGTTTTACAGTTGGATTGTTTTTGAACAAATCTGACAGATTTTAGTGAACAAAAACCACAAGTCATTACATCCCAGTACTCGGAAACACCATGCCTACCTTAATCTGCACTCAAATCGCTCAAACAAACTAAAATTTTGAAATTGAAAAATTTGGCAGCCGTTCGGTACACGTTCGGAGTAAACAAGAATTTGTGACCTCCGAACTTCAGAATCGGAGTATTTATAGCACACGACGTTCGGACCCTCCGAACTCTCTCCGAACCTCTCATTCGGACCAGATATCTCTCCGAACTTCCTCCGATCATATCGTTCGGACCCCCGAGATCTCACCGAGCTCTGTCCGAACTCCTATCTCGGACCCCCCGAACTTCAACCTTCGGACCTCCGAACGCCACGTTCGGACCTCCGAACTTCAAGTTAGGTCATTTTCAAAACTTTTCAAAATTAAACCTTAATGTTGATGAATCTTCAAATTGAACTCCAAAGTTTTAAAGTTTTAACAATTTGTCACAACCTTGTTCAATTTTATGATGAAATTTCTGAAATCAAGCCTTTTTGGTTGTTTCCGGCATAATTGATAATCTTTCACCAACAGTTGATCGAAAATAAAACAGAAATAAAATCTTTTTGATTTTTATAAACTTTCAAACATACTGAAAATCTTTTGAATTTTTCTAAGATTATGCTAAAACACACCTAAAATCTTTTTTGAATTTTTCAGATATTCAAAGAAACAAAACAAACAGAATTAAAATGAAATAACTAAAACTGATATAACTTAAATATTTTTGTGAGAAAGATCCAGACGCGAGATCATATCGGTCAAATATGTATCAGACACACTTCAATTTCATCTATAATCAGCATGCAAGTCAAGTTGGCAGCAAATACAACTTTTCAGTTTATTTCAGCTTGGGTAGATCAATTTTTATAGCTTTCTGATATGTTAAGATGAATTAAGCAAGCATTGATAATATGAAAACCCACGCAATCAGAAATATCGGTAATCTGGCTTATTCTTACTATTTTTGTATTTTTCACAGAATTTAATCTTCCCAGAGATTTATCGTTCATGGTGTTTCATGCAAAAATAACGCAGAACCCTAAACAAACAACAATCAGGTCGGCTGGTAGGCACGCAGAGAAAGTCCGATTGTTTAGGAAAATAAGAAATGAAAAATAAAGCAGAAATTGTATAACCCAACAACAATCAGGTCGGTGCTTCCGCACACGCAGAGAAAGTCCGATGAGTTATACGAAACACCAAAGAAAATAAAGCAGAACGTCAAACGAACAACGATCAGGTCGATCTTTCGATACGCAGAGAAAGTCCGATCGTTTGACAAAATAAAGAAAATCAAACAAGTTTAAATCTTTGCAAAATGAAAACATGCGTACACCAGAACATCTCTTATTCTGTTTTTGCCTTTTTCATTTTTTAATGCCAAGATCACACAATATTCATCATGATGTGTCTCACAATTAATCAAGCAATTTCTTTATGTTTATATCATACTAGCATATATCAGATTTACCCTAACGCATTCAACTAACCAAACAAGCACCTACAGCCTTTAATTTTACTTTATCCGTGGTTGATAACACATGCCGATGTATTATCATTTCTCGCTTGGTCGGATCAATTTCTCAATTTTCATTTTTCATTTTTTTAATCTTTTTGCATTTTTCTCTTTTTTTTTTTAATCTTTTCTGATTTCTTCCCCTAAAAAATACAAAGACGCTATATATTTTTTTTCTTCGGATTTTTATAACAATGGAAAGAAACAAACAAAAGAAAAATAACAAAGAAAATTGATCAACCGTAGTTACTCAACTTGGTAACTTTTGAATGCCGTTAATTTGCAAAAGATAACGGAAACGGGTTTTATCAAAAGCTTTTGTAAAAAGATCCGCTTTTTGAAAATCAGTGTGAATCTTTTGCAAATCAATCAAGTGTTTTTCAAAGCAATCTCGGATGAAATGATAACGGATTTCGATGTGTTTGGTTTTAGAGTGATGAACGGGGTTTTTGGTTATGCAAATCGCAGCCGAATTATCTATGTAAATGGGTGTAGTAAGAAACTTCAAACCGTAATCCCGCATTTGCTGTTGAATCCATAGAACCTGTGAGCAGCAACTAGCAGCCGCTATATATTCAGCTTCAGCCGTGGATGTGGCAACAGAAGTTTGCTTCTTACACTGCCAAGACACCAACCTATCACCAAGAAATTGACATCCAGCCGTGGTTGACTTGAAATTAATCTTACAACCGCCGTAGTCAGAATCTGTATATGCTGATAAGTCGAACTTATCATCATGAGGGTACCAGATCCCGAGATCTGAATTACCCTTCAGATAAGCTAGAATCCGTAACACTGCATTCATATGCGAAACCCGAGGAGCCGCCTGATACCTGGAACACAAACAAACAGCAAACATTATGTCAGGTCGACTCGCTGTCAAATACATCAATGAACCTATTATCGCCCTGTAACGCGTGACATCAACTTTTTCACCGTCTTCATCAGGACATAGGCCATGTGACAACTGAATCGGAGTTCCCGGAACGCGAACATCTTCCACTTTGAATCGAGTCAGAACATCTCTCACATACTTTGTTTGATGTATGAAGATACCCTGATCTGATTGTTGAACTTGTAGACCGAGGAAGAACGACATTTCACCCATGGAGCTCATTTCAAACTTTGTTTGCATTAACTTCTCGAAATCTCTCGAAAGTTGTTCGTTTGAACATCCAAAAATAATATCATCAACGTAGATCTGTACCAGTAACAAATCCTCCCCCGTTTTTCGACAGAAAAGAGTAGGATCAACCAACCCGCGCTTGAATCCGTTGTCAAGTAAATAAGTAGACAACGTCTCATACCAAGCTCGAGGAGCCTGATGGAGACCGTACAAAGCTTTGTCTAACTTATAAACCTTCTCCGGATAATCAGGATCGAAAAATCCCGGAGGTTGTTTGACATATACCTCTTCCTTAACTTTTCCATACAAAAATGCACTCTTCACATCCATTTGAAACACTTTAAACCCGCGATGTGCAGCAAACGCCAAAAATATTCTTATAGCTTCAATTCTGGCAACAGGTGCATACACTTCATTAAAATCAATTCCTTCCTCTTGCGAAAAACCTTGAACGACCAACCGAGCTTTATTTCGGACAATGATTCCGCGATCATCCCGTTTACATTTGTAAACCCACCGTGTCCCACACGGTTCCTTACTGCCTTCAGGTAAATCTTCTAGATGCCACACACCCAACTTTTTGAATTGTAATAGTTCTTCTTGCATGGCTTCAACCCACGAACCGTCTAACAATGCTTCATGAACATTTGCCGGCTCAGTTTGTGAGATAAAGCATGAATGAAATGCTTCGTCCTGAACCCCAGATTCCAAGATTGAAAGCAAAGCACTACTCTCAATTTGATGTCTTGTGCGAACTCCTTCATTTAAAGCACCAATGATGTTATCTTGTGGATGAATGGTGTTTATCCGGAGTGTTTGATTAACAGGAACTTCCACCGTTTCAGGCAAATCAGGAATCGGATCTTCCTCAACCACCACAGTATCAGTTTCATTAACAGCAACTTCATTAGAAGTAGATTCAACTGGTGGATCAGGTTGCTGAACAGGAATTTCCACCTGATGTGACACGGCTTCGTGGAATTCACTTTCATCTTCAGAAGACATTTCATCAGCAGCAATAGTCGTATCATTTGATGTCTCAGTCAAATACTCATCAGCGGCAGGCACTATTGGAGTTGGCAGAGTTTGAATGTTTAGAACCGGTGTATCATCTTGCAATTCAATGAAAACTCTTGTAAGTTGTTCATCAGATACATCTGGTATCGATTTAAGATTTTCAAACAAAGTCTGATAATCAAATAACCAATCCGGTCCAACGCCTCTGGGTGGTAAAGTATATGATTGAAAATCAACATGTAGATATTCCCCCACTGTACCAGTCTGCTTATTGAACACACGTTTCTTCTGATTTGAATAACCAACAAACAGTCCCTCAAAGACTTTGTCATCAAACTTTCCCTGCAGCAGCCAATACAGTACAAGGACACCCAAACGGCTCCAAATAGTTGAGATTCGGCTTACGGTTCTTCAGAAGCTCATAACATGTCTTTCCAAGCCGCTTCACAGTAAGCACCCGATTCAGCACATAACATGCTGTGTTGACAGCCTCTGTCCAGAATGGTACAGGTAATTGAGCATCAGCCAACATAGTACGTGCTGTTTCGATAATGGTGCGATTCTTTCTTTCTGCCACGCCGTTCTGCTGAGGTGTGTATGGTGTGCTGAATTCATGCACAATTCCTTTTTCCATACAAAAGGTCCTCACGGCTATATTCTTAAACTCCGTGCCATTGTCACTCCGAATTCTCCTCACTTTCAATTTATACAGTGATTCCAGTGTGGTAATCAAATTGAGAAGAATCCTTGAAGTTTCATCCTTGGAGACCAGAAAATCAACCCACGAATACCTGGAATATTCATCCGTAACCACCAAACAATACCAATTTCCCGAGATACTTTCACGATTGACAGGACCAAACAAATCCATATGAAGTAACTCTAATGGGACATCTATTGAATGATGTTTCTTTAGTGGATGAGATTTTCTTTTCTGTTTACCCTTCTTGCAACTCACGCATATATCATTAAACACAAACTGTTGCTTCGGAACGCCTTCAACAACCCCCCTCCGCACTAGTTCGTTCATCTTTCTGTAATGAATATGACCCATGCGACGATGCCAAAGAACGGAATCTCTCTCGGATGCCTTAGACAAGAAACATTGACCTGCGACCGTTGCCTTTGCTGAATTCATGTCAAGCATATACAAATTTGAGAATCTTGGTGCCCGCATCATCACAAACTCTTCAGGAATCTTGAATTCAGGCTTCAGAATTAAGCATTCACTCCCTGTGAAAGCTGTTGTGAATTGCTTATCACAAATCTGGGAGACGCTTAGAAGATTATATTCTAACTCTTGCACATACTCAACGTTGTCAAATGTGACAGCACCATTCGAAAGTTTACCAATACCGGTTACCTGACCTCCTTTGTTTCCAGCAAACGTTACTTTACCTCCATCGAAGGGTTTAACATCATGCAACAAAGAAATGTCTCCGGTCATGTGCCGAGATGCTCCGCTATCAACAACCCAGATGTTATTCATCAGTTGTCGCGAAGATCCCTGCATAAATTAAAACAGAAGATTAGTTTCGGGACGTACCCAAGCCTGAAGCTTTGGGTCGACCGTCATCTTCAACAAAATCTTTCCCTGCCATGGACTTAGATGTTTGTCCATCAGTTGATGAAACCTTGGAGCTTGAAGCAGAATTTTTTAAAATCGATTTTGTCTTTGAAAATTCTTTTTCTGATTTCTTATCATTTTTCTGAAAATCTGATGATTTTTCGTTTGAATGAATTCTGCCTTGCTCATCCACAAATCTGACCTTTTTCTTAGTATCAGTTTGATAGCCTTCAGACATGTCGTCAGACTTTTCTGTGTCAGATTTAGTGGATTTGGGTTTCTTTAACGGGCAAGTTCGATAAGTATGACCACGAGTTTTGCATTTAAAACACTTTCTTTTATCAATTATGACCTTCTCACTCGCGTCATCATCTATTTCGGACTCAACAACCCGTTTTTGGAAATTTGGTTTCACACCTTTCTTTTTAGACACATAACGATGTCCAAAATCATCGTTACGTCCTGAATCATATCCAGACATATTCCCTGAAAACTCATCAAAGAAACGATGATCTCTAAAATTCTGAGATCTGTTCCTATACCCACCAAACCTTGAGTCATAATCACTTTGACCCTCAAAATCAACCCATTTTGAATTTCTTCTAAAACCAGATTGATTTGGTCCACAACCAAAATCATCATAAAACCCTTCATCATTATAGAATTGAGATCGTTTGACAAATGGACTGGATTTTCTGAAATTTGATTGTTTTTGATCATAGAAAACCTTTGGTGTTGATGGTAAAACAGTTGGTTTTGATGTTTTCTTGCTATTCATTCTATTTACCAACCCAGGCCCAGACTCAGATTGAAATGTGTCCATTTCGTTAGCACCACTGCTATTTCCCCTCCTAATGGGCACATTTCTCTTCTTAGGATCATATGCCGGATCATATTTACATGAGAAAATTTGATCAATTAAATTTGGGTTCACCATATCTAAAGGAAAATCGTTGTCACTATAAACCCTGTTGGAACCCTTTAATCGATATGTTACCCATGGTTCAACCTTGTCACAGTTGGTGTCCAAAGTAGAATTGTGAGCCTTGGCATTTGTAGGTTTCAAAATTTTCGGAGAAAAACCTTTTTCAGCAGTTTTAGGTTTAGCCGAGGACTCAAATCCGACTCCACCATACTTAGACTTCTTACCTGTAACAGACTTGCTCCGAGCAATCTGCTTTTGTTCGTAGGTACTCAGTTTGGAAAGCTCAGATTTAATTGTTGGAAAATCATGTTTGGAGATTAAATTTTTATGATCTGGCTTACCAACTTTAGACTGAGTATACACCGAACCTTCAACATCAGTCTCCGACACTAAGTCATCGACTTTGTCAAAATCAGAAACATTATAAAAAAGCTCATCAACTGTTGAATCCAAAATAGATTTTTCAGTTGACACTTTTTCTGAATTGCTTTGTTCAGCTTGATGAGCAACATTTGTCGTTTCCTCAGATGAAAGACCCGGTGTGATATTCACCGGAGATGGGACTTGATTAAGCTTGCCAGAAACATCTTCTTTTCCAGATTTATACAAAAAGTTGGTGAAAGAAGATGAAATTTGAACAGAATCTAATTTTTGTTTTAACTCAAAAACCTCGATTTTCAAATCAGCGACAAGTTTGTTACTAGCAGCTAAATCCTTCTGAACAGACACGAGCAATTCGGACTGATTCGTAAAATCAAATTTTTGCAAACGCAATTGCTCATGTACGGACAGCAATTCCTGGGTTGTCCCCTCCCATCTTTCCTTATAAATGTTTTTATCAGCTTTTGCTACTGCCAGAAGATCATTTAATTTTGTCTTCTCATCTAAGAGCACACTCTTAGCAGTAGCAAAATCATCACATGATTTACACATTGAAGGATATGAAGTTACCTTTGAAGAATCGGCCATCAAAGCAACAGTTTCAGTAAGATTGCTTCTTTTCAATGACCCAATTTCCTGTTTCAGACTTGAATTTTCATCAGTAATCTTCTGCATATCCCTTTGCAATGCAAGCATCTTATCAGCAATTTCAAGAGCATTCTGTTGTGCTTTTTCATATCTTTCTTTCAGCGGAAGACTCGTTCTGATAAAGATTTTCAAAATCATTTGCTGCATCAATGGCTTCGGCTTTTGCTGCATCACATTCTCGAATCAATGCCTCCTTCTCATCAGTCAGAAGTGTAATTTGCTTTTCTAACAAAAGAATTGCATCAGATTCGATCTTGTCAGACACATCAGCCATAAACGCAAACTTTTCTTCATTCACAAACTTATGATCACTTCTACATTGTAAAACTTCATCACCATCAGGCATTCCAGCAAAAGTTTCCTCAGTTTTCTCATCATGTATTTCTTCTTCATTGTCAGTTGATTCAGTCAAAGTTTCTTCATCCTGCACATGAGTAACAATCAAAGCAGAAGAATCAGCAAATTGATTTCCCCAATTATATGTTTTATCAACTTGAGAAACAAGAGCTTTTGAGGATTCAGATTTGGAACTAGAAGTACTCCCTGAACTCGATGGAGTGTTAGATCCAGAAACATTTGATTTTGGAGTAAATTTCTGATATTCCTGCTTCTTTGGCTGCGGACATTCACGAGCAAAATGTCCAAAATTGGAACAATTGTAGCATCTGACTTTGGATTTATCAAACCCAATCCTGCCACCAGAATTCAAATCCTTTCGTCCAGTTTTCTTCAAAAATCTTTTCACTCGTCTCGCCAACATAGCAAACTGCCAGTTTATATCCATTAATTCCAAATCATCTGGATCCACCTGATCATAGTCTTCTTCAGTCAACTCAGCATTGCTAACCTTTCCAGTTATCAATCCATAATACGATGACACTAATGCAGAAACAAGAGCCATGTAATCTTCAGTGGTAGATACCGACATAGCCATCTTTCCCGTGTTCACCAGATTACTTGCTGGAATTGACGTACTACTAATTCCAGGACTATAATTGTAATCAGTACTTTGTGAACCTGATCCAGTCCCCGAATTTGAAACAAATCCTTGTAAATTTCCAGCCACAAATGCTGTAGCAGGTGCAGAACTGGTTACCTTAGCTGATTTCCCAGAAATAGTTGCTGCATTTGACCCATAGTAGACATCTGGATTCTGAACTGCAGCTGGTGTAGTGTTAACATTCTTCATTTCTAAATCCCGAGCTTGCAATTTACCCAAAAGCTTTACAAAAGTCAACTCAGCATAGTCTTTGTCATTCATGATCATCAAAACATACGACTCCCATTTTGATGGCAAACCTTCCAACAATTTTTCCTTCAACTCTTCGTCATCTTTCTTAATTTGGACATTATCCATTTCAGACAGTAAATGACAATATCTCGAAATTAGTTCAGGAACGCCCTCACCCTCAAAATGTTTGAAGTTGTCGAATTCTTTATTAAGCACCTTCTTTTTGCTTTTCTTATACTGTTCATTACCCTCACACCTCTCTTTCAGAGTTGTCCATAACTCATGAGAGTGTTTGCAACTTTTGAATTGATGTAATAACTCCTTTGGTAAAGCTTGAGTGATTAAACCGTATGCTTTTTGTTCACGAACAAAATCAGCTTTCTGTGTGAGATCCAAGTTTCGCTGCATAATAGGAACATTATTAACGCCAACCGGATACACATATGGTGTATCCATCGCAATCCATAGATCTGGATCCGTTGTTCCGATGTATGCCTCAAATCGTTTCTTCCAGTTTGCATAATCTTCAAATTTAAGCAACTTTGGAACTTTCTGAGTTGTTCCGATTTCATTGTCATAATTGAGTAAAGTTTGCATCTGTGTTTGGATAGCCGCAAACGCGCTATAGTCCGACATGATTGAAATTGAAACAAATTCTGATTTGTCCGAACTTGGTCCGAACCTACTATACCCTCCGAGCTTCCTCCGAACTAGGTCCGAACTCAGAAATACAGTCCGAACGTCACCGAACTACCTCCGATCTCTCACCGAAACACAATAACTCCGAAGACCCTCCGATCCTAGTCCGAACTCTTACCGAACGTAAAATCTGATCCGAATATTCACCGAACGATCTCCGAACTTTCACCGAGCTCCTCCGAACCTGGTGTTCGGAGCGGTTATACCGAGCGAACTCCGAACTTGGAGTTCGGAGCGGTTACACCGAACGTGGAGTTCGGCCGAACGCGAGAAATCAAAAATTTTCAGAAAAACTCACAAAACTTGACACCTCTCGATCTGAGAATACTCAAACTAACGAAAACGAGCAAAAACAAGCATTTTGAACGTGAAACATGACATTTTAGCTGAGATTTTTGAGAAACGAAGATGAAACACGAGCTTTGTCACACACAAATTGAATCAAATCGAACTAAACTTGACCAGAATGCTCTGATACCACTTGAAAACGCTGGAGCGTGTGGATCGGTTTAATTCGACATCAATTACGTGTATGAAAACAAGAACAATCGGTGTAAATAAACGACTCAATCTCTCATTCACAACTATCACAGTTACAAGAGATTCAGAGTACAAAACACACACTAGTTCTCACACATAAGCTCTCTCAAAAACTAGTAAATTACAAGACAAACAACCTATTTATAAGCTGCCAAAACACAGCCTCCGAACCTGGTGTTCGGCCAGAGTTCGGAGCCACCGAACCTTGGGTTCGGCCAAGGTTCGGCCAACACAAAACTAGGTCAAAACATTTGTCTTCAAAACTCTATCTGATCCAGCCCGTTGCCACATATCATGTACCAACATTGAGAATCCAAGATATATGATTTGAAAATGTTTTTCGTATCTTGTGTCGATCAACCGAAAAAAAAATTAATAAAATCTTTTTGGCTTTTATCAAGTTTATGCTAAAACACACCAAAAATCTTTTTGATTTTTATGAAATGAAAAATAAAATGCAATACAAAAGTAGACTCTATTTTTGGTATTTTACGAGAAAGATCACGACGCGAGATCATATAAGACATAACGCATCTAGCACATTTCATTTTCGGTCTTAATCAGTATGCAAGGCAAGATAATCGCAAATACAACATTTATGTTTATTTCAGTATTAACCAATCATTTTTTATCGTTTTCAGATATGCTTAAGGTAATATTATCATGCATAGATAACTCGGCCTCCACTCTATTAGAAATACCGGTAAATCATCATGTTTATCATAGAGAAGCAAATTTTCTTAGAGATTTAATCATCCTTGATGAGTCATGCAAAAATAAAGTAGAACCTCAAATACCAAGCAATCAGGTCGGTCTTATGGACACGTAGAGAAAGCCCAAGGATTTGAGAAAATAAGAAAGCAAAACAAGTTGAAGTTGTATAATTCAACAACGATCAGGTCGATACTCCCGTATACGCAGAGAACGTCCGATGAGTTATACGAAACACCAAGAAAAATAAAGCAGAATGTCAAACGAACAACGATCAGGTCGATCTTTCGATACGCAGAGAAAGTCCGATCGTTTGACAAAATAAAGAAAATCAAACAAGTTTAAATCTTTCAAAATGAAAACATGCATTCATCAGGATATCTCTTTATTCTATTTTTGTCAGAATCATCACGCAGCATTCATCAAGAAAGAAATAACCAAAGATCATCAGGCAAGCTTTATATTTATATGTTACTTGCAGATATAAGATTAGTCATGCACATTCACATATTAAGCAAGTACCTATAGCCTTTAGACTTAATCTATCCATGGCAGATAAACGTATATTCTGATGTACTATCATTTCTCGCTTTGGTTTGATCAATTTCTCAATTTTTCATTTTTTTATATTTTCCAATCCCCCCCCCCCCCCCTAAAATTCAAACAAACACAATTTTTTTAATTTTCAAATTTTCTCCCCCTAAAATTATGAACGAAATAAAATGAATAACAAAAATGAAAATGATCGATCAACACTTGACACATTTTTTGAAAATGATAGTTTTTTCGAAAATCAGTGTTACAAAGATAGTGACGATGCATTTTAACTTAAAACAACCATAAGTATCTCACTGGTCAACAATCTCTCGATTACTAACAGTTCTTCTTGAAATACATGTAAACTCTGGAAAATAATAAGTACTTAAACCCCCGACCCTCATCCACAACGATGATAGGTTGTCCAGTGTTTTCAACAAAATCTGTGTTGGCTCTGGAGACAACTTTTGGTCTCCATTCCTATTTTGGTTTGAAACTTTCTTGTGAACCATTGTCAACTGATGAGTGACAATCAGACCTACAACCCAACTTTTCAGGATTAAATCTCTTTTTCCAAAAAAAAATTAGTGTTGAGTATTGGTTCACCAAAAATAATGCCATCAGGATCAACATACATTGTATGTTTGACATTTGATGATGAATTTTTAGTTGTCGTAGGACAATTATTTGCATAATGACCCTTCTGACAACAAACATAACAAAGTCAACTACCAGTAATATTGATTAAAATTGGTTTTCCAAACTGATCAGTCAAACATTCATCACAAACTTTTGAAAAGACAAGTTTAGATTTCTTTGGTTTCTGAAATTTTGGAAAACATTTTGGAAAATTATAAAAACCAGAACAATCTCCATAACCAAAGAATTTATCTTGATAATAAAACCTGTTTGACTTAGCGGAATGAAATGAATCTGAATTTTTACCGCCTGGTGGTGTCGCATCAGATATGCAAGAAAACTCTTCAGAAGAAATCTTTTAATCTGCAGATGGTGAAGATACTTTCTTCTTCCAAAACTGAGGCTTCTTATTTGAAAACAATTCCTGTTTCTTTTTCTGCTTAGCTTTGAATTCCTTCTTGTCGAAATCTTAAATTTGCATTTCTTTTCCATCAAATTCTAAACCACCATTCTTCAGCTTGAATTTATCTTGAACAGAATTCGGTATTTCATGACCTTGTTTGGAAATCTTTGTAAATTCAGACTTGATTCCTTTCAAATCATTCTTCCCGAAAATCAACGAATCATCTATCACAATCTCTTAAAACTTTGACACTTTCACTTTTCCTGGATTTCCATTAAACACATTTTCGTTTTTAAGAAATTTAGATTTTGAATTAATCTTTAATCCATTGTTGTAATCAACATCCTTTTTATTCTTCTTATATTTTGACTTCTTTGTTTTTCCAGACTTAACACCATCTCCTTCAGGATAATCTTGCAACTTATGGGTTGAATTATCATTAGATGGTGTTTTCAGATCAATCACTTGAGCAGGAACTTCATGATTATCAACATCTTTTGTAAAACACACGTATGATCTTGCTAATACATGATGTATCCGGATTCAGTAACAATGAGGTAAATAAACGATTCGTTTATAGATTTCAAGCTCGTACACTTAGAGAGAGAGTATATAGGTTACACACTGAGAAACACACATTTTAAAGCTCACAAACCTAACAACTTACTTCTCTCTAAACAAGCTAACCTATTTGTATAAAACCCATCCAGCGGACCAACTAACCAGCGTACCAGATGGTCCGGCATACCATCTGGTCCGCCCCTGGTCCGCAGGACCAGAATATACAAAACATTCTATTACAAAGACATATCACCAAGACCTAGCACTAGACATCAAAACATGCTCTAACAAACTCCCCCTTGTCTTGTGCTAGTCTTCAGAAGCTTTTGTCTACGTCTTCTTCCAATGTTGTGTTCGGTTATTCCCAGCATGGATACCAAAAGCAAAACATACTCTAATCACGCGTTGAAATTGCAAAGCTTGTTCAGCATGCTCAGCTTTATACAAAATCTTGTTGTGATAGAGCTTGTCGATATCATCCTTTGATAGATTAATCAACCACATCGGATCATACAGCCTAACCACCTTGTTCTGCTCTTTAACCACCACCACTGCTTCTCCAGTATGTTCGTCATAATACCACCATCTCAAAGTTTTAATAAAATCTTGTTCAAGCTTCTTTAATGGGATTTTCTTCAGTTGAATCGGCTTCTTGTACTTTAAGACCACAATTGGTTCTCCAGTAATAGGATGTACATCGGTTGAATGATCAACATACTTAGGCCTTTGTGGAGTTAAAAATATGAACTTGCCTTGACATACTTCTATCAATTTGTTCTTGAAGATCTCAGCCTACAAATTACTTTCATAATTCATGAATGGCTTTCTTGACAAATCTCTCACATCACAAACCGGTAAAGTATTGAAATTTTGTAGCATGCTTCAAATACATCACCCCAAACTCCTTTTTAATTGCATAACACTTTAGCTCCGAGTCATACATCCAACTGATTAGTCTACCAGTAGCTTCACCACCTTTTCTGTCGAAATATTTCTTTAGATCAACAATCTTGGTTGGTTTCACTATTGGCAACGTCTTGGCTCTTTGTTCTTTCAACCAAGCATCAAATAACATTTTCTTCTCTTCTTCTTCTGATAACTTTTCAGATTCATTTGAATCTGGTTGATCAGTTTCTGACTCTTTCTTCTTCAACTCCTCATCCACTTTTTCCTCATCATCATTACCAAAGAAATTAAATCCTCTAGACTGATCATCAGCAGAAAAATTTCTATAAACCATAGGATCATTTGGATATTCTTCAGCCGTCATATATTTTACTTCTACATGTTCTTCTTCAAAATCCATATTCTCCTCAGAATTTTCTTCTCCATAAGAATCAGCAAAAGGAACTTTATCCACATCATCCATATTTAATGCAAAAATAGCCGCCAGTTACTCTTTTGAATATGGATTAATAAATTCTCCTTCTTTCAGCTCAACTCTAGAAATTGGAGTTACATCATACACTTCTTTCTCCGAAGACTCCCCCTGGGCAGTAGTAGATGGTTCAGCAATAGCAGACGAAGTTCCAGCTGCACCAGCACTAGAACCACCACCAACTCCACCTTCAGGATCTGGATCCTCATTCAAAAATTTCATCATATCATCACCATCTCTACAACTTTCTTCAGGATCTGGTCTTCTCTCCCCCTGAGCAGGTAAAGCTTTGAGCACCAGATTTAACTGCTCACCGAGAGATAAAGAAAGTTGTTGCAGTTTAGCAATCTCCCGATCCTTTTCTTTATCCCGAAATTGTAATCTGGCAATTTCACGATCTTTTGCCTGATCTCTTGAAACCAACTCCTGAACCAAATTCTTCAAACCTCTGATCTCATCAGCTTGCTAGCGATTAGTTGATTCTAACTCATCGAGTCTTGTTTGATGTAATGCCAGCCTCAGATCAGTAGACGAAATGGTTGACGTTATAGAGGCAGCAGTAGTAGAAGCAGAAGCAGCAGTCGAAGACGGCTTTCGAATTACAAGCTTTCTAACCGGTGGATTACTCGAGCTTTGAACATTAGCAGACTTTGTGGTTGGCTGGACTGGAAGTGAAGACGAAGTAGACACTTTCTGCTTCTTACTTGGAAGACTAAGACCTGCTTTTCTAGCATCAGCAAGAAATGAACCCTTTTTCACTAACAAATTCCTCTGAGCCATATGATTAATGTGCCTGCCTTTAGAAACCATAGGCGCTTTTCCTTTATCAGCAGTCTTAGTCTTTTGAACAGGTTCCTCCAAAGCAGGAGTATAAGTTGGATCATCATCTTTATCCTCGACCTGTTTTGTTCTATTCTCATATTTAGAAGTATCCAGATTCTTGGACTTCAAATATTCTATGTGTTGCCTAGAACCTTTCTTCACTTGGATTCCTCTGGTATTATGTAATATTGTGAGCATTCACAGCTTCAGGTTCATTAATATTCTCTTTCACTAATATCACCATCAGAAACATCAACAGCATCATTCATTTCGTCATCCTGAGCATTCACAGCTTCAGGTTCATTAATATTCTCTTAAACAACTGGCTCTGGTTGTTGTTGCTGCATAGGTTGTTGTTCATTTGGTGCTTGATTTGCTAATGCATTTAGATCCTCTTCTTCATTCTCTTCTATCTCAACTAGAAAACCTTTATCATCATACTCCAATTCATCATCTGAACTATCAAGATGTCTTGCAGCACCATCAGCAGGAGCTACGTAATTTGGATTAACAAGATGACCAATTAACCTCTTAACCGGTGGAGGTATATGGTCTCCTTTGCGCTTTTGATAAACCGGTATTTTACCAACTGCAACTTGATTCATGTGCTTAATTTCTATAACTGCAGCCAGATTATTTGGAAGATTTGGATGTAGTTCATCTAAGATCATTTGCAGAAATCGCGGATACATGAGACTTTTGACTTGTTTTACCAAAATGTTCTCCTTCATATAATTGAATATTCATCCAGAAAAATTAAACTGCCGATTCATCAATAAAGCAGAAAAGAATGATAGAACTTTCAAGTCGAACTCCTCTTGACCTCTCGTTCGATTTCCAAAACACTCTATAATCACGTGCATCAAGTATTTGTATGGAGGACTCAGATTTGCCTTGAGATACCATGAAACACATAACTGTCCATTATACTTTATTTTTTCGTAGCAAAGCCACCAAATCGGCTTCATCAAATTCTGTTGGGAAATCAGATTGATCATTTAACCTCAAAACCCTTCGAACATCATCTTCAGATACAACTACTTCAGTTTGAAGAATTCTTGCGCGAATAACCGAAGGAACCACCGAACAATCTACTTGAGCCGTATTCTAAAACATTGTAAGTAGATCTTTGTAAGGTGTACACACATGAGTAGCATCATACAAGATTCTTGATCTTCGCATAAAATCAAATATGCCTAGAAAATGAGGTCTCCAACGTGCAGATGCATCTAGAAAAGCACAAACATTGTGTTCTCTATTTGATTTGAAATCAGCCATATCTGTACCAATCATAAACACAAATGATCAGAATATCCATTTGGTTTGACATGGTTGTTTTTTATTTCCTCAAAGTTTCCAAAATTTTGTTCATAATGACCAAAGTCATCATAGAAATCATAATCCTCACAAAATCCATAAGATTCATAATCAAAAATGTTTGATTTAGCAGAAATCTACCATCAGAATTATAAAAACTCTTAGGTGAATATTTTGAAGTTTTTGATTTACATGACATCTTTTTATCTTTTGGAGTGTGAGAACTCTGATCATCGGGACTTGTTCTAAGTTTCAACAATGAACCTTTTGTCACAGGTTCACAATCAGATACATTCTTGACATCAGAATCAGCATAGAACACTTTTGCAACTCTTTATGAGTCAATACAACTCAACGGAAATGTCTCATCTGAGAATATGGTATCACTACCTTTAAGACAATATAATCTCACTTTCTGAGAAGATTCACCTATCTCAGTCTTACCTTTCAGTTTGTCAGCACACTTCTCAGATGTGACATCTTTCTTAGTATTCTGTTGAACTTTCTGAGGTTTCTTTTGATTGACCTTAGAAACTTCATCAGGGTGTCCAAACCCGATGCCATTGAATTTTGTCGATCTCAACTGAGGCACCGGTATTGAGTGAAAATCTGGCGTGATTGTGTTGCTCACAGTTACAGAATCACGTTAAAAAAACAAATCACGGCCTTTTGCAAAATTTGGGTTTTCAAAATCTTTCATTGTTTTTTCTGTTTCAACGATTTTCTGAGCAACCTCTAAAGGTGTAAGAGTTACACTTTTAGGTTTTTCAACCACCGAATCATGAGATTCAGATTGTTTGGTAACCTCATTGACAAATTTGGTCACATTTTTAACAGGGTTTCTCTTATGAGTGCCCTTGGACTTATCAGATGAACCCTCAGCAAATCATAGAATAATCAAACACAACAGCTGGTTTGATCTCAGAATCATTTGGTCCTAGACCATGAACAATAGGTGGAGGAACAGAATTACAACCTGATTCTTTGAGCACTTCTTTCAAATTTTCATCTTTGCAAAGAAAACTTGCAAAGGAAGATGAATTTCTGAAATTTTCAAGTTGCCTTTGAAGATCCAAGATTTCAATTTGTCAATCAGAAATTTTAGCATTTGCTTCTGCAAGCTTTTTCTCACAAAAGATATAATCTTCAGTTTTGTTATTTAATTCTATTTTTGTGCTCACAATTAAGGCATGCTCACTTTTAAGTTTAGCCTTAACAGCCTCCCACCTTTATTTGTAATTTTTTTTACATTTTCTTCTGCTAACATGTATTTATCATAATACATGCCTTTCTCATCAGAAAGTTCTTTCATTTGGTTAGCAGTTGTCATGCAAAAATCACAGATTTTAGAGTCTACCTGAATGTCGGCCATAAAAGCTTGTTGGCCTTCAGCAAAGAAATCTTCACCAGGAAGAACAGAATCATCTTCAGTTGCTACATCTCTTTCAACAGTGCATAAGAATGCAGATTCATCGGGAAAATCATCAGCCCAATCATAACCATCACCAGTTTGTGAGACCAAAGCTTTAGTATCTGAGTTTGACCCACTAGCACTTGCATTTGAATTACTTCCTGAAGCTTTGTTACTTTGAGCAACATACTTTTGATATAACTTTGAAGTTTCCTGTTTCTTGGCCTTGTTGCATTCTTTAGCAAAGTCACCATAATTTTGACAATTATAGCACCGAACCTTAGATTTATCAAATCCAAGTTTGCCTTCAGGATTGAGATCTTTACGACCTGTTCTTTTCATAAACTTCTTGCCTCTTCTGACAATCATAGCCATCGACCAATTTATATCCATCAATTCTAAATCATCAGGATCGATTTGTTCATAATCTTCATCCATCAACTCAGCACTAGTCAATTTTCCTGCTATCACCCCATCATATGACGAAATCATTGCTGAAAATAGTGCCATAAAATCATTTGTGGTTTAGCTGAAAATGCCCTTTGATTTGATGTTGGAGTAGAGGATGATTGACTTGAGTAAACTGGGTATGTCACCGCAGCTTTGTGAGTAAAACTTTCACTTGAAGAACCCCGAGACATATTTGCTTGTCCACTTGAAGTATTTTCCACATAAAATGCAGTCGTCGGCGGATTTGAATTAGCTTTTGCTTTTGCATGCATAGTTGACGCATTCTCACCAAAATACACATCAGGATTTTGAAATTGAGCTGGTTGAGTTTTAACTCGCTTCATATCTAATTCCCGAGCTAGCAAGTTTCTTGTTAAATCATCATATGTAATATCATCAAAACCCTTGTCATATGTCATTAACAAAATGTAACCTTCCCATGATGCAGGTAAAGCCTCTAATAGCTTTTCCTTCAATTCACCAGCTTCTTTACTCACCCCAACTATGTCAAGTTCACTTACCAAATGTGATAATCTTGAAATCAGATCATTTATGGTTCCATTTGGAACATGACAGAAATTATCAAATTCCTTCAACAACACCTTTTTCTTACTTTTCTTGTATTGCGCATTGCCTTCACGTCTGTGACACAACGCATCCCATAAAGCCTTTGAGGTTGTGTGCATTTTGAACTGATGCAAAATATCTTTTGGTAAAGCCATTGTTAAGTTTGAATAGGCTTTCTTTTCCAGTTTAAAAGATTCTTTCTCAGCATCATTCATCTTGTTATACGGCTTAAATTGACCAGCAGATTCACCAGTTGTGTATTTTGGAACTTGATAACCATCCAACATTGGAGTCCATACTGTTACATTCGCCACACCAATGTATGATTCATAACGAGTTTTCCAATTATGGAAATCTTCAAACTTCATCAATTTAGGAACTTTGTTTGTAGTTCCTATCTCGTTAATATAATTCAGTATAGCTTGAACGGTCGAAGACATTGCTGCAAACGCTTGGAACTGATCCATAATTGTTTACTCAAAAACTGTTCAAGCGCACCAAAATAACAAACTCCGGACCAAAATATCGATCTCCGGACCAAAATAACGATCTCTGGACCAATAAAATCAACGGACCAAATAACTTCCGGACAAAACTATAAGCGGACCAACTGGTACGCTGAAACAACTGCCACAGACTAACACTAGTATGCTGAAACTGCCACGGACCAAAGTAAAACCACCACGGACCAAAATATGATAATTGCCTGCCGGACCAAAATCAGCGGACCAACTTCACGATGAAGATAGCCATGTGGACCAAGTGTTCTTGAGCCGGACCACCACCAGACCAATCGCGGACTAGTGAAAAATCGAAAGATTTTTACTATTTTTGGTTTTTCTGGCTTGTAATCAATGCAGAACTCAACGATAACGGTCCAGGAGCATTTTGAACGTAAAAAGCATACTGAATTGACGTGAAAATGAGATGAATTGATGAATTTCTTACCACGAACGTTGTTTCTCTCTCTAAAACTCAAAAACCGAGTTGTAAATCACCGCAATCGAGCAAACCTACTCTGATACCACTTGTAAAACACGCGTATGATCTTGCTAATGCATGATGTAATCGGATTCGGTAACAACGAGGTAAATAAACGATTCGTTTATAGATTTCAAGCTCGTACACTTAGAGAGAGAGTATACAGGTTACACACTGAGAAACACACAGTTTAAAGCTCACAAACCTAACAACTTACTTTTCTCTAAACAAGCTAACCTATTTATATAAAACTCGTCCAGCGGACCAACTAACCAGCGTACCATCTGGTCCGGCGTACCATCTTGTCCGCCCTTGGTCCGCAGGACCAGAATATACAAAACATTCCATTACAAAGACATATCACCAAGACCTAGCACTAGACATCAAAACATACTCTAGCATCTTTGTTTGGTTTGCCATCTCGTTCCACATGATACAGATAATTCTGAAACACACTTGATGTATTGTAGTTCTCAATATTTCGTTGAAGATCAAGCATTTCAATCATTATTTCAAAAACCTTTGTATTAGCTTCCAGTAACTCCTTTTGAGAAGCAATAAAATTTTCTCAGACAACTCGTTATACTTATTCTTTTGACCATACATTCTATCACATCCAGCAAGAATTTCGGCAGTAACATTCTCTACCTGTTTCTTATAATAGACAACATCTTGTTTCAAAATGTTATTTTGACTTTGAACCTCACCATTTTCATCACGCAACTTTGTGTGTTCCTTCTGAAGTTGAATTATTTTATCAGCAGCTTCGACAACATTTTTATTAAATTTTTCATATTTGTGTTAAAGAGGATAACATTTCGCAAATAAAGCATCAAAATCTTGAACAGCTTCGTTTTCGTTAGCTTTAGCTTTATTGAATTCTTCAATTAACACTTCTTTTTATTTCAACCTATCTTCCTTAATTTTAACAAAATCAGTACACGTTGTACAGGAGGAAGAGGCACTTTGTTGAACTTTTGCTTCGTAACCATCATGAATTTTATTTTTCCATTTCTCCAATTCTTTTCTCGAAATACTATTTTCTTCAGATAACTTCGTTTCTTTCTTCTCTAATTCGTCAATTTTACCTTTAAACTTCAACTCGTGATCAACTATTTTCTGAGAAATTGTAGACATATATTCCTTATACTGTCTCTTTATAAAATCCCATATCTGCTTTGCTGTTCAATAATTTCTGACTTGACTTTTAAGAGTTATAGGCAAAGCTAACAGAAGAAGTGCAATAACTTTTTCATGTTGATCATATGATTCTCTTTCTTCAAGTGAAAAGTTCCATCTCATCTTTCAATTACCACCAAAAGTTGGATACTGCTATTCATTTGAAATCGGTAACCACAACCTTTATTCAAATCAACAATATATGCTCTAAAATTAGTTGCCCAACCATGATAATCTCTAAAATTTATCAACTTTGGCACATTCCGACTATGACTCGCAATAAATGCATCAATTGCATACATTTAGAAAATTGTGAAATTGGATATAAAAAATTCAAACTCGAAAACGGAGGTCTTAAAAGCTGATTTTGGGGGTCAAACCGGAGGGTACTATCATTTCTCATTATATTGCAGCATAAATCAAGAACATTTTCTTAATTTTTCAATTTTGTTTGGATTTTTTTGAAAATTTTCCATTTTTTATTTATTTATTTTACTTTGTTTCAAACACGCTAAAGATAAAAATAAAAATAAAGACGCAAGTCTCCCATCCCCACACTTAAACACCACATTGTCCCCAATGTGAGATGGAAATAAAAAAATATATAAAAAATAAAGATAAAGCACACGATCGATAAAGAGATAAATAAAAATGCAAACGAAATTAAAAATAAAACAAGTGAAAGATTGAACAAACTCCCCTGATTGCTAATTTAGATGAATGCCATTCGAGTACGATCCCGGGTTTTCCATTAAATCTTCATCGTCATGAAAGCGTGAACATCATCGAATCTGCACACACAACAAAAACACTCGACGAAAAATGATAAATCATGAAAAATAAAAATAACTAAAAACAAGATGAAACGTGTTACCTGAAAATCCAAAGATTCAAGAAATGAAATGTAACCGGCATAAAATAAATTGGGTGACCAAAATTTAAAAATTAAAATTTTTTTTTGAACACCACTTCTAGGCGTATCGCCTACGGATATGGGTAGTTCCAGGCCATACGCGTAGAACATAAGATAGCCGGCTCCTAAGACCTCCATGCGTATCATTTAAGGAAATCACTCCCCCAGGCGATACGCCTACAACGGAAATTGTAGGGAAAAAGATTAGAATTTGTCCAGAAATGTTTCTATCTCCTTTGCACGAATTCATCACTATGACCAAAATTCTCCATCCAACCTGCACACAACCCACAGAAACATACCTGGACATTTCCAAATGCAATTTCATTATGTTGAATCTCTCTACTTACCTGCAATCTCTAATACATAAACCGAAAAACCAAAATACAAAAACATGAAAATGCAAATCAACTAAATTTACAAATATTACAGCCCCGAGCACACTTCTTTTCAGCTCCTAACCATAAAACAACCCCAAACCACAATCGGGAGGCTTTGATTTCACATCTCTTACCAAACAACTACCATTAACTAACCGGTTTCTATCCACACAACTACCACCCAACCTCCTAACTATCATGTCACTATAACTCACTAAACTCAACATCTCTTTAACCTTCCAATGCTTAAATCTACCCGGTAAAATCTAATTTTTCCTATGAAGTTTGGTTTCGGGTCATTTACACAACCAACTACCACCAACCTCCCCACACTTGGTCTAAGCACCGTGCCATCATCTAAATGACCTAAATCACCAAGTGTGGCCTTCCTAGAATCAACCTCAACTACCACAACCTCCTTATTCAGCAACTCAATACCGGGTTCTCCTAACGGGTCAAAATTTGTAACTTTTTCAACTAACTCATCTAACCCCCCGGAATCTTCCCCACACTCAAATTCGTCTACAACCTCATCCTCACCCAACCTAGTACCTACCACCAACTCCTTCCTAGTAACTAGGTTGACACAACGATCTACACATGAACTAAATGATTCTTACAAGTACACAGATTCGTTATCCTTATTCATCGATCCACCCACCCTAAAAATCACACTCTCGCTGTCAACTCGCAAAGTAATAGTACCCTCAAAAGCATCAACCAAAGCACGGGCAGTCCTAGGAAAGTTCTTTATAAAATCAGAGGGCATCTCACATCGTAAGCAGAGTTGACAACCACAAAGTTAATAGGGAACAAAAATTTATCAATTTTAACTAACACATTCTCTACTATTCCTTTGGGTTTCACTACAGATCTGTCAGACAAAGATATGGTCATCCTAGTTGGGCCTACCTCTCCTAATCCTAGGTGTTGTAAAGAAGACAAAGGCACCACATTTATACTTGCACCTAAATCAGCCAATGCATGTGTCATAGATGAAATACCAAAAATACAAGGAATTGTAAAAGTCCCAGGATCATTTAATTTCTTGGGTATTTTATTCTAGAAAACAGCTGAACAATTAGCATCAAGAGTAATATCATACAAATTTTCAAGTTTCTTATTATTACTTAACATATCGTTCAAAAACTTAGCATAGTTAGGCATTTTATTTAAAACTTCAGTAAAAGGAAAAGTGATCCTAAGCTGCCTAAGAATATCAAGAAATTGACTGTATTTGTGCGCATTCTTTTGTTAAATTAGGCGTTCCGGATAAGGCACATGCTTCAGGTCTTCAGCAGTGATCGGTCTATGTTCAAACCTGACATTCTTTTTCTGTTTGGCTTATTCCCACTACAAGGGCTTCTCTCTCGTTGGTGGTGGCTCTTTTGCTCTTCCAACCTTGATGTTTGGTGCGGTACTTGCTGGCCTTATGCTCGGATGCACCCTCCCATCAGGCGTCTCTTGCTCAATCTCCTTATCGACCGGCTACTCCTTAACAACCGCCGGTGATGGTCCCTCAACAACTCTACCACTCCGTGTGGTCACTGCATTAACCGAGCCGTTGGGGTTTTTAATTGTTCTACTAGAGAATTGAACCCCTCAGTTATTCAGCCCCTTTATCTGATAACTATCATGCTTTTGAGCTATTTAGACTACTTTACCCAAACCGGAAGACATCCGTAAGTAAACCAAGGATTAATTGATAATTAGAAATCTAACTCAAGCAAACATATGCATCAAACACAGAAAATTAGTTGAATGTAGAAGATTGTCCAACATCAATCAAATTACTGAAAACCGAATTAAAGTCGTCAATATCAAACAATTTTCATAATGGTCTAGGTGTTTGCAAAACCTAGCCAACCACCATGTCTACTGCAGAAACAAACATAAAAATAGAGTCTTGCACACACAAAAAAAAAACATGATTTCATCTAAGTTAATTACAAGAATCAATTAGGAAGAATACACTGGATAGCAAAATCGTAGATGAATAGATAATTCCAGCGATCCTTCCTTTGATTCCAGCCTTTCTTTGTCTACTATCGCCTCCAAGCTCCCCCAAAATCTAAAGTTGAAGCCAATGTCCTGAAAAAATTACTTAATCTCCAATTTATAAGAAAACCCTAACGTTTGCGGAAAAACACCCTCTAAGCTTATTGCTTAGAGGTCTGGATCTACTAGGTGATACGCATGAAAGGTGTAAACGACAAAATAGTCGGGTTTGACCCGATAAGTCACCTTTCACTTTTTAGAAACGCGCGTATCGCCTGGAACTGGTTTCGGTCTAGGCGATACGCCGAGACCCTCTTTTTCAACATTTTCTTCTATTTTTTCCTTCAAATTTCTTTGCTCCATTTGTGGCCTCGGGAATTAATCACTTACCTACAAAAACATAAATAAAGACTCAATAACCTAAAACTGACTAGAAACACATAAAATGACTCAAATTGGGACTAAAACCGACTCAATTAATGTACAAACTGCAAATGAAAATGAGATGTATTTGCAATACATCAACTGTAAAACAATGTCGTATTAATATAGTTACGCTACAACTTTGATGACATATTTGGTTTTGTATATAAATCCGATATAGGCCATTCTATGTATCCACGACTATGACCCCATGACGTCACACGCCTCCGTTCCCGAAAGTTCAAGGTGTGACATTAGGGAAATGTGTTGGATCCAATATATATATGAGCCTGATCCTCATCAAATGTCAAAACTATCCGATAAAGATTAAAGATAATTAAAGAAATGATCAAGTTCAAATAACATTTTGACAACATCATCTTAGGAGGAATTTTTTTGAATTATTTAAGATGACGCTCACCAAAATATCAAAGTCAACAAAAGTCAAGTACATGAATGTTGAGAACGTTCCAACCTTTAGGACTTTACGATAATATCACAACGGGAATTGATTTTTTATGTTTCAGTGAGTTGAAATTTTTGGTAAAATTAGGTGCTTAATTGTATTTGAGAGCTTTTGTTTAGGTACTACAGATAGGAGTGTGGAGAGTGGATTCGGGGGGCTTGGGTGAGAAATTCTTATACAACCACACATCTTAAACAAAATCTCTCAAGTTTATTTACGCCAATCTGTGTGTGTTCTTCATTTCTCAATCTTATGATCAACTTGGTTGAAGATTATAGTAAAGTCCTAAAGGTTGTGTTGGGTTTTCGCAGTGGTATTCGGGTCGCCCGGTTACATATTTAAATTTTTTGTGAACGACAGATTAATTTTGTAACGCAGCGGAATAATATATATATAATTATATATATCTTAAAACTATCTAATTATTTATAACGAATACTGGTGTGCAACAGGATCAGATTACCGAACATGCAAACACGAAAATGAATAAATAATCTAAACTAACAAGTAGGTAAGATATACCTTGGCAGTGTTGAGCAAACGTTCAAGACACCGAGTTTCAATGAACGAGGCACTAGGTTGAAACGGGACGAACCACTTGCGATCTCCAATAGTTGTCGCATATCGTGATGATTCTCGTCATCCGATGTCGCATACCGCTACGGGCCTGCGTTTATGACCCATGGCCATTATGCATCGCTAGGTACGTCTTGACAGACGTCGCGTCTCCTGAGACCATGAGATCAATCAGATTTAGATCTGATTCCAACCGGAGACGGCGCATGGCGAAAGGCGTGGGGCTCGCGTCGACGGGCGACGGTCATGCGGTGGTAGGCGAGCGGCGGTAGTGGTGGTGGGTGACGGCGGCTACAGAGGAAAGTTTCACGGTAGTGATTGGCGGGTTTTGCATTGGTGATTGGCAGCGAACCGAGCAGCAGATCAGGGCGTACAAGGCGGCGATCTCTAGTCCATAAGGTCTTCTGCGGACGTTGACTGATGGAACACCCTGACAAGCAATGACCACTAAGATATGGTAGCTCAAAGATGGACACCGGACGACATCCGGTGGCGCTGATCCGCGAAAACGGCAGAAGCCGTTTATGTTTTTGTTGGGGTTCTGTGTTAAGAGGAAAGAAGAAGAATTCTTCTTGATTTTCTTTTGCCATCCGCGATTATTATCATTACGGTGATTAGGGTTTAACCCCTAACATCTTATATCAATTAGTTATCGGGCCCTCTCGAATATTAAGCCCAACTCTGTACGCAAGCCCATGAGCCAACGTTAGTAAAATTTTCACTAACGAATAACTCGACCGTGAATTTTAATAAAACCACTTTTATTTAAATATCGTTCACCCTTTATTATTAAGCCGTTTAATAATAATATTTTTGATTAATTAATTATTTATAACTAGTATAAATAATTTATCTATAATCAAATGTTTCCGTTTCTTTTACCGGTTAACCATTTAAGCGGGTTTAGAATTCGTTACACCCGGTGTAACTCTTACGTGTCGTAACCGGGTCGGGTTCAAGATTTGTCGAGTCTGGACACATAATATCCAACAGTCTCTCACTTGGACTGATCACGACAAGATCTAAGACGAAACAGACAGAAGAGCTCTAGCGACACATGTAAAACCACAGAGGGGTCTTACTACTGCATGATTAGGTTAATCGAGAAACACACACGTAAATAAAGATTGGCTTTATTGGTTCACTTAGAGAATACAATGTAGAGAGAGAAACACCTTTAAAACACACAGTTAAGAGATATGTAATGACAGCAATTCTGAACTCTCTCTAACACGAACTATTTATAGTAGTCATTAAAAGCAGCGTACCACATTACGTACCAGTTGGTACACCCGTACCAACTGGTACGGTGGACCATATGGTGCGGCCTCTGATAGATGTTGACTACTTTGACTCACACAGACGCTCTAGACTAGATACAATACACGAGACACAACGTAACATAGGAATATGCTCTAACAAATTCCCCTTAACGTGTAGTGTATCTATGTATCTATCTATCTAACTAAACTTCAGTCTTCAATCTTCAGCATAGTTATCTTAAACTTAAAATCTTGTCAGAAATAGAGCTTGTATGGCTGGATCAATCTTGAACAATCTTTGAACTTCAAGATCCACTTGTGAAAGGTATTACATACTTCCCGTTTCACCATGCTTGAGTCTTTTCACACAGAAACCTGCAATTTTAGAAGACAGAAACGCAACTTTCTTTTTCTTTTGAAATTTAATTTAATCTTGGCACAATACTCCTCTTCGAGAATCCAAGATATAGTTTTGAAATCACAGTTTTGTATCTTATATCGATCGGTCGAAAACAAATAGGAAACAAAATATTTTTGGTTTTTTGTAACTTTATATCAAAACACACCGAAAATCTTTTTGATTTTTCGAAGTTTATGCTAAAACACACCTAAAATCTTTTTGATTTTTTAGATATGAAACATAAACGCAATACAGAAATGAAATACTGAATCACACACTATTTTTGTCTTTTGCGAGAAAGATCACAACTTGGGATCATATTGATCATGACATGCTGAACTACACTTCAATTTCAATTACTTCAGCACACAAGTCATGTTGATTATTGGTATAATTTGTCCATCTAAAACTCATGCACAATCATACTCATACCATCTGGATATGTTATTGTATTGATTAGATTGCTTTGACCAGTGTACCCCACACTATCAGACATTCTTAGATATGTATTTGCTTATCACACTTTTTGATTTCATTACTGATTTGATCACATGATGATTGTATTCATGATTTAGTCAACTGTGTTCCATGCAAAAAGAAATAATAATGTTAAATCGTCTACCTTAAGGTCGATTTTTCGATACGCAGATAAGGCCTCGGATTTAACAAAATAAGAAAATAAAAACAAGTTGAAATTGTATAACCCAACAACAATCAAGTCGGTACTCTCGTATACGGAACACCAAAGAAAATAAAGCAGAACATCAAGCGAACAACAATAATGCCAGTCTTGTGGACACGCAGAGAAAGTCCGATCGTTTGACAAAATAAAGAAAATCAAACAAGTTTAAACCATTGCAAAATGAACACATATATACATAGTGACTTCACATTTTTTTTTTCACATATCTTTTTCTTGATATCATGAGATATGCATCAAGATGTTGTCCACTTGGTCAAGCATTAGTATTTTAATGTATATCACATTTGAATACTTTCTGATATAATGCCGAGCCTACCAAGCACATCAAGCAATGATCTTATGGATTTTTCATCTATTTTATCCATGAGTCAGACACGTACGTCAGACAGGTAAGCCAATGTACCATCATTTCCCAAATATGTCAGATATAATTTCTCATTTTTCAATGTTTTTGCATTTTTATGCTTTTCAATGTTTTTGTATTTTTCCTTTTTCTCCCCCTTAAAATGAAAACTCTATTTTTGTATTTTCATTTTAACAAAAACACAAAGACACTATTTTTGGTTTTTCAATTTTCTCCCCCTAAACTACATACGGAATGTAAAAGAAAGAAAATTGACCAATCGATACTGATACCTTTCAGTTTAAGCTTTCAGAAAAACTTTCAGTTTAGAAATATTGATCATTAAATTTAAGTTAAGCAAGAGACTCAACTATCAGTAACTGCTTGAAGCTTTAAACTTCACAATCACCAACAGTTCTTCTTAAAGAAACCAGCACACTGGTTTTAAATGATTAGTATTCAAATGACCTAAAGCACACAGCTTCTGGTCGACCAGTGTCTTCTATAAAATTAGTTGCAGCCGTGCTAACCACTTTAGGTCACCACTGCATTTTTTTCTTTTTCATTTTTAACAGAGTCATCATCATGTGATGAACCACCAACACTTGAATAAAATTTTAAACATTGTTTCGTTTTAGATTTTCATTTGGAAGGTGTAGACTCAGTAAAAATCCTGCCTAATTCATCAATAAATGTGGCAGATTTGTTTGAAAATTAACTTTTTACAGTTTCAGGACAATCCCGTGCCATGTGTCCCTTTCGGCGACATTGATAACATAAACGATAGGATCGTTGAAATTGGGATTTTTCCTGAACTGTAGGACATCTATCAATGATCTCAAAACCATCGGACATATCATCAAAATTTTGAAATCGTTAGAACATACTGTTGGAACAAAAATCTATGTGACTGACGCCATCAAATCTGTTTACCAAAGCATTCGACTGATGAATCCATGTGAATTGATTCAGAGACGGGTTGTGATGCTCAAGGCTTGCAGATTGGACCGAAGACCGTTTTCTGGAAAAGTCAACCGTTCAGGTCAATGGTCAACGTAAAAGTCAACGGAAGATCGGTTCGAGCGAGTCAAGCTTCGGATTAATTAAATCAACTTTGATTTAATTAATATTTATGTTATTTTCTTTTCTTGTAATTTTTGTTCATTTATGTTTTCTGTAGTCAGTCACCCTCACTATATATATAGTGAGGGTGCCCATTACAAGAAAAGGAGTCTCTGAGTATGGAGATGATGATTTTCTTCTAGAGTGTGTGAGATTTCCATTCTAGAGAGAGAGAGTGAGTCATGGATTTCTAGAGAGAGATTATGGTCATGATTTCGTTGTTGTAATCATTCGACTAATGAAATCATTCGACTTTGATCATCATCTTTCTTGTATGATTTTCTAGATTCTTCTCCATCTTCATCGTCTCTCGGGGTTTTCGAATCCGATCCTTGTTCTCGCTCAAAGTCAGGATTCTTGATGTGAAAATTGGCCCTCACAAATGGTATCAGAGCCAAGGTACCGATCAGATTTCATCTCACGATAAATCTGGTCATTTGAATCTGGATTTTGAGCTTAAATGGGTGAAGATGATGAAAACCCATTTTGGAGACTTTTTCTATTTTTTCCTCATTATTGATGGATTCTGGACAGATCTGATGTTGTTAGATGTTAGGTTATTGTTCATGGAGTCTATCTTGATGATTGTTTATCTTCTATATGTTGAAATCAGTGAGAAAATTGAAGATCCGAGCTATTTTTCGAAGCTCTTAGAGTTTTCCCGTTTTTGGGGTTTTTGAAGATTTTGGAGTTTGATTCTATGTTTTCTGGGTTATTCTTGGTGGATTTGGATGAAACGAAGCATGATTCTTAGTGGAAAACGCGCATCTGTTTCGTCCGAATCTCAACAGTTTGAGCGGATCTGGAAAAACACACACTGACGGTGTAACTGTATGTTCTTCGTGTTCTTGGTTTTTCTCACTTGGTGTAACTATGTGAATGATTCTTGAAGAAAAAGTCTCCAAAAATGAATTTTCAAATCTTCACCATATTCAAGCTCAAAATCTAGATTCGAGTGACCAGATTCACCGTGAGATGAAATGTGATCGGTTACCTCGCTCTGATACCATTTGTAAGGACCGATTTTCACTACGAGAATCTCGATCGTGAGCAAGAACGAGGTTCAGATTCGAAAACCCCTTAGAGACAATGATGATGAAGGAGAATCAAGGAAATCATAAACAAGAAGATGATGAACTAAGTCAAAAGATTTCATTGAACCGAATGATTAGTTACAAGAAATCATGACAAACACTCTCTCTCTAGAAATCCATAATTCACTCTCTCTCTCTAGAATGGAAATCTCACACAATCTACAAGAAGATCATCATCTCCACATTTAGAGAATCCTTTTACTTGTAATGGGCACCCTCACTATATATAGTGAGGGTGACTAACAACAGAAAAACATAACAAATGAACAAAATTACAAGTAAAGATAAATAACAAAAACTGTTAATTAAATCAAAGTTGATTTAATTAATACGAAGCTTGACTCGTTCGAACCGATCTTCCGTTGACTTTTACGTTGACCGTTGACCCGAACGGTTGACTTTTCCAGAAAACGGTCTTCGGTCCAATCTCGCAAGCCTCGAGCATCACAACCCAGTCTCTGAATCAATTCATATGGATTCTTCAGTCGAATGCTTCGGTAAACAGATTTGATGGTGTCAGTCACACAGATTTTTGTTCCAACATATTCCCCCTTGACTGATACTTTCTAATCTGTTTAATTGCTGATGGACCTTTCTGTCGTACATCTTTAATGAATAACCGATAAACTGGAGACAATCTGTCATAGAAATTCCCCTTCTGAATAAGCTTCTTCTGTTCTCGTTTCTCCAGTCGAGAGCCGAGTGCTGCAGTTCACTCGGTTCACACGGTCGGGTACAATACTAAGAAAATGCTGAACATCGGAGTCATAATCGCAACAAACCGAAGCAGATACACCAATCAATCATTGAAAATGCTCCAACTTCTAATAGTCGACCCGATATCCAAATCCATAATAATTCCTCTTATTTCTCTAAATCTCTCCAAAAACATCCAGTCGGAAGCGTAAAATTAGATGCGGAAAGTCAAACCATCGCGATCGGTTGCCTAGAGAAACCAGATAAAAAATCTTGAAATCGGAAAATCTCGCGATAAACCAGAAGTCGGATGCTGACAGTTATGAATGATCCGCGTGACTGAGGTTGGATGTGAAAATAAAGATAAGTGTCAAATCTGAGAAAAACTGAGATCCCGAGCAAAAATAATCATAACCGGAGTCTTCGTAAATTTGGGTGAAGAAAATCGAGCTCGGAAAAATATTCCGTGAAGATTTCTGAGTTAAACTGGTGAAAATGGCTCAATCTGAAAAAATTCATCAATTTTCGTCAAGTAACGGCTTCTCGAGAAATTTAACCGGATAAATTCCAAAAATTAATTGAGATTCTAGTTAATCCAGTTAGCTGATATCAGCACTGCATCAACTAAAAATAAACCGTGAGACATAACGAGAAAGCTGCATAATTAACCGGCTATAGAAGCTAACCCGTCAGTGGTCGATAGCAAATGTGCGTGTGACGTCAATAAATGAGAACCCCAATAAATAAATCCGGAATAAATCCATGACTAATATAATTTTCCGCAATTTCTTTGAGGCTTTATCTCGTTTTTCTTGAAAAAGACTGATTAGGAAAAACCCGCGTTTGATGGAAAATACTAAAAATTTATTAGTGGTAAAAAATCTCTAGGAAAACCATAATCCATGTCAAGTGGCATGGACGAATCAGAATTGAGGCTCAAAAATGATCTAACGGTACAAAATCAAGCAAGTTTACGGTCTAGATTGTGATCCAAGGGAGATGGCGGCTGGCCAGTTAGGCTGCAGCAAAAGAAACACACATTTTGATCCAACGGTCCATATAGAAAGCCATCTGACGGCTGAGATCTCATGATCCGTGAGACATGGCGTTGGCTAATGAGATGGCGACAGCGCGTAGCCCTCCAACGGTTGTTTTGTATGCGCCTGGGCCCACGAGAATTCCATGTAACCAACCAGAATTCGACAATAGGAAAGGTAACACCGGATAAGACAAAGAGGAGAGAGGTCAACATTCCCTCTGCGCCAATTAGCAAATGCCACGTCATCTCTGTCTCCTTCAATCTTCAAAACCCTAATTCTCTGTTGGAATTCGCATGAGGTCGAAGGAAAAACAAACCAGTCGCCGGAAAACCGTATTCAGGCCATATCTCCCTCAAAACTTGGCAAAAATCTTCGAATTTTATACCCACGAACTCGTATGATCATCCTCTACACATCCCTACGATCAGAATCCCTTGAAACGGTCTCGAACAAAAACACAAAAATCAAGTCCGCTAACCAAACAAGTCCGCTAAGGACAATTTCAAGTCCGCTAACAGTTCCAGAAGTTCGCTAGGAGATAACTGAAGTCCGCTAAGGAAGAAATTCGCTAAGTAGACATCAAGTTTGCTAAGCTTTAAACAAGTCCGCTAAAGCAAACCTCAAGTCCGCTAAGAACCTCAACAAGTTCGCTAAAGCCATCTTCATACCTTTAAACACTTAGAAAAATCTAGAAAACTGATGAAGAAGGAGAAACCTTACTTGGTGATCTTGAATCTGTCCAGAAACGAAAGGAAAACCCGTTATGATGCACGAGATATGATAATAAACCATTCATGACATTGTTGTGGCCACCAACAACACATAAACAACAGCAACTCGGATCAAAATAGTCTTCAAAATCTGGAAATCCTCAAGAACACGAAGAACACCATGAAACACACACTAGTGTGGGTTTTTCCAGATCTGCCCAAACAGTTGAGATTCAGACGAAACCGAGGCTTCGAATGGACCCGGAATGCGTTTTCCACTGAAAAACATACCTCACTTCATCCAAAAACATGAAGAATAGCCCAGAAAACAGAGAATCAAACCCGAAAATCTTGAAAAACCCCAAAAATGGGAAAAACTCAACAGTTCGAAAAAACAGCTCCGGATCTTTATTTTTCTCACAGATTTGAACATGTAGAAGATAAGAATGCATCAAGATGAACTCCATAACATGAATCAATCATCCATATCATCAGAATCCATCTAGAAATGAAGAAAAAAATAAGAAAATGTCTCCAAAAATGAATTTTTAAATCTTCACCATATTCAAGCTCAAAATCCAGATTTGAGTGACCAGATTCATCGTGAGATGAAATCTGATCGGTTACCTCGCTCTAATACCATTTGTAAGGACCGATTTTCACATCAAGAATCTCGATCTTGAGCAAGAACAAGGTCAGATGCGAAAACCCCGAGACGATGATGATGGAGATGAATCTAGGATAAAACACAAGAAAGATGATGATCAAAGTCGAATGATTTCATTGAACCGAATGATTAGTTAAAAGAAATCATGACAAACACTCCCTCTCTAGAAATCCATGACTCACTCTCTCTCTAGAATGGAAATCTCACACACTCTACAAGAAGATCATCATCTCCACATTTGGAGACTCCTTTTACTTGTAATGGGCACCCTCACTATATATAGTGAGGGTGACTAACAACAGAAAAACATAAAAAATGAACAAAATTACAAGTAAAGATAAATAACATAAACTATTAATTAAATCAAAGTTGATTTAATTAATACGAAGCTTGACTCGTTTGAACCGATCTTCCTTTGACTTTTACGTTGACCGTTGACCCGAACGGTTGACTTTTCCAGAAAACGGTCTTTGTTCCAATCTCGCAAGCCTCGAGTATCACAACCCAGTCTTTGACTCAATTCATATGGATTCTTCAGTCGAATGCTTCGGTAAACAGATTAGATGGCGTCAGTCACAAAGATTTTTGTTCCAACACGTACCTATTTCGATGTATGACTTTGAGGTGTGGAATTAGATCTAGATGACGAAGAATCCTTAACTTTTTGAGAATCCCAAGAAGAACTTTTAGATGAAGCATTCTTTTGAATCTTACCTCCAAATCCCTTTTCCATTGTTGTCATGAACACTTGAGCCAAATAATAGATTTGTTCCAAGCTAGTGTCTTTCTTGTCCTTTGGAACCTTCTTAGACATATTCTTCTTGACATTCTTTTCACACTTCTTACCCTCACTCCCCAAACCTGAACATTTATAACCTGGTAGCTTTGATAAATCAATATGAGAACCAGAAGGACTAGCTTTAGTAGCTTGATTGAATGCCGCTTTAATATCCTTCAACTTATTAGCTTCTACCAAGTTAGCAGAGCTTGTGCTTCACTCAACAAACTCTCATTTTTCTCAATCACTTTGTCAGCAGAAGTAAGTCCTTCATCAGATATAAACCCACTAGAAACAAACTTTGATGGCGATTTATCAAGTAGACTTTCCTCCTTTTCCACTTTCTTGTTTGGAACCGTGGATTTCTTCTTCTCAGATTTCGTAGGAACAAATTCAGAATAATCACAAATTGTGTTAGAAGATTTGACATCAGCCAGAGGATCAATTTGAACCAATGGAGGTGGTAATTGATTGAAATCTTCACCGCCAAACACTCTTTTGAAATTTTTTTCGTTGAACAAATAACACGTGAAAGAATGTGAATTCTTCAAATTATTTAGGTGACAATTTAAATCCAGAATTTGAACATTTAAATCTGATATCTTTTTCTGCGCTTCACCCAAAGCCTTTTCTGATTCTATCAGCTATTCTGAAACACTGTTAGACAAAGGCTTTTCTCTCCTCACTTTATCATGAGCATCAAACATTTCCTGTGTAACTTTTTCTACCTTTCCTTAATAAATCTCTACATTTCTTGTCAATAATTTGTTTTCTTTTGTCAGATCGGTGACTTTATCTTGTAATTTTGACTGGAGGACTTGATAATCATTATTCGAAACCATGATTTCATCATAAGCTTTCTGAAGTTCAAAATTGGTAATCAGAAGTGATTCCACTCTTGCTTTAGATTTCTTATACAAGGCATCAAAATCTCCAATAGCATCATGCGCTTCGAACGCCCACTTTTCAACCTTTGTAACTAACTCGGCATTTTCATTTGGCAACTTCAAGATATGTTCTTTATTGACACTAACCATCTCATCCAATCTTGCTTTTAGCTTTAAGACATCTTCTATCAACACCTTCTTTTCTTGTTCCAACATTGCATTAGCTTTGAAAATCTCACCAGAAACCTCACACTTTCTCTTGTAACCTTCTATCTCTTCTTCTTTCTTCTCTTGTTCAACAATCAACCCTTCCTTTTTAGAAATCAATTCTCGAATATTTCTTTCTTTTTTAGCACAAAATTCACATGTTGACTCATACCCACTAACTTCAGAATCACTTGTTTCAGATGCACTTGTTTGAGATTCAGAATTACTTGATTCAACTTGCATAGTAGCCATCAATACATAATTTTCTGGAGAATGAACTAAAAAAGAAGATTCATCTGGAAAATCTTTTGACCAATCATATCCTTCTTCAGCCACCATTGCTTTTGCATCTTTTTTATGGTCATGATTATTTGAAGTACTTGGTTTAGAAGATGATTGCTTGCACTCTTGAGCGAAATATCCTAATTTGGAACATTTGTAACATTTTAGTTTAGACTTATCTAAACCAGGTTGCCTCCTTGAATAATAGAATTCTTGCGATGTTTGTCCATAAATCGTCTTCCTCTTTCAACAAGCATAGCAATCTGCCAATCTAGATCTAATTTATGCAGCTGATTATCATCCATCTGTTTTAGATCCCCCGAAACCAAACCAGAATTACCAATATGATTAAATATGGATCCTGATGAAGATGATATGAACGAAGATAACAAAGTAGCTAGACCTTCGGTTGGTTGAGCAGGAGTAGACTTGTTTGACGATCTATTAGGAATAGTAAAACTGCAACCCAAAGAATAATCAGGATTTTCAGACTTTCCAGCAAGAAAAGCTGTTGATGGTGGATTACTGCTTGAAATAGAATGTGATTTTGTTTTAACATGCATAGTAGCAGAATTCTCTCCAAAATGTACTTCAGGATTCTGAACAGATGGAATTGCTGACTTTTTCACAAGTAATTCCATTTCCCGAGCTTGTAATTTGCCTATCAACTGATTGAATGTCCAACTTGAGTAGTTTGGATCATTAGACAACATCATTACAAAATTCTCCCACTTTTCGGGAAGAACTTCCATAAATGTCTCCTTTAATTCAACATTTTCTTTCTTAACACTTACAATGTCAAGTTCATTGATCAAATGTGAAAACATTGCAATCAAATATATGATCTTCTCATTCTCACAAAGCCCGAAATTGTCAAAATCTTTCTTCAAAACTTTCTTTCGAGTGTTTTTGTACTGATCATTACCCTCACATATTTCCTTAATAGCAACCCATAATTGTTTCGAAGTTGGAGAATTCTTAAACTGATGCATCAAATCTTTGGGTAATGCCATCGTGAGAAAACTATAAGTTTTCTTTTCTCTTGCGAATACCTTCTTTTCTTCAGTCTCAGAATCACTTATCGATTTTGGTTAAGTATTAGCAATCAACGGATACTCATATTGTTTTTCAATAATAATCCAACAATCAACATCTTGTGAGTATATGTAAGATTCAAATCTTTTCTTCCAGTTATGATAATCTTCCAATTGAAGTAATTTAGGAACTTTTTGAGTTGTTCCAATTTCATTATCATAGTTCATCATGGCTTGCATCGAGGTTTGCATAGCTGAAAACGTTTGAAAATCACTAATCTTGAAATTAAAAATCGAATGTCAAAACTTCGAACTAAAAAATGGAGGTTTTCCAAGCAGATTTTAGAGGTCAAACCGGAGGGTCCTGGCCGTTAGGCTAGTAGAAGTATAGATCTCGTTGAGACGAACGTTTTGGCTGGTATTAGCTCCCATAACTCTTAACGAAATTCAGGTTACGTCAATTTTAGTGAAGACCACTTTTCTGCCAGCGTACCAAACCGTCGACTTCCGTACCAATGAGATTCAACGTACCACCAGCGGATCAAAACTCCAACTTACCAAAATACGGACCAGAAATCTCAGCGTACCAGATCAAGCAGCGTACCAATTTGGTATGGCGTAACTGCCAGCGTACCAGAAAGTAACCATCGCGTACCAACGATGAAGATTGCCTTGCGTACCAAAAACCAGCGTACCAGAATCTTTGAAGATTGCCTTGCATACCACAGAGCGTACCAAAGGCATACCAGCTGTTCTTCGAGCGTACCAACGGCGTACCACACTAAATTTGACTAAATTTTAAGAAAATGGACGATTTGAATTGTCATTCGCAGAAGTAGACTCCCAAAACACTCTAGGAATGTTTAGAAATCAATTTTAAGCTCAAAATCACTCGGAATTGGACATAAATGATGAAAAACAAAGAAAACCCAATGTTTCTCACTCTAGAATCCGAAAATTAACTAAATCGCAGCAGTAGAGCAACCAAATGCTCTGATACCACTTGTAAAACCACAGAGGGATCTTACTACTACATGATTCGGTTAATCGAGAAACATAAACGTAAATAAAGCTTAGCTTTATTGATTCACTTAGAGAAATATAATGTAGAGAGGAAAACACCTTTAAAACATACAGTTAAGAGATATGAAATGACAGCAGTTCTGAACTCTCTCTAACACGAACTATTTATAGTAGTCATTTAAAGCAGCGTACCACAATACGTACCAGTTGGTACACCTGTACCAACTTGTACGGTGGACCATATGGTACGGCCTCTAATAGATGTTGACTACTTTGACTCACACAAACGCTCTAGACTAGATACAATACATGAGACACAACGTAGAACGGGGATATGCTCTAACGACACATGACTGTCCCAACCACTTATGACACTTCAAGTCAACAACCAAGGTATATCTGTTGTAGAGCAATTGATATTAGACTCGTGGTAATTCAAAGTTAATGTATCCCTTTCGTATCAGACATCAATTGAACGATGGACATGGATTCAATTCATTCTTATGTAATGTTCAATCATTATTTTTCTCGATATAGATTTAGAGTGGTCTAAACAAACACACAGTAGGTATGGGTTAGGCCTTACACTTAACACTTGGAATCGACAAGGGTGCCACGATGTCTAGCTGTTGCATGATTAGTGCAAGAGTACATAATCTCATCTCGACTACATGCAGCTCCCATTGAACTGCAGATCCAATCCTAAAAGTCACCGTTATGACTGGCAAAAAAAAAAAAAAAAACGCGACAACGTTAAGCTACAATCAAAGAACAGTCTTTAGGAAAGGGGAGGTCGCTCATGCATCTTAGGTCTAAGGATACTAATGAGTATACCAATAATCTAATACATCTTATGATTGAATCCATGAAGATGGTTTGATGTGAGTTACGTCCAATGTCATTCCACAATGAGGTCTGTGAGTCTGGATTGTCAACCATTTGAGTCTTGAGTCAGAATAGTCTTAGTTCAGATTTGTTCCCACAATTCTGATCGACAATGGACAATTTAGAATAATATATATATTCCTCAACGTCATTATGAAATGATGCACGTGAGTTTGGATTGTCAATGAGTCCAAAGTCATAAGTAGTCTTACCTCATATTCGTGTCCACGATTTTGATAACCTGTGAGGAATAATATGCATTTATTCATGGATTTAAACGTATTAAAATCGAACACAGTTATAGAATTCAACGTCTAACCATTTAGAGGAAGCCGAATGACAACGTAAAACTGTTAGAGTTCGTACATCCAAATACTAGTGTATATTGGTCAAACATCATTAGTATGATGTTAATGAGTCTTACGAATCATTGTTTTACCGACCAGGTTTTGAAATGTGCTATTATTTTGGTTATTAAATATTTCATAGTTCCAATATTTCTTTGAATAGTGGAGTTTCCCCAAAGTGTGTTGGTTTTGTGATCATATTGCTCCTTGGTATTCACTATAGTTTTTGTGTGATCACAATGTCTCGTTTGGTTAAAACTCTAACCATGTCAAGAATCCTTCGGAACCTTTTTAGACAAGGATCGGTTTATTGTCACTTGAGTTGGCTAATTTAGATTTAGTTGTGGAATCTCCCACAACGTAAAATCTTTATTATGAGCAAGAGTTTGTCTACGTCATATATGAAAACTCGTTGAAGTGTATTTCTACATGGTGAATCTTAACACCAATGCAACTTAGTGCAATGTGTTCAAAAATTCATGATATCGATGTAACTTGCGTACATTGATTTTCCCTTTTGGTGTCCATAGTGTAACCTTGTACAGTGACCACTTCAGTGTAACTCTGTTCACTGATCTATCCCTTTTGATGTCATTAGTATAACTCTATACAATGACATATTTGTTTAATCACATATTCAATATGTGATTTATATTGCCCCAGAATTTGCTTATACCTGTGGATCTCTGTCCATTAAGAAACATCTTTTAAATTCTTTATACCATAAAATCCACATTATGTATAATCACATAAGGATTTTATTTTATGTTTCAGTATATCGTCATCGTACGGGGTGAGGATTGATATATAGTGCTCCCACTAGCCTTTATGTAAACACATCTTTTATGGCATTAAGACATTCTCAGATTAAAGATCTGATATTGCAGTTTTGAATTTGCAAGTGTGTTTAAGTATGTATTTCCTGCTTAATGCAATAACCTTTTTTTGGTCATGAAATATGCAAACAATGGATTTGTGACTCTTGAACTATTTCAAGATCAACGTCCTTTACTTCTAGTTCTAGTTAAATAACTTAGGAACTTAACCTTCCATTTTAGAAGCCAGAATACACGTTCTATCTTCTGCGTGGAATTAGGATTCCACATGGATGGTGGAAGTATTATCCATTGTTATATGTAGTATATAATGAGAATAAATTCTCGTTGTCAAAAGACGTTCGATACTAGATTTATCAGGCGAGTGGTGATGAAGAGAGTGATACTTAATAGGGGTGTGTATGGAAAATATATCCTATATATCATCTTTCAAACGTTGACAAGCATTGTTTGATTCCTATCATGTGCTCAGGCCACAAGGCTGTGCATGGAGGACCGGATTAGTGAAAACATCTTTCACATATCTTAGGATGATTTTAGGATTTGTCAAGTTTTAGGTATTCTTTATTACGATCAGACCTAGAATTGTGATCGTATTTGTAAAGCAGGTTCTTTGACTTCAATTTGAAATGTTCTTGTACAATTCAATAATTTTCATTGATGCTTATAGCCATAAGCATCTTCACTATGATTATCGTCATAGTTAAGAAGTAACTTTTATGATTCTTGTTATATGGTCTTTTCAGGCTTGCCAATACAAGAGTGTCTAAGCCTAGGAAGAACATTTAACAGTTTACTCGAATGAGTGAAGGATTTGGTTGTGAGTTCGTGAAAGCATGACACATAATCATCCAAGAAACTTAATCCCATGTGGATCATAGGATCCAGTTGGGCCGTATCCTTTTATGCATGTCTTGCTTACACGAATAAGTCACAAACAAGAATCATTAGAACCATGTATGTTTTATAAAGAAACTTCAAAATAACCATTTGTTTTAAATACCATCAAGGGCTGAAAGACATGATCGAAAGAAAAAGACCTTAAAAGGGAAATTCGAATCATGTGTCCCTCGATTAAGCTTTTCTTATTTTCACATTCCTGTAAGGCATAGTAGATGTCATACATGAATGTGCTGGGGAAAACCCTTGAAAATCTAATAATATTAGTTTGAATACCGACAGACAAGTCTAACCATTCTCCATCGTTTGAGCTTAACTGGGTAGTGTAGGGTAGTGTATAGTACCCGCCTTGTTGTACATAGAGCATTGGTGCTTGTCATGATGAGGCAGCAGTGGTTGCACAAATCTTTTTTCATGGGCGTTGGTGCCAAATGGGCATGGCAATATCAATAGTCTTTCATTGCGCTTATAGTTAATATTGCTTTCTTGCTATGGGGCTTCTTGTTGGAACCTATTTTGTTGGCACCACAAACCATTCACCGTTGAGCATTGCTGGTGAAGACCTTTTTGATGTCCTTTCTAGATTTGACACTTTGTTTTGTAATTGACTTTGAATTTGTACTTAGAAACATTTTGTTTATGTATCTAGCGAACTTGTTTTTCCTCTTAGCGAACTTCTGATAATTGATCTTAGCGGACTTGTTTAACACTTAGCGTACTTGTTCAATGTTTGTCTTAGCGTACTTAAATTGTTCCTAGCGGACTTGTTTACTTAGCAGACTTGTTCCTAATCTTAGCGAACTTGTTTTGCTCTTAGCGAACATGTTTTGCTCTTAGTGAACTTGTTAGCGGACTTGTCTATACTTAGCGAACTTGTTAGCGGACTTGTCCATTCTTAGCGGACTTGTTAGCGAACTTGTTAATGCTTAGCGGACTTGTTAGCGAACATTTTTATGCTTAGCGAACTTGTCTAATGCTTAGCGAACTTCACTGTGCTGATGGAATATTTTGCTGAAATCAAGGTAATGATTGTGTGTGTCAAACATTCTTTTTGTCCTATGCTCTCTTGTAGTGTATATATAGTTGAGAAAACCCTATTGAGGGACGGCACTCCTGGAATATCCTACAAGAGAGCTTTTGTGTGTGTGTTCTTGGTGTTAGTGTGTGTTCTTGAGCTTTAGTAATCATCAATGGGTGAACATTGATGCAGATTCATCCAGAATCGACCACACACATGATTTTCGCACTTGTGTGATGAATCATATGAGAACATGTTGCTCAAATCTGGTCCTCACAATTGGTATCAGAGCCATGTTCTTCATTTTTTGAAGTTTTTCTCAAAATGGAGAAAATCTCATATGAGTTGTCAATTTTGGATAGATTTGCTTGTTGTTTGAGTTGATTCTTGGTAGAAATCACTCAAGAAACACAATGGTTCACTCAGGTTTCTGTAAAACTCAAGAAAAATAGTCAAATTTCTAAGATTTGTCCATGAACAGTACGCAATTTTACAAGTCTGTTCTTGAGAAAAAATTTTCAAATTTTTTTTCTGTTGAATCTTTGCTAAAATTGATGAATGGCGAGATTCACACTAGTAAAACACAACCTATTGGCACTAATCTCTCTCAATAACATCAAGTATTGAAGATTTTAGAGGCTAAAAGTGGTGGTTTTTGGTGTTCTTCACATAATCTTACTATTCCATCAAATTAGGTCATTTAGAGTGGTTTCTGGAGTTTGTGTCAGTTGAGTAAAGTAATCCTACATGAATTTCGAACCTATTGATGATTGTAAACATTGATTTTGTCAACATTGATTTTTGAAGTTTGAAATCACTCAAGAACAAGCTGTTCCAATTTTGGCTAAGTCTGGAAATTTGATTTTTTCAAATTTTTTGCTCAAATCTCACTTGTCAATGACTAATTATGTTTGTTTATGTTTGTGAATGTAGGATTTGTGTAAATTTGAGCATTCTACAAGCATTTGAGCATTTTGAACCAAGCGTTCAATCCGTCCGAACCGTTAGTCAATTTAGCAAGTTTGTGCTAAATTTTCGTGTCTCTCACTTCCAATGGCTGAAGGCAATCAGTTTGCTCCTGTCATGCAAGGTCACAATCGTCCACCAAAACTAATGGGCGCAAGTGACTTCGATGATTGGAAAGGGAAGTTTGTGCTATTTCTGGAGTACGTTGATTATGATCTTTTGACTTCAATCGTTGAAGGTCCGACAGTGTTTGAAATTGAAGAAGCTACTGCTCCTGGCACTGTTACTGCTACTGTCGCTGATCCTCCTAACAACAAGAAGATGATTCCAAAACCTTTGGATAAGCTGACTCCTGCAGAAAGGGCACAAAGGAAACTTGACATGCGTGCATTGGGTTGTATAAAGATGGCATTGAATGATGACTTGCTACATCAATTTCGCGAGGCTACTTCAGGACATGAGATCTGGGTTGGTTTGGAGAAAAAGTATGAAGGCAATCCGGCTACAAAGGAGAGAAGACTAGAGAAATTGAAGTTGGCTTTTAGCACCTTCGCTCACAGAAGTGGAGAGTCGTTTTAAACACATGTCAACCGCTTCTGCAGAATCATTACCGAAATGACTACCAAGAAAATTTGTCCTGACTCTGGAGATATCATAAGGAAAATCCTGCATTCTTTTCCTCAGGAATTTGCCTCATATGTCACTTACCTGATAGAAAGTACCGCTCTGACTCAGGCTAACTATCTGGATATGATAGACAAGGTGAGAGACTATGAAGTAAGAGCGGTTAAACGTAGTGGCATGTCACTTATGGGAAATGTGACTACAAGGGGCTCATCTTCCTCAGCTCCTAATGCTGCATTTGCTGGTTCTGCTTGTGATGACAATTTCTAGTTTTCCAACTCGTCTGGCTCTTCACTGCCTGCAACTGCTTCAACAGCCACCGTCTGGGTTCATGGTTCAGCAGTCAGCACCAATTTCATTTAACAACACCAGTTTGGACCAAGACTTGTGCAATGCTTTCCTGGCTTGCATGAACTCTCAAATGTCTGGGAACATTGAGACAATGTCTGTTTGTCAAGAAGATCTTGACCAAATTTTTGCTGATGATCTGGAAGAGATCGACATCAAGTGGCAGATGGGTATGATAGCTGCTAGAACGAGGAAGTTCTTTAGAAAGACTGGGAGGAAGTTGTTTCAACCTCCTTCAAATGCCAATATTAGGTTTGATAAGTCCAAAGCTCAATGCTTCAATTTTCAAGAGCTCGGACATTTCGCACGTGAATTCCCAAAACCTAGAATGTGGAATGCTCCTGCAAGCTCGGGTGGAGGTAATCATGCTTTTCAGAAACAAACTGGCAATGGAAACCAGTCATATCAGAAGCAAAGCAGCTCATCCTATTAGAAACCTTAGAATGCCAACTCTAATGTATCTTATCTTGGATCGTCTAACTCTCAAGCTGCTCAAGGAGTCAACAACGGAGGAAAGGCATTAGTCTCACTCGAAGATGGTATTTATAACTGGACTTTGTCTTCATCATCTCAACCTTCAAGCCAGTCAGACTATGCACTAATGGTCAACTCTGATGGTGAGGAGCATTATGGGACAGTTGAATTTGACCCTCTCTAACCAATGGATTTTTGTCTAATGGCTGGAGTTGATGAGATTCTTGAAGAGTCTTCTCCTACTGTCGGAAACGTCACTGCTGTGAATCCATCTGAGGTAGAGACGGAAGCAAGCAAGCGTCTTCTGGAACTTCAGAAGGATACAATTCCAGATGAGGTAAGATCGTCTTTATGTACTGATAAATGTCGTGATACTGTCGCTCGCTATCGCGCGTACAACCTTGAGTTGCATGCTAAAGCGAAAGAGAGCGAGAGTCATGTTGAGCTTCTTCAAGCTAATGAAAAATATTTTTTGGTCAAAATCAAGTCACTTCAAGATGACATTGAGATCATGAAGCACACAGAATCAACCTTAAAAATTCAAATTGCTGATTTGTTGAAAACATTGACTTCTCTGAGAAACAGCTACGCTGAAGCTCGAGAAACAATCGATTTGATGAAACTTAATCCTGAAACTTTGGGAAGCGCGGTCGCTAAGAACATAATGTCCCGTCTTAGGACAGATTTGGGTATAACACGGGAGATACTAGAGAGTGCGGCTGAGCATCCACTCAACCACAACTATCTTTGTGTCCCCGAATTGACTAAAATTAATCCTAAGAGTCGAATTAAGTTCATCGACCTCAGTTTGATTTCGTGTACTTCTGAAATTAAATTGATGGAAGAACAGCTGGCTAGATCCGAAACTGCCGCTGATCTCCCACCGATTGATGAAACATTAAAATTTGGAGATTTTGATGCTATTTCTTTGAATTCTGTCAATTTAAGTTTGTCTGAAGCATATGTGCAAAAAGCTCCTGAAACAGAGTTTCTCAATTTGTGTACACAAAATGCATCCGAAGCTCAATCATTTTTATTTAATGAAAACTACGATGTTTTTAACACAAATGAAATTGTTAAAGAACTAAAACCACTCGAAGGCGCAAGCCCAAGAAGAAGGTTGCACATGAGAAACTTGTGATTCAGCAGGACATCGATGATGATGAGTTTAATCGTGCTTTTGCCGAAATGGCCTTAAAACATGGTAAGACTGTTATGCACACACAAGCTGGTCTTACAATCACCGATGGTAAGGTGATCATTGTTCCTGATGCACAATTAAACCCTCCAACGATGCCTGCTCATACAACTTCTGCATCCGTGACTGTTGAGCAAACTGATACATCTGGTTGCAATGCTCCCAAAGTGGCTGGTAAATCCAATATGGTTCTTTTCAAACCAAGTGATCTTAAGAAGAAGAGACCTCAAAATTAACCTGTTTTGACTGGTCAATCAAGTGTTGAAAATCAGCCCATGTAGGTTCGTTGTTAGTTAGTGTTAAACTAAAACAAATCCCTTTACTTGCAAATAAAACCCTGCGAAATTAAAGTTATATTTCACTTTACTTAAGCGATATTTAGTTCTTGTGTATAATGTAAATGCTTGATTTGCAGAAAGATAGTAACAACAAAGTATCAAATACTCGGAACTATTTGCGTTAACTCAAAGCTACACTATTAGAAGTTGTTCAAGAACAGATGATGATGTTGTGTAAACTATGAGCTAACTAAGCTATATATAGTGCTGATGAGATCAATGACAGCCATTGATCTCATGTGATCTAATCTAGACCGTAAACTAAAAAGTCAAATACAAACTACCAAAAGAATAAACATCGGCAATTGGAATATCTTGCGTGTTTGCAGCAACATACTACTTCAGGAGAGCGGCTTGAATCAGATATAGAAACATACGAGAAGCTTTTGCAGGATTGGACTTGCTGAAAAGACATCTCAGGAAAAGTCCGGTTGAACTCATTATCTGGTGGATAATCGAGTTCACCCGGAATATTTGCTAAAAGACAAAACTGCTTCTTTCCGCTTGAACTGCCAGTTCCGCTTGAAGTGAGAATTCCGCTTCAACTTCAACTTCAGCCGGAACATAAAAAAATTGGCATTCAGCCGGAATTTTCCAAGCGCAATATTCCTTACAATCTCCCCCTAAGCTGATGCTGTCAAATTCCAATGTTTATCTTCAAAAATTGACTTGTACCCAAAAATCTTCTTCTCTTTATCCTACTTGTCCGTGGTTCTGATGTTAGCATCAAGGTTTCGAGACAGCTCTTTTGAGTTTGTTTTGGTCACCTTCACATGCTTGAAAGATTCCCAGTCCATTTCGCTCCATTCTTCTTGAACAGAGATGGACTCATGAACTGTGAAGGTGTCATCGGCTCTGTGAACATAAAAGAGCTTCTCCTCCTCTTCCCAAATGATACACTTTATTTCACTTGCAGGCTCTTCTTCTTCTTCTTCTTCTTCTTCTTCTTCTTCTGCTGAATCGTCATCTAAATTGCTTCTGTAGAACACTCCGCAGTCCAGCACAGTTGGCTCAATGACAAGCCTTAACATGTGCTCAGCTCTTGAGGGACTTAGAATTTCTCTAAGCTTTAGAATGATGTCTGTCATTTGCAGCAAAGTAATATATGTAGTGGCCTTGTGAACGTTTACCACTTGAGTTGTGCCATTTGCCAACTTGAAAGTGAAATCAAAGGTGGCTTCATCCATTGTCCAACCCACAATATGCCTCTTACTGGGTGGAGCTTTTCTTTTCTGCCTTTGATCTCTTTTGTTCTTGGCATGCATCATTTTCCTTTTTCTTATCATCCTTTCTTCATCAGAATCATTTGCAGATTCTTGCACAATAGGTCTCTTGCCTTTGTCAGATGATGAAGAAGGGCCAGTTTGGGCTTCAGTAAGTTTGGTGATGGTGGTAGAAGGTTCATTGATGGTGAGAGGAGGTAAGGAGGTTTGTGTTGGTGGTTGAATAACTTCTGGTGTGGGAATTGAAGGTGGAATAGGTGGGAAAATATCAGAAAAGTCCATGGTAGGTGGAGGCTTCTTCTTGAGGGGAATGATTGGTGTAAAGTTATCTGTTCTGTACTTGGGGTTGGCAAGCTTGGTGGCTACTTTCTTGGAGATGGAGGGTGGTTTGTAGGGTGTGATGGCAAGTGACTGTAGAATAGATGAAACAGTTGTAGGTATGGGGTTTGGGTTGTAAATGAAGGAGGGTGGAGGTTGTACATCTGCAACATCAGTAAATTCAGGTTTAACATTTACATTAGTTGTTGTACCTGAGATGAGCTCTGAAGGTGAAGGCATCACCAAGTTAGGGTTTACAGCAGCTATCTCTCCTTTAAGCTCATAAAAGATAGTATCAATTAAGCTGCACAGTTCCCTAACTTGCATCTGAGCTACCACTTCCCCTGTCTTCAAAGTTTCTAACGACAATAGCCCTTTGTAACTTTTTCAATAGAATGTAATTCTCATCATTCTTTATCAATCTGGTAGGCTATTGAGAGGCAATCGAAATCAACCTCTGCCTATCAGTTTCAGTCAGTGCATCCAAATCGTAATCCTTTAGTCTCTAGTTGAAAGATCTTGTTTTAGCTTCTTCAAGCAAGTTTTCAAACACTCCATTTTGCAGATACAGATCATATTTCTCTTAAAGTTCTTTGGCTAGCCTTTCATCTTCTGCTATCCTTTTGGCATTTTCCACCATTTTCATTATAGCCTCAGCTTCAGGAGTTGGAACCACCTGTTGAATGGTTTTAGAAATATCAATTTGAACAGGTGTTTCCGCTTGAACTGGTTCTGAGCTCCTTAAGGCTATCAAAGTTTCGGCTATGTCTTCTGCTCCTTCACTTCTTTGTTCTTCCGGTTGAGCTTCCGGTTGAAGTTCCGGTTGAATTTCTGGTTGAACATGCATTTTCCCTTCAGTCACCACCTGAGGTTTGGTGACTTTAGGTTCTTTGTCGGCTATTTCAAACACCTCTGTTCCTTCTCCTTCACTAATCAAATTTTCGTCTCCTCCTTCAGTCACTGAAGCAACTGCAACAATTGCAGTGCTCTCATCAACATCCATGGCTGCCTTGCTAGTGGAGGCAATGTTTCCTACCACTTGATCACTAGCTCTTTCAGCCGGAAAGATAACATCTTTGAGAAGTGTTGTGATCATGTTTATGGCTTAGGGAGAGCACCAACAATCAACATGGTTAACTGTACAAGCTCAGTGAGGTTGGGGTCCTCAAAAGGAGAAATAGCAATCAGTTGACTGCATTTCATGTTCACCCAACTTTCTTCTACATTGAAGGGGTTGACACCAATTCTTTCACAAGCTGTGGCTCTAACTTCAGCCGGTATCCTCTCAACTTCTTCAATTTTAGTTATAACAGGCCTTGAGGGCATCTTCTCCCCCAATTTGACAGTATCAGCTTCATCAGCAATAACAGCTTCATCAGCTTCTCTGATAGGGTTTGAAGGACCTGCTTCAGTGTTTGTGGGCAGCTTTCACCAAATGAGCAACAGTTGCATCCAGAGTATCAACCTATGCTTGGAGAGAAAGGTACAGTTTCGTTAATTCAGGTAGTGTATAACTGTCCTCAACTGGCTTTTTACCAGCATCCTTGGACAAAACCAAGCTATCAATCCTAGATTGATCAGCATTGGTACCCACGGCTTCTTGGCACCAGGGATTCTCTTCATCTGTTTCAGCAACCCTTGGATCCAATAAAGGACGTCTAGGTGCCGATTCAGAGAAGATTGCCGTAGATCGGGTCTTATTGATGTTACTACTGACACCAAGATCCAGTGGGGATCCTTGGGCAACAACAGCCCTTTCTGCATGAATCTATTTAGATCTCCTGAGATTCACCTCCGGTGAGGAGTGTGGATTCAATCCAACAGTGTCCTGGTTCATCGGTATGTTCTCCTGTAATGAGGTTGGTGAGTTAATAACACCCTCATTTGAACCAAGAATGGGTGCATTGTCACTCCTAGGTAATAGGGGATGTAGGGGTGAAAAGTGTTCAGATGGGGATTGTGCATCTGCTTCTAATGACTCCCCCTCAAATGAAGGCTCATCCCTAAGAGAGAATCCCAATTTAACCAGTTTCCGTTTTGGCTTTTTGCCTTGAATGGGGTTAGAAGCTTCGTGTTGGTTGGTGGGACTAGGTGGAGGAGACCTAGTAACCACATTTCTCTGTCTTTTAAAAATGACAGGAGGTGAGGTTGATGATGAGGTGGCAGTGGTAGTGATTGTGGAAGCTTTCCTGTTTTTGGATTGATAAGTTTTGAGAGTAGAGGAAGCTGGGACAGATGTGTGTTCAGAAGCTATTGGGTTTATAGCTCTGTCATCTTGAGCATGGGGCTCAGTTGCTGCTACAGTTCCGGGTGAACCTCAGCAGTAGCAGGTTCATCTGGAAACTGCCTTGGAATTGGTAAGGGATAGTCAGTGTCCCTTCCAAGAAATACAGTCTTGTTTAAAGCAAGGTTAGAAAAAGTTTTCTCATTAAGAAGTTTTTGTTGCAAAATTGTACCAAGCCAGACGATTTGGGGGTACTCTTCTTTGAGAATGTATGTCAAAAATCTAGGGTACTGGTAGATATATTCAGAATGAATGTTGGATTTTAGGGCTTGAAAAATCAGTTTGGAAAAATTGAAGTTTTCACCTTTTACCACAGCATAGAAGGCGGAAGCCTGTTCACTGGCAAGCTCGTCAAATCCATCTTTATTTGGAGATAGGCACACCAGAATTGTATGGGCCAAGAACCTCCATTTGTAGGGTAATTACCCTTTCTTGATAGTTTTGCTTTGCAGGGAACCACCGTATCCAATATCCCTGAACAGTCGATGATATTTCTGGGAGTCGACTACTTCATATCCACCGTTATCCCTGAATTTCAACAGTTTTCGCACCTTTTCTTCATTAATTTCCACTTTTGTGCCCTGAACTTCCGACACAATCGATTCACTACCATCTCCGCCTTCGGTAACCCTAGCATGAGACCAGAACTCTTCCATAACCTCTTCAAATATTTATGCTTCAATAGTGAGCGCATGATGAAGGTGAGATCTTTTGACGAAGTCAATCATGCCGTTGTAGATGTCAATTTTGCTCGGTGGTTCTAGGTACGCCACCAAATTGTGTTCTATAGGGAACTTTAAGTCACCGATGGGCTTCTTGCCACTCGCCTTTGATTTTGGAGCCATTGATGATACAGGTTTTTGAGAAGATTGACGGTTAAACGGAGGTTTATTGGAGAGAGTTTGAGAGAAATTTGGGAGTAAGTGCTGAGTGGGGTTGAGAGAAATGGGGAAAGTGTCGGTAAATTAGGGCTTTTTACCTTTTCGGTGATGACGTGGAGGAGAAAGAGTTAAAACAGACGGTTCAGTAACTGATCGGACAGATGCTTTATGGGTTATACGGTACAGCTGGTTAAAGCATGTCTTTATCCAAAAGTAAATTTACTGAAACCTCGGATTTTAATCAGTTAAGAACATAATGGGTAAATAAATATATATCCGCTTAGAAAATTGTGCCTTCCGGGTAATTAAAAGGGACTTTGACTTTGTTGACCCGGAAGTTCAAGCGGAACCTATTTCTCCTTTATTTTAAAAACTAAATTTCTTCCATCTGAACTCCAAGCGGATGATTTATCCGCTTGGAAGAATTTTTTTCAAAAACTTTTTTCACGTCATTTACAAGGCATTTTTCCATTTGAAGTTCACCCGGTGAGTCTCAAAAGTTGCTTTACTCACAAGTTGAACCGGAAATTGAAGCTGAACATCAAAACACAAGATTTTTGAAGATTTGTGATAAATTTTCATAGTGTAACAGAGGTTATTGAATATGAACAGAAATTATCACAAGAATTTTTCTTTTTCTTTTTCTTTTTGTATCAAGAGACGGGCTCTTAAGCACATGTCTTTCTTTTATTTGAAAATTGTGAAAAGTTTTTATTCAAAATTCATCATCCCAATGGCTGTGATGAGATAGAAAAATCTTGCCTCATCAAAAGCTTTTGTGAACAAATCTGCCAACTGGTGATCAGTATGAACTTTGAATAGTTTGATCAAATTATTTTCTGCACAATCTCTAATAAAATGATACCTTATGTCAATGTGTTTGGTTTTGGAGTGCTTTACTGGATTGTTGATGTTGGTCCTCACTGATCTTAATCAGTGCTAATGATGGTGTTTTGAGAAGAAAACCAATCAAATATCAATAGATGATGATTTCCAATAGCTAAAATGGGTTTTTAGTATTGAACAATCACAACATCAACCAAAGGATGATAAGAGATGAACAAAAGCTACAAAGATTGAATAAGATGCTCCTAGCCATCACCAAACTTACCAAAATCCAGATATCTTGTATTAGGGTTGAGAATGTTGCAAAAGTTACAAATGAGAGCACAAAGGCTACTATTTATACAGATCAGTAGACAGTTTCGCTGGTAGTTTCGCTGGCCAAGCGAAACTGTCACTGAGACAACCCTAATCTAGATACCAAGCGAAACAACAGTTTCGCTCGGTAGTTTCGCTAGCTAACAAAAGACAATCATTACAAGTGAAACTAAACTAAACAAGCCGACTAAACAAAACTATGAATTCCTCCCTACATTGATCTTCAATATTCCCCCTAGGGAGGGATTCAGCCTCTTGATCTTCATTCTTCTGCTCCAGCTTCATTCGGGCTTGGCTCTATGTTCAAATCTGTAGTCTCTGATTCCCCCAAAACAATTGGCTCATTAGCAACGGGGACATCAGCAGGCTTCACAACCTGCTCAGATGATTCTCCAAGACCGCCCCAGGTTTTGTTCATCAGGTTTGCCAGATCTCTGTCTTCTTCCGTTCTTTCTTCATCAGCCCTTACCTTCTGTGCTAAATCCTTTATTTCTTTAACAATCCCACGGGCCTTGTTAGCAACCCTCATAAACAGGTTTGCCTCTTCAGCGGTGTCTTCTCCTGCCCCACATCTAATTGGATTCTCACACAAGGTTTTCAGATCATCGTTGCTAAATGAGAAGACTTCCATTGGATCAAACAATCTTATCTCAGCATCTTCTCCTATTCTGATAACAGCTTCACCAGTTTGATTATCAAAAAACCATTTCTTGAATGACTGCAGCCTTGATAGTTTTTGATCTGGAATTCTGACCCTGTTCATTGTTTTAGCAGGTTTGAATTTTAAGTAAACCTTGGGCTTTCCAGTCATCTCATCAATTTCAGTCCTTGACTTCTTTCTTTCTCCTTTCATATACCCAAAGGACACAAAGTCGTCTTTCACAGCCTGCTGCAGCATCATCTTCAAATTGTTGGCCCTTGCACTTTTGTCTTCGTCAATCAAGGGGAGATCTGCCAGCCTCCTCAGATCCCATCTGGGCAAGGTTTTGAAGCTATCGCGTTTGTGCAAATATGAGATACTGTCCCCTCTTCTTTTAATCATGAAGGCATGTATGTCAGCATTGAATTTCCAGCTGATGATGTGACGATCAGACTCTTTCCTCTTTTGTTGTGAGATGTTTTGGAATAAAGGAGTCTGTTCTTCAATAGCGGGCTTTGTGAACCATTCTTCTCTTCTTAAATCGATCACTTCTTGGCTGATAGAACTTATCCTTGCTTGATAAGTTAGAGGATTTTCTTTCAAAGAATAGTTATCAGGCTCAGAAAGATCTTCAATCTCATCATCTTCATCATCTTCATCAATAAGGTGGTGGAATTGTGCCTCGACAATTTCTGGCTGTTTGTCGGGTCCAGAGTCATAAAGGTTTAAGTCACCTACATTGATGGCATCGAAAGCTTCATCATTTCCAGCACCACTTCCTCCTGCTTCATTTCCACCTGCGTCATTTCCACCAGCACCACTTCCTCCAGCTTCATTTGCACCAGAACCACTGCCACCTGCTACTCCAGTTGTAAATTTTGAAATGTCAGTCATGGAATCAATCTCAGCATCACTCATCTGATTAGGCAAACCCAGGTGCTTCTTTATCTCATTCATATTTACCAGCAGAGATTTTAAAAGCGAAGATTGTTTCACAACAATCTCATTAAGATTCTGTATTTGCTTATCCTTTTCTTTTTCTCTAAGCTCAGAGTTGACCAGCTTGGTTTTGATCATTGCAAGTTCATTGGCCAAAGAGGTGTTTACATTTCTAATAACATCCTGATCCAACTCTGATCGAGGATCAACTTTTCTTTTCTTGCTTCCCCTGACTTCTTCTTCAGTAGTGGCACTATGTTTTTGCTTTGATCTTCTTTCTAGCTATGCCATCTCTTCAATCTCATCTTCAATCTCATCTGCTGGTTCTTTACCAGAGCTTCTTACATACTGTTTCCTTTTTCCCTTAACATTCTCACTTTCTTTCCCGTCGTTTCTCCTCTTGTTTTCAGAATCTATCAGCTTCTGAATATATTCGTACCTCTTTTCAGAGTACATATGCTTCATCAGGTAAGTGGTGTACCCGTATAAATCGGGCCTTTTAGCAGCACAATCAGATAAAATTCTTGGGTGCATAGGAGTTACAACAAGAGCTACACCCATCTTTGGCAGTTCCGGCTCAAGGTGATCGATTATCATTTGCAAAAATCTTGGATACAGGAGCCATCTTGACTTCTTCAGCGCTTGAATGTTAGAGACCATTGCGTCGAAGATACGCTGAGGGATGTTGGCCTTTTTCCCTTTACATACCAGAAGCGTAGCCTCAGCCCAAATTAAGTTAAGACCATCAGAACCCCCTTTTCTGTCGTCCAAGCAGGAAATGAAGACGTGAGCGATGTATCTCCATTCCTTCGACATTAAAGACTTTTTGATTTCTTTCTTGTTCTTCTATAATTCACCACCTTCATAACCCATTTCTCTCTCAAATCCTTTCAAAAATTCCAATTCATTCATCTTTGTGAATTCACCTACATCACTTTCAAGCTTAAGGGCTGCAGCAATCGTTTTCATTGTAATAACGATATCCTTCTTCATAACTTTGGCCCGAATACATTCTGGTTTGGCCTTTACGTCGTACTCAGCAGTGAGCCAAAATTCTCTGATATGCCTTTCGTCCATGATCGGCATGTGTGATATAGCGTGAAAGATGCACGATTTCTTTAGCCATGCTATACAATCTCTAAATCCAATTGCCTTCTCGGTGCCATCATCTAAAAATGCTGTAACGTTGCTTCGAGGCTTGTGCTTTAAATTTGACATTTTCTGCGTATGAAACCGAGATTTTATGAGTTAAAAAGAATTTAAAGTTAAACTGAATTTAAAAAGATAGTTTCGATGCGAAACAGTAGTTTCGCTTAGAAACCATAGTATCGCAACACAGCGAAACTGACAGATTCGCGAGAAAGGTCGCAGCGACATTGACGAGGTCAGTTTCGCCGAGAAACAGCAGTTTCGCTGCGAGACTGTAGTTTCGCCGAAGGCGAAATAGCAGTTTCGCTGGAAATCACGGCGACACTGTCAACGAAATTTGGTCATTATCGCTGAACAGTTTCGCTCGTGATCTAGCTAATCGGACATCGAAATGTAATTAACCGATTTTTTTATTGATCAAAACGATCAACTAGAATCAGTGAAACACTTAGAAATGACATGAGAAAACACTCTCAGAAACACACACTTAGTAGAAATCTCACACGCTCAGAACCTGGAATTACAAAGACCAAACATCTATATATACCCGTTCGTCCGTGCCTCGTCCGAACCTCAGGTTCGGCAAGTCCGAACTTCAGGTTTGGACCTGGATCGGCTAGACCTAATTTGATTTGATCTTGTACTTGTTTGATACTTCACACGACGCACATAACAGGTATCAACACAGATTCGTCAACTGAGGCTTTAGATACAAAGCAGGCAGTGCAACATGAGGGTGTAGCAACTGACATATCCAAAATATATAATCCATCTCTCCTGGGTGCCTTAAGCATTATTAGTTCATCAGGAATTTTGACACCAGGTTTGAGGACTATGGCCTCTTTCTCATTAAACATTAAATTCAAGTTCTTGTCACACATTTGTGAGACACTAAGCAAGTTGAAATTTAATGTATCAACAAAATTGACTCTGTCAAATTTTACCAATCCATTTGTTACATCACCTTGTGCTGTGATATGGCCTTTTGTGCTTCCAAAGGCAACTGGTCCTCTATTGATTCTTTTTGTATTTTCCAGAATTTGCTTATTCCCTGTCATGTGGCAAGTGCATCCACTATCAACTACCCATAGGCTATTTTTGCCTTTATTTTGCACCTGCACACATCAGAATTGATTAATTTCTATAGGGGACCCAAGCCTGAGTGGTCTTGGGTCTGCCATAAGCATCATTATACTTTTACTCCTTGAGTACTAAAGTATTTAAGACTGGAGCTTCATTAAGCAGATCATCATTGTCAAAACTGAAGTTCTCATATTGAGTACTTGTTTGACTAAATCCTTCACCTCTGGTGTTTTTCCTTTCAGCAATTTTTCTTTCCCTGTACTCCTTAAATTTTCTTTGCTTGTTGGTTATTTTCTTTGGTTTTTCATTTCCTTGGTTAACCAACTTAGTTCTTTCAGCAGATTTTGAAAATCTTTAAGGAAAGTGTTTGTTTTGATTTGAACTCTCCCCCTGATGTGGAACATAGTAACTTCCACTTGAACTAGTAGCAAAAACAATTTCAGGTTGGTGAGATTTTTTGCTTCTTGAAAATTTTTCTCTAGAGGTGGTCTTTCCTCTAGAGGGATTTCTTCAACAAAGTGTACATGTGGTCTCTGCTTTGGAGCAGTAGTTGATCTGGGTTGAGTTTTGTTTTCCGGTTGAACATGAGTTCGGGCGGAAAAATGTTCCGCCTGAACTTCAGCCGGAAAACGGTTTTGCCTTAAAACAGAAAAACTTCCATTTTTATCATTACCAATTAAGACCCTGTTAGATTCTGATCCAAAATGCTTCATTGTGTGACTTTCACAGGTGAAGTTCTTCCTGTGAGTTTCTTTTGACATTTGGCTTTTGGTTGAAAAACAGGTTTTGGTATCAGAATTGGTTTAACTTTACTCATTGGGTTAAACTGGCATACAACAGCTAGGTGACCTTGTTCACCACAGCACGTGCATTCAACAACTTTGGTTTCAAATTTGCTGGGAGACTCAAGTTTGGTTACTTGGTTGAAATTTAGTTGACTAAGCCTTTGATTTTGACTTCCCTTTGGTTGCTCAGGTTGCTTTCCTCCAACTTTTGAATCCTCGGGTTCATAAACAGTTGGTGGAGGAACAGCAATTGATGGTTTCAAAATGGTTGATTGGTCAGTTGAAGCAGATGTGCTTGCAACAGTGACTTCAGTTTTCTTAGACTCAAGAGTGTTTTCAGAACAGGACTGTGATGAAATGTCATCAACTGTGAGACTAACTTTGCATTCGGATTTTAAAGCATCAATCGGTTTGATTGCAGGTGAGTATTCAATTGGTGGTTCGACACAGTTATACCCAACTCCTGCTTTACCATACATCCCTCCCATCCACAGTTTCTCAGCCTTTTTCTTTGCTGCTTGGAATTTATCACTAGTAAACAAAGCATCTTTCGGCTTGATCTCAAGAACATCAACCTCAGCCTTAGCATCTTTGGTTTCATTTCTTGATTTCTCTAGCTTTGACAGCAAGTCATCAAGCTGTGTTTCAAGCACTGAGTTGGTTTGTTTTAACTGTTCATACTCTTTTGTTAAATTTTCAATTTTTGAAATGTATGATGATTCAGTTTTCTTGAAACATTCCTTTAACTCATTTAGGTTTGAAACTTCATCAATCAAATCAGTGTTGTGATTTCGGTACTTTGCCACTTGTTCTATGTGAGTAGGGCTGCATAGGTTTTCTAGGACTTTCTCAGGGATAGAGTTTACCTGATCTGAGGTGGAGTCTTGTTTGGCCATCAAAGCATGGTTGATAGGCTCAAACTCAGCAACGAAATCTTCCCATTCAACACATGAGGTTTGATTTGCAACAGCAGCTACCACATTCTGGTGGTTTTGACTTCCGGTTAGCTTTGGTGGAGTAGGGTGAGAGCCTGAGTTGTTACCAGAATTGTTGTTGTTGGAGTTGCTTCCTCCTTGATTTTTCACTTGGACATGACTCTGATTCTGTCCTTCTCTTCTTAGTTGAGAGCACTCCCTTGCAAAGTGACCAAGTTGGTGATAGTTATAGAACTTCACCTTACTTTTGTCAAGGCCTATGTGAGCACCTTTTCTCCTCTTGTTTTCAGAATCTATCAGCTTCTGAATATATTCGTACCTCTTTTCAGAGTACATATGCTTCATCAGGTAAGTGGTGTACCCGGATAAATCGGGCCTTTTAGCAGCACACTCAGATAAAATTCTTGGGTGCATAGGAGTTACAACAAGAGCTACACCCATCTTTGGCAGTTCCGGCTCAAGGTGATCGATTATCATTTGCAAAAATCTTGGATACAGGAGCCATCTTGACTTCTTCAGCGCTTGAATGTTAGAGACCATTGCGTCGAAGATACGCTGAGGGATGTTGGCCTTCTTCCCTTTACATACCAGAAGCGTAGCCTCAGCCCAAATTAAGTTAAGACCATCAGAACCCCCTTTTCTGTCGTCCAAGCAGGAAATGAAGACGTGAGCGATGTATCTCCATTCCTTCGACATTAAAGACTTTTTGATTTCTTTCTTGTTCTTCCATAATTCACCACCTTCATAACCCATTTCTCTCTCAAATCCTTTCAAAATTTCCAATTCATTCATCTTTGTGAATTCACCTACATCACTTTCAAGCTTAAGGGCTGCAGCAATCGTTTTCATTGTAATAACGATATCCTTCTTCATAACTTTGGCCCGAATACATTCTGGTTTGGCCTTTACGTCGTACTCAGCAGTGAGCCAAAATTCTCTGATATGCCTTTCGTCCATGATCGGCATGTGTGATATAGCGTGAAAGATGCACGATTTCTTTAGCCATGCTATACAATCTCTAAATCCAATTGCCTTCTCGGTGCCATCATCTAAAAATGCTGTAACGTTGCTTCGAGGCTTGTGCTTTAAATTTGACATTTTCTGCGTATGAAACCGAGATTTTATGAGTTAAAAAGAATTTAAAGTTAAACTGAATTTAAAAAGATAGTTTCGCTGCGAAACAGTAGTTTCGCTTAGAAACCATAGTATCGCAACACAGCGAAACCGACAGATTCGCGAGAAAGGTCACAGCGACACTGACGAGGTCAGTTTCGCCGAGAAACAGCAGTTTCGCTGCGAGACTGTAGTTTCGCCGAAGGCGAAATAGCAGTTTCGCTGGAAATCACGGCGACACTGTCAACGAAATTTGGTCATTATCGCTGAACAGTTTCGCTCGTGATCTAGCTAATCGGACATCGAAACGTAATTAACCGATTTTTTTATTGATCAAAACGATCAACTAGAATCAGTGAAACACTTAGAAATGACATAGAGAAAACACTCTCAGAAACACACACTTAGTAGAAATCTCACACGCTCAGAACCTGGAATTACAAAGACCAAACATCTATATATACCCGTTGGTCCGTGCCTCGTCCGAACCTCAGGTTCGGCAAGTCCGAACTTCAGGTTTGGACCTGGATCGGCTAGACCTAATTTGATTTGATCTTGTACTTGTTTGATACTTCACACGACGCACATAACAGGTATCAACACAGATTCGTCAACTGAGGCTTTAGATACAAAGCAGGCAGTGCAACATGAGGGTGTAGCAACTGACATATCCAAAATATATAATCCATCTCTCCTGGGTGCCTTAAGCATTATTAGTTCATCAGGAATTTTGACACCAGGTTTGAGGACTATGGCCTCTTTCTCATTAAACATTAAATTCAAGTTCTTGTCACACTTTTGTGAGACACTAAGCAAGTTGAAATTTAATGTATCAACAAAATTGACTCTGTCAAATTTTACCAATCCATTTGTTAGATCACCTTGTGCTGTGATATGGCCTTTTGTGCTTCCAAAGGCAACTGGTCCTCTATTGATTCTTTTTGTATTTTCCAGAATTTGCTTATTCCCTGTCATGTGGCAAGTGCATCCACTATCAACTACCCATAGGCTATTTTGGCCTTTATTTTGCACCTGCACACATCAGAATTGATTAATTTCTATAGGGGACCCAAGCCTGAGTGGTCTTGGGTCTGCCATAAGCATCATTATACTTTTACTCCTTGAGTACTAAAGTATTTAAGACTGGAGCTTCATTAAGCAGATCATCATTGTCAAAACTGAAGTTCTCATATTGAGTACTTGTTTGACTAAATCCTTCACCTCTGGTGTTTTTCCTTTCAGCAATTTTTCTTTCCCTGTACTCCTTAAATTTTCTTTGCTTGTTGGTTATTTTCTTTGGTTTTTCATTTCCTTGGTTAACCAACTTAGTTCTTTCAGCAGATTTTGAAAATCTTTAAGGAAAGTGTTTGTTTTGATTTGAACTCTCCCCCTGATGTGGAACATAGTAACTTCCACTTGAACTAGTAGCAAAAACAATTTCAGGTTGGTGAGACTTTTTGCTTCTTGAAAATTTTTCTCTAGAGGTGGTCTTTCCTCTAGAGGGATTTCTTCAACAAAGTGTACATGTGGTCTCTTGTAACATCCCAAAATTCATAGATACATGATATATATATATATTAAATACGTGTTTATATTATAAATACGTAAGCTTGATTGATAAATATGGTAAGACTATACATTGGATAGGTTGCATGTGTTAGAAATATGCATTTGATAGCCAATGTGATGAATTGCGCATAAATGAATATGAATAATGTGTTTATATGAATCATTTGATGGATATATACATGTAAATACGTGTGTTAATAGCTAACAGAAAAGTAAAAGGGCTAAAAGCGTAATTATTGTAAAGATATAAACATATACAAGTATTATACGTGTTTATATTCATTATAAGTATTTTGAGACTTAGAAATTAGTAAAACTATATACTAATATGATTTATAACATAAAATCATAAGTGTTGTAAAGTTTGAGGGGCTAGAACGTAATTTAGCAAATAATAAAGAAAATATATATAATTATATATATCTATGTTATCGTACGAATCCCGAGCCTTAGAAACCTTAGAAAATGTTAGAAATATGCCTTATAATGTTTTGGTACATAAAATGATAAAAGATTGAAAGTATAGGGGGCTAGAATGCACCAAACCAAACCACAAGGACCGAAAATGTTAAAATCCAAAATCTGGCCGGAACACCACTAACTCGCGTATCGCGAGCCATGTATAGAGGTCCTGCGCGATACGCGAGGATCTCATCTTCGCAGAAAACCTACCTGGTTCGTTTTTGGCCACGTCTTGAGCTTGTTCTTCACGTTTAACCCTCATACGCGTCAAATTCAACCAAAGAGTCACCCCCACACGTGTTAGCAACCTAAAACGCATCTCCTAGTATAAATAGAACCTCAAATTCGGCTTTAGAACTCGCAAATTTACTCAAACATCACCCAAAAACCCTCTTTCGGACCCAGAACTTCATCCATCGATTGCGAGCAACCGGAGAGGAATTAAGAGTTGGATTTCTGCAGTCAAGCTTCTTATGGTAAGGTCTAAAATAACCTCTTTCAGTTTTAGCTAAATCGATCTCTAAGTATGTTTTCTAAAAATGTGTTAAAATTAGGGTTCTTGAGCTTGTTTTGCTAAAATCGGGTAATCGGGTGGGAATTAGGCTCTGAATTTTTGTAGGCAATCATAAAATGATGTATTTTAAGAAAGCCCTAAGTTTATTTCACATTTGGAAAAGGTTTGGTAAAGGTTTTATTAACGGGTCAAAATTAGGGTTTTCATAACGTTACTCTGCCCAAATTGACTAAACGATATTGAACTAAGCTTAGATCTTTTAAAGGATATTATAAAATGTTATAATGAACAACACCCTAAGTTGGTTTGAATTAAAAATGAGTTTTGATAATAAAACGAGAATTTCATGAAATTAGGGTTTCTAAATAAAGATAATTATTATAAAATAATCTGGAGGGTATGGGTACTTGATTTTTGATCTTATAACATGTTTTTATATATAATAAGTATATATGAAGTTAAAATGGATAAATAATAAAGTATTAAAGATACCGAGTTAATCGGATATTAGAGGTTCGCGCGGACCGCAAGGGTAGGCACCTGTACACTGGGGTTTCTGGCAATAGCGGGGGTGTCGCCATCCCATCTGGGCAATGGCATCCCAACACTGGGCGATCCCGGAGTGAGTGTCTACTTATAGGAATGCGCGTCTTCATATTATCAATAAAAAGGTTATTATGCCTATAAGGGCATTTTGGTCATTTTGACCTTAAAAGAGATAAACCCTAATAAAGTATTATTAGGATAATAGGATATAGGTATTATTTATAAAGACTTTGCATTAACGCAATCCGATACGCAATTAGGTTAATTGTGGACCATAACGGAGGTTCTGTCTGAATAACTGATTAAAGATATCAGGTGAGTTCTATGAGCCCACTTTTAAATGTTTTAAATATTTTAAATGTTTTCGGGCTAGTATACATACAATACTTGTGAACATATATTCAAGATAATTGTGACTTGATATATACGTGTTATATGATGAAATTGTTATTAAATTGCTTATACGTGTTATGCAATTATGTTGATTATAATGTGATGTGTATATACTTGCTTTGAAATTAAGTAGCCAAGTGACTAGGGAGTTGTTAGTAAACATTTAGTGAATATGTATGATTATATGAGAACAAGTGATGCATTTGCTTATATTAATATGTGGTGGATACGCCGCTGGTACATCCTATATATATACATAGTAGTATAAGTTTACCCGGTATATTGGAAGTGTGGAGGATACGCCGCTGGTACATCCTGTATACATACACTAACAGTAAATTGGGGGATGTCCATTTGTTGCAGTTTATGAATGCCTTATCACTGTTTAATAACAAACCTAAAGCATCTGGTTATTTAACTAGGAGTAGGTAATATATACGATCGGATAATGAGTCATTAAGATGAGAAAATGACCTAATAGAGATAAAGCATGAGTTGCTACTAGAACCTAATAGAGTTGAAGCATGAGTTGCTAATATGACTTATTAGAGTTAGAGCATGTGTTGCTACTAAAGACGAAGGGTCGCTGCTTCCCCATAGTGGTGGCTTAGGGAACCGTGTACGGACGGAGCGGCAGTCGGACATCGCAAAAGCTATCTTACGAAAAAGGTAGGATGACGATTGCAGTGGCGGGCGAACCTTTCGAAGGAGATGAAGAATGAGGAGACGCTGCTTCCCCATAGTGGTGGCTTAGGGAACCGTGTACGGACGGAGCTGCATTGGGCCGTTGTAATAACTATCCTTCGAGATGGGACGGAGTGTGCAGTGGCGGGCGGACTCTTCATGGAGAACCAAATTAGTTGGTTGAATATAGTGACCTAGAAGTTTAGCCTAGGGTCATGATTAAGATAATAAGATATATTATCATAATAAATACGTGCTAGAATTTATATGTGATTTATAAATGTGTGTTGTGAAAACCAGGTAAACACTTTAACGGTTTTGAACTAAATGGTAGAACTCACCAGCGTAAGCTGACTTTTTAAAAGTATGTATGCTAGGTTCTGCAGAGACGTTTAGAAGTAAAGGCACGGATCTTGTGAGGACGTGATGATCGGGAAAGCTATCAAGGAAGGATTTCTGGCAAGCTGGCTTAGTTATAGATTTCGTATTTATAATTAGTTATAATTATGTACAATATCTCTCTTACTGTAGTACTTGGCTTATATAAATAAAAGTTTTAAATTTCCGCTGCTTAATATCTCTGTTGATACCTTGTGTTCATGAGTAAATCCGATTCGTGACCCCTCCTAGTGCCAAGTCTGGGAGCGGGCGTCACAAGTTGGTATCAGAGCCTTGGTTTAAGAGATTTAGGTACAAGCGCGGTACCTAGACTTAAACTAGGACTCTGGGTAAAGTAAGTTGAGATAGGAAATATAGATGCCAGCCAGGATAGCTTGTGCCAGTAAGGATAAACGCATAAGGAACATAATAGGTAGGACTTATGATATTTGGATATGGAAAATACACGATTGCAATTAGCTACTGCAATCGGGTATTCGTCATATAAACAAATTCCAAGTACTAACTATTATGTGGCCAAATGCGGGGTAGGTTAGATAATAACGTAATATCTGGTTAGTAACGCGAAGAAGACCCGAAGGAGATTTTAACTTAGAATATCAACAAAAACAAAGGAGTAAAGTGTGGACACTAAGGATAAGTGCGGTGAAAAGAAACTGGGTTTTGAACGCATCATAATTATAAGTGCACGTATAATTATCATGAATTCAAAATTTGGAGACTCTATATCACACAAGTTCTGAAATGTCACCTTAAGCAAGGCACCCGAAGACACGATGAAGAAAGACGAAATCACGGTAAAAGTTGCTATGGCAAGAGTTGTGGAAACAATGTTCCAAGCTACGTTGCTATCTTCGGTAGACCATAGGAAATCACTATAGGCAATAGGCCGGAAGACTCGAAGCGGGAGTAGTTGAAGTTAGGAATAGTTCAGGAAGAATGGCGGAAGCTACCATAAGATGAATCAAGAATCAACAAACCCAGGAGCTACAAGTGCAAGGAGGATCAATTCGAGAATACAAGATGGGAGCAACCGACTACTCTAGGTATAGGCCAAGAAGAACTTACAACCTAGAAGGTATTATACTTCAACAAATGGCGGGAAGAATCCATATGATGACCAGACGAGCTACATGAGCACAAAATAGGAGAAGCATTGTCAAGGAATCACCGTAATCAAGCTACCTTGGATAACTTAGACTTACGTCTTCCTTAGGACAATTGCAAATCGACAAGCTAGATGATCCCAAGACAAATGATGATACGCGGATGAGCCTGACGATTCAAAATTTGTAGCAATGGCGTTTACACTCAAAGGATGGAGGCATTATACGAGATTATGCAAGAGAGGTCTAACTGGTTTATTAGATAAGTAACATATATTAGGACATGCAGTATGAAGGCAGACGTTTGGCATACGCAAAGGTGAAGCGAAGCATGAGAAGTCTCACGGAGACGCATCTTCCCGAAGAATCATAAAAGTTTCAAAGAAATCCCACGAGTAGACGAGTCGGAATAAGAAGGAAGCTCGGAATAAGATAGTTCATACGTCTAGAACTCAATAGGTGCGCAGGTAAGTTTCGTATTTACATAGGAAGGAAAAAGGCGAGGTGAGAGATTTCTACCTTGAGTTGATTGCGGGTTAAACAGGTTTCGAGGACGAAACCTATTTAAGGGGGGTAGAGTTGTAACATCCCAAAATTCATAGATACATGATATATATATTAAATACGTGTTTATATTATAAATACGTAAGCTTGATTGATAAATATGGTAAGACTATACATTGGATAGGTTGCATGTGTTAGAAATATGCATTTGATAGCCAATGTGATGAATTGCGCATAAATGAATAAGAATAATGTGTTTATATGAATCATTTGATGGATATATACATGTAAATACGTGTGTTAATAGCTAACAGAAAAGTAAAAGGGCTAAAAGCGTAATTATTGTAAAGATATAAACATATACAAGTATTATACGTGTTTATATTCATTATAAGTATTTTGAGACTTAGAAATTAGTAAAACTATATACTAATATGATTTATAACATAAAATCATAAGTGTTGTAAAGTTTGAGGGGCTAGAACGTAATTTAGCAAATAATAAAGAAAATATATATAATTATATATATATGTTATCGTACGAATCCCGAGCCTTAGAAACCTTAGAAAATGTTAGAAATATGCCTTATAATGTTTTGGTACATAAAATGATAAAAGATTGAAAGTATAGGGGGCTAGAATGCACCAAACCAAACCACAAGGACCGAAAATGTTAAAATCCAAAATCTGGCCGGAACACCACTAGCTCGCGTATCGCGAGCCATGTATAGAGGTCCTGCGCGATATGCGAGGATCTCATCTTCGCAGAAAACCTACCTGGTTCGTTTTTGGCCACGTCTTGAGCTTGTTCTTCATGTTTAACCCTCATACGCGTCAAATTCAACCAAAGAGTCACCCCCACACGTGTTAGCAACCTAAAACGCATCTCCTAGTATAAATAGAACCTCAAATTCGGCTTTAGAACTCGCAAATTTACTCAAACATCACCCAAAAACCCTCTTTCGGACCCAGAACTTCATCCATCGATTGCGAGCAACCGGAGAGGAATTAAGAGTTGGATTTCTGCAGTCAAGCTTCTTATGGTAAGGTCTAAAATAACCTCTTTCAGTTTTAGCTAAATCGATCTCTAAGTATGTTTTCTAAAAATGTGTTAAAATTAGGGTTCTTGAGCTTGTTTTGCTAAAATCGGGTAATCGGGTGGGAATTAGGCTCTGAATTTTTGTAGGCAATCATAAAATGATGTATTTTAAGAAAGCCCTAAGTTTATTTCACATTTGGAAAAGGTTTGGTAAAGGTTTTATTAACGGGTCAAAATTAGGGTTTTCATAACGTTACTCTGCCCAAATTGACTAAACGATATTGAACTAAGCTTAGATCTTTTAAAGGATATTATAAAATGTTATAATGAACAACACCCTAAGTTGGTTTGAATTAAAAATGAGTTTTGATAATAAAACGAGAATTTCATGAAATTAGGGTTTCTAAATAAAGATAATTATTATAAAATAATCCGGAGGGTATGGGTACTTGATTTTTGATCTTATAACATGTTTTTATATATAATAAGTATATATGAAGTTAAAATGGATAAATAATAAAGTATTAAAGATACCGAGTTAATCGGATATTAGAGGTTCGCGCGGACCGGAAGGGTAGGCACCTGTACACTGGGGTTTCTGGCAATAGCGGGGGTGTCGCCATCCCATCTGGGCAATGGCATCCCAACACTGGGCGATCCCGGAGTGAGTGTCTACTTATAGGAATGCGCGTCTTCATATTATCAATAAAAAGGTTATTATGCCTATAAGGGCATTTTGGTCATTTTGACCTTAAAAGAGATAAACCCTAATAAAGTATTATTAGGATAATAGGATATAGGTATTATTTATAAAGACTTTGCATTAACGCAATCCGATACGCAATTAGGTTAATTGTGGACCATAACGGAGGTTCTGTCTGAATAACTGATTAAAGATATCAGGTGAGTTCTATGAGCCCACTTTTAAATGTTTTAAATATTTTAAATGTTTTCGGGCTAGTATACATACAATACTTGTGAACATATATTCAAGATAATTGTGACTTGATATATACGTGTTATATGATGAAATTGTTATTAAATTGCTTATACGTGTTATGCAATTATGTTGATTATAATGTGATGTGTATATACTTGCTTTGAAATTAAGTAGCCAAGTGACTAGGGAGTTGTTAGTAAACATTTAGTGAATATGTATGATTATATGAGAACAAGTGATGCATTTGCTTATATTAATATGTGGTGGATACGCCGCTGGTACATCCTATATATATACATAGTAGTATAAGTTTACCCGGTATATTGGAAGTGTGGAGGATACGCCGCTGGTACATCCTGTATACATACACTAACAGTAAATTGGGGGATGTCCATTTGTTGCAGTTTATGAATGCCTTATCACTGTTTAATAACAAACCTAAAGCATCTGGTTATTTAACTAGGAGTAGGTAATATATACGATCGGATAATGAGTCATTAAGATGAGAAAATGACCTAATAGAGATAAAGCATGAGTTGCTACTAGAACCTAATAGAGTTGAAGCATGAGTTGCTAATATGACTTATTAGAGTTAGAGCATGTGTTGCTACTAAAGACGAAGGGTCGCTGCTTCCCCATAGTGGTGGCTTAGGGAACCGTGTACGGACGGAGCGGCAGTCGGACATCGCAAAAGCTATCTTACGAAAAAGGTAGGATGACGATTGCAGTGGCGGGCGAACCTTTCGAAGGAGATGAAGAATGAGGAGACGCTGCTTCCCCATAGTGGTGGCTTAGGGAACCGTGTACGGACGGAGCTGCATTGGGCCGTTGTAATAACTATCCTTCGAGATGGGACGGAGTGTGCAGTGGCGGGCGGACTCTTCATGGAGAACCAAATTAGTTGGTTGAATATAGTGACCTAGAAGTTTAGCCTAGGGTCATGATTAAGATAATAAGATATATTATCATAATAAATACGTGCTAGAATTTATATGTGATTTATAAATGTGTGTTGTGAAAACCAGGTAAACACTTTAACGGTTTTGAACTAAATGGTAGAACTCACCAGCGTAAGCTGACTTTTTAAAAGTATGTATGCTAGGTTCTGCAGAGACGTTTAGAAGTAAAGGCACGGATCTTGTGAGGACGGGATGATCGGGAAAGCTATCAAGGAAGGATTTCTGGCAAGCTGGCTTAGTTATAGATTTCGTATTTATAATTAGTTATAATTATGTACAATATCTCTCTTACTGTAGTACTTGGCTTATATAAATAAAAGTTTTAAATTTCCGCTGCTTAATATCTCTGTTGATACCTTGTGTTCATGAGTAAATCCGATTCGTGACCCCTCCTAGTGCCAAGTCTGGGAGCGGGCGTCACATCTCTGCTTTGGAGCAGTAGCTGATCTGGGTTGAGTTTTGTTTTCCGGTTGAACATGAGTTCGGGCGGAAAAATGTTCCGCCTGAACTTCAGCCGGAAAACGGTTTTGCCTTAAAACAGAAAAACTTCCATTTTTATCATTACCAATTAAGACCCTGTTAGATTCTGATCCAAAATGCTTCATTGTGTGACTTTCACAGGTGAAGTTCTTCCTGTGAGTTACTTTTGACATTTGGCTTTTGGTTGAAAAACAGGTTTTGGTATCAGAATTGGTTTAACTTTACTCATTGGGTTAAACTGGCATACAACAGCTAGGTGACCTTGTTCACCACAGCACGTGCATTCAAAAACTTTGGTTTCAAATTTGCTGGGAGACTCAAGTTTGGTTACTTGGTTGAAATTTAGTTGACTAAGCCTTTGATTTTGACTTCCCTTTGGTTGCTCAGGTTGCTTTCCTCCAACTTTTGAATCCTTGGGTTCATAAACAGTTGGTGGAGGAACAGCAATTGATGGTTTCAAAATGGTTGATTGGTCAGTTGAAGCAGATGTGCTTGCAACAGTGACTTCAGTTTTCTTAGACTCAAGAGTGTTTTCAGAACAGGACTGTGATGAAATGTCATCAACTGTGAGACTAACTTTGCATTCGGATTTTAAAGCATCAATCGGTTTGATTGCAGGTGAGTATTCAATTGGTGGTTCGACACAGTTATACCCAACTCCTGCTTTACCATACATCCCTCCCATCCACAGTTTCTCAGCCTTTTTCTTTGCTGCTTGGAATTTATCACTAGTAAACAAAGCATCTTTCGGCTTGATCTCAAGAACATCAACCTCAGCCTTAGCATCTTTGGTTTCATTTCTTGATTTCTCTAGCTTTGACAGCAAGTCATCAAGCTGTGTTTCAAGCACTGAGTTGGTTTGTTTTAACTGTTCATACTCTTTTGTTAAATTTTCAATTTTTGAAATGTATGATGATTCAGTTTTCTTGAAACATTCCTTTAACTCATTTAGGTTTGAAACTTCATCAATCAAATCAGTGTTGTGATTTCGGTACTTTGCCACTTGTTCTATGTAGGTAGGGCTGCATAGGTTTTCTAGGACTTTCTCAGGGATAGAGTTTACCTGATCTGAGGTGGAGTCTTGTTTGGCCATCAAAGCATGGTTGATAGGCTCAAACTCAGCAACGAAATCTTCCCATTCAACACATGAGGTTTGATTTGCAACAGCAGCTACCACATTCTGGTGGTTTTGACTTCCGGTTAGCTTTGGTGGAGTAGGGTGAGAGCCTGAGTTGTTACCAGAATTGTTGTTGTTGGAGTTGCTTCCTCCTTGATTTTTCACTTGGACATGACTCTGATTCTGTCCTTCTCTTCTTAGTTGAGAGCACTCCCTTGCAAAGTGACCAAGTTGGTGATAGTTATAGAACTTCACCTTGCTTTTGTCAAGGCCTATGTGAGCACCTTTTGCTCCCTTGTAGGTTCTACCAGTTCTTTTGTAAAACCTTTGAGCTCTGACATAAAACATAGCAAGTTGAGTCATTATGTCCATTTCCTTTAAATCATCAGCACCTATACACTCGAGATCTTCAGGTATGAAGCCTTGGTAAGAGTCAATTGCTACATGAGCATTGTGAGAGTTTTCAAACGTGTTTGAAAAACTTTCTTGACACCTTGGTGTCTCAAGGAAACTAACAATAGGTGACTGATATAATGAGTTTGAAGACCTTTGACTGTTAAAATCAGTAGTTACTAGTGCAGATGAAAACAACTGAGTTTTGTTTAAGATCAAGTTCCATTTCATAGGCACTGAGTATGCCATGAAGTTCACTGAGTCTCATCTTTTTCAAGTTTTTGCACTCCCTGATGATCACTGTGTAAACTGTCTACACAGAAGGCAGGGAACGTAGGAACTTTCTGTTAACATCTACCTGGTCTAGTTTTACATCTACCTTTTCGAGTTCATCAAGCAAAGAAACAAATCTTAAGTACTGGTTTGTCATTGTTTCACCAGATTTGAAAGTAAAGTTTTCATACTTCTGTTTTAAGACATCTTTCTTGTTTTCTTTTATTTTATTGGTTCCTTCATACATTTCACTTAAGGCATTCCACAGGTTAAATGCAGTTTTATATCCTTTAAACCCACTTAAAATGGAATTAGGAAGTGCAGCCTTTAGAGCCCAATATTCCTTATGGTCAAATTCGAGAGCAGTGTAGTCAGATTCAACATATTTATCTAGTGGTTTTGGTATCTTGACTTCTGCATCATCAACAGATGAAACCATGGGTGAGTAGGGTCCTTTAGTGAAAGATTTCCAAATATGACGGTCCAAAATCCTTACAAAATCTTCCATCCTGAGTTTCCAGGTACCAAAGTCATAAGGAGTGAACATTGGTGGTTTGTTGGAAGAACCATTTGGACAACTTAGACTAAAATCACTCATTTTGAAAACCTTTTGAAAGAAGAAATAGCGAAGCTTGTAAAGTAAGCAAGAAATAGCGAACCTGGTTTTACTCAATCACTTGTAGGATCGTTGTTATTTGGAGTTAAACTAAAACAAAACCCTTTACTTTCAAATATAACCCTGCGGAATTAAAGTTATATTTCACTTTACTTAAGCGATATTTAGTTCTTGTGTGTAATGTAAATGCTTGATTTGCAGAAAGATAGTACCAACAAAGTATCAAATACTCGGCACTATTTGCATTAACTCAAAGCTACACTATTACAAGTTGTTCAAGAACAGATGATGATGTTGTGTAAACTATGAGCTAACTAAGCTATATATAGTGCTGATGAGATCAATGACAGCCATTGATCTCATGCGATCTAATCTAGACCGTAAACTAAAAAGTCAAATACAAACTACCAAAAGAATAAACATCGGAAATTGGATTATCTTGCGTGTTTGCAGCAACATACTACTTCAGGAGAGCGACTTGAATCAGATATAGAAGCATACGAGAAGCTTTTGCAGGATTGGACTTGCTGAAAAGATATCTCAGGAAAAGTCCGGTTGAACTCATTATCTGGTGGATAATCGAGTTCACCCGGAATATTTGCTAAAAGACAAAACTGCCTCTTTCCACTTGAACTGCCAGTTCTGCTTGAAGTGAGAATTCCGTTTCAACTTTAACTTCAGCCGGAACATAACAAAATTGGCTTTCAGCCGGAAATCTTCCAAGCGTAATATTCCTTACAGCCCACTGTGGTCGAGCTAGATGCAATAACCGTTGATGCTACTGAAACTGAGAACACCCCCAAGAAAAGGAAACAAACCAGAAGGAGGAAGAAGAAGACTATGGTCACTGAAACAGAAAAGGATAAGTGTGCAACATCCAATGAGCCACAACCAAAGGCTCCCCAAGTTGCTGAGCTACCTATTGTGGTTGACACTAGTGAAACGGTTGAGACTTTGGGTAGTACAGTTTGCGGGAATCCACACGATGATGCAAGGGTGTGTGGATACAACACGGGTTATCCTGCCTTTGACAACGCCCCATTACCTCCTGTTCATTACTACCCACAAGGAAATCAAGTGGCCCCAATGTATTATGGGAATTATAGTGAGGACTACATGGTTCAACAACCCGACACCATGTTTCAACAGTCTTACCCAAATCAACTCTACATTCCTAACCAAGCTCAACATGTTCCTCATGGATTAGGAAGGACGGTAAAATCTTTGAGGCCACAAGTTCAACAACTAGTGAGGATGCCTGCACCAAATCCTGTTCCTATAAGATCTTGGACACCTCGACCAAGGCCTGTTTTTATGCCTAGGTCTATGATGGTTCAACAACCTGGAAGGGCTCCTCGACCAAGTGTTACATCTTTAACAAATCCTCCTGTTGTTGTTCAAACAACAAATAATCCTCCAGCAAAAATGGCACCCAAGAAGAAGGTCTCAGGTCAATCCGGCCTGGGTCCATCTCAAAACTAATCACTTTCTTTTTAATGTGCAGGGACTGGCCCAGAGTGCTGCCAACACATGGTACTTAAATAGTGGCTGTTCCAGGCACATGACAAGGAACAAGGACCTGCTGTATGATGTCAAAACGAAATTGCACAATGGTCCTGTTGCCTTTTGAGGTGATGTTCGGGGTAGAAGAATAATAGGAAATGGTCTCTTGACTAATGGTGAAATTTCATTTGACAAATTGAATTTGGTGACTAATCTGAAGTTCAGCCTGCTAAGTGTCTCTCAAATCTGTCACAACAAAATGCCAATGTTCTTTGATAATCGTGAATGTTATATTCTGAAACCTGGCTTCAAGATTCCCGAAGATCAGATTCTATTTCAAGCTAAACGGAAAGGGAATATGTATGCTCTGGATATGTCTGCTGCAAGGCCGACTGGCTCTATTGCATGCTTCTTGGCTAAGGCATCAGAAGATGAATCTACACTATAGCATAGGCGAATGGGTCATGTGAACTTTCGGAACATGAACCGCCTTGTTAGGGGGAAACACATTGACGGTGTGCCGGAGAAGGAATTCATCCACATCGACAATTGTGTGGCATGTCTGAAGGGTAAACAACACAAGACGTCTCACAAGCCAAAGCCACCGGGTAGAATGACAACAATACTTCAACAACTCCATCTAGACCTCTTCGGGCCTGTAAACATCAGGAGTTTAGGGGGAAAGTCATACTGCTTGGTTATCACTGACGACTACTCTAGATACTCATGGGTGTTTTTCTTGAAAGAGAAGTCTGAAACTGCTGAGATTTTGAAGGATTTTGTCACACGTATCGAGAACAGATGTAGAGAATGGGTTAGAATCATCAAATCAGACAATGGGTCTGAATTCAAGAATTAGACATTTGACGCATTTTGTAATGAAAAAGGCATAACTTGACAGTTCAGTTCACCATATACACCGCAACTAAACGGAGTAGCTGAACGGAAGAATAGAACTATCATCGAAGCTGCCAAAACAATGCTTGCTGATTCTAACTTGAAATTATCTTTTTGGGCAGAAGTTGTCAACACAGCCTGCTATGTTCTGAATAGAACACTCCTGGTCAAACATGCTAACAAAACGCCATTCGAACTATTTTCCAAAGTGAAACCAAGTCTGAAACGATTAAAATCATTCGGATGCGCTTGTACTGTTTTAATACAAACGGATAAGTTAACCAAATTTGCCCCTAGGGCAGATGATGGTTATTTTGTTGGATATTCGATGACCTCAGCGGCCTATCGAGTGTTCAACAGAAGAACTCAAGTTGTTATTGAGTCATGCAACGTTACTTGTAATGAGCATACTTTGAACACTAGAGATCCTGCTCCGGACAGCATGTATGACCTAGAGTCTTTCTCTTCAACTTTTAATGTGTTTCAATCTGATGATGTAGGCACTTCTCCTATTGCTGTTGATCAAGGCAATGAAGCTACCAATCCTATTGTTGATGTGTTTGCACCTATTACTTCTTCGATCTTGGATACCATTTATTCAGTTGATCCTACGGAGTTATCAAGGGAAATTCATTCAACACCTTCAAGTAATGTTAATGGCACTTCATCTTCTACCTCAGCATCTGAAATGCCCACCAGTCAGATTGATGAACATGTAATTGTGGAAGCTGAACCTGCACAAGCAACAACCGAGGCAGACAACATTGTTGAAATTGATATTGTTGCGCATGATTCTGACTCAGATGACGTAACAGAGATTGATACCAAATAATGATAACTGGAATGAAGCCATGCAAACAGAGTCACTACAATTCAAATTGCTCAACGTCTGGCATTTGGTAGATCCTCCTTCGGGCTTAAAGCCTATTCCTGTCAAATGGATCTTCAAAAACAAGAGAGACGACCATGGAATTATTATCAGAAATAAAGCCCGCTTAGTTGTGAAGGGGTACATGCAAGTTGACGGCATTAATTACGAAGACATCTACGCGCCTGTCGCTCGTCTAGAGGCAATACGAATCTTCTTGGCTTATGCCGCATCAATGAACATCACTGTTTATCAACTTGATGTGAAGACCGCGTTCCTCTACGGAGAGCTTGATGAAGACGTGTTTGTAGAACAACCTCCGGGGTTTGTTGACAAATCTTTCCCTAAGAAATGTTACAAACTGGATAAGGCCCTCTATGGTCTACACCAAGCCCCAAGGAAGTGGTACGAGACGTTATCGAAATATCTGCTGTCAAACGGTTACAAGCGAGGGGTAATTGATTATACACTATTCATTTGACATGTTGGTGAAGATATGTTGTTAGTGCAAGTGTATGTCGACGATATCATTTTTGGTTCAACAAACGTCGGCCTATGCCATGCATTTGAGGAGTTAATGAAGAAGAAATTTGAGATGAGTGCAGTGGGAGAGTTGACATTTTTCCTTGGAATTCAAGTGAAACAGAAACCTGATGGCATTCTTATCAGCCAAGGGAAATATGTGAAAGAGATCCTGAAGAAGTTTGGGTTTCAAGATTCTAAAGGCTTCTCTACGCCCGTCGTCACTCGCCACAAGTTGAATCATGATCCGGAAGGTGCTTGTGTAAATGAGCACCTATACAGGTCTATGATTGGCTCTCTCATGTATCTGACAGCGAGTCGTCCCGACATTATGTTTGGAGTCTGCCTGTGTTCCCGTTTCCAGAGTAAGCCGAAAGAATTGCACTTAATGGCCGTGAAGAGGATTTTCCGGTACTTGAAGTCCAATCCAAACAGAGGACTTTGGTATCCTAAAGATCCGCTCTTTGATCTTCGAGCCTTCTCAGATAGTGACTATGTCGGTTGGGAACTCAATCGCAAGTCTACGACGGGAGGAGCTCAGTTATTAGGGAACCGTCTGGTCTCATGGCATATGCAAGAAGCAGACAACAGTGTCAGTCTCAACGGCTGAAGCTGAGTACATTGCTGCTGCCTCCTGCTGCTCTCAAGTGCTCTGGATTCAGAATCAGCTTCTGGATTACGGTTTGAATTTCATGGGTACCCCTATTCATATAGATAATACTGCTGCTGTTTCAATTGTTAAAAATCCCATTCAGCATTCTAAGACTAAGCATATTGAGATTAGGTACCATTTCATTAGGGACTGTGCCGAGAAGAAACTAGTCACTTTAGTCCATGTTAATTCAGATGATCAGTTAGCCGACTTCTTCACTAAGCCATTTGACATGTCTAGGTTTAACTTTCTGATTAGTGCTGTAGGCATGATTAATTATGATTGAACCTTCTCCATTCCCTAGTATGTTAGTATCTTGACTTCATAGGTTTAGTAACATAGGTGTATTATCCATTTTCTCGTTATGCTTGTTTAATTTTATTATATTATTCTAATCATAAATTTTTCAGGTCTTTTGACTCCTTGAGTCATTTTTTCAGGATTGTCTGACCTTGATTTGACCTAAACACTTTTTTTTGTGGTTGTCTTGTGTCAAGTCCTTGTTAAAAGATCAAAAAGAATTTTCTTGTTTATTTATGTTTTTGTGTCAGTCTGTCGTGCTTACTATGAGGAAGATAAACCAAAAACATTGAAAATTTGACAATAACAACAAAAAATAGTGTCTACTTTTGTAATTCATCGAGTGTTTTTAAAACACATGTCAAATACAAAGAAAAATAAAAAATCCTTAGTCTGTTGTCGGACAAAATGTGAGGAACATGATATGATTCTGGTCTTGTAGATCTAACCATAGGATATGATCCAATCGACCGGAAACTCTATCATTTGATGTGTTGGTAGGCTCAACATACTGAGAAGTAAACAAGTCTCTATGATAACACATAAATTTCATTGAGAAATCTGGACCTTGGAAGTTTAAACAGTGGAATATTCTTTAAATTTGCCCTTCTCATTAGTACTAGTAAGAAAACTCTAATCACACATCCTCTGTTTCTTCAGTATTAAGTTGACTTATTTAAAAAACCAACATATGAGACTCATCTGCTGAGGAAACTCTGACCTTGAGTCTCATCCATAAATAAAGCTGAGACATATATGCTGTGAGAAATCGCTGACCTTGTGTTCTTACGCTCCATCATTCCATAAAATAAAGTGAGAGGTCATCTGCTGAGGGAACTCTGACCTTGACGCTCTCACCCCACCAAAATTCATACAACTATAGTCATGAAAGAAGGGTTATCATGATTTCATGACTATATCCATGAAATAAGTCACTTAACACTAAAGAAAAAGGGGAAAGATTACTTTTAAAAGTGTGATTGAATCTGAAAAGCTATTTGATGATTGGTAGAATACTGTTAACTTCCAACCTAATAAGGTCCACACAAAATATTTCTCTGAACTGGACAGAAAACATGATAAATACATCACATGAGACAAGTTGAAAATTACCTTGTATGAGATTAAGTGGACAAACAATACCGACAATCTGATTTAGGGTATCAGACCCGAAAGGTGATTTTAATTATAAGTGTTATTGATCACGCAATTGACCGTGTGATTCTAAACATGTCTGACCACGACCATACAAAAAAAAGGTGAATCTTCAAAGTCAACGTGCTTAAATTTCCAAGTTTGGTGAAAAATTGACCAACTTGTGCTAAAATCAATCTTGGTAGTGGTTTGAACTTAACCAACTTAAATGAATATAGATTCTTGAGTTCGGGTGGAAAATTGACCCAACTCGGATGAAATTGAAGATTTTGGGTTCGGGTGGAATTCTTTGACCAATCAAGTAGAATTTAGGTACTAGGTAGGTCATGGTCAAATTTGTTGAAATTAACAAGTAGTTGACTTAATTAATACAAAATTTATCTTCCCGGTAGGTTACTGGTAGTAGACATGCTTTTATTTAAAGTTTTTGTTATGTTGTAATTTTTAAGAATTACATTTTTACCCTTTTGTTACAATTATGCTCTTAGCGGACTTGATCTTTGACTTAGCGAACTTCTGACTGAGGCGATTCCGCTAAGAATGATAAACAGGTTTGCCTTTAGCGAACTTGTTTAAAGACTTGTATTCTTTGAGTTTTTTCTTAAAGTCCGCTAAGAACAATTTGTTCTTAGCGAACTTGTTTTTGTTTGTGTCTTTTGAATGGTGAGAAGTCCGCTAGGTTGAACTTGTCCTTAGCGAACTTCTCCCATGTTTTAATTGTTGTTTAAGTGTCTGAGAAGTCCGCTAAGAAGGATTTTTGCCTTAGCGAACTTCTCCACTTGAATTTTTTAGTCTACTGAGGTTAAAACTGTTCTTAGAGAACTTGTTTATACCTTAGCGGACTTCTTTTTACTTAGTAGATTTTTGTTGTCTTAAGTTCAGATTGGCCTTAGTGTACTTGATTTTGCCTTAGCGAACTTCCTGGATTTAGCGAACTTCTTGTAGGCTTAGCGTACTTCTCTGTGGCCTTAGCGAACTTGTTTTAAGTACCTCTCCCTTTAGCGTACTTGTTTCGGTCTGCTTATACTTAGCGGACTTGGAGACATTTCTTAGCGAACTTGTTTAATAACTTAGATATTTATAAGTTCGCTAAACCCTATACTATATAAGGGGGGACTTGGTCTTGTTTTTACTTCACGCATTCAAACAACTCTCACACCCGCTCTCATAATCTCGAATCGGTGACTCATACCCACCCACTGTTCGATCGAAATCCACCATTTCTCTCTCGAATCTGTCATTCTTGTTGCAATTAGGGTTGATTCGCACACTCTTCTTGCATCTACAGGTTCGATTTCACTTTTATTAAGGTTGATTTTGATCTCGGTGATAATGATGAGTCGTGGGTCCGATTCTCAATCTTTTTAGGTTTCTAATGTGTTAAATTGATGAAATTTCAGATTTCTTACATCTTTACTTGATCCTAATTCACTTGTGCTCAAGTTAAAGGTATGTGAATCAAATCTCTCATTTATCCATTTGAATCTAAGAACATTGTGTACAGGGGGTTCAGTTGAAGGTGTTTGAACATGGAAATTCTTTGAATATTCTATAACAGTAGGTTGTGTTTGATCTAGTTGATTAGTTTGAACCATGAAATTTGTTTGAATTGATAAACTATGAACTTTAAATGCTATGACCTCAGTTATTTAGGATACTTAAGAATTTTTGTATAGTGAACTTTTTTTTTGAACTTTGGCTTGTTAACTATAACTCATTGTGGTTGCTGCTATCTCTTTTTTTAATATCCAAATCAGATTGTATTTATATGCCAATGAGTCTGAGTTTGACAACTTAAAGGTTTCAGTTCGATTGGATTGACTTAATGAATTCTACACAGTGTTGAAGTTATCTAGTCTCCAATCAAAATCTATTACTCTTAATAGTCTGTGACTAAATTAATGAGACTTAAACTTGAAAATCTGCCAATAACTGTTGATTTGCCAAATCATTATTCAAATTGATGGATTAAGTTTAATGTTTCTCAATTAAGTCATTAATTTCAATTTGCCTTATTTTTCTGTGTATGTCCAACTTTTGAAGTCTGACATAGTTTGTCTAATCTCAAAACAGAATTTTTTACAGTTGAGAGATTGATCAAGAACATTGCATCTTTTTCTATTGATCCTAGAAAATTGTAGATCATCAAAAAGGTATGTTGTTCTACCAAATGATAAATTGGGTTAAAACTCAAACTTGGCTACACAGGAGTAGATTTTTCTTAATTTTGGTTATCTGAAGCCTACTTGATATCTAATATAAATTGCTTGATCCCAGCAGATTATTCGCTGAGTCAATTGAGAACTCATTACATCTTAGATTAGATCTTAGTCTCCTATAGATCTTCACAAAGGTATGTGTTTCTCAATACAAGCATTCATGCTAATAATCAGGTAGAGCATCATTATGTTTCATATATAAGTCTTTCTTTGTGTGAATTGACATCCAATTGAGCCTAACACTGGTGGTTCAGACTGGTTATGATCCACATGGGTCTGAAACTAGTCTATAACTCAGGTGAAAGGATCTTGGACTCACTTAACATTTAGTTAGATTTAATTTTCTCAATTATGACATATCTAAGTTAATTTGACCATCTTTGTGATTTATTGAGAGCATAACTTCAAAGGATGTGATCTATGACACCTCCAAGGTTCATATGAACTATCCTAAGTATTTAAGCTCTAATTGAACACTCATTTGGTCATTTTGACTTTAATAAGTCAAAATTGGCATGAAATTGTTTTTATGAGACTTAAGTGACTGTCTTTGCTTAAAGGTGGATTTGGTGACTTGGTAATGTGCTGTTTAATCCAGATATGCTTATACTTGTGTAGTAGGATTGAATCTAACATGTATAGACACCATCTAATCTGTTAAGCATAAATTGTCACTCTTGTCCTTAAAATGATCAAATAGAAACACTTGACCTATTAGGACCTCTGGCATGTTTATAGGTGTTAAATTGAATCTGTTGCTTCTAGACAATTCTTGTTGATGATAATATGTGATTTGTACACTTTGTAATCAACTGTAAGTGTTGTGAATCTGCATGTGAGATCCTATTGTTCTTAGCGGACTTGATTCGGTCCTTAGCGTACTTCTTGTCTTCTTAGCGAACTTGTTTTAGTTCCTAGCGTACTTGTTTTCTCTTTAGCGAACTTAATAAGTTCTAGCGGACTTGTTCTTCTGCTTGTTGGACTTTGAGTCAATTCCTCATACCTATAGATCAGTATTTGAATTTCATATTTACTGGGATTGTTCTGATAAATTAACAAGTTAATGTTACACTCATTACATGCATGAAATTGGTACTTTAGGTAGGATAGACCTATTATATCCTAACTTTCTTGTCCTACATCTGAAAGTGTTGATTTTAACTCAGTCTTCTTTGTTCTAATCATAAGACATCAGATCAAGGAGTTCACAAGTTCGGGTGGAACCAAGTCACAATGTGACTTTCCCTGAACTAACTTGACAAACTGGGATCTCAAAACCTCACAATATGCTATTTAATCTTAAAGTCAATTGGTTTTTGATCCCAGATTGCCAAAACCTCCTCTATTTGATGATTCTGACCATTGTTGAGTCTCAGCAGTGGAACTTTCAGTAATTCCTCTCTGACCCAATAACAAGTCAAATTTTGGTTAGTTCAGTCTAAGTTTTGGGTCATTTACAGTTTCTTATTCAATACTTTCTTTTTAGTCAAAATTTTATTGGAGATTTAGATCTGGCTCCTAATTTTCCAGATTTTAAATTATACACACACAAATTATTTACTTCCTATGATACTTACTTCTGTTAATCATGATATTCCAGTTGCATGTGATCAATTTTGGAGTATATGCACTATGTGAGTTGTTTTATGTCATTGATACTTATGTGAAAAGCTCTATCACTATCACGAGTCTGGTGTGACATGACATTCATTTAGTGTCAAATTAGATATAATCCTTTAATTCTATATGTGCAGATGCCTCCCAGACAAGTTGCTTGATCCCAGCAGATTATTCGCTGAGTCAATTGAGAACTCATTACATCTTAGATTAGATCTTAGTCTCCTATAGATCTTCACAAAGGTATGTGTTTCTCAATACAAGCATTCATGCTAATAATCAGGTAGAGCATCATTATGTTTCATATATAAGTCTTTCTTTGTGTGAATTGACATCCAATTGAGCCTAACACTGGTGGTTCAGACTGGTTATGATCCACATGGGTCTAAAACTAGTCTATAACTCAGGTGAAAGTGTGACGCCCACTCCCAGACTTGGCACTAGGAAGGGTCACGAATCGGATTTACTCATGAACACAAGGTATCAACAGAGATATTAAGCAGCGGAAATTTAAAACTTTTATTTATATAAGCCAAGTACTACAGTAAGAGAGATATTGTACATAATTATGACTAATTATAAATACGAAATCTATAACTAAGCCAGCTTGCCAGAAATCCTTCCTTGATAGCTTTCCCGATTATCCCGTCCTTACAAGATCCGTGCCTTTACTTCTAAACGTCTCTGCAGAACCTAGCATACATACTTTTAAAAAGTCAGCTTACGCTGGTGAGTTCTACCGTTTAGTTCAAAACCGTTAAGGTGTTTACCTGGTTTTCACAACATATTTATAAATCACATGTAAATTCTAACACGTATTTAGTATGATAATATATCTTATTTTCTTAACCATGACCCTAGGCTAAACTTCTAGGTCACTATATTCAACCAACTAATTTGGTTCTCCATGAAGAGTCCGCCCGCCACTGCACACTCCGTCCCATCTCGAAGGATAGTTATTACAACGGCCCAATGCAGCTCCGTCCGTACACGGTTCCCTAAGCCACCACTATGGGGAAGCAGCGTCTCCTCATTCTTCATCTCCTTCGAAAGGTTCGCCCGCCACTGCAATCGTCATCCTACCTTTTTCGTAAGATAGCTTTTGCGATGTCCGACTGCCGCTCCGTCCGTACACGGTTCCCTAAGCCACCACTATGGGGAAGCAGCGACCCTTCGTCTTTAGTAGCAACACATGCTCTAACTCTAATAAGTCATATTAGCAACTCATGCTTCAACTCTATTAGGTTCTAGTAGCAACTCATGCTTTATCCCTATTAGGTCATTTTCTCATCTTAATGACTTATTATCCGATCGTATATACTACCTACTTCTAGTTAAATAACCAGATGCTTTAGGTTTGTTATTAAACAGTGATAAGGCATTCATATACTGCAACAAATGGACATTCCCCAATTTACCTAGGTGTATGTATACAGGATGTACCAGCGGCGTATCCTCCACACTTTCGATATACCGGGTAACTTATATTACTATGTATATTTATAGGATGTACCATCGGCGTATCCACCACATATTAATACAAGCAAATGCACCAGCTGTTCTCATATAATCATACATATTCACTAAACGTTTACTAACATCTCCCTAGTCACTTGGCCACCTAATTTCAAAACAAGTATATACACATCACATTATAGTCAACATATTTCCATAACATGTATAAGCAATTCAACAACAATTTCATCATATAACACGTATATATCAAGTCATAATTATCTTGAATATATGTTCACAAGTATTGTATGTATACTAGCCCGAAAACATTTAAAACATTTAAAACATTAAAACATTTAAAAGTGGGCTCATAGAACTCACCTGATATCTTTAATCAGTTATTCAGACAGAACCTCCGTTATGGTCCACAATTAACCTAATCGCGTATCGGATTGCGTTAATGCAAAGTCATTATAAATAATACCTATATCCTATTATCCTAATAATACTTTATTAGGGTTCATCTCTTTTTAAGGTCAAAATGACCAAAATGCCCTTATAGGCATAATAACCTTTTTATTGATAATTATGAAGACGCGCATTCCTATAAGTAGACACTCACTCCGGGATCGCCCAGTGTTGGGATGTCATTGCCCAGATGGGATGGCGACACCCCCGCTATTGCCAGAAACCCCAGTGTACAGGTGCCTACCCTTCCGGTCCGCGCGAACCTCTAATATCCGATTAACTCGGTATCTTTAATACTTTATCATTTATTCATCTTAAACTCATATATACTCATTATATATATAAACATGTTATAAGACCAAAAACTAAGTCCCCATACCCTCCGGATTATTTTAGATTAATTATTCATATTTAGAAACCCTAATTTCATGAATTTCTCGTTTTATAATCAAAACTCATTTTTAATTCAAACCAACTTAGGGTGTTATCCATTATAACATTTTATAATATTCTTTAAAAGATCTAAGCTTAGTTCAACATTGTTTAGTCAATTTGGGCAGAGTAACGTTATGAAAACCCTAATTTTGACCCGTTAATAAAACCTTTACCAAACCTTTTCCAATTGTGAAATAAACTTAGGGCTTTCTTATAATACATCATTTTATGATTACCTACAAAAATTCAAACCCTAATTCCCACCCGATCACCCGATTTCGTCAAAACAAGCTCAAGAACCCTAATTTTAACACATTTTTAGAAACCATACTTAGAGGTCGATTTAGCCAAAACTGAAAGAGGTTATTTTAGACCTTACCTAATAGTGCTTGACTGCAGAAGATGGCATCTTAACTCCTCGTCGTTTGCTTCAATTTTGCAGATGAAGATTCGGTTGTGGTTTAGGGTTTTTAGATCAAAGATCTCGAAATTGGCAAGGAATTATGGACGATTGAAGGTCCCTTTTATAGTTATCAGGGTCGCCTAAGGTTCCTCCATGTGTTAGGATGACTAATTCGGCCGAATCAACACGTTAGGGGGGTGAATCAGGATCAAACTTGGGGAGAAAGTTGAGTTCGTGGCATTTTCTGCACCTGGTGTGGCTCGCGTATCGCGCGGGAGGGAAGCCAGGGCTTCGCGATACGCGGCCCAAGTTTGGGCTTTTGGCAGTTTTGGTCCTTCTATCTTTTAATTACAATTTAAGCCCCTGAACTTCTACCGAATGTTATTTTATGCTGTAAAACACTTAAGGGTATATTTATAAAGGTTTCTAAGGTTCCGGATACGTTCGATTATATATAAATACATACGTATATATATATTTATATAAATTACACTTTTAGTCCCTCAACTTGTATTTAATACATATTAGCCCTTTATCTTTTGATGTAGTTATTATTTCAAGTCCTAAAACTTCCCAAAATATATTTTTAATATTCTTGAATGTTTGGTTACATATAACGAGGATTAGAATCACGTTTTTATGTATAAATACTATATATATATTTATGTATTTTTCACTAATTTATGTTCTAGCCCTTCAAACTTTACAACACTTGTCATTTTATGTTATGAATCATGTTAGGATATATTTTTACTATATTCTAAGCCTCGGGATACGTATAATACTTGTATACGTTTATAAATTTACAATAATTGCACTTTTAGTCCTTCTACTTTTCCGTTAACTACTAACACATGTATTTACACGTATATATCCATCAAATGATTCATGTATCATCATGTTATTCATATAAACACATATTCATCCCATATTTTACCTTCTCTCACGTTTAACACATTCGTTTATGCGCAATTTATCACATTGGCTATCAAACGAATAATTCTAACACATGCAACCTATCTAATGCATAGTCTTATCATGTGTATCAATCAAGCTCACGTATTTATAATATAAACACGTATTTACTATATACATTATATATCTATGAATTTTGGGATGTTACAACTCTACCCCCCTTAAACAAGGTTTCGTCCTCGAAACCTGTTTAACCCGTAATCAACTCAAGGTAGAAATCTCTCACCTCGCCTTTTTCTTTCCCTATGTGAATACGAAATCTTACTTGCGTACCTATTGAGTTCTAGACGTATGAACTATCTTATTCCGAGCTTCCTTCTTATTCCGACTCGTCTACTCGTGGGATTTCTTTGAAACTTTTATGATTCTTCGGGAAGATGCGTCTCCGTGAGACTTCTCATGCTTCGCTTCACCTTTGCGTATGCCAAACGTCTGCCTTCATACTGCATGTCCTAATATCTATTACTTATCTAATAAACCAGTTAGACCTCTGTTGCATAATCTGGTCCGTCTTCTGAGTGTAAACGCCATTGCTGCAAATTTCGAATTGTCAGGCTTATCCGCATGTCATCGTTTGTCTTGGGATCATCTAGCTTGTTGATTTGCAATTGTCCTAAGGAAGACGTAAGTCTAAGTTATCCAAGGTAGCTTGATTACGGTGATTCCTTGACAATGCTTCTCCTATTTTGTGCTCATATAGCTCGTCTGGTCATCATATGGATTCTACCCGCCATTTGTTGAAGTATAACACCTTCTAGGTTGTAAGTTCTTCTTGGCCTATACCTAGAGTAGTCGGTCGTTCCCGTCCTTGCATTCTTGAATTGATTCTCCTTGCACTCGTGCTTTCTAAGCTCGCCGTTGATTCTTGATCCATCTTATGGTAGCCTCCGCCATTCTTCTTGAACTATTCCTAACTTCAACTGCTTCCGGCCTATTGCCTATAGTGAATTCCTATGGTCTTCTGAAGATAGCAACGTAGCTTAGAACGTTGTTTCCACTACTCCTGCGTAGCAACTCTTAGTTCTCCTCCACGGCGATCGCGCCTATCTTCAATCGTGTCTTCAGGTATCGTGCTCAGGGTGACATTTTAGAACTTATGTGATGTAGAGTCTCCAAATTTTGAATTCATGATAATTATACGTGCACTTATAATTATGATGCGTTCAAAACCCAGTTACTTTTCACCGCACTTATCCTTAGTGTCCACACTTACTTCTTCGTTCTCGTCGATGTTCTAAGTTAAAATCTCCTTCGGCTCTTCTTCGCGTTACTAACCAGATATTTCGTTATTATCTAACCTACCCCGCATTTGGCCACATAATAGTTAGTACTTGGAATTTGTTTATATGGCGAATACCCGATTGCAGTAGCTAATTGCAATCGTGTATTTTCCATATCCAAATATCATAAGTCCTACCTATTATGTTCCTTATGCGTTTATCCTTACTGGCACAAGCTATCCTGGCTGACATCTATATTTTCTATCTCAACTTACTTTACCCAGAGTCCTAGTTTAAGTCTAGGTACCACGCTTGTACCTAAATCTCTTAAACCAAGGCTCTGATACCAACTTGTGACGCCCACTCCCAGACTTGGCACTAGGAAGGGTCACGAATCGGATTTACTCATGAACACAAGGTATCAACAGAGATATTAAGCAGCGGAAATTTAAAACTTTTATTTATATAAGCCAAGTACTACAGTAAGAGAGATATTGTACATAATTATGACTAATTATAAATACGAAATCTATAACTAAGCCAGCTTGCCAGAAATCCTTCCTTGATAGCTTTCCCGATTATCCCGTCCTTACAAGATCCATGCCTTTACTTCTAAACGTCTCTGCAGAACCTAGCATACATACTTTTAAAAAGTCAGCTTACGCTGGTGAGTTCTACCGTTTAGTTCAAAACCGTTAAGGTGTTTACCTGGTTTTCACAACATATTTATAAATCACATGTAAATTCTAACACGTATTTAGTATGATAATATATCTTATTTTCTTAACCATGACCCTAGGCTAAACTTCTAGGTCACTATATTCAACCAACTAATTTGGTTCTCCATGAAGAGTCCGCCCGCCACTGCACACTCTGTCCCATCTCGAAGGATAGTTATTACAACGGCCCAATGCAGCTCCGTCCGTACACGGTTCCCTAAGCCACACTATGGGGAAGCAGCGTCTCCTCATTCTTCATCTCCTTCGAAAGGTTCGCCCGCCACTGCAATCGTCATCCTACCTTTTTCGTAAGATAGCTTTTGCGATGTCCGACTGCCGCTCCGTCCGTACACGGTTCCCTAAGCCACCACTATGGGGAAGCAGCGACCCTTCGTCTTTAGTAGCAACACATGCTCTAACTCTAATAAGTCATATTAGCAACTCATGCTTCAACTCTATTAGGTTCTAGTAGCAACTCATGCTTTATCCCTATTAGGTCATTTTCTCATCTTAATGACTTATTATCCGATCGTATATACTACCTACTTCTAGTTAAATAACCAGATGCTTTAGGTTTGTTATTAAACAGTGATAAGGCATTCATATACTGCAACAAATGGACATTCCCCAATTTACCTAGGTGTATGTATACAGGATGTACCAGCGGCGTATCCTCCACACTTTCGATATACCGGGTAACTTATATTACTATGTATATTTATAGGATGTACCATCGGCGTATCCACCACATATTAATACAAGCAAATGCACCAGCTGTTCTCATATAATCATACATATTCACTAAACGTTTACTAACATCTCCCTAGTCACTTGGCCACCTAATTTCAAAACAAGTATATACACATCACATTATAGTCAACATATTTCCATAACATGTATAAGCAATTCAACAACAATTTCATCATATAACACGTATATATCAAGTCATAATTATCTTGAATATATGTTCACAAGTATTGTATGTATACTAGCCCGAAAACATTTAAAACATTTAAAACATTAAAACATTTAAAAGTGGGCTCATAGAACTCACCTGATATCTTTAATCAGTTATTCAGACAGAACCTCCGTTATGGTCCACAATTAACCTAATCGCGTATCGGATTGCGTTAATGCAAAGTCATTATAAATAATACCTATATCCTATTATCCTAATAATACTTTATTAGGGTTCATCTCTTTTTAAGGTCAAAATGACCAAAATGCCCTTATAGGCATAATAACCTTTTTATTGATAATTATGAAGACGCGCATTCCTATAAGTAGACACTCACTCCGGGATCGCCCAGTGTTGGGATGCCATTGCCCAGATGGGATGGCGACACCCCCGCTATTGCCAGAAACCCCAGTGTACAGGTGCCTACCCTTCCGGTCCGCGCGAACCTCTAATATCCGATTAACTCGGTATCTTTAATACTTTATCATTTATTCATCTTAAACTCATATATACTCATTATATATATAAACATGTTATAAGACCAAAAACTAAGTCCCCATAACCTCCGGATTATTTTAGATTAATTATTCATATTTAGAAACCCTAATTTCATGAATTTCTCGTTTTATAATCAAAAGTCATTTTTAATTCAAACCAACTTAGGGTGTTATCCATTATAACATTTTATAATATTCTTTAAAAGATCTAAGCTTAGTTCAACATTGTTTAGTCAATTTGGGCAGAGTAACGTTATGAAAACCCTAATTTTGACCCGTTAATAAAACCTTTACCAAACCTTTTCCAATTGTGAAATAAACTTAGGGCTTTCTTATAATACATCATTTTATGATTACCTACAAAAATTCAGACCCTAATTCCCACCCGATCACCCGATTTCGTCAAAACAAGCTCAAGAACCCTAATTTTAACACATTTTTAGAAACCATACTTAGAGGTCGATTTAGCCAAAACTGAAAGAGGTTATTTTAGACCTTACCTAATAGTGCTTGACTGCAGAAGATGGCATCTTAACTCCTCGTCGTTTGCTTCAATTTTGCAGATGAAGATTCGGTTGTGGTTTAGGGTTTTTAGATCAAAGATCTCGAAATTGGCAAGGAATTATGGACGATTGAAGGTCCCTTTTATAGTTATCAGGGTCGCCTAAGGTTCCTCCATGTGTTAGGATGACTAATTCGGCCGAATCAACACGTTAGGGGGGTGAATCAGGATCAAACTTGGGGAGAAAGTCGAGTTCGTGGCATTTTCTGCACCTGGTGTGGCTCGCGTATCGCGCGGGAGGGAAGCCAGGGCTTCGCGATACGCGGCCCAAGTTTGGGCTTTTGGCAGTTTTGGTCCTTCTATCTTTTAATTACAATTTAAGCCCCTGAACTTCTACCGAATGTTATTTTATGCTGTAAAACACTTAAGGGTATATTTATAAAGGTTTCTAAGGTTCCGGATACGTTCGATTATATATAAATACATACGTATATATATATTTATATAAATTACACTTTTAGTCCCTCAACTTGTATTTAATACATATTAGCCCTTTTTCTTTTGATGTAGTTATTATTTCAAGTCCTAAAACTTCCCAAAATATATTTTTAATATTCTTGAATGTTTGGTTACATATAACGAGGATTAGAATCACGTTTTTATGTATAAATACTATATATATATTTATGTATTTTTCACTAATTTATGTTCTAGCCCTTCAAACTTTACAACACTTGTCATTTTATGTTATGAATCATGTTAGGATATATTTTTACTATATTCTAAGCCTCGGGATACGTATAATACTTGTATACGTTTATAAATTTACAATAATTGCACTTTTAGTCCTTCTACTTTTCCGTTAACTACTAACACATGTATTTACACGTATATATCCATCAAATGATTCATGTATCATCATGTTATTCATATAAACACATATTCATCCCATATTTTACCTTCTCTCACGTTTAACACATTCGTTTATGCGCAATTTATCACATTGGCTATCAAACGAATAATTCTAACACATGCAACCTATCTAATGCATAGTCTTATCATGTGTATCAATCAAGCTCACGTATTTATAATATAAACACGTATTTACTATATACATTATATATCTATGAATTTTGGGATGTTACAGAAAGGATCTTGGACTCACTTAACATTTAGTTAGATTTAATTTTCTCAATTATGACATATCTAAGTTAATTTGACCATCTTTGTGATTTATTGAGAGCATAACTTCAAAGGATGTGATCTATGACACCTCCAAGGTTCATATGAACTATCCTAAGTATTTAAGCTCTAATTGAACACTCATTTGGTCATTTTGACTTTAATAAGTCAAAATTGGCATGAAATTGTTTTTATGAGACTTAAGTGACTGTCTTTGCTTGAAGGTGGATTTGGTGACTTGGTAATGTGCTGTTTAATCCAAATATGCTTATACTTGTGTAGTAGGATTGAATCTAACATGTATAGACACCATCTAATCTGTTAAGCATAAATTGTCACTCTTGTCCTTAAAATGATCAAATAGAAACACTTGACCCATTAGGACCTCTGGCATGTTTATAGGTGTTAAATTGAATCTGTTGCTTCTAGACAATTCTTGTTGATGATAATATGTGATTTGTACACTTTGTAATCAACTGTAAGTGTTGTGAATCTGCATGTGAGATCCTATTGTTCTTAGCGGACTTGATTCGGTCCTTAGCGTACTTCTTGTCTTTTTAGCGAACTTGTTTTAGTTCCTAGCGTACTTGTTTTCTCTTTAGCGAACTTAATAAGTTCTAGCGGACTTGTTCTTCTGCTTGTTGGACTTTGAGTCAATTCCTCATACCTATAGATCAGTATTTGAATTTCATATTTACTGGGATTGTTCTGATAAATTAACAAGTTAATGTTACACTCATTACATGCATGAAATTGGTACTTTAGGTAGGATAGACCTATTATATCCTAACTTTCTTGTCCTACATCTGAAAGTGTTGATTTTAACTCAGTCTTCTTTGTTCTAATCATAAGACATCAGATCAAGGAGTTCACAAGTTCGGGTGGAACCAAGTCACAATGTGACTTTCCCTGAACTAACTTGACAAACTGGGATCTCAAAACCTCACAATATGCTATTTAATCTTAAAGTCAATTGGTTTTTGATCCCAGATTGCCAAAACCTCCTCTATTTGATGATTCTGACCATTGTTGAGTCTCAGCAGTGGAACTTTCAGTAATTCCTCTCTGACCCAATAACAAGTCAAATTTTGGTTAGTTCAGTCTAAGTTTTGGGTCATTTATAGTTTCTTATTCAATACTTTCTTTTTAGTCAAAATTTTATTAGAGATTTAGATCTGGCTCCTAATTTTCCAGATTTTAAATTATACACACACAAATTATTTACTTCCTATGATACTTACTTCTGTTAATTATGATATTCCAGTTGCATGTGATCAATTTTGGAGTATATGCACTATGTGAGTTGTTTTATGTCATTGATACTTATGTGAAAAGCTCTATCACTATCACGAGTCTGGTGTGACATGACATTCATTTAGTGTCAAATTGGATATAATCCTTTAATTCTATATGTGCAGATGCCTCCCAGACAAGTTGCTGAAGCTTTAGAGTTTGGTCGTTTACACAATGGAAGATGTGTGTTTAACAAGAACTGGGAAAGTGCTGACGAGCAGGCAATTGACTTGTTGCAGCAATCAACTTGGGTAACAACAATGCAGATTAACCCTGTCATCTACAAGGGTATTATTGAAGCATTCTGGGTCAATGCTCAATCTGCAGAGCTTGATGATGGTTCAGATATAATAAGGTCCAGGATCCAGAACGTTGATGTTGAGATCACTGAAGAAAAGATCAAAACGGTCCTGAACTTGCAAGATGCAGACATGCCCAAGACTTTTACAAAGGCCCAGTGGCAATCAACTATCTTAAGGATGGGTTACTCTGGTGTATTTCTTCCAGATGTCAGCAACAAAGTTCTCAAGACCTTATTCCCGATTAACTGGAGGTTTATAATCAGCTTCTTTATTGCTGCCTTTGGACACAGAACGACATCTCTAGATGACTTTGTTGAAGAAACCGCATGTGCTTTACATGGGTTTGTCACTGGTGAAGGCTACAATCTCTCACGCCAACTACTCAAATGGATGATTGCCAATCTACATCCTACTGGAATGGCAAAGAAGTTCCTTATGTACCCTCGGTTCGTCCAGGCTATCTTGGATCACTACTACCCAACCTTGATCAAGCAAGGAGAAACAATCTCTACAAGTTCAATGAACTCTGGCTCATACAGCAGGTACCATAAAAGTAAATATCAAGGGAATGTTGTACCCTTCTTTCCCGAGATGATTGCTCGGATTGCTCCTGCCGGTGTCGAAGGAGATATTCAGATGGGTGAAGCTGCAGTAGAAGCACAAATTGAACCTACTGATGCGGCTCAAGTCCACCATGAATTGGACTTGAATGCCCCAGTCGTCACAAATCCTGCTGCTGCTGTTGAAAACCTTGGAAATCTCCAAGGTGCTAATGTTGAAGCTTCAGAGCATGTTGAATCACCTTCAAGTCCAGTGAATGCGATCTCATCAGAAAATGAGAAAGGAGATGACACAAATGATGATGAATCTGACTCCTCAGGTTCAGATGACAGTCCTGCACAAACTGAAGAGGCTCACCCTCGGAAAAGACAAAGGACTGGTGACTATTCCAGGGCCTCTACAGCTTCGACACCACAATCATCTTCCGATGAAAGCTACAATCCATCGCAAGATGAACAGGATGATGAGGAAGAATCAGTGTCTCTCGACGAGGATGATCTTAAAGAAAACCTTGAAGATGAGACTGATAGTCCTCCCGAGTATCCTCCTAAGTCTACCTTACAAACTCTGACAAAAACTGGTGGAAGTAGTTACAAATCCATTGAGTTCTTCATCAGAACTGAGAGAAGTAAATCCTGTACTGAAAACCTCAAAGTCAGAAAGAAGCCTGGCACAACGGATGATTATGAAGTGGTAAGTTCTTCTGGCACCCCATCAGACACAGCCTTAGCCGCAGCAACAATCTCTCCATCTCCTGCTGAACAATTTGAAGGAATAGATATGGATATGAGACCACTGGAGCAGCTAGCTGAAGCTGTTGTCACTGCCACTGACACAGCTGAATTTGTCACTACCAGCCCAACAGTTTTTGAATCTGAAAAGGTGATGGAACTTCAAGCTGAAATTGTCAACCTTCAGAGTCAGAGATCATCTAAACTGTTCTCTACAAGTGGCAAACCAAAAGATCAATGATCAGTCACAAGTCATTGCTGAACAAGCTGCTGAAATTCAAAGACTCAAGGATTTGTTAGCCAAATCTAGTGAAGGCAAACAATTGAGTGATAAACCGGATGATGATGGTAGTGATAAAGAGACTGAGATGCCAGAAAACCAGCCTGAATCTGATCAAAGATGTGAAGGTGGAATCTCCCAAGACCCCATATCTTCTACTACACTTCCAGCTGGTAAAGACTCGACTGGTGTTCAAGACACACCAAGCCCATTAAATGACAGCGATTTTGAAGTTGATGATGACACCGTCATTTAAGGATATGAACTTAACTTTACTGATGATGAAGACACCGTTGTCAACAGCCTCCTTCATGATGAACCCGTTGATGAAACCTTGGATTCAATCAAAAAGCTTGCACATGTGCCTGAAAACCTAAAACTTCCAAGGTTTGCACAAGCTGCCAAGATTCTTGCCATTGAGGGTTCAACAAGTGCTGAGTCTGAAGCTGAACATGACTTATCTCTTCAACTTTCGATCATTCCCACTGCTCATGCTGACACCTCTACCTCCTCTGCCATGGTTCCCTTGACCGAAGGTGTCCCTCATTTCTACATCGATCCAACCTCCTTAGATTTTGAGATGTCTAATTTCAGGGAATACTATGCCGAGAATCTGTACTCAAGAAGAAACTCCTGCAGTATTCTCATTGAGACACTTGAAGATGGTGATGAGGCAACTTATGAGGAACATCCTTACTTTGTGGACTTTGGAGATGAAAATGACATGAATGAGCTGGGTCAGAGAATGAACGTGCTCAAGAATGAAGCCAATCCACTGAACTACATAGACTTGGATATGATCGATAGTGAAGATGATGATCAAGAGAAACCTCCTTGTCCTACTCCAATCCAAGTAAAGATGGAAGTAGACGATGATTTTGTGAGTGTCCCTCTTTCTACTGTCATGTCTACAACTGAAACTCTTGCTTGGACATCAACCCACATGTTCCTGGTGTTATTCCAACTGATGCTGAGATCATAAATCTTGAATCAAGTGCTGGTCAAGAAACTGAGAGTCAAACTGACCCTAGTGTGTCTGCTGAGCAAAATCTCCGAGATTAGATATTTGAAGCTTCTTTCATACATTTCTCCTCATACTCCGATAAGGAAGAAGATGATCCTAAGGAATCGGCTGCTCCAGAACTTGCGGTCACAGAGCAGCCCGGTCCTTCTGAAAAGAATAAAGGAAAAAAGGATATTAACCCCTGAAGAGATTGCTGAGGAGCATCTGAAAAGGGAAGCTGAGAAAGATAGGTCTCGTCGAGCTCTTATTGAAGAAACACTCAGTGAACAGAACCGACTGCGTGAGGAAAACGCCGAAGCACTCAAAAGATATGAATCAGGCCATCCTCCTGCTGTAATCTATGGAAAGGGCTCGAGTACTTTACCGGATCGTTCTGCATCAACAAGAACATATGAACATAGGATCCGCATAGTCACAAACTTGGAGGGCACCGATGTGGATGAGGATGACACCTCTGAAGTAGCACACATGGTTAGATCTCTAATGAAAGACAACTTCTCCTTAGAATATCTGATGAGTCTTACGGACATTGAGTTGACCAAGCTGTACACTAATGAAGAAAGGTTGAATTCACACCTTCCACAAAATCAAATTGTTGAAGCCGAAACTGATCCTTTGGTAGATATCTTTGTTGACACAACCAAAACCGTTGAATTCCTCCCTATCCGAGATCATCTTTCAGATCTTATTCTGGACATAGGCAACACATATCTTCCTCGACCTGAGAACTCGTCCGATGAAGCTCCTGATTCTGAAGAATATATTAAAGCCACTACTAATAGGATGACTTTTGAAGCACTCCGCAACTATTGCAGATTCAAGAATATTGATAAGAAGGCTTACAACAGAAAGAAGATTAAAGGTCTGCGAGAGTTTGTGGAAGAGTATCGAAAGACAGAACGTCTGCAAAGCTTGAAAAGATCAAAATCAGAGAGCAAGAACGGGTTGAGGCACTTAAAAGGAAAGACAATCCTCCCATCTATGACCAATGGGAAAAGATGGCACCAAACCTAAAGGCTATGCAATAATTTGCTGCCAAGAACTTAAGGAAGATGCCAAGCAACCCAAAGGTCAATCATGGGATGAAAATCTTGGGATGGAAATATGATGAAGCCTTTGATGCTTTCCTGGTAAAAAGGCGGAACGGATATGTGCAAATCTTCGGAGATTTCAAAGCTCTTCTCAGCTTGTTCTCTTGGGAGCTCAAACAGCTGAAGTACCTGGAGTTGGTAAACCACTTTAACCATCAAAGGGGCATTCGAGCTGCCGTCTTGATCAAATCTGCCTCTGAGGACAAGAAATTCAATCAGAATCCTGAAGAAGAGAGAAAGGCTAAAATTGTTGAAGAGAAAAGACGTCTTCGTGCCCCTCAACGAGGAATGTTCAAAGATATTGGGAAGGAGGTGAAGAAAAAGACTATCCCATGGAATCAGAAACACGCTCCAATAAACAACTGGTACTACAATGGGATGACTCATGAACTAGTGATTGAAAGAGTTGGTGCTGAGTCTATCAGAATATTTGCATCTATAGAACTCAGACTGCTCTCAAGATCCTATTTGAAGCTGATGTACTATGAGAAGATGCAGACCATTCCTGTTCAACTGAGACCGTATGAATGCTATGACGCCAACTATTTTTTGATGTTCTTAAATTGGTGGTGTACAAGGCTTGTAGATATGGGTAAACTCACACTTGATGCAGAACTCCTTAGGAATGCAAACTGCTGGTTGATAGAAGAGCATGGGTCGAGTGTCATTCTTGACAAGACAAGAAGATTGGTCGAGCTGAACAACTTTAATGACCTGAAAAAGCTTGTCTGGCAAGATCTCTAGAGGCTGTACGATATGGGAATTAAAGTGCTATCTGACAAAGACAAAGAGGCCGCAAGAGAAACTTGGAGATTCCTGCTAAAGCTACTCGGTCAAGTTGCATAAGTTCAAAGGTTTGCATTGCCAACAAGGGTGGAAATTGTTGGAACCTATTTTGTTGGAAACACAAACCATTCACCGTTGAGCATTGCTGGTGAAGACCTTTTTTAGTCCTTTCTAGATTTGACACTTTGTTTTGTAATTGACTTTGAATTTGTACTTAGAAACATTTTGTTTATGTATCTAGCGAACTTGTTTTTCCTCTTAACGAACTTCTATTAATTGATCTTAGCGGACTTGTTTAACACTTAGCGTACTTGTTCAATGTTTGTCTTAGCGTACTTAATTTGTTCCTAGCGGACTTGTTTACTTAGCACACTTGTTCCTAATCTTAGCGAACTTGTTTTGCTCTTAGCAAACTTGTAGCGGACTTGTCTATACTTAGCGAACTTGTTAGCTGACTTGTCTATTCTTAGCGGACTTGTTAGCGAACTTGTTAATGCTTAGCGGACTTGTTAGCGAACTTTTTTATGCTTAGCGAACTTGTTTGATGCTTAACGAACTTCAATGTGCTGATGGAATATTTTGCTGAAATCAAGGTAATGATTGTGTGTGTCAAACATTCTTTTTGTCCTATGCTCTCTTGTAGTATATATATAGTTGAGAAAACCCTATTGAGGGACGGCACTCCTGGAATATCCTACAAGAGAGCTTTTGTGTGTGTGTTCTTGGCGTTAGTGTGTGTTCTTGAGCTTTAGTAATCATCAATGGGTGAACATTGATGCAGATTCATCCAAAATCGACCATCACACATGATTTCCGCACTTGTGTGATGAACCATATGAGAACATGTTGCTCAAATCTGGTCATGACACTTCTTAACACGGTAGCAATCACCCATGACCCGTAAAGTGTTAATTGAGCAAAATGATATCAACTGGTTGAACTTTTCCACTAAAGCACTTAGTCTATACTGGTGGCTATAGATGTGAAAGGTATATGCCTAGATACTCATGGGGTAAACTAGTTGAATCAGGTGATTCTGGTACCCTTTCATGTTAATGACATGAACCTGTGGAGAAGAGCCTTGCATTGAGCTCTTCTCCATCTTGTAATGAAACATGCAGTTTAGCTTGTTTGTTATGTCATTGATACTCAAGTCTTGCATACTTTTGCTGAAGATCAAGAAACATGCGGGCCTGCATAATACTTTCTACCTTAGAGGTATCAGTGTTATGTTAATTAATCCTGGCGTGTTGTATTCCTATAAAGGAACTCAAAAACGACGATTAGGCTCTTTAAGACATAGAGTTTATGAAAGATTGTCAGAACATCTTCTGAGTTTGTTTCAACAAGATGAAAGTTGGTGCTATTTGATTTGTCCGACTCAAGGACTGATTAAAGGGAGAATGGGATTCGTTTTCATTAGCCATTATAAAATGATAAGCAAAGCACAATATATTAGTATTTTCGATGTAAAATATTTTCTTATTATAAATTGGTAAGATTTACTTTATAAGAAAATTGAGAATTTGATTAGACAAATTTACTTGAGACCGCCAAATGAGCTTCAGGAGCAAATTTCTGTAACCAAACTGACAACGGGTGTCAATTGCGAAATCACAGTCACAACTCTCGATATGAGGCCGCATAATACAATCATTTGTATTGTTACGATACGTTTAGCCTCATCCATGCCCACTTTATCTGTACACACTCATAGTGCGGTGTTGAAATACTCCAACACTACAAATGTATACAAAGAAAAGCAATAGTAATCCCAAATGGTCAATGTGACAGACACGGTGTTAAAATACTCCAATGTCTACACCTTGGACGATACCCTCAACACCAAGTGTGGTCTTCTATACTCCAACACTGATGCATCGGTAAATATGTGCCAAGTTTGACTTTATTTTGGATGGCATGAACTATCAATTTATTATTACCGGATTTAGGGATATTAAAATCAATTTTAATATTTGGTGATCGTTAGACACAAACGATAAACCCTATTGTCACTCGTGACTCTCATTTTAAATAACCTATTATGTAAAATTACAACTAGGTTGTCGCGAGTTATGTAACCAGTCAAAAGTTAATAAATGACTTATTAACTTTGATAGAGTTTTATAAAGTTCAAAAATTCCAAAAACTCATTGAGGTGGTTACATTAAAATTTAGGTCAAGTTGTAAAGACTTTTAGAACTTGTAACCTATTGATTGTATTATCGGTTTTAAAACCATTTTTAAAAGGATTTCGGTGTTTTAGTTGGTGTGTAATACCACTATTAAACCAAGCAACCAAAACAAGCAAAACGAATATGTATTCGGCCGTTAGGGTTTTGGTCTTGCTAGAGCCTTTTAGCGAGACCAAATGGGTCATGGGACAATAGTACAAAACAAACCACAAGGCATTCATCTTCATGTTGCTTGGGTGTTCTGTAAGCTCCCACTGACCTCATGACACCTCTTGACATCGATTGGTTCTTCGGGTCTTCTTGATGACAACTTGTGCTAAAGTAGAAGATTTCGTAAAAGGAAACACTTAACTACAATTTTGAACCCAAAACTTATGGGCCAACCCAAAGCCTAAACTATTATATTAATGGGCCAAAAACATGGGTTAAAACATAGCAGAAAAGTAATCACGCAACAGTCAAAATAAGGGTCGGGCCGAATACATATAAAATACAATCAAAACAAATAGCAACTTAATTGGTCAAAATAAAGTTGACCAAAGTGCAATTTTATTATGCAATACAAACTAAATCTAATTCGTGACTTTCGGGCGTTTAACCCCAGTTTGCGAATCCACCGGTTTAAAAACAACCGGTTCCGATTTGTGTGTGGTAATCAAGGCTCTGATATCACTGTTGGGTTTTCGTAGTGGTATTCGGGATGTCCGGTTACATATTAAAATTTTTAGACCGACATATTAATAGTTTATAAAAGATTTTTACCGAATTAATATAAAATTAATTCTGTAACGCAGCGGAATAAAATATATATAATATATATATATATATATATATATATATATATATATATATTAAAACTATCTAATCACTTATAACGAATGCTAGTGTGCAACAGGATTAGATTACCAAACACGCAAACAAGCAAATGAATAAATAATCTAAACAAACAAGTACGTTAAATATACATTGGTGGTGTTGAACAAACGTTCAAGACACCGCGTTTCAACGAACGGGGCGCTAGGTTGAAACGGAATGAACTACTTTGTATCTCTAATGGTTGTCAAGTGTCGCGATGATTCTCGTGGTCCGATTTCACGTACCGCTATGGGACTGTGTTTATGACCCGTGGCCATTACGCATATGAAGCCCAACTCCGTACGCGAGCTCACGAGCCAACGTTAATAAAAGTTTCACTAACTAATAACTCGACCGTGAATTTAAGTAAAACCACTTTTATTTAAATATCGTTCACCCATTATTATTAAGCCGGTTAATAATAATATTATTGATTATTAATTATTTATAACTAGTATAAATAATTTATCTATAATCAAACGTTTCCGTTTCTTTTACCGGTTAACCATTTAAGCGGGTTTAGAGTTCGTTGCACCCGGTGTAACTCTTATGGGTCGTAACCGGGTCGGGTTTAAGATTTGTCAGGTCTAGACACATAATATCCAACAGATTGATCCTAACATACAACAATATTACAGAGAAAAACCCACATTAAAACGTTTATCAACACCCTCGTGTGCAAGACCAAGTCCAATATATGTGTTATAACCCACGAGTAATAACAATACAAAATAGTGTGACACATAAACACAATAAAAAAGTTTTTCTAAAGTAGTTAAATAAGTTAAAGCATGCATACCAACCCATGAGATAATTAAATTCATTAAAATAAGGCTCATATATCTCACCTAAACTTCCCATCACATGTAAAAGAAAGAGCAATACACAAAACATAAAAAAGTTTATAGGGGGGGGGGGGGCCGTATTAACTAACTAATATTAAATTTGGGCGATAAGTTAATTGCATGGTGGGTTTTGGGCGGCTATGTACCCGGTTTCAAATCTGTGGGCTTATCCTATTTTTTAGGGTTTTCTTTACGACCTATATATGTGTGTGATATTTTTATTTTTGCACCTTTACAAACGCCTCAACTTCCAATCCAAACCCAATCCGCTAACTCAATAGGACGAACTTAGTTTCCCAATTACTATTGCACCTTCATCCCGGAGGACCGGGACAATAAAAGATCGTAGCTAGCTTTCCAATTCTTTTTAGTCTAATGGGTTACACTTCATTGAAGCAATCGGTATGCCGGAATTGTCACGCTCAATATTCTGCGGTTAGGACGAGCTCTTCGTCTCTTTCCAACTGCTCGCCTCCATGCGAAACCAAAAACCACCATGTCATATCACTCACCTCCACCACCCTCGCTCGCTTACCTTCTCCTCGATTCTTCAACCAAACTCAACCTATTGTGTCAAGATCCGCACCAGGATCTGGAGGTGGCGCGCATTCACACACAACCTATTGGATGAAACGCCCCACAGAAGAACAACGAAGATTTCACACTTAGGTGACTGAGGCTAAGACATGGTTAAAAATGATCGATGAAAAGATCACTATATTTGCCCAAAAAACACCCATTGTAACGCCTCCTGGTGAGCGGAGATGATCAACGAAATTGATGGAGGGATTGAATCCTCTGATCATTAATAATTCCAACTCGATTCCGCTCGATCACCCTACATTGCCATCCGATTCAAACTCCGACGACACATCTATAGCATAAAGTTTTGATCCAAACACGATGAACATAAATGGTGAAACCAGGATGGGTAACAAAGAGAGGTTGACTTTATACTTTACAAGCTTAAGGGGAGTTAGAAAGACGTATAAAGATTAACACGATGTTCGAGTGATTCTAAAGAACTCTGGCATGTGAGTCGATGTACACGATGTATCGATGCATTCGAGACTCAAGGAGGAACTTAAGGAGTTATTGGGTAATGGATGTAATAGTGGGGGTTTGCCAAGCAAAAATGTGGGTAAGAAATACATTGGTGGTGTTGATGAAATTAGGCGATTTCATGATGAATATCAGCTAGATAAGGTGTTAGAAGGTTATGAAATGGTGGATAGCCGAAGCGATGATGACGGTGGCAGCGATGTTGGTTGTGAGGGTTGCAGAGATGTTACATTTTTACTGCGCGAGAAGTGTTCGAGTAGTTGTAAGTTTTAGTGTGAAGTAAACTCTGATGTTAAAGAAGATGTGTGACGTCCGCATCCCGGATTTGGACCCGGGGGTCGTCAGGTGTCGGATTTACTCATAAACACATGGTACAACATAGATAACTAAAGCAACGGAAAATTTAAAACTTTATTTTTTAAGCCAAGTACTACAGTAAGAGAAATATAATATAAGATCTAATTGTAACTATAACTATGCCAGCCTGCCAAAAGTACCTCCTAATAGTTATGCCCACTTAACTTGCTCACGCATGAGCCCTTGCTACTGGAAGCCTCAGCTTCACCTAATATGCATACTTAAAAAGTCAACTTACGCTGGTAAGTTCTAACTTATAAAAGCATTATCTCGTTTGGAATCTCAGTCAAAATACTTGGGCCTAGCATACCCCTTTAGCAAATATTCATTTAGTATAAAGCATAATATATTTCTACAAAACATAACATTTCTCCATAACTAGGCAACCTCTACGTTAAGCATTGTCTATTGAGTCACGTGAAATTTCAATGACCATTGCCACTTGATAACTAAGGTGGTCGTCGCCACCTCATGGTGATCATCATCACCAGTCTGGTTGTTACAACCCCCCCCCCACCCCGATTTTAGCACCTAGTAGTCCCTCCCGTAGCCATGGGTTGACAGTATAGATTAATATCTCCATGTTATCTTTTCAAAAATTGCTTTCCAAAACTCATTCCTCATTCTAGTTAAAAAAAAACATTTTAACTTAGTTTTAGTCTACTGGTTAGTCAACCTAGAATAAAACCTTTTACACTTAGATTTCAATGACTAAACATTGTCACCCCGAGTCCCTCACCCGTTTATTAGATACGCATTTGATAAACAAAATGTTATTGGTCTTGTCAACACAGTAGCTAGTGATCTCTACCTGCACGAGACTGACTCTAGTATCATTTCCTATTGTACCTCGGGTGTTTATATATAGGATGCACCGCACATATCCACCACACCTTTAATATAACCAGATATGGACTATTACCATACCGATGCAAAACAAAATCCCATAACCACAACAATGCTAGTAAAATTACACTTATCTGATGTCACACCCCCCAAATTCCTCCGGCGGAGTATCACCGCATGGGACATGTGATAAACCAGGATCTAGTTTACCAGACACACAATACAATACTATATATATGCCATGAGAACCATTTAATGATCAGAGTTTTAGTTTTTAAAAGTCCAACAAAAGCTTAACCAAGTTTAAACAGTTCAAAACAGTTTTTCCGAATAAGTTAAAATGTTTATACGCATCCATGTGCCCATGATAAAACAAGTTCAAACATAACCAAATGTTATATGTTATGATGCATGAATCCTTACACGTGCATCCTATGATGGGCCGCCTAAGGACCTGAGAAGAAACATGTTAAGTGTCAACACAGGGGTTGTGAGTTCACAGGTTTAAGTAAAAAGATAAATAAACATCTATCAAAAGAACAGTAGTTAGCCTCTACGAGGCCTAACTGTAAGCAGGACTACCAAGTCCTGGAAAACAATTCATAAACCGATAGATAGCTAATCTATTGTTTTTGTAAGCACATAGCATTCGTGCAACCATTACTAACTTTCGCAACTGCCTTCTGTTCATGCCTTTGCCAAGCATGATACAATTAGGAAAATAAAACACCCGTTCAACTCCCAGTGGGGCTAAGCTCGTCAGGCCTAGTAGATCTACCTTATGTTTCCTCGTTACTCACAATATTAGTGGTTCACTGTAGAAGGACTTTTGTTTTGGCGAACCGTATCTCTCGGTTGTTTGCAAGTGTGGTGTATAATCACAGAAAGTTTGTTAAAATGTTTAAGAATGTCTTGACCCCCATAATAAAGCAACACTAAAAGTAGGGGTCGTAGACTGTGACAATCCATCTTTTCAGGTCCTTTCCTAATTTAACCTAAACGTAAACTGCTATAAATGTTATGTGAACATTTATGGGATTGACTTGTGTTGACTTTATTATATAGGTTTGTGTAACCATCACTATATGAGCATGCACTCGTGTCTAAACGTATTATATTTTATGTGAATGCTATTCTATGATTTTATGTGATATATATGTATGTATATATATATATATATATATATATATATATAGAGATAGGGAAAAGATCATGCGAAAACGCATATATTTTGCGAAAACGCGAGGACCATCTTAAAACCAACATAACTTTTTCATACGTTAATATATTTATCAAAAATTTTCACCAAAAGTCTTATAATTATGTTATCTTTAATTCTATAAAAACAAAAAAATAAAAAGTTAACGTTTTTTATTTTTTACTTTTTTCTGTGATACACATGTATACCACAAAAAAAAAATCATACTTTAGTATGAGTTAATATTTGTTTTCTCTAAGACGCACCATATGTGTTATATTTCTGTCATTTTTTTGTGTTTTTTTTAATGATACACATGTGTACTGATGAGGATAGGTCAAGGCTAGACATGCAAATGGCCTAACAGCTACATTTCTGATGATAAAGACCTCAAGAGCAAGTGTCGTACAAAGGACAAGTCGGTAGTGGTGCAGTTGCGGATGGACAAGACGCAAGTGCATCCAACCAGCCTGTGCAGATGCGACTCTAGTAGTTCTATAAATAGCTCACTTATTCATCACTAATGTAATTTTTGAGTTCTGGAAAAACCACACATTCACTGTGTGTTTTTCTCAAATTGTACTCACATATAGCAGTTTCAATAAAACAATCAATTCATCCATTATTCTTCATTACATAGCTTGTACCTAGTTGAATTATAATTTCATATCTACGTACGGTGTGATTTTATGGTTCATCAATTGGCGCCATCCGTATTCTCAGGGATTGGTGAAAAATTGAGAAGCAATCGGATGAATCAGTAAAGAGGAAGTAAATTTTTGATCTAGGAGGATCACCGAAAAACATTCTAAGCTCGAAAGGATCAGCTGGAAAAATCGGTAAAAAAGTTCCGATGTTTCCATCACTTAATCGATCCGATGATAATCCGTATTCAGATCATGATGATGCTGATGATAATGTTGATCCGAATGATGCTTTGGTTGCCTTACGAGGCTTTGATCGTGATTTTCTGTTGAGAAATTTGCAGGTTTTGAAACAATTACAGGATAAGGAAAAACGGGAGAAGTGGTTGCAGGAGGTCCGCGCAACTCTCAAATTTACTCCGGAAAAGGATTCTGGAAAAACCGATGCTCAAAAGGATCTAGATGATCTTCTAAATGAAGATCGTACAACTGCAAAACAGACAAAATCATCAGGTATTGATTTACAACTTTGAATATGTAACTAAATTCGTTTTCGAAAACATTGGATCGATATACGCATTTTGGTTCGATAAGGCTAACTTGATTTGATAATTCAATCACTAAATGATCAATTGTTGATTTGATAATCTGATATATTTTGATCTCTATGATATGATAATGATTTAATGATTGCGTAAAATCCTCACGAATGAAATAAACAATTGAGGATGATTTGATGTAACACGAAATCTGGAAATCCGTTGAATACCGGATGAAGATTTGAAGATTCAAAGAGGATTCTATGAAGATTGCCTATGAAATCTGGAAAACTACAAGAACAAAAATTAAGGCGGGAAAAAATTTCTTCAAAATTTGAATCTTCGATACTTCAAAGGCACACTCATGAGTTGAGTTGTAAAAAAAAAAGAAGAGAAAAGGACATGGATATACACTTCCGAGTAAGACACATGTGCGTCGGAAGTGGTGTCGATATGATCTCTTAAAAAGTGGATATTAAGTTGAAGACTTCCGAGTAAGCGTCGGAAGTAATTATGATAATAAATGAAGACTTCCGAGTAAGACGTACGCGCGTCGGAAGTAATTATGATAATAAATGAAGACTTCCGAGTAAGACGTATGCGCGTCGGAAGTAATTATGATAATAAATGAAGACTTCCGTGTAAGACGTACGCGCGTCGGAAGTGATTATAATGAGATCTCTTGTGATGTTGATACTATGTGACACTTCCGAACAAATTACACTTATGTTGAAAGTGTCACCCTGAAAGACCTCATATAAAGAGGCGGATATGAGCAATTCTAAATAAGTTGTAATTGCTATGATTGAATCGTAACATTAAGACCTTAATTCGGCATTGATCTTATTCTGACCTATGGATTTTATGATATCAGGAACGAAGGATGTATTTGTTCCTTACTTTCCTGCTTCAATGCAAGAGCATTCAAAGTTTCAAAATTGGATCGCAAATGCTAAGTTCCCAGCAAATCTGAAGATGCCAACTTCCATAAAGAAGTATGGTGGGCTAACAGATCCAGATGATCATATATTTGATTTTATCACTACTGGGAGGCTTGAACGATGGTCAGAAGAAACATGGTGTCACATGTTGGTACAAACCTTTACTGGACCTGCAAGAGTATTGTTTGATGCACTTCCAAATGCGCAAATAAGTGGCTTTGAAGACCTAAGGACGAAATTCCTAAGGCAGTTCAGTCAACAACGGAAGTGCACAAAGGAGGTGACGGAAGTGCATAACATTCAAAGAATGAATGACGAAAGTCTTGAAAGCTTCGTTATGCGTTTTAACAATGAAACTATGAAAATATCTGGTGCGCAGGATCAATTACGGATATCTGGCTTTTGCCATGGTGTTCGACATACGCACCTGGTGGAAAAATTACACGAGGATCTACCTCAGACAATGGAAGTGCTTATGGATCGTGTTAGGACCTATGTAAAAGGAAGAAGCGCCTCCGGAAATATTCAGGGTGTCAATACCCAGAAACCATCTAAAAAAAGTGGTAATTACCGGAATACAAATGCAAGTGTCTCCGCTGCACCAACAAAAAATAAATCCTGGAAAAAATTCAGATCTCAACCCTATGATCGAAGGGGGGAGGGTAATTACGGAGGATACAAAAAGGCATGGGAGCCTAGATCTAATGATTTCTCGTCACTTACAATAACTCCAAGTGAAATCTTAGCAACAGAGAATGTCCAATTTTCAAAACCCCAAAGGACTTATAATCCTTTGGGAAGTGACATGGGTAAATATTGTGACTATCATAAGGATCGTGGTCATGATACAGATAATTGTAAACACTTGCGAAGCGAAATAGAAAAAGCCATCAAATCTGGGAAACTATCGCATCTGGTTAAAAATATCAAGGAGGGGCGTCCTCCAGCTATTAAACAAACTATGATCGCAATGATACAGAGAGGATCGAACACTTGGTATCGTAGCGTAAAAACAAAACTTGAAGAAGAAAAATGGAAAAGTCAAGACATTACATTTCCATCGTTGATCGGAAAAGAATCAAGAGAAGATCCAGCAATTGTGACTGTTGGTATTGCTGGGTTTTTAGTAAAACGAACCTATCTCGATACCGGAAGTGCGTCAGAAATTATGTATGAGTCTTGCTTCCGGAAGATGGGATTGGATGTGCAACAAAGGCTAAAGCCTCATAATTCTACTCTCATTGGGTTTTCTAGAGAAGTGGTACATCCGATGGGAGAAATAACTCTTCTAGTGATCTTTGGTGACGATAAGCTCTTCCGAGAAGAGATGATGACTTTTATTATGGTTGCAACTCCTTCTCCTCACAATGTCATCATTGGTCGCCCTGGGCTTAAAGTTTTGGGCGCTATAGTTTCAACAGCACATGGGCTCGTTCGATTCCCAACACCAAGAGGAATCGCAACTGTCAAAACAGATGCAGATCCACAAGTAGCCTTGGTTGAAAAACCCTTGACACCAGAAGAAGGTTGGAAGAATATAAAGAATGATATTATAAAGAAAAACAAATGGATCATAAGTGAGAAGTTTCCGGATCAAACAATCGAAATTGGATCATAGTTACAAGGAGACACAAGGAAGAAGTTGTTTCAACTGTTAATCGACAATGTGGATATTTTTGCATGGGAGCCGTCGGATATGACGGGGGTTCCCAGATATTTTGCTGAACATAAACTAAACATTTATCCAGGTGTAAAGCCTATTCAACAGAAGCGACGAATTTATGATCAGGTTCGAAACAATGTGGTTAAAGAGGAAGTGGATAAACTTATGGAAGCAGGGATCCTTCGAGAAGTACTTTATCAAACATGGGTCGCAAATCCTGTTTTAGTCCGAAAACCTGATAAATCATGGCGAATGTGCATTGATTTTAAAGACCTTAATAAAGCATGTCCAAAGGACTGTTATCCACTTCCAGAAATTGATCTAAAAGTTGATTCTCTAGCAGGATATAGATGGAAGTGTTTCCTTGATGCATATAAAGGATATCATCAGATCTTTATGGCTGAAGGAGATGAGGACAAAACTGCATTTATTACAAATGAAGGCTTATTCTGCTATAAAAAGATGTCATTTGGATTAAAAAACGCTGGTGCAACTTACCAGCGTCTCATGGATAAGACCCTTCAATCGCAAGTAGGCAGAAATCTTGAAGCCTATGTGGATGACGTAGTCATTAAAAGTTCTCATGAAGGAGATATGATCAAAGACATTGAAGAGACCTTTAAAAACTTGCGGGGTATCAATATGAAGTTAAACCCCAAGAAATGTTCATTTGTAATGGAGGAAGGCAAGTTTTTAGGGGTCCTAGTTAATAAAGATGGGATCCAGGCACTTCCAACTCTGACTGCACCAAGAGTTAGTGAAGAATTGATAATGTATTTAGCGGTAACTGATAATGCAGTAAGTGCTGTGCTATTAGTTGAAAGGGAATATAAAGAACTTCCGATTTACTACATAAGTAAGATATTAAAAGATTACGAGACTAGATTTCCCATGATCGAAAAGGTGGTCTTGAATCTTGTGCAAGCTACGAGAAGGCTTCGTCGTTATTTTCAAGCTCATACTGTAAATGTTCTCACTTCATATCCTATTCAAGGGATATTTAGAAAACCGGAAATGTCAGGAAGATTGATCAAGTGGGCAATTGAAGTGGGACCATTTGACATACAATTTAAACCAAGAGTGTCGATAATAGGGCAAGTGATAGCCGATTTCCTGGCGGAAGTGCCAACTGGCACAAGTGTAAATGTCATTGCTATTCCTGAAGTCAAAGAACAAGTATGGATCCTACATACTGATGGCTTTGGAGCAGGTTCAATCAATTATAAAATTATTTCTTCTTGAAAAAGAGACCGAAATTCATAATATTGAAAATTTTATATATGCCAAATGCAGGCTTGATCTTGAAAAGCCCTGAAGGGGATGAGCTGACATATGCAATTCGCTTCAATTTCTCAACTTCTAATAATGAGGCAGAATATGAAGCATTATTAGCAGGTTTGAATACTCAAACTCTATGAGTTTTTGTGTTTTTTCCGATAAAAAAAAGATAAATATATATAATTATAAATGTAGATATGAATGTTTATGATCTACATAATGAAGACCGAAAGTGTTGAATACATATGCATTTGCTCCACAAAAATATGGATAAGGTAAAAGGCCTAAACATCGAAATCTATCTCAGGTCTAAGATTGGCAAAGAAGATGGGTGCAACACAAGTAACTGCTTATGTGGATTCGTTGTTGGTCGCTAGTCAAATCGCTGGAACGTACGAGGCCAAAGGCAAGTACATGGCATTGTACTTGGAACAAGTTCAAGAATTAATCAAAATCTTCAGCAAGTGTGAAGTCTTACATATCTCTAGGGCTCAAAATAGAAAAGCAGATGCGCTGAGCAAGCTAGCCTCTGTAGCATTTGAACATCTAGCTAAAGAAATTCGAGTGGAATTGTTAGAAGCTCCAACTGTCAATCTGAAAATGACTGCGGATGTGCAAATGCAAGAAGACAGTTGGATGACTCCAATTATTCAATATTTAACCATGGGCAAACTTCCAAGTGATAAAGAACAGGCCCGTCAGATACGAGTAAATTCAGTTCAGTACCCAATGCAAAACAATGTTTTGTACAGAAGAAGCTTTTTGGGACCTTTGTTGAGATGTTTAACCCCAAGTGAATCTGAAAAAATTGTTAAAGAAGTACATGAAGGCATATGTGGTATTCATGCTGGTGTAAAGATGGTAGTTGTTAAAATCATGAGCCTTGGATACTTTTGGCCAGGTATGTACAGAAGCACTTGGGATGAACTTCGCAAATGTCAAGCTTGTCAAGCACATGCTCCGGTGAGCATGCGAGCAAAAAATGAGTTGATCCCCGTTACGTTGGCGTGGCCCTTCCAGAAGTGGGGAATGGACATAGTTGGACCTTTCCCATCAGCAAGCGGAGGGGTAAAGTTTTTATTGGTTGCCATTGATTATTTTACAAAATGGATTGAAGCAAAACCACTTGCTTGTATTTCTGGTAAACAAGTCAAAAAGTTCGTATGGGAACATATCGTATGCCGATTTGGTTTACCTCTCTATATTATAACTGATAATGGGCAGCAATTTGCTGGGAACCCATTTCCGGAATGGTGTGAGGAACTTCATATAAATCAGATCTTTACATCAGTTGCACATCCGCAGGCCAATGGCCAAGTAGAAAGAGAAAATCGAAGTCTTGTTGAAGGTATAAAAATGAGACTGGAAAAATATGGGGGTAGTTGGGTCGATGAATTGCCACATGTCTTGTGGGCGCATCGGACCATGCCTAAAACTAGCAATGGTGAAACACCATTCAGTCTTGTATATGGAACTGAAGCTGTCATTCCGGCTGAAATCAGAATACCCAGTCATCGTTTGCAAGTACAAGTGACAAATAATGATGAAGAATTAAGAACCAATCTGGATCTTTTAGAAGAGCGAAGAGGAATCACGGCTATACGTGAAAGCAGATACAAAAAAGAAATGGCAAAATATTATAACGCCAAAGTCAAGACCCAACAATATAAGGAAGGAGAATATGTGTTAAGGAGCAATGAAGTGAGCAGAACACTTCCGCTTGGAAAAATGTCTCCCAAATGGGAGGGACCTTATATAATCAAAAAAGCGATCGGAAATGGTTCTTACATGCTCCAGCAGCTTGATGGAACTGAACTAGTGCGAGCTTGGAATGGAGTTCATCTTCGCAAATGTTATATGTAAAGTTGCAAATGCAAAATTTTAGATGAAAAGTTAGAAAATTTCGATCTTTATGTTCTTGTTTCTGCATTTATGATCTTGTAATAAGTTTGATAAGGAATAAGATACTTTTGCTTCTAGTACTTACAAAGATCTATGAAGATACTTATTTCATTTTATATGAAAAGATTATACAAATGCTTGATCATTCTTATGCAAAATACTAAGTATGAATGTTTGCTTAAAAATGCTGTGTAAATAAACACATGCATATGCTACACAAGTGATCTCTTCGAATAATACAAGATTCGCATGCGATATGATTTACATTTTATGACATGGTTCATGAGTCATTAGCGGGTGCATTGTAAAAAAAAATGGTATCACATACCAATACTTTAATGCAGTATCGCTGTTATCTCTTTATTTGTAAAGGGTAACACAAGACAAAGTGAAAATGCTTTTCTTGTCCTCAACTGTCTCACTAGTAATTAAAAGAGTGCATGTTGGGAAGAGGTGATCAAGCCGGACACCTTGTTAGCACATTGGTTGCTAACAAAAGCCCAAAGGAGAGATGGCCAAACTTAAGTGGATAAAGATATGCTATGATGATTAACAAAAAATCCAACTTAAGCTCTCCGAGGGTCACAAGTGCTGCTGAATAATTAATATTATGAAGTGGTCTTGTGAGTTGATCATTCAAAGAAAAAAGATCAACTGAGCCTTACCAAAAGATGTAAGGACTTCATATACCACAAGTAAAAGATTTGTATTCAAAATAAAAAATACTTAACTTAAAAAGTGGTATTGACATCATGTTGTTAAAACCCTTTGAAGGTGGACGCATCTGATAGGGAGGAAACACATGTGGCAGCCTTCTTTAAAAAGTTAATGATTTTATTAGAATCTTATCAAAGTACTTGTGAAGGAGAACTCAGGAAGTTGCTCAAAAACTTGTAAGAAAATATTTCCCAAGTTTAAAAGAGAATGTGAAGAATCGAATGATAAAGTATATAAACGATTCGAAGCATAAAAGGTTGTGTATGATCATCTTGCAACTGCAATGCAAACAATAATACACTTCGTTCACAAATGATGTATCGCAAATATAATCAAATATGACTCATATCCTATGAACCATAAGAAGATAAAATATCCAAACTCAAGAAAGAAAGCAGATAGGCAAACATGCATATGTATCATCATATAGGCTAATATAATCGAAACTGCATACAGTTGCAGTTCCGATAACATCCATAAGAGTACTAGAAAGTGTCAAGTGCAGGACCAAAAATAAATTGTTTAATGCCACAGCATAAGTGGACTTTGGGAAACGATTAGATTGTTCAACAGAATATCATGATGAATAAAAAGATCAATTACCTGTGGGGTCAGAAGCATCTGCCTTTGAAGACGAAGGAGCATCAGCCTTTGGGGGAGCAGGACCTTTCGGTAGCGAAATAGGTTTTAGCATGTCCCTCATTACTTCTATGTTATCCAGGCTCAACTTCGTAACTTCATCAATGGAATTAAACGTCATTGATTTTAAGGCATCTAGCTGCTTCAACAACTTCTCACTGGCTTTCTGATCAAATTCTTTGAAGGATAAGAAGTTGGCTTCACCCTTCACAGCATGTGCTAATCCGCATTTGATCCCTTTATTGTAGCCCATGGCATTAGCAGCAGAGTTAACTTTAAGAGTCATGGGGATCATTTCAGAATGCACACGCTTGGCTACAAAATCAAAGCCTTCTTCAATCAACCATTTGCTTCTTTCCTTTACAGATGCTAGTTCCTTCTGCATTTGCTCCCTTTCTTCGGTCAACGCTTTAACAGTCTCAGCAAGGGTAGCATTTTCTTTAAGGAATGAAGGCATAAATGTTAATAATGGTCAAAAAAGTATGCAAGTGCAAATGGGAAATTACGAAAATAAAGGGATACAAGTTATACCTTTGTTGAAAAATTCGATTTTTGCATCACATTGAGAAGTGATCTCTAGCATGGTGGTGGTTTGATCATCAAAAATTTTCTTATGATCCAGGAACTGGCTCTTGAAAGCCATCGCTTCATCTTGGGCCTGCTTGAGATCCCTTTTCGCTTCTTGCTCAAGTGACATTAGCTTTCGATTCTTGGTCGTAAGAAGCTCGATCTTTGCATGCAAATCATTGAGTTTTACCTAGTCGCTGATGGAACCAAAACAAGCCTTATGTGCCAACAACTTCTTGGTTAACTCCTCCACTCTCGCTTTAGCAATAATCCACCGGCCATACATATCCGCTACTAAGCTTTGCTGCTTCGCTTGTGCAAGCATGAATTCATTTGAAAAGTGCCTCATTGGGGATTTGTTGAAGACTGAAAATATCAGTGGGAGTACTTCCTAGAAGGGCAATCTTCTTTGCAACTGGACTCTCGGTGCAAGTGTCACCATTCTTAACTTCCCATTGAGAGACAAAGGCTGCATTCACATCTATGGAATCGAAACTTCGACCGATATTGCTTCTAAGAGTTATCAAATCTATTTCTTTCTTCAACCATTCAGAGGTGGTAATAGCAAAAATGGGAGCATCCTTCTGCGAAGAAGAGGATGCATGAGCTAAATTGGCCAAAGTGATCAAAGAGGTGGTACCTTTCTGCAAAATACTTACATCAGAAAAACCTGGATCTTGTGACACATCAGGTGAATTCAATAAATAATCATTAATATCAAAATCATCAATAGGAGGAGGGGTTACCACAGCATCAATTGTTTTCTGCACACCCTCTCCCAGTTGATCATTAACTTCAACAATCTCCGTAGAATCGGAAGTGATCTCAGTAGTTTTGGAAGTGTTTACCTTGGAGTCATGGGGGGAAGATTGCAAATTCCAACGAGGAGATTTTCTTTTCGTTACTGCAATACCACTTGTTTCCTTTGTAACAACTGCTTTTGCAGATCTTTTGATCCTACTTCCTCCCTTGGGTGGTAATGATGTTTTTGAAGTCACATTAGCATGACCGTCAATGATCTTGTTTTTACCCTTGAGGGTAATCTCACCACTTCCACCAGCATCACTCTTGGTGATCTTCACAGTATCAGCAGCATCACCACTTATAGATTCGGTTTCCTATATTTTCTCAGAATCAGCAACTTCCGGTTGCACATCCATTCGCGATTCAACTTGGTCAGCATGCGTTTCTTCAGGACGGTAGTCCAAGAAAGAGTCGGCAGTTTGCCGAAGAAACGGCATAGACCCATCTTCCATAACTTCTGCACTTAGATCAATATCATCAAAACTCTTCAATTGCATTGCTTCAAAGAGATCCATTTCTGCAAAACAATGAAAAAGAGCTTGTTAAAAAACTGGAAAGATATTTTAAAATCAGGATCGCAAATGATGAGAGGGTAATTCCTTACCCTTCCCATGATTCGTCAGAATCGGCCACAGTTGAGGAGTAAACCAAGCCCTACTCATTCTACAAAAAAGAAGAATGGCTTCTGGAAGTTCTCGAATAGGACTTGCACAAGACACTAACTTATCAAAGGATTCCTGACTATAATCACCGTCGCTTGGATTTGGGTCATGAACCACATCCTCGACATCTCTCCATTCCATCTGAAGGGGAACACATCGATCATCGATATAAAAGAACTTGGACTTCCAAGAACGAGGGTTTGGTGGCAGATGAGTACTAATTCTCTTAACGGATCTCCTACGTTCAAAGGTGTACCAATCACCAGCCATAGTGATTCTATAAAAAGCCCTAAAAAGATTGACACTTGGGGATACACTGACAGCCCTACAAGTAGCCTCAAAATGGCTTAAACGAGAAAACCCCTGAATATGCATCTGTGAAATGTGGATCTTAAAAAACATCAAAACTCTCATAAGAAACTTGGTAAAGGGGAGACGATAATTTCCAAGTTTGAACATATCAACGTAAACCCCAATTTTACCACCGGGGAAAGGAGAAATTGGAGTTCTCGGCAACGGAAGGGTTGGATTCAAGGAAAGCGGCACATTATAACACTCGATGACTTCATCTAGGTCGCGAGGCGACATAGATGAAAACGAGATGTGCATATTGTGCTTACTCGAATCATCATCAACTCTAACTGACGGAGATGCCATGAAAAATGCAGTAAAAAGCGAGAAGGAAATCGACTGACCTTTAACTGAAATCTCGACAGAGAATTAGGGCTCGAAGTAGAATAAAGAAAGCGATGGTGATGAGAGAAGTAGAGAATGAAAAATTAGGGGAAAGTATATATTTATATGGGGCAAGAATTTTGGATCAAAATAACTGTTTGAATTTAAAAAATTCAAAACGAAAAACTGAAAACTGTCCCCCCAAATTAATCCCCAACTGACACGTGTACTGGCGTGTACAAAAAGTACTCGAGTACAATTCAACATGCAAGACACGTCTGACGAGTCAGTTATTATATACATTTGCAGAAGCGATGTGTTTTAAAGACAAGTGAAGTCTTATGATCCATTAGATCTTGCTTCACAAGCATTTCCTATTTTGATCTTTGTAACTTAGTCCTTAGTCATTTCTACAAAACAACATAAGGACTAGGGGGACTTGATGACCAGATCTATGAAATTGTTAGAAATGGGGAAAATTTTTGATCTTTGAAATCTATGATTAGCGCAAAAAGGAAATGTGTGTTACACTCTTTTTTCCTTAGCATCGGTTTTTTCCCACAGGGTTTTTTCCGAACAAGGTTTTTAATGAGGTAACAAATCTAAAACACAAATGGGCCTAATGAAGATGATCGATAAAATCTTCCATACTTATCGGAAGTGCAAAGTACCTTTGATTTCTAGTCCAATAATTATTGCTCGAATAATCAATACACTAGGGGGACTTGATGAGGATAGGTCAAGGCTAGACATGCAAATGGCCTAACAGCTACATTTCCGATGATAAAGACCTCAAGAGCAAGTGTCGTACAAAGGACAAGTCGGAAGTGGTGCAGTTGCGGATGGACAAGACGCAAGTGCATCCAACCAGCCTGTGCAGATGCGACTCTAGTAGTTCTATAAATAGCTCACTTATTCATCACTAATGTAATTTTTGAGTTCTGGAAAAACCACACATTCACTATGTGTTTTTCTCAATTTGTACTCACATATAGCAGTTTCAATAAAACAGTCAATTCATCCATTATTCTTCATTACATAGCTTGTTCCTAGTTGAATTATAATTTCATATCTACGTACGGTGTGATTTTATGGTTCATCATGTACCACACCAAAAAAAAAACCCTCATATATGTGGTATACATTACTAGTTTTAAAAGGAAATTGCACCATAAGTCTTATAGTTATGTTATCTTTATATCTAATGAAAAAAATAACACTTTATAACTTTTTTTAGTTATATGTTTCACATGTGCACTATGTTTCATTATCATTAGTACCATAATGTTTTTGTGTTTTTAATATGTTTTTAACATAAGGAGTGTTTTTACACATGATAAACACGTGATACACATGTGTATCACACGGAAAAAAATCGTTGATTTTTTTAATATTTGTTTCCAGAAATGAAGATAACGTAATTCGAAGACATTTGGTGCCAATTTTATGAAAAAACACTAACGTATGAAGAAGTTATGTAGGTTTTAATATTGGTTTTCGCGTTTTCGTAATATAAAGGGTTTTCGCAGGATCCTTCCCATATATATATATATATATATATATATATATATATATATATATATGTAGGGAGAGGATCATTTGAGAACCAATTTGATTTGAGAACTAAAAAGAACTAATTTGAGCCACAAGTTTATTTACATGTATCCCCCCTCCCATGAATTATAGTGGTCCCCCTGAAATGTGTGGTTGAGATTTAGTTCTCAAAAGTTCTCAAAACAAAAAGTTCTCATTTGAACCTAACCCTATATATATATATATATATATATATATATATATATCACATGTTATTTTATGATTTTATGTGTTGAGATGTTATATAATTATGTGTAGCGTTCTATGATTTTATGTGACATTAAACATATAAGTTATATATTTGTATTTATGATTATATGTAAACTTAAAGTAAATAATTATGAAATATTATTTATAATTTTACGTGACTAACTAAGGTTTATATTTTTATAAACGTCACACGTTAAATACGTGTTGACATATACTCGCATATTCATCGTCAAGTTATTCCTGTTAATTCTGTTAGAGCTTATTTATCCTTTTCTAAACTTCGAGGGAACAGTTTTGCCAATTGCTTAATGTTCTTTTATTAAACAAACATAGAGGACCATTTATCTTAAAAGCTAAACTCGACATCTTTGTGTGTAAAAATTGGAGGGACTGGTTATGCCAATTCCATAAAGTTGTATTTGAGGACTTGAAATGAGACCGTTGGTCGGCGGTTATATTCTCATTCCTTCGATCATTAATTTTGTACGGTTACGAAATCTATTGATTGCCCTCTTTGCACCAAAACTAATGAATCAAAGAGTTCTTCAATCACATTAATTTAATCATTTCTCTCTTGTACCTCCATTAAACTCAATCATGAACCCATTGAAGACCCACAAGAAGACCGGCGATGAAAATCAACTCCGATCCGTCAAGTCGTCGTGTGTGTAGCAACCGTCACCATCGTTCATGTGTTGAGTCCTTCTAAATCTGAGGTATTCTTAAAACTCATATAATGTTCGGTTACAACACTCGAGTTCACCATTTGAAGCTTGATGTATTTATTCATGGGGTCGGGTCGTGTAAAGTTTCTTGGTGGGAAAGATGATACCCGACACGTGCAAATTACACATTTTGTTTAAGATTTTAAAAGCAAACAATCAATTGTTCAAAAGGTTTGTGACTGTGGTTGGGACGTAGTGGGCTCGGGTTCTACTCTAATGCCTGACTTTTCTTTTTAGATAATCCATGACATTCATGATTCAACCCAACTGATGTAAGATAAAAAAAAAATTGAACCCGACTTAATCAACAAAAATCCGTTTGCCCCAACGGTTAAGCAGTTTGTGGAGGTTGCGGGTTTGATACTTGCAATCTATTAAACTTTCTGATTAATTTTGTGATCCTTTATCTTGACCCCCATTTCCATATATTTGGTCCCTGATCCGTCCTGAATATGTTCCCTGTAGAGACCTAGAAATTAAGGCTTTCGCATTAGATGTATTTTGGGCTAGTTAATATGTGTAATTGGGCTTATAATTATGGGTTTGATGGGTTTAAAGGGTCTATTCGGTTTTGGTATACATGGGCCAAATTTTGTAGGTTAAGGAGGTGACTTTCTTATCAAGTTGGTCATTCCCTATATAAGGAACCTAGTATTGTCATGTTTAGGTTGTTGGTTCTATCAAAGGTGTAACGTGATTAGCGAAAATCACCTTGTGATTTTCGAACTCTTGAAGTGTAATGCAACCATTCATTGATCATATTTCTTCTAATTTGGTTTGTGTGTTTTAATTGATTTCAATTGTTCTTTGGTAATACTTTTCGATTATTCTTGAATCACCCTTTATCACCGGATTCCGCACGGTGATTAGTGGATTAGATATCACGTGAGGGATAGATTCTTACAATTGGTATCAGAGCTAAGAAACGTGTGTTTGTGGCTCTCGTGATATCAGTTTCAAGTTTTTATGACTAACGGTTTGAGTTTTCTTTGTGATTTTCAGTTGTTAGCGCAAAACAAGAGGTGCATGTGAGTTTTTGTGAAGGTTTCGAGTGCTGTAGAGGCAAGAAGTTCAAGTTCCATAAGCTATTCGATTGAAACTGTGTCTTTGACCCTGTTTCGATCGAAATTCTTAGCTTTTTGATCCGATTAGACACTTTTCTATCGACTTTCGATCAAAGGGTACTTTTCTATCAGCGTCCGTGGCTCTGACCCATTCCGACCTGATCAAAAAGCTCACTTTTCGATTAGTCTATACTTTCCGATCAAGCAAAACCTCTGCCCGATCGAAAAGCTCACTTTCTGATCAGTCCTGCCTGACAGAAAAGCCTTTTCGATCAACCATTCGACCGGAACTCTACCCGACCGAAAACCTACTTTTCAATCCTACTTATCGATCAAGCTTCTCCCGACTGAAAAACTCTGTTCAATTGACCTTTTCGATCGAAAATCACTTTCCGATCCAAACGCATCCGACCGAAAACCCCATTTCGATCCTAAACCTCATTTTTTTATTAATCGTTGTCTTATTCCTCTCGCAATGGCTTTTGATATGTCAAGCTTGTCGAGCGCTACTCTGGAAATGGACGCCAAGATTGGAACCAACACCAGACCTCCTGGTCTAATGTCTAGATAAGATTTCATGAGCTGGAAATATCGATTTATAAATTACATCAACAAAATGATCCTAAGATCATGCGATCTGTTTAAGTGGGTGACTATGTTCCTAAGACAACTCCTGCAGCAGGTCAGGAGGCTCAACCCAAACAAAAAGCAGACTGGACTGAGACTGGTTGCGAAAGAGTTGAACGTGACAGGAAGGCACTGGCAGCATTAACCATGGCTTTATCCCCTGAGTGGCTGAAGCATTCAAGGAGTATAAATCCACTAAAACACTCTAGGATGCCCTCGTTGCTGCATATGAAGGAAATGTTGATATGAAAGAATCTCGGAGGGAAAATCCTAGAGAGCAGTTCAATGAGTTCAACTATGTACCTGGTGAAAATATAGAGACCCGGCTTCAGCGATTCATCAAGATAATGATAGCTATGAAGGATGCAGGGTTACTTACACTCATGTTAAGGTGAACAAGAAGTTGGTGAATTCCCTCCCACCAAATTAGGACAGCACCATCGAGTTGATCGAGAAACTGTGGAAATGGCAACTTCACCATTGAGTGAGCTGATGTCAACCATTAGAGCCTATGAAGGAAAGAAGCTAGAAAAGAGCTAGAAAGTTGGGAAATGTTGCTTTGATGAACCAAGTCAACCAAGCCTTCATATCATAATTAGCCACATGTCAAAGCAGTGGATTTACCAATCAGACGGCGTTTGTGTCTCATGTCCCGGGGGCCAGCTCATCTGGTTCATCCAACTTGATTTCTTTAGATATCCACAATCTAAACAAAGATCCTAGCTTTGCTCTTGTTGTAGGTATCATGAGTTGCTATCACGCACTTGTACGGGGTCTCTACAGCCCACCGATTTGACTCCAGATGATGTGAACCAAGTTAATCCTGAAGATCTGGAGCACATGGATATCTCCTATCAGATGGGGAATGTCAGCTCTACGGGAGAAGCAGTGCATGGCTAAGACCGGTAAGAGAGACTGGAATGGAGGTAAAGGAATTAAGCTCACCTTTAACAAGGTAAACCTGCGGTGCTACAACTGCAACGAGTCTGGTCACTATGTTAGAGAATGCACCAAGCCGAAGGTGGAAAGAGATGTCAAAACAGCTGATGAAAGGAAGGAAGCGATAAAGAAGGATGCTGCAAAAAATGACAGGGCATTGGTGGTTCAACACACACCAGGATACGATTGGACTACTCAAGTGGAAGATTTGAGCCTGAGCCTTGATCATGTAGCCCCTCCTAGCTAAAGAAGATGCTGAGAAGGAAGCTGCTGAATCCGGTCATCATGCTTTCATGGCCAACATGGATCCGGGTTCTGAAGCCAGCTCAAGTAATCATGAGGTATGTTCAAATTCTATATGTCAAGCTATGCTTAAAGAATGTAAAGATTGGGAACGCTAGTTTGTAAATGAAACCCTAAATCATGAATCAACTTCTAGAGAAGTTATGGAGTCCAAAGATAAGACCAGAATATTTAGAAAGAAACTGGAGGCTATTCAGGTAGATGTTAGGAATCTAGAAACTCAGGTAAGCGATAAAAGCGCATATGTTAAGATTGCTAATTCTAAAGTGGAAGCTTTAACCAAAGAGGTGGATGAACTTAGAGCCAAATTAGGAACATCTCAAACTAAAATCGAGCGTAATGATAAGATTATTTTTAAAATGATAAAAGCTAGTTCCTTATTTTGTAACACCGATGCTTGAATGAGGCATGTGAAAAACAATTCGGGTTTAGGTTTTGGGTCAGATGAAAAGGATGAAAAATCCACACACACGGTACCTATGCCGCTGATGCATCAAATGATTTCTGATCGTAAAACCTCTCAAACTACTTTAGATGTCAAAGCTGAAGTTGATAGGAAGTTTGCTGCATGTCCAATTAAAATCTCTGCTCCTGTTTCTTACTCTAATGACAATTCTACTTGTTGTGCAGATAAAGGTATTAAAGAAGCAGGGGTAACGGATCTAAAGGACTGTCCCAAGAATTCAAAGTCTTCAAATTATAATGCTTTTTATAAAAAACTTTGACTGGAAAAAATTTGAATATTCTGTTGAGTCCGTGTCAAAAATTTCTGAGACTGTTTTGTTTGATAAAACTTCTGATTGTGGTGTTTTTAACTTTGGCAAAGGTGATGCAAAGCCGGTGATACAATTAAGAACTGTTAAAATCTTAAGAAGTAAAAGAGCGTGGATGTGGCGGATCGTACTCAACTCATAGCATTTGGTAACAATTCGATAACAAACGAGAGTGAATAGCAACCTCAATGTTATTGAAACCAAGAACAGAGATTCAATACAGACTCAGAGCTAAACACTATTAGAAACATACATTTAGCAAAACTCTCTTTTATAATTCAAACCTATCAACCTATATATATATATAAGCTTAAATCTGTTTGAACCTAACTAGTCGTCCGAACCTAAAGTTCGGCTATATATATATATATATATATATATATATATATATAACTTCTCCAAAACTTCGTCTGATCCAACATGTTGCCATCTTCAGGTATTAACAAACTCCCCCTTGGCAAATGCTAGTCAGTCTTGATCAAACTTCAGTTCTAGTCCCAGTCCATGCCAGCTCATGATTGTGCCCAGCATAAATGTCAAATGCAAAACAAATCCTTATCACTCTCTGAAACTGTAACGCCTGATCCATGAAATCTGGATGAAACAGTATCTAATTGTGATACCTCACATCTATATCAGCCTTTGATAAGTTAATCAGGCACATTGGATCATACACCTTCATAACCTTGTTGTCTTCTTCCAACACAATAACTGCATCTCCAGTCTTCTCATTGTAATACCACCATTTCAGGTTTCTGATGAAATCTAACTCCATCTTCATCAATAGTGTAGGGATATGATCACGTATAAATAAACGTATGTCCGGAAATTATTTAAGCCTACGGGGTCACACGTCTCGACACTAATGTATTTGTATTAATTAATCAATTAATTAATATTTATCACGAATATTTAACGAGGAGTCGTTAAAACTAACAGTTAATTGTTAACAGGGTGTTAGTTGTTAATTAAAGAGAGTTGTAATTGGATTACAATTAGGAAAGGCTTTGGGAGTAGGCCTTAGGGCCGAATTCGTGAAGGCCTCCCCATCCCAAACCCTAGCTTGTTTTCCAAGTTCCTAAAACCTATAAATAGACCCTCTTGGTTTAGGGTTTAGGGTTTAAAGTGCGCATTATACCTGATAAGTGCAAACCCTAATTCTCTCTCTTTTCTCTCTAAATTTCGGCAAAGGAAAAAGAATCCAAGGGATTCGAATTTCTTGTGGTTCGACCAAGCCTTCAGCAAGAAGAGGAGTTCGTGATCAAGTACTAGCATACGTACATCGGTGTGTCGTGTGTGCGATCGTAGAGCGATTTACTTCAAATCCTAGAGGATATTCTCTTACCGAGCTAAAAAGGTACACATTACCTATCCGGTTAGTTAGATTAATTCATACGATAAAATCCGATGCGTACTCGTGTTTAAATTGATAATTAGTCATATAACCCAATAGTGGTATCACGAGCCACCTATGATTTTAATTAATTACCAGGAATAAAAACTTAGAGGGGGGGGGGGTAACCAAATTCGATTAGAAACAAGCTTTCTAATCAAGATTCTAGCTTTTCGATCCACATAAAATCATCTTTTACAATTGGAAAATCGTGTTGGGTTATATAACTAATTATCGATTTAAACACGAGTACGCAACGGATATTATCCTATGAATTAATCTAACTAACCGGATAGATAATGTGTACCTTTTTGGCTCGGAAAGAGAAGATCTTCTAGGATTTGAAGTAAATCCCTCTACGATCGCACACACGACACACCGATGTACGTCTGCTAGTACTTGATCACGAACTCCTCTTCTTTATGAAGGCGTGGTCGAACCACAAGAAAATCGAACCCATTGGGTTCTTTTTTCTTTGCCGAAAATTAGAGAGAGAGAAGAGAGAGGATTAGGGTTTTTCACTTTATCAGATATAATGCACACTTAAACCTTAAACCCATAGGGTCTATTTATAGTGTTTAGGAAACTTGGAAAACAAGATAGGGATTGGGATGGGGAGGCTCACGAATTCGGCCCTAAGGCCCTATCCCAAAACCTTTCCTAATTGTAATCTAATTACAACTCTCTTTAATTGACAACTAACACCACGTTAACAATTAACTGTTAGTTTTAACGACTCCTCGTTAAATATTCGTGATAAATATTAATTAACTGATTAATTAATACAAATACATTAGTGTCGAGACGTGTAACCCCGTAGGCTTAAATACTTTCCAAACATACGTTTATTTATACGTGATCATATCCCTACAGCTCCCACTTGAGCTCGTAATAATAAAGGTAATAACATTGGTTAGTGTCTAGCAACACGCCAATGCTCCCGGAAATATTTAAGTACAGTTTCTCAAAGTGTATTTAAATGGATCAAGGTCATTTCATACTTTAACGATTTTGTTTCTCATTCCATAACTAATTAAAGATTACCAAATTTAAATCGAGACACATCTGGATTTCATTTAGGCATGGCCATGCAAACATCTTAATTAGTCCCAATGAGGGGCCCAGTGGTATCTGCTTCAACTTTTAAGTTGAAGGAACAAATCCTCTTGACTACACGTGTCCAGTCACATACTTCACTACACTTACTGAAAAGAGCCCTTTTGTACTACCTTATTCAGGATAGTTAGAACTATATCAAGTAGGTGCAATCCGTATATGCATGACATGCTTGTATCTCAAGTATAAGGATAAGTAAAGCAACCATTTACGAATTTCAATCAATGACGACGATCCCTAAAGTGACAATTCCTTAGTGGGGTAGTCCGATATGCATCCTATGAATACCATGTGAGTTTGGTGGGACCATCCATTATATATTCCAAAAATATTAGCAATCACTCAGATTTGTCATAGTTTAACTATATTCCCATATAGTTAATCGACAATGGACAATTTAGAATACTTGACAAGTACTCAAGGATTAAACATGCAAATATAGGACACAATTTTCTATTAAATGAAATCAAACATATCAAGTACTTTATTTCATTATATAAATAGAAATTGTTTAACATCCCTTATCCAAATACCGAACAACAGACATACATGATTTAACTAGAGAATCTAAGTCCCATGCCCTCGGCAGGCCTTTCAAGCTTCGGCCTCGACAAAGCTTTCGTGAAAGGATCAGCTAAGTTAATAGCTGTGTGAACTTTGAGTAATCTGATTTCACCTAGTTCGATCTGCTCACGAACATAGTGATATCTCCTGGCATAGTGTCTGGCGCCTTTCTGAACTCCAGGTTCTTTGGCAATGATTAATGAACCAGTATTATCATAGTACATATCAATAGGCAAGTTACTTGAAGGGATCACGTCAAGCCCACAAATAAATTTCCTTATCCAGACCACCTCCATTGCAGCCTCCGAAGCAGTAATGTACTCAGACTCTGTTGCAGACATAGCAACTGTGGTTTGTTTCTTGCTTTTCCAATCCACAACGCCTCCATTCAGAACGAAGACATACCCAGACTGAGACTTCGTGTCATCTCTATCAGTCTGAAATCCAGCATCGCAGTATCCGGTCACTTTGAGCTCTTGATCTGGATTTCCCCTATATACCAAAAACAAATCTCTAGTAGCCCGTAGGTACTTAAGAATGGTCTTAACAGCAGTCCAGTGACTTTCACCTGGATTCTGTTGAAATCGGCTAACGATATTCTGTGCAAACGCTATATCAGGTCTAGTGCATCTCACCGCATACATTATAGAGCCTACAGCCGAAGCATAAGGGCTCTTTGCATACGCTTCACCTCATCAGGTGTAGAAGCACCTTGTTTGACCGATAGACCAAGTCCTTCCTGCATAGATACTGTACCACGCTTGGAATTCTCCATCTTGAATCGCTTCAAGATCTTATCAATATAAGCACTTTGACTTAGTCCAATCAACCGCTTAGTTCTATCTCTATAGATCTTGATTCCAAGAATGAATGCTGCTTCTCCCAAGTTTTTCATGGCAAAACACTTTCCAAGATGGGATTTTACATCTTGCAACATTGGAATGTGTTTTCCTATAATCAATATGTCATCTACATATAAGACAAGGAAAGTAACATTACTCCCACTAGCTTTACTATATACACATGGCTCATCGGGATTCTGAACGAAACCAAACTTTTTGATTTCTTCATCAAACCGTTTATTCCAACTCCTCGATGCTTGCTTTAGTCCATAAATGGACCTTTGAAGCTTGCATACTTGGTTGGCATGTTTTGGATCAATGAACCCTTCAGGTTGATCTATATAGACTTCTTCATCCAAGTAACCATTTAAGAAGGTAGTCTTAACATCCATTTGCCACATCTCAAAGTCATAGTACGCTGCTATGGCTAAGAGAATCCTAATAGCTCTAATGTCAGCTACTGGTGAAAAGGTCTCATCATAGTCAATGCCAAAACGTTGAGTATAACCTTTCGCCACGAGATGAGCATTATAGGTGTGTACATTTCCATCCATGTCGGTCTTCTTCTTGAGGATCCATTTACTCCCAATGGTCTTCGCGTTAGGAGGAAGATCAACCAAGTTCCAAACTTGATTATCTCTCATGGATTTCATTTCCACGTTCGCAGCTTCAAGCCATTTGTCAGATTCTGGATCTGATAATGCAGCTTTGAAGTTCGGAGGCTCATCGAGATCTCCTGATACGTTTTCCTCGGATTCGACTAGACCAATCCATCTATCCGGATTACGTATGACCCTTTCGGATCTACGAAGTGGAATCGCAACATCATCGACTTGAGGTTCATCACTTTGAACATTTTCCCCCCTAAGTTGATGATTGCTAGTTGTTTCAGAAGGTGACACATCTTCTAGTAGTTCTACAAGTCTCCCACTGTTCTCTTGACCTATAAAATTCTTTTCAAAGAATTCAGCATATCGAGCAACACGAACAGTATTTTCGGAAGGATTGTAAAAGTAGTAACCCATTGTTTCCTTTGGGTATCCCACGAAGATGTACTTAGTAGTCCTGGGTTGTAGTTTGTCAGGCGTATCACGCTTCACAAGTGCCTCACATCCCCAGACTCTTAAGTAAGACAACACAGGGACTTCTCCATGCCACAATTGATGTGGTGTCTTTTCAACCTTCTTGGTTGGAACCATATTTAGAACGCGTACAGCGGTTTCTAGAGCAAAATCCCAAAATGATATTGGGAGAGTTGTAAGGTTCATCATCGAGCTCACCATTTCTAGTAAGGTTCGATTCCTCCTCTCAGATACTCCATTATGCTGAGGAGTGTAAGGAGGAGTAAGTTGTTGGACAATTCCACACGCTTTAAGATAATCCTTAAACTCTTGGCTTAAGTATTCTCCACCACGATCCGATCGTAGGATCTTGTTGGTCGTTCCGAGTTGATTTTCTACTTCGTTATTGAACTCTTTGAATGTTTCAAACACTTCATGTTTATGTTTAAGCGAGTAAACATAACCATAACGACTGAAATCATCCGTGAAAGTCACGAAGTAGCTAGCACCTTTTCTTGACACATGTCTAAATGGGCCACAAACATCAGTATGAATGAGTCCAAGTAGTTCTTTAGCCCTTTGCGGCTTGTTCGGAAAGGTGTTTTCTTGTCATCTTTCCTGAGATACAGGAAACGCATTTATCAAATGATTCATCATTTGATTGTAAGATCACTTCACGTTGAAGTCTTTCAATGCGGTTTTTTTCAAACATGGGCAAGACGACAGTGCCAAAGATAGGTAGAGTCCAAACTAGTTGTGGCTCATTTGCTAATATTGTACATTGAATTATTTGAAATACAACCACACATATCAATTTCATAAATGCCATCACAAGGAACATCATCAAAATAATGAACATTATTTTTAGAAACTGAAATACCGATATTATTAAATGCATTAATAAATCCTTGGTTTTTCAACAAAGAAACTGAAATGACACCTCTAGTAAAAGAAGGTGCATAATGACAATTGTCTAATACAATAATTAACCTAGTAGGCAGAATTAAATGATATTCTCCTATAGCTTCCACAGCTGCTGGCAAACCATTTCCCATGAACAACTGCAAAGCTCCAGGCTTCAGTTTCCTCCTCTTTCTAAGACCCTATAACGAATAATTGTGCTCCAAGTACAATTCCTAGATTTTATGGGACCTACAAATAACACTTGTGAATCTTGCACCAAGTAATTTGTAGTCATGTTTCATCCCATATTTTGCCACGGGCCAAGGGTCTCACCGCATAGCTCGCTTTAAGTCGTCCAACTAAGAACGCACAAATTGTCCACCATTGGGTACAAATGAATGGAAATTTGCCATGTAAATGCTATTTTACCATTGTTTACCAGTGAGTAAGATGACATCCACAAGTGTCCTTTTCAAGGTGGATGGCAAAGACTTAAGTTTGGTTTGGGTCAAAACAATTTTTATGTGTGATAAAAAATGTTACGTGTGAAGATTCATGCACATCTTCACCACATAATGTGTTTATAAAAATTCTTAGTTTGTCTTCCAAATCAAAAGAGCTCGGTAGCTCCATTCGCAACACACAAAGAAGCGTAGGGGTGAGGTTTGCACTTTTGCAATTAAAAACCTACCCACTTTAGGGAAGCTTGGCGACCCGACTTATACCTCTCTTAGAGTGTGTTCAAATGGGTGAGCCGGTGTTTCTTTTGAGTTTTAGGACACACATTTTATTTTTATAAACAAAATCATATTTCAATAGTTCATTAGCAAATTTCGATTTTCATAAAATATATTTGCAATAAAACCTTTTATTATGTCACAATTATCACAAATAATCACATAATCTTAAGGTTTCTAATTATATAACATAATTTAAATTTTTAATTATCTTTGATCTAAGTAATAACCATGAACGATTTGCATGAAACTTCATGGGCCTTACTTCCTTTTAACATTTAAAACAAAGGTACAACATGTTGTTTAAACAATTATCAAATAACCAAAAACTTGGGTTCTTAATTTTAGATCACAAGAATCGAATTTTAGACCTAAAATTAGGGTTTCTGATTCGGCTAGAGGTTTTTGATCCATTATATAGATTTCGATCGGAATTAGGGTTTCCGATCGGGATTAGGGTTTTCGATTCCGGCGAATTTTAGTTTATGATTTACGATAGGGTTTCCGATCCGAATCTAGCGGCGGGTCGAGAAACGTTTTTCGATCGAGAACCATCCTGCGGGTCGAGAACGGTTTTCGATCGAGAACCAATCAGTGGGTCGAGAACCGGTTTTCGATCGAGATGCAACCGTTGGGTCGAGAACCGTTTTTTATCCGGATTTAGGGTTTGCGTTTTTTACCAATTTGCGAAATCCGATTTTCCAATTGTAAAAGACGATTTTGAGTTGATCGAAAAGCTAGAATCTTGATTAGAAAACATGTTTCTAATCGAATTAGGTTACCCCCCCCCCCCCCAAGTTTTTATTCCCGATAATTAATTAAAATCAGAGGTGGGTCGTGATACCACTGTTGGGTTATATAACTAATTATCGATTTAAACACGAGTACGCAGCGGATATTATCCTATGAATTAATCTAACTAACCGGATAGATAATGTGTACCTTTTTGGCTCGGCAAGAGAAGATCTTCTAGGATTTGAAGTAAATCCCACTACGATCGCACACACGACACACCGATGTACGTCTGCTAGTACTTGATCACGGACTTGTCTTCTTTATGAAGGCTTGGTCGAACCACAAGAAAATCGAACCCCTTGGGTTCTTTTTTCTTTGCCGAAAATTAGAGAGAGAAAAGAGAGAGGATTAGGGTTTTTCACTTTATCAGATATAATGCACACTTAAACCTTAAACCCATAGGGTCTATTTATAGTGTTTAGGAAACTTGGAAAACAAGATAGAGATTGGGATGGGGAGGCTCACGAATTCGGCCCTAAATCCCTATCCCAAAACCTTTCCTAATTGTAATCTAATTACAACTCTCTTTAACTGACAACTAACACCCCGTTAACAATTAACTGTTAGTTTTAACGACTCCTCGTTAAATATTCATGATAAATATTAATTAACTGATTAATTAATATAAATACATTAGTGTCGAGACGTGTAACCCCGTAGGCTTAAATACTTTCCAGCCAGGGGCTCTGCCCCTTGGACCCCGCTTCTCAGGGGTGCTGCCCCCGAACCCCCGTTAGGTGGGAATTTTACAGAAGCGGACCAGTTATCGAGTTTACCCTTGATTTGGTAGCTGTGGGGTGGTATGTTTGAAGAAAATCCAGATTCCGATACTTGCTACGAGTTAGTGATCGAATTTCAAGAAATGGGTTTGTGGATACTCATTGTTCTTGATGATGGACAGAGATTCAAGAATACGTGTTTCTGATGATGGACAGAGATTCGGAGACATGGTTATGATCACTTGGGAACATTTGTCGGAGATTATCTTTCTACACAAACTGAAGATTGAATGAGATTAAAGACTCCGTTATGGGCCACTTGAGTTTATGATTCCACTACAAGAATGCGGGGTTGGAATCATAAGAAATTGAAGATTTGAATATGTCACTTGTTTAGCGGGAAATTGGGGACCCTAAAAACTTTCAAGGTTTCATAATTGAAAAAGTGAATATTCAAAAGCAATCAGTTCAGGGATGATGGTGGTTTTTGATCTTCATGGAAAGATGGTATATTCTGATGTTCGTGCGAACCGATATATCAAAGTTTTCAATTATGGTTTGGAACTTTCTGTCATATGCCCGATACTTTCTTGAGTTGTTGAAAGACTTGGTCAGATTCTAGTCTGCAACGAGATATACGTTTACCGGAGTAATATATTAGGATGGATTTGATGCTGAGGGGGAATTTCCGTGATTGAAGATGCTGATCGTGTCTGTTTTCATAAAGATCAGAATGTGTTACAATTCGGTGAAGATTGAAGATTATTATCAAGATGCAGTGATGTTCGTGTGTCTTTACAATTTCCGGATACAACTTATGAAGTGAACCATTATCATACATGTCGGTTCCAATTGGATGGTTGTGCTTGAAGCTAGGGGGAATTTTATTGGTTGTGGAGATTGTACAAGATTCGAATTGTTTCCTTCATACCTGATGATTCGGTCAAGGGGAGTTTGCTAAAGATAGAGGTGTCTGCAGCAAGCTGACTGAAGATTGCTAGAATATCATTGTCTGGATTCGATAGTAACGTCCAAGGGGGAATTTGTTGATGCATGAACCTTGTGTGGACGTTACTGTTCGAATTGTCAAACAGACTGATTTGTCGGAAACATGAACTGAGGTCCGAACCGCAGCCGAACTCCAGATTCGGAGTTGTCTGAAGGTGGTCCGAACTCCAAGTTTGGAGGAAGTTCGGAGCAGGTTCGGAGGTTACCCAGTTCGGACAGAATGAAGAAGTATAAATAGTTTCGTCTTTGTATTTCTTTGTAAGTTCCTGTCTTGTGTCTGTGTGTTGAGAGGGGAGGTTCTGTCCAACCTTCCCCGGTGCTTAAACGTTTGTATACTCCTTCGTTATGTAATCATTTGACACGAATCAATGACAAAACTTCTGTCTCATCCGTAGAATCGATCCGTATACGGTTTTTCACCTCAAAAAGCTGTTATCTGCGTAGAAAAACGGCCTCAGTCAAGTAGCCCAAAGACGGGGCCCAGCAAAGTTAATAAGAAGCAGAGCAAGGGGAAGGATCCTATGTCACTCCCCTACAGACCTTCAGAGGTGGGGGACATTTCCAAGTTCACATATAGGATTTCTGAGGCCCCTCTACAGCCAAAGTTAAGATTGCCTCCCTCAGTGTTTGCCTATGACGGAACTCAGGATCCTGAGGACCATCTCCATGACATAAAAGCAGCAGGGACGGCAGGGGCTTGGAGTATCCCAACATGGTGTCATATGTTCGTCCCCACCCTGGCCGGAAACGCAAGGTTGTGGTTTGACACCCTTCCTCCAAAAAGCATTGATAGTTATGAGGAGCTCAGAGGGAAGTTCCTCAGGTACTTCAGTCAGCAGAAGAAAACCACCAGAAATCCAAACGAGATCCTCCACATAAGAAGAAAAGATGAAGAAACCCTAGAAGGTTTCATAAATAGGTACATCGAAGAAAGCATGTATATCAGGGATGTCCCAGAAGTCATGAAGATAAGCGGCTGCATTCAGGGGGTTAGAAACTCTCAGTTGTGCGAAAAATTGGGGGAAGAGTTCCCAAGCTCCTTCGACGATCTGATGGACAGGGTTCGAGCCTACATAAGGGGAAAAGATACGCGGCAAAAGGCCAAGGAGTGTGGGGCTAGAAAACATAACCCGAGCAGTTACAGCAAAGGAAGGGACAGAAATGAACCCCATCCGGGCGGTTCCCATTCAAGAAGGAACTCGTCAGAAAAGAAGCCCTCCTACTCGCCTTACCCGTCGAAAGGAAGTCGCTCATATGAATCATCGTCAGGTACGCCACCCCATTTTGAAAAATTTACACCGTTCCCAGTGAAATATTCGCCACCGAGAAGGACAGGCTGCCTTTTGGTAAGCCCCGTCCTAACAGACACGGAAGTAAAGCCCGTCCCGGGAGTATTGTGATTATCATCGAGGCAATGGGCATGCGACTGATGATTGCATACAACTAAGAAAGGAAATAGAAGCTGCCATTAAATCAGGCAAACTATCACATTTAGTGAAGGAAATAAAAAACCCAGAAAATCCTAGAGGCAAGGAAGGGCCTCCGAGGGAAGAGCCCGAGTACATAGACATGGTTAGAAGAGGAATTGGTGAGAAAGAAGCCCCTCAGCGCGTGGTTAGGCACAGATTGTATGACAACGGGACATGGCTTGAAAGGTCCATCACTTTCGCGGCTTTAGTGCCCGACGAGGCCCAAGAAGCTCCTCTGAATATTGCTGCTGACATAGCTGGGCATCGGGTGGCCCGGATCCATGTTGATGGAGGTAGTGGGACGGAGATTATGTATGAGCATTATTTTGTGAGAATGAGGCCAGACGTTAGGACGGGGGTCCAAGAAGATTACACACCCTTAATAGGGTTTTCAGGAGAAATGGTCAGGCCTTTAGGGAAGGTAACATTGCCTTCACCATTGGGGAAGGCTTCACAAAGAGAACAATCGACCTGACATGGTCTATAGTAAGGCCCCATCAAAATACAACGCCATCCTAGGAAGGCCCGCCATCAAGGCCCTCAGGGCTCTCACATCAACAGCACATGGTCTCATGAAGTTCCCAACCCCAAGAGGAGTAGCAACTGTCAGCTCCGCATCAGAAATAGTGGCAAGTGTTGATATCCTGCCAGAACTGGTGCCAAAAAAGGGGATAGAAGTGAAATCAGAATGAAAGAGCCTGGATACGGATCGGTTTGGACGAATTGATCGAATGTAAACGTAATCAAGTGAGAATCAATACACAAGACGTAAATAAAACTCAATCTCTTACTGATAGAGAATCAGAGTTACAGAGAATTACACAGAGACAACTCACAGACAAGTTCGCTCAAACTCTCTCAGAAACTTACAAAATACTAAGACACAAATCTATTTATAGACCTACGGACGTCCGAACTCCATAGCATATCCAAACCCCAGGTTCGGCCAAGGCTCGGCCAGGGTTCGGCCGGAGTTCGGCCAACAGACCTAAATCAAAACTTTGTGTCTTCGATTGATCCAGCTCATTGCCATTTCGTGTATCAACAAACTCCCCCTTGGCAACAGCTGGACCGATCTTCATCAGCCTCGAGCATCTGAAGTAGCCTCATCACCTTTTCTAACCAAATCATGATTGTTTCCGGCAAAAATGTTGAATGCAAAACAAACCCTTATCACCCTCTGGAACTTCAGCGCTTGATCCATAAAATCAGGATGATACAGGATAGGATTGTAATACAACTCAGCAATATCAGCCTTAGACAAGTTAATCAGCTACATAGGATCGTAGATCTTCACAACCCGATTCTCTTCTTCCAAAACAATAACTGCTTCACCCGTCTTTTCATTGTAATACCACCACCTCAGATCCTTGATAAAGTCTTGTTGCATCTTCATCAGTGGTATCTTCTTCATAACATCATGCTTCTTTGGAAAAACCAGAATTATCAGCTTTTTACCAGTCAATGCATGAACTCTTGTCGTAGATCGTCGTCGTTTAGGTCTTTGAGGATCCAGAAATTGAAACCCTTCACGACACTCTTTCTCGAGAACCTTCTTAAAGTGCATTCCTACCGCATCATTGCCATAACAGCAAAAAGGTTTTCTCGTCAGCTCACGAACATCCCAAACCGGTAAACTACTGAAATCCTTGGCTCGCTTGAAGTACTGGATCCCGTTAGCACGTTTAATTCCATAGCACCCCAAACTCGAAGCATACATCCAGCTGATAATTTCTCCTGACACCCGACCCTTAAACTTAAAAGACGATCTTTGCTTAACTGGTTTCGGAGGCGGCACATAGTTTGCATGAAATGCTTTCATAAATTCTTTAAACGTCTAATTTTGTTTCTGAACCTGTGCCTCCTTAACCACCGGGTCTTCAGGTTTCTCAGCTTCTTTCTTTTTCAAAATCTCTTCAACTTCAGCATCTTTATCTTTAGGAAACACTTCAAATTCATCACCAGATTGGTTGTTATTGAAGTTGGAGTACAGATCTGGATACTCTTCCTCTGTAATATTCTCCACTTCAACTTCTTCTTCAAATATACCATCAATGTCTTCATCCGACTCTGGTTCTGGTTCATTGTATTTCTCTGGTTCTTTCTCAGTTGTCTTTCTCAGCTCTTCTTCATTTAATTCAAAAACTCGTTTTAACTCCTCCACCGTCAACTCACCAACAAATTCCCCCTCTTCAAGCGTCTGTAGCATTTCAGCAAATTCATTCAGACTTTTAGCTGCTTGACTAGATGGAATTACTGAAATTGGCACTGCTTCTCTCGAATCCTTCTCCCCCTGGGATGATGATGCACCAGCACCCGAACCCGTAGTTCCAGATGGGCCTGGACCGCCACCAACATTCCCTTGGTCATCTTGGTCAGGATCATCGTTCAAGAAACGCATTGGGTCTTCATTACACCCTGAACCGTCTCCTAACTCCCCCTGAGCTTTAAATTTCTCCACTAAGAACTTTAATTGCTCATTCATCTCAAGAAGCATTTTTGACTGATTCTGACTAACTTGCTTCAATCTTAAAATCTCCTGATCCTTAATATCATCACGACGTTGCAAAGAAACAACCCGCTGAGTCAAATCTTCATTATCAAAACGCAGCACTGTAATCATCTTCTCTTGAGCTTCAGTTTTAGCCTTCAAGGCATCAATTTGTGATTGTTGATCAGATAGTGCGCTTTGTAAGATACTCGCCTGAGAGAAAGACACTGAACCTTCTTCAAAATTGAAATTTACATCTGGTGTAGACTGGGTAGATGCAGTTGCAGTTGTGAAAATCGGTGTCGAAGATCCCATAGACTGACTAACAAACTGCACACCAGCACTTGCTGAAGGTGCTGTGCCAGCAGTTGTCGATTGACAAGCATTCATCAAATTTCTCAGAAATTCAGCTTGAGTATCAGACACTGAAGTCTGAACTATTGAAACAGCTGCAGTAGACGTAGAAACACTAGTACGAGGTTGCAAGACAAACTGCTGCACACCTACACCCTTTCTTTTCTTCATTCTGCCTCCAACTACTGATTTCTTCCTCCCTTTGGATGGAGTAACAGATGAGCCGGCCACTGGCTGTTTACCTTTACCAGAAATCCCCACGGTTTCAGGATTGTAATCTTCATCAGATTCAGAAGCCACCACATCATATACTCGATTCTGATAACGGTCGATGCTTTTCTTCTGATTGACTCTGTAAGCAATATGTGCATCACTACCCTTCAGCAGCTTCACATACTTAGAGTTTATCAGAACACGGACAAACGGATCATTAGGTTCCGACAAGTCCTCAGAGTCAGCCCCAGTATCCATGAAATCATCATCAGACTCAGATTCATCAACAAGGGTATTAACCGCTGGTGTCTCAGTCACAGTAACATGTGCTGAGACCACCGGTTCAGACATTGGCGGTTGTGAAACAGGTTCCGGTTGTGGATCTTGATGTACTTGTTCTTGAACAATTTGTATCTGCCTCTTAGGCCTTTTCACTCTTCCTTGCTGAGGTATTTGATTTTGCTCTGCAATCCAACTATAATCGAGTTCCTCTAAATCACTTCCATCATCATGATGAGGTGCCCCCAAAGCTGGTGCTATATAATTGACATTGGCTAGATGGCCAATCAATCTTTTCAATTTAGGCTGGAACTCTGGTGCTTTCTTTTGGTAAGACGCAGAGCCCCAACACTTGCCTCCGTCATATGCTTTAACTCCATTCTGTGTGCTGCATTTTTTATCAAGTCTGGATATAAATCATTCAGCACCAATTGAATAAATCTGGGATATATTGCAGCCTTCTTCTGACGTTGTGTCAGATTATCTCTCATATAGTGAAAAATCATCCCAGACACATTATACGGTCTATTCAACACTAATGCATTCATCAAGGACAGAGGAATTTGTTGAACTTCATCATGCCCTGAAATTCTGTGTCCTAAACAAACCAATAATACATGCGCCAGATACTTGTACGGGACACTCAAAGATGATTTGTACACCCACTCCTTACTTGGATCGTCAGTATACCAAATACGCTTCAAGAATGCCACGTTGTCTTCATGCGGAAACTTAATTCTGGCATTCGGTGAATCAGATTCTAACTGCAATACCCTACGAATATCATCTTCTGTGATCTGAACTGGTCGGCCTTGTACTGTAGCAGCAATTCTGATTGGTGGATCAGAAATTGTATGAGCCGTATTCCAGAATTCCAGAATAATGTCTCTTTATACATCACATTGTTGGGTAATTGCATGATGTATCCGATAACGTCTCAGAAAATCGAATATTCCCGGTCCTCCAAATTTATCAAGTTTGCCTCTTGTGACCCCGATGTGAGCACATATATTATGTTTATCACCGATCTTTAAATCATTGGCCATATCTGAAAAACACATAAAAGAAAACTTTCATTAAATTCAATGTGATTAACAAATATTATCATCAATTTTGTCAAATCATTGTCGTTTGCGTAAACGAACGACATTTTAACAAAATTTTGATATCCACCGAACTCTGTCCGATCCTCCTCCGAATCCCAGATTCGGAGCCTCCGAACCCCAAGTTCGGAGCCTGAAGAACTCCGACAATTTTGAATTTCAAACTCGATGAAATCGACCAAATCGAACACCTTCAATCCGCACCCACAGTCGGAATATGATAAGCAACACACAGGAGTTAATTTTAATTGATAAAAGCACAGTTTTAATAACCTATTTTCAGATCTAGAACTGTTATAGGTCCGAACGAGTTTTTTTAGTCAAAAACCTCTCAAAAGAAGGGTGAAAATTCAATCTAAGACCATCAATACACTCGGAAATTTAAGATGTACCTAGAACCAGTCGCTAAATTGCCAAAAACACAGTGAATCAAAAGTTGAAAAATTGGGCAGAGGTTCGGTATGCGTTCAGAGATATACAGTAACAATGACCTTCGAACCTCACGTTTGGCGAATTTATAACCAGCTACGTTCGGACCTCCAAACGTCGAGTTTGGCCGAACAGTAACTCCGAACCTCTCCATCGGCCATCCCAAAACTTGTCCGATATCGGAGTTCGGACCTCCGATTCTCACATTCGGTCGTCTGATCTTCACGTTCGGACCTCCGAACTTCAAGTTTGGAGATATGCACAAATTTCAAAAATACCCCTGATTTTGATGGATTTTTCAAATTGAACCTCAAAAGTTTTCAAATTTATCAATAAATCTCAAACTTCGTTCAATTTTCTGATGAGATTTCTGGAATCAAGTCCATTTGGTTGTTTCCGGCATAATTTGTAATTTTTCACTAACGGTTGATCAAAATAAAGCAGAATCAAAATCTTTTTGAATTTTTTTTTCAAAGTTATGCTAAACACACCTAAAATCTTTTTGGATTTTTCCTTATAATTAAAGAAACACACCAAACAGAAATGAAATGAAATAACTAGGACTGATATAACTTAAGTATTTTTGTGAGAAAGATCCAGACGCGAGATCATATCGGTCAACATGTATCAGACACACTTCAATTTCATTTTTAATCAGCATGCAAGTCTAGTTTGCAGCAAATACAATTTTTCAATTTATTTCAGCTTGGGTAGATCAATTTTTATAGCTTTCTGATATGTTAAGATATATTTAGCAAGCATTGATAATGTGAAAACCCACACAGTCAGAAATACCGGTAATCTGGCTTATTCTTTCAATTTTGTACTTTTCACAGAATTTAATTTTTCACAGAGATTTATCGTTCATGGTGTTTCATGCAAAAATAACGCAGAACCCTAAACAAACAACAATCAGGTCGGCTGGTAGGCACGCAGAGAAAGTCCGATTGTTTAGGAAAATAAGAAATGTAAAATAAAGCAGAAGTTGTATAATCCAACAACAATCAGGTCGGTACTCACGTACACGCAGAGAAAGTCCGATGGATTATACGAAACACCAAAGAAAATAAAGCAGAATGTCAAACGAACAACAATCAGGTCGATCTTTTGATACGCAGAGAAAGTCCGATCGTTTGACAAAATAAAGAAAATCAAACAAGTTTAAATCTTTGCAAAATGAAAACATGCATACACCAGAACATCTCTTATTCTGTTTTGCTTTTTCATTTTATTTAATGCCAAAGTCACACAGTAATCATCATGATGTGTCTCACTATTAATCAAGCATCTTTTTTATGTTTATATCATACTAGCATATATCAGATTTACCCTTACGCATTTAACTAACCAAACAAGAACTTATAGCCTTTAATTTTACTTTATCCGTGGTTGATAACACATGCCGATGTATTATCATTTCTCGCTTGGTCGGATCAATTTCTCAATTTTTATTTTTCTCAATTCTTTTATGCTTTTTGCATTTTTCTATTTTTTTTTATCTTTTCTGATTTTCCCCTCCTAAAATACAAAACTCTATTTTTGGAATTTCTATAACAAGGAAAGAAACAAACACAAGAAAAAAAATAAAAGGAAAAATGATCAACCGAAAGTTACTCAACTTGGTATTTTTTGAATGCCGTTGATTTGCAAAAGATAACGGAAACGGGTTTTATCAAACGCTTTTGTGAAAAGGTCCGCTTTTTGAAAATCAGTGTGAATCTTTTGCAAATCAATCAAGTGTTTTTCAAAGCAATCTCGGATAAAATGATAACGGATTTCAATGTGTTTTTTTTAGAGTGATGAACGGGGTTTTTGGTTATGCAAATCGCAGCCGAATTATCTATGTAAATTGGTGTAGTAAGAAACTTCAAACCATAATCCCGCATCTGCTGTTGGATCCATAGAACCTGTGAGCAGCAGCTAGCAGCCGCTATATATTCAGCTTCAGTCGTGGATGTGGCAACAGAAGTTTGCTTCTTACACTGCCAAGACACCAACCTATCGCCAAGAAACTGACATCCAGCCGTGGTTGACTTGAAGTTAATCTTACAACCGCCGTAGTCAGAATCTGTATACGCCGATAAGTCGAACTTATCATCATGAGGGTACCAGATCCCGAGATCCGAATTACCCTTCAGATAAGCTAGAAGCCACAACACTGCATTCATATGCGAAACCCGAGGAGCTGCCTGATACCTGGAACACAAAAAAACAGCAAACATTATGTCAGGTCGACTCGCTGTCAAATACATCAATGAACCTATTATCGCCCTGTAACGCGTGACATCAACTTTATCACCGTCTTCATCAAGACATAAGCCATGTGACAACCGAATCGGAGTTCCCGGAATGCGAACATCTTCCACCTTGAACCGAGTCAGAACATCTCTCACATACTTTGTCTGATGTATGAAGATACCCTTATCCGATTGTTGAACTTGTAGACCTAGGAAGAACGACATTTCCCCCATCGAACTCATCTCAAACTTTGTTTGCATCAACTTCTCGAAATCCTTTGAAAGTTGTTCGTTTGAACATCCAAAAATAATATTATCAACGTAAATCTGTACCAGCAGCAAATCCTCCCCCGTTTTTCGACAGAAAAGAGTAGGATCAACCAACCCGCGCTTGAACCCGTTGTCAAGTAAATAAGTAGACAATGTCTCGTACCAAGCTCGAGGAGCCTGATGGAGACCGTATAAAGCTTTGTCTAACTTATAAACCTTCTCCGGATAATCAGGATCGAAGAATCCCGAAGGTTGTTTGACATACACCTCTTCCTTAACTTTTCCGTACAAAAATGCACTCTTGACATCCATTTGAAACACTTTAAACCCGCGATGTGCAGCAAACGCCAAAAATATTCTGATAGCTTCAATTCTGGCAATAGGTGCATACACGTCGTTAAAATCTATTCCTTCCTCTTGCGAAAAACCTTGAACAACCAAACGGGCTTTATTTCGGACAATGACTCCGCGATCATCCCGTTTACACTTGTAAACCCACCGTGTGCCACACGGTTCTTTACTACCTTCAGGTAAATCTTCCAGATGCCACACACCCAACTTCTTGAATTGTAATAATTCTTCTTGCATTGCTTCAACCCACGAACCGTCTAACAATGCTTCATGAACATTCGTCGGCTCAGTTTGTGAGATAAAGCATGAAAGAAATGCTTCTTCCTGAACTCCAGATTCCAAGATTGACAGCAAAGCACTACTCTCAATTTGATGTCTTGTACGAACTCCTTCATTTAAAACACCAATGATGTTATCATGTGGATGAATGGTGTTTATCCGGAGTATTTGATTAATAGGAACAACCACCATTTCAGGCAAATCAGGAACAGGATCTTCCTCAACCACCACATTCTCAGTCTCAATAACATCAGCTTCATTGGAAGTAGATTCAACTTGTGGATCAGGTTGCTGAACAGGAATTTCCACCTGATGTGACACGGCTTCGTGAAATTCACTATCATCTTCAAAAGACATCTCATCAGCAACAATAGTCGTATCATTTGATGTCTCAGTCAAATATTCGTCAGCGACAGGCACTATCGGAGTTGGCAGAGTTTGAATGTTTAGAACCGGTGTATCATCTTGCAATTCAATGAAAACTCTTGTAAGTTGTTCATCAGATAAAGTATATGATTGAAAATCAACATGCCGATATTCCCCCACCGTACCAGTCTGCTTATTGAAAACACGTTTCTTCTGATTTGAATAACCAACAAATAGTCCTTCAAAGACTTTGTCATCAAACTTTCCTGCAGCAGCCAACACGGTACAAGGACACCCAAACGGCTCCAAATAATTGAGATTTGGCTTACGATTCTTCAGAAGCTCATAACATGTCTTACCAAGACGCTTCACAGTAAGCACTCGATTCAGCACATAACACGCAGTGTTGACAGCTTCTGTCCAAAAAGGAACAGGTAATTGAGCATCAGCTAACATAGTTCGTGCTATTTCAATAATCGTGCGATTCTTTCTTTCTGCCATGCCGTTCTGTTGAGGTGTGTATGGTGTGCTGAATTCATGCACAATTCCTTTTTCCATACAAAACGTCCTCACTGCTACATTCTTAAATTCCGTGCCATTGTCACTCCGAATTCTTCTCACCTTCAATTTATACAGTGATTCAAGTGTGGTAATCAAATTGAGAAGAATTCTTGACGTTTCATCCTTGGAGACCAGAAAATCAACCCACGAATATCTTGAATATTCATCCGTAACCACCAGACAATACCAATTTCCCGAGATACTTTCACGATTTACAGGACCAAACAAATCCATATGAAGTAACTCCAATGGGACATCTATTGAATGATGTTTCTTCAGTGGATGGGATTTTCTTTTCTGTTTACCCTTCTTGCAACTCACGCATACATCATTAAACACAAACTGTTGCTTCGGAACCCCTTCAACAAGCCCCCTCCGCACTAGTTCGTTCATCTTTTTGTAATGAATATGACCCATGCGACGATGCCACAGAACGAAATCTCTTTCGGATGCCTTAGACAAGAAACATTGACCTGCGACTGTTGCTTTTGCTGAATTCATGTCAAGCATGTACAAATTTGAGAATCTTGGTGCCCGCATTATCACAAACTCATCAGAAATCTTGAATTCAGGCTTCAGAATTAAGCATTCACTCCCTGTGAAAGCTGTTGTGAACTGCTTATCACAAATCTGGGAGACGCTCAGAAGATTATATTCTAACTCTTGCACATATTCAACTTTTTCAAATGTGACAGCACCGTTTGAAAGTTTACCAATACCGGTTACTTGACCTCCTTTGTTTCCGGCAAACGTTACTTTACCTCCATCGAAGTATTTAACATCATGCAACAAAGAAATGTCTCCGGTCATGTGCCGAGATGCTCCGCTATCAACAACCCAGATGTTATTCATCAGTTGTCGCGAAGATCCCTGCATAAATTAAGACAAAAGATTAGTTTCGGGACGTACCCAAGCCTGAAGCTTTGGGTCGACCGTCATCTTCAACAAAATCTTTGCCTGCCATGGACTTAGGTTTTTGTCCATCAGTTACAAAACCCTTGGAGCTTGAAGCAGAATTTTTCAAAATCGATTTTGTCTTAGAAAATTCTTTTTCCGATTTCTTTTCATTTTTATGAAAATCTGATGATTTTACATTAGAATGAATTCTGCCTTGCTCATCCCCTCCTAATGGGCACATTTTGCATTTTGGGATCATATGTTGGATCATATTTACATAAGAAAATTTGATCGATTAAATTCGGGTTCACCATATCCAACGGAAATTCTTTGTCACTATAAATCCTATTGGAACCCTTTAACCGATAAGTCACCCATGGTTCAACCTTACCACAGTCGGTGTCCAAAGTAGGATTGTGAGCCTTGGCATTTGTAGGTTTCAAAGTTTTCTGAGAAAAACCTTTTTCAACAGTTTTAGATTTAGCCGAGGACTCAAATCCGACTCCACCGTACTTAGACTTCTTACCTGCAACAGATTTGCTCCGAGCAATCTGCTTCTGTTCGTATGTACTCAGTTTGGAAAGCTCAGATTTAATTGTTGGAAAATCATGTTTGAAAATTAATTTTTTATGATCTGGCTTACCAACTTTAGACTGAGTATGGACTGAACTTTCAACATCAGTCTCTGACACTAAGTCATCGACTTTGTCAAGATCAGAAACATCATAAAAAAGCTCATCAACTGTTGAATCCAAAATGGATTTTTCAGTTGAAACTTTATCTACATTGTTTTGTTCAGCTTGATTCAAAACATCTACCTTATCCTCAGAGGAAGGACCCAGTGTGATATTCACCGGAGATGGGACTTTACTAAGCTTGCCAGAAACATCTTCTTTTTCAGTTTTATACAAAAAATTTGTGAAAGAAGATGACATTTGAAAAGAATCCAATTTTTGTTTTAACTCAAAAACCTCGATTTTCAAATCAGCGACAAGTTTGTTACTAGCAGCTAAATCCTTCTGAACAGACACGAGCAATTCAGACTGATTCGAAAAATCAAATTTTTGCAAACGCAATTGCTCATGTACTGACAGTAATTCCTGGGTTGTCCCCTCCCATCTTTCCTTGTAAATGTTTTTATCGGCTTTTGCTACTGCCAGAAGATCATTTAATTTTGTCTTCTCGTCTACGAGCACGCTCTTAGCAGTAGCAAAGTCGTCACATGATTTACACATTGAAGGATATGAGACTACCTTTGAAGAGTCGGCCATCAGAGCAACAGTGTCAGTAAGATTGCTCCTTTTCAATGAACCGATTTCCTGTTTCAGACTTGAATTTTCATCAGTAATTTTCTGCATATCCCTCTGCAACGCAAGCATCTTATCTGCAATCTCAAGAGCATTCTGTTGTGCTTTTTCATAACTCTCTTTCAGCGGAAGACTCTTCTGATAAAGATTTTCAAAATCATTTGCTGCATCAACGGCTTCGGCTTTCGCTGCCTCGCATTCTCGAATTAATGCCTCCTTCTCATCAGTCAGAAGTTTAATTTGCTTTTCTAACAAACAAATTGCATCAGATTCGATCTTTTCAGACACATCAGCCATAAATGCAAATTTTTCTTCAATCACAGACTTATGATCACCCCTTGAGTTCACTACTTCATTTCCACCATTCAATCCATCAAAAACTTCCTCAGTCTGCTCATCATGCATTTCTTCTTCATTGTCAGTTGATTCAGTCAAAGTTTCTTCATCCTGCACATGAGTGACAATTAAAGCAGAAGAATCAGCAAACTGATTTCCCCAATTATATGTTTTATCAACTTGAGAAACAAGAGCTTTTGTGGTTTCAGATTTAGAAGTAGATGTACTCCCTGAACTCGATGAAGTGTTAGATCCAGAAGCATTTGATTTTGGAGTAAACTTCTGATATTATTGTTTCTTTGGCTGTTGACATTCACGAGCAAAATGACCAAAGTTGGAACAATTGTAACATCTAACTTTGGATTTATCAAATCCAATCCTGCCACCAGAATTCAAATCCTTCCTTCCAGTTTTCTTCAAAAATCTTCTCACTCGTCTCGCCAACATAGCAAACTGCCAGTTTATGTCCATCAACTCCAAATCATCAGGATCCACCTGATCATAGTCTTCTTCAGTCAACTCAGCATTACTGACATTTCCAGTTATCAACCCATAATATGATGACACTAATGCAGAAACAAGAGCCATGTAATCTTCAGTGGTAGATACCGACATAGCCATCTTTCCCGTGTTCACCAGATTACTTGCTGGGATTGACGTACCACTAGTTCCAGGACTATAATTGTAATCAGCACTTTGTGATCATGAACCAGTTCCCGAACTTGAAACATATCCCGATAAATTTCCAGCCACAAATGCTGTAGCAGGTGCAGAACTGGTTATCTTAGCTGACTTCCCATAAGTAGTTGCTGCATTTGATCCATAATAGACATCTGGATTCTGAACTGCTGCTGGAGTAGTGTTAACATTTTTCTTTTCTAAATCACGAGCTTGCAGTTTACCCAAAAGCTTTACAAAAGTCAAATCGGCATAGTCTTTGTCATTCATGATCATCAAAACATACGACTCCCATTTCGATGGCAAACCTTCCAACAATTTTTCCTTCAGCTCTTCGTCATCTTTCTTAATTTGGACATTATCCATTTCAGACAGTAAATGACAATATCTCGAAATTAACTCAGGAACGCCCTCGCCATCAAAATGTTTAAAGTTGTCGAATTCTTTGTTAAGCACCTTCTTCTTGCTTTTCTTATATTGTTCATTGCCCTCACACCTCTCTTTCAGAGTTGTCCATAACTCATGAGAGTGTTTGCAACTTTTGAATTGATGTAATAATTCCTTTGGTAAAGCTTGAGTGATTAAACCGTACGCTTTCTGTTCACGAACAAAATCAGCTTTCTGTGTAAGATCCAAATTTTGTTGCATAATAGGAACATTATTAACGCCAACAGGATACACATATGGTGCATCCATAGCAATCCATAGATCTGGATCCGTTGTTCCGATATATGCCTCAAATCGTTTCTTCCAGTTTGCATAGTCTTCAAATTTAAGCAACTTTGGAACTTTCTGCATTGTTCCAATTTCATTGTCGTAATTGAGTAAAGTTTGCATCTGCGTTTGAATAGCAGCAAACGCGTTATAGTCCGACATGATTGAAATTGAAAAATTTGAATTCTGCTCCGAACTAGCTCCGAACTCGACACACCCTCCGAACTAGCTCCGAACCTTCACCGAACTGAAAGACAAAGTCCGAACTCTCCACGAACGTAACTCCGAACTCAGAAACTCCGATCTTACTCCGATCCTAGTCCGAACTCCCTCCGAGACAGAAAAACCTCCGAACTCTCACCGATAGGACTCCGAACTCTCACCGAATCAGAAAACTGACCGAACTTCACTCCGAACTTGGAATTCGGAGCGGTTTCACCGAACTAGGAGTTCGGCCGAACGTAAATTCGCAAAAAATTTGAATCTCAACAGAAAACACTCAGAACTGAACTCTAACACTCAACTGACCACAAGCACTCAGAAACAACGAATTTTGACGCAAAACATAGTGTTTTTCACGTAAAATTTCAGAGAGTAACACGAAAACGAACTTTGATTCAACGTTTAGCAACAATTCGAACCAAACAGCACCAGAAATGCTCTGATACCACTTGAAAGAGCCTGGATACGGATCGGTTTGGACGAATTGATCGAATGTAAACGTAATCAAGTGAGAATCAATACACAAAACGTAAATAAAACTCAATCTCTTACTGATAGAGAATCAGAGTTACAGAGAATTACACAGAGACAACTCACAGACAAGTTCGCTCAAACTCTCTCAGAAACTTACAAAATACTAAGACACAAATCTATTTATAGACCTACGGACGTCCGAACTCCATAGCATGTCCGAACCCCAGGTTCGGCCAAGGCTCGGCCAGGGTTCGGCCGGAGTTCGGCCAACAGACCTAAATCAAAACTTTGTGTCTTCGATTGATCCAGCTCATTGCCATTTCGTGTATCAACACAGAACCTCCCCTCTCAGCACACAGACACAAGACAGAAACTTACAAAGAAATACAAAGACTAAACTATTTATACTTCTTCATTCTGTCCGAACTGGGTAACCTCCGAACCTGCTCCGAATCTAGAGTTAAGCTGAGGTTCGGACCTCAGTTCATGTTTCCGACAAATCAGTCTGTTTGATAATTCGAACAGTAACGGCCACACAAGGTTCATGCATCAACAAGAAGAATGGATAGTGTGTGATAGGTACCCTAAACAAACCATAAAGGTGGGTTCACAGCTTCCCGAAAGATGGAAAACTGCTCTTAAGGAACTACTGATCATAAATAGTGATATATTCGCGTGGCAATACGGGGACATGGAAGGAATCCCATCAAGGTATATTGAGCATCACTTAAGCATACCACCTGGAACGAAGCCCGTCAGGCAGAAAAAGCGAAGCCTATGTGAAGAGCACGCCAAGGTAGCCGCTGAAGAAGTTAAGCAGCTACTTGTAGCTATACGTCATAAGAAGAATCAAGTACCCAGAGTGGATAGCAAATTCGGTCATGGTCAAAAAACCTGATGGCTCTCTGACAATGTGCATAGACTTCTCAGGGCTCAATGAAACTTGTCCAAAAGATTGCTATCCCCTTCCAGAAGTGGATGCGAAGATTGATGCCCTGGCCTCCTTCCCAATAAAATGCTTTTTGGATGCCTACAAGGGCTACCATCAGATCCGAATGGCCAGGGAAGATGAAGATAAGACCGCCTTCCATGCTCCAGACGGTACGTATTGTTATACAAAAATGCCCTTCGGGCTGAAAAATGCAGGGGCTACGTATCAAAGGCTCATGGATTGGCTCTTCCAAGAGCAAATCGGAAGAAACCTCGAGGTCTACGTTGACGACCTGGTAATAAAAAGTCAAAGAGAAGCAGATATGATAGAAGATATCAAAGAAACTTTCAACACCCTCAGGGAAGTGAATATGAAGTTAAATCTAAGTAAATGCTCCTTCGGAGTTGAAGAAGGCAAGTTTCTGGGGGTGATTGTAAAGAAGGACGGGATACAGTCCCATCCTGAAAAAGTAGCCGCCATTGAAAACATGAGGTCCCCAAGGACTCTAAAGGAGGTGCAAAGTTTGAACGGTCAGCTTGTGGCCCTAGGAAGGTTTATATCAAGGCTAGCAGACAAGTCAAGGCCCTTGGTCAAAACTTTGAGAAAATGTATCAAGAAACACCAGTTTGTGTGGACCAATGAGGCCGAAGAAGCCTTCCAGCACCTCAAAACCTCTTTGTGCAAACTCCCAGAGCTAGCCATTCCACAAGAAAAAGAAACTCTCACAGTATACTTAGCCATTTCAGAACAAGCAATCAGCTCGGTGTTATTGGTTGAAACAAAAAAAGGGCAAGTACCAATCTATTTCCTGTCAAGAACCTTGAAGGGAGCTGAAGAAAGGTATCCGGCAATGGAGAAATTGGCTTTAGCCCTGGTGCAAACTTCAAGAAAAGTCCGGAGATATTTTCAGGCCCATCCTATACAGGTACTCACCGACAAACCCATTCATACTGTGTTGAAAAAACCTGAAGTATTAGGAAGACTAGCAAAATGGGCAATCGAGTTGGGAAACTATGAAATTGAATACAAGGGAAGATCCTCCAGGAAGGGGCAGGTCTTAGCAGACTTCCTGGTGGAAATCCCTCCTGAAGAGGAAATAAAAGACAGTCTTCCACTAACGGTTAAAAGGGGCTCAGCCCCTTCATCCACTTGGAAGCTCTTCACTGACGGGGCTTCCAACGAAGAAGGTTCTGGGGCAGGCCTGATATTGACAAGTCCAAAAGGGAAGGAAATAACTTATGCCCTCAAGTTCGACTTCACCACAACATACAATGAGGCTGAGTATGAAGCCCTTCTGGCAGGCCTCAAGATGGCTAAGCAATTAAAAGTAAAGAATCTTGAAGCCCATGTTGATTCAATGCTAGTGGCAAGCCAAGTTAATCAAACATACGAGGCTAAAGGAGATACAATAAAGCAATATCTTGACAAGATAAACAGTCTGGTGAAGGAATTCAGCTACTCCAAGATCATTCATGTCCCAAGAAGCAAAAACAAGAAAGCAGACGCTCTCAGCAAAATAGCGACAATAGCATTCAATCATATGGGGAAAGACATAAAAGTGGAAAGGCTATCACCTCCTTCAGTAGGAGAAAGCACGATAATGGCGATCGAAGAAGGGGCGGGGAGGTCATGGATGACGCCCATCTTTGAAATTATGTCTGATGGAAAGCTGCCAGACGGGCCTCACGAGGCAAGAAAGATAAGGGCCAAAGCCCTTCAGTACACCATCATGAATGACAGGCTGTACAGAAAATCTTACTTGGGCCCTTCCTTGAAGTGCATGAATGAAACAGAAGCTTCTCAAATCATCAAGGAGATCCACGAAGGAATCTGTGGTATACACGTCGGGCCAAAAACAGAAGTGGCTAAGGCTCGGCGAGTTGGCTTCTATTGGCCTGGAATGTACAAAAGTGCCATTGAAGAAATCAAAAAGTGCGACAATTGTCCAATACATGCTCCAATTCCAAGGCACCCAAGGCACGACCTGGTCCCAGTAAGTTCTTCCTGGCCCTTCCAAAAGTGGGGAGTTGATATCGTAGGTCCATTCCCCATGGCCCAAGGAAGAGTAAGGTTTGTTGTGTTCGCCGTTGATTATTTCACAAAATGGGTGGAGGCCAAACCTCTCACCACCATCACAAGCAAGCAGATCCTGAGATTCGTGTGGGAAAACATCGTCTGTAGGTTTGGAATTCCTCAAATCCTTATAAGCGACAATGGAACTCAGTTCACAGACATAAAGTTCAGGAAATGGTGCCTTGAACTGACAATAAGCCAGGTGTTCACTTCAGTGGCTCACCCCCAAAGCAATGGGCAGGTGGAGCGGATAAACAGGAGCTTAGTCGAGGGCATAAAAACCAGGTTGGGTCGAAAAAAGAAGAACTGGCTAGATGAACTACCTCATGTGCTATGGGCTCACAGGACCAACCCAAAAACTAGCACAGGTGAAAGCCCCTTCAGTCTAACCTATGGGACTGAAGCAGTCATACCCGCTGAAGTGGTTTGTCCGACAGAAAGAATGGCTCTAGATGATGAGAGCAATGAGGAGGACCTTCGCCTGAACCTTAATCTGATTGAAGAAAGAAGGGAAATAGCGGCTATCAGAGAAGCCGCTCACAAAAAAAGAAATGCAAAGCCAGTATAACCAAAAGGTCAAAGGCGTAACTCTGAACGTTGGTGACCTGGTACTCAGGGGCAACGAAGCCAGCAGGCAAGAAGAGGTGGGCAAGCTCAGCCCAAGATGGGAGGGCCCTTACAGGGTCATATGGGCCAATGGCAAAGGGTCACACAGAATAGCCATGATTGACGGACCAGAAATCCCAAGAACTTGGAATATTCAACAGCTTAGAAAGTATTACTTGTGAAGTAGCTTGTCTTAGAAAAATTGTACGAGGCCAGTATATGTGGCGGATTTTGTAAAATGTTACAAGTATCTAATATATATGGCTTGATGAAACAAGCCAAATTTTCATGAAAAATTTGAGTATTACATGTCCTAGCATAGTTTGTAGAGCTTAAAATAAGCAAAATGCAAGCACGTTACCATTTGAAAAAGTACTAAGTAAAATGAGAAACAGGCTCCACAAGAGCCAAGTCCATTATTACCAAAGGGTCTTAAATGGGTGCCCTTAATAGAAAAGGTAGAAGCCCCTGGAAGACCTCACAAGGGTCGCTTGGGCACCTTCTGAAAAATGAAGGCATAAAAATGGCACAAAAATTTTCATGTCATAAAGAAAACATACCAGCCCATAAGGGAAAAATGTCAAAAAGCACTAAAAGGTACCTAAGTATTGCAAAAGCTGTAAGGGGGACGCTCCTAAAAGCAGTAAATAGCAAATAGATAAAAAGTGCTAAGTAGCTACCATAGCATAAAAAGCCCTTAACACGGCACAAAAGTCAAAGGCCACAGGGCCATTGCAATCATAACAAACCATTGTTGAAAAAGCATATAAGGATCGATTCTATGGATGAGACGGAAGTGTTGTCATATATTGTGTTGAAAGGTTACATAAACCGAAGGAGTATATAAACGATTAAGCTCCGGGGGAGGTTGGACAGAACCTCCCCTCTCAACACATTGATCGGAAAGACACAGGATAGAAACTTACAAAGAAATAAAAAGATGAAACTATTTATACTATTCATTCTGGCCGAACTGGGTAATCTCCGAACTCTGTCCGAGCTTCCTCCGAACTTGGAGTTCGGACCACCTTCGGACACCGCCGAACACATAGTTCGGCTGGAGTTCGGACCACAGTTTATGTCTCCGTCAACTGAGTCTGTTTGACAATTCGAACAGTAACGGCCACACAAGGTTCATGCATCAACAAATTCCCCCTTGGACGTTACTGTCGAATCCAGACATTGATCTTCTAGCAATCTTCAGTCAGCTTGCTGCAGACACCTCTATCTTTAGCAAACTCCCCTTGACCGAATCATCAGGTATGAAGGAAACAGCTTGCAATCTTGTACAATCACAACAATCAACAAAATTCCCCCTTTCTTCAAGCACATCCACTGTGAGAACTTATCAATCACATAGAAAGATACCTCAAACCACCAGATATGACATCAAGATGCAGGATCACTTCATTTAATCGTCATGAATAAAAAACAAAATCCACAAACATCACTGCATTTGATAGAAATCTTCAATCTTCACCGAATTGTAATACATTCTGATCTTTATGAAAACAGACACAATCAACAGCTTCAATCATAGAAATTCCCCCTTAGCATGAAATCCATCCCAATATATTACTCCGGTAACGTATATCTCGTTGCAGACTGGAATCTAACCAAGTCTTCACAACTTAAGAAAGTATCAGGCATATGACAGAGAGTTCCAAACCATAACCGAAAACTTTGACATATCAATTCGCACGAACACCAGAAAACACCACCTTTCCATGAGGATCAAAAATCACCATTAACCCTGAACTGATTGCTTTTAAATATTCACTTTTTCAATTATGAAACTTTGAAAGTTTTAGGGTCCCCAAATTTCCCCCTAAATAAGTGACATATTCAAATCTTCAATATTCTTCAGTTTGTGTAGACAAAAAAAAAAAAAAAAAAAAACTCTGATAAATGCCATCACAAAGATTTAATTTCTCAAAATTCAAACAATCGCCTCAAAGTAATCATATCCATGTCTCTGAGTCTCTGTCCATCATCAAAAACACCCGTTCATGAATCTCTGTCCATCATCAAGAACAATGACTACCCACAAACTCATTTCTTGAAATTCGGTCACTAACTCGTAACAAATATCGTGATCTTGATTTTCTTCAAACATAACACCCCACAACTACCGAATCAAGGGTAAACTCGATAGCTGATCTGCTTCTTTGAGATTCCCACCTAACGGGGGTTCGGGGGCAGCGCCCCTGAGAAGCAGGGTCCAAGGGGCAGAGCCCCTGGCTGGGGCCGTGCTCGTCCGAACCTTGTCCGTTCTACCTCCGAACCCGATCCTCCGAACCCTCTCCGAAACTGACCTTCGGACCTAGTCCGAATCTGATCTTCGGAACCTCCTCCGAACCTGACCTTCGGACGTCCGAACCTGGAGTTCAGAGCGGTTATTTTTCAGATATGTTCTTCGGCCGAACCTTGTCCGAACTCGAACTGGAAATTTTTGAACTCGAACCAGACTCAGAATTTGATCGAATTTTGATATACAGATACTTCTGTTAGGTAAAAACATGACTTAGGAAGACTCAATTGATTAAAAACCAAACAGAAACACTTCCAATCACCCCTAACCGAAGGTTTAACGTCTCGAAATGAAGAAAAACGATAGATTTCGACCATAGAAAGAGCCAGCAGCTCTGATACCACTTGAAAAAGTATATAAGGAACGATTCTATGGATGAGACGAAAGTTTTATCATATATTGTGTTGAAAGGTTACATAAACGGAAGGAGTATACAAACGATTAAGCTCCGGGGGAGGTTGGACAGAACCTCCCCTCTCAACACATTGATCGGAAAGACCCTGGACAGAAAAACTTACAAAGAAATACAAAGATGAAACTATTTATACTATTCATTCTGTCCGAACTGGGTAACCTCCGAACTCTGTCCGAGCTTCCTCCGAACTTGGAGTTCGGAACACCTTCGGACACCGCCGAACACAGAGTTCGGCTGGAGTTCGGACCACAGTTTATGTCTCCGTTAACTCAGTCTGTTTGACAATTCGAACAGTAACGGCCACAGAAGGTTCATGCATCAACAATTGTACACCCCAGCAGAGGGGCAGAGTGGAACATGTTTTCAAAAAATTACAAACATAAAAAGTTAATTGCTTTCAAAGGCAAGCATGCTCAAGGGCCTGGGGTAGCAGGGTCTTCAAGATCCAGGAAATTGCGCACAGCTTCCAGGGACCACTGGGGGTTGGCAGCAACGGTCTCCAAGACACAGAATGAAGCACCAACAAGCCCAGCTCCTGTTTCTTGCACCTTCTGCTCGGCTGAAGGGTCATAAAATGGAGTATCCTCAAGGGCAATTCCTTCAGCAGCAAACCCATAACCAGCGGCAAGGCCAAGTTGGTACCCAGCAGCAGTGCATGCATCGACAACCCTCTGAAACAAGTGGCCAAATTGGGAAAAGGTGTGGACGCGTCTAACAGCCCTGGCAAGCCCCTCAGTAAGGAGCCAGCGCTTGTCACCTTCCAGCTCGGTCACACGACCTTCCATGGCCACTCGATCCTCACCAGCAGCTTGCAGGGCCACTATCTCTTTGTTAACCTTTTCCACGTGAGCATTGGCAGCTGCTTCGCCAGTCCGGGCCAATTGAACCTCTTCCTGAAGGACCTTAACATGGGCCTACAAACAGGAAAAAGGGCGACGTTGGTAAAGAATGCAAAACAAAAAATAGACAAAGTATGAAAGTAAGGAAAGGGAAAAAGTAAAATGAAGTGTACCTCCAAATGAATACACTCTTGCTCCTTCTGAGCAGTGGTTTCTTTCTGGGCCTTCAGCTGGCCCTCTAAGTCACCCATCTCCTTCAGCTTGTCATGAGCCAAGCTCATCTCTTTCCTGACATCAGCAACTTCTTTCTTCAGCTCATCAACCCCAGCCTTGTCACCATCCAGCTCTTCTAAATCTTGAAGGAGTTTGTATTTGTCCACAAGAACCTGCTCAAGCTCAATGGCCATCTTCTCATACCTGGACCTCCACCTCCTCGCTTCACAGTCAAGCCAGTTAAGTCGCTTCTCCGCCTCAGTAGCAATCTTGAAAATCTGAACGGTTTGAATGGCCAGGAGATCCCCCAAAGCTGGAGTCTCAATCTTTCTGGCAGCAACGCGTTCGGCCGGAGGAAGCGACCTCCTCATAAACTCCTTGCAAGACTTCGCCCCGTCAATAATGGACCCCTCAGTAACATTCCAGTCAGGCCAATAAGGCCGAGTCCTGGACTCATCAATAACTGGGATAAGTCCATCTGAATCATAGTTCAGTACAGGAGATTGGGGAGGGTCATCAGCAAAAATCCCCTTTGCAGCTGACAATAGGGCATCAGAAAAATTAAGCTTAGTGCTCTGGACAGAACCAATAACTGAAGGGCCAAACAGGCGAATCAAATTGGCAAACAAGGGAGGGGTTGATTCAGTAATCTCAGGAGGAAAGTGAGGCGTACCAGAGGAAGAAGCACCAGGAGCTTCAGAAAACGGCACCTTAAAGGAAGGGCCTCCAGCAGAAACAACGGTAAACACAGGAACCTCAGCAGTAATAGTAGCTTCACTTGGGGGGACTGTCACACTTGAAGTGGCAGCAGAAACATTCAAAGACATTTGAAACGCCGGTATCCAAGTCAATTACACCCTTAGCAGAAGGCTCAGTAATTGATGGGGCAGAAGAGGAAGGCTTAGAACCACTCCTAAGGTTCAACCTCAAAGCAGGACGCTTCAGAATTAGGGGATTGAGGGGTGGCATGGCACGCTTCTTGGTCTCCTTTGAAGTAGCATCCTTAGCAACCTTGGCTGAGGAAGAAGGGGACGAAGTGCTGATGGTGTCAGATGCTTGGGAAGTTGCTACGGGCTCTGAGAAGCTAACCCTGGGAGCCCCGTCCCCGGCTGGTACAGCAGTGTACTCCAAACCCTTCCCAGCGCTGCCCAAAATCTTGAGAAGATTCATTTCTGCAAAAACCAAGGATAACGATAAAAAAAATGCAAAAACATGTGCAAATAAAAGTCAAAAAAGCTACCTTTGCCCTTCTTCAAGACGACAAAGCGGTGGCCATCAGGAAGCCCCTTCCTGCTCAAACCGGCCATTACAAGTAGGCCCTCAGCAAAGGTTTTACAAGAAGTTGGATGGTCAGAAAGGCGTTTGAGCAGCCCGGCATCATAGCCGGTTTTAGGAGGCGGGTCATCAATGGACTTGTCATCAGGAAGAAGGGGAAGCACTTCAGGAAGAAAATCAGAGGAAACAAAGAAGTAACTGTCTTTCCAGTTGTGAAGACAGTTAAGGATAGAGTCGGTACAGGACGGAAACTTGGGGGCACGACGCTTCTCAAATGTCAGCCAACTGCCGTCACGCCGGAATTTATAGAACCGCCGGAAAAGGGGCACCGACGGATCTCCGGCGACAGCCTTGCATGCAACCTCAAAGTGAATAATTTTGAGAAAAGCAAGAGGGTGGACCTGCGAAAAATGGCACTGATAGTGCCGGAGGACGGACACCAGAAAAGGGGATAATGGGTATCGAACATTACACTGCCTAAAAGTGGCAGCGTAAACAGTTACCCGATCAGCGACAGCAGTGGCCCGCTCCTCCGGCAAAGGTAGCCTTGGGTTTAGATGATCAGGAATGCCGAAATCGGCGATGAAAGTGCTGAGTTCATCGGCCGTCATCACAGAGGGGACGGATAGAAGGTCCACTCGAGCCATGTAAAAAAAAAGAGAGAGAAGAAAAGGCGAAAAGAAGAAACTAACCTGCAAATTGAGAGAACAACAATGGAGAAAACTCAATCGGCAGCGGTTTAGATGAAGGAGAAAAGATAGCACTCAAGTGTGATCTTTGAATTTAAGGGAAACAACGTGGGCCGAAAGCAACGGCAGAAACCGCCACGTGGCAGACACGACCCGCGGTTAATTTCTACCCACAAAACGTGGGTCCAGCTGTAATTGCCCAGGGGTAAAACTGTAAAACCCATAAGCGGCGATGGGACAGCCACTTATTGAAGCTTTTTAAGTAAAAACTGGGCCGGATTAGGGTAAAACAAATTCAGCCCAACCCTTTTTTCACTTGGGACCTCAAAAGAATTGGACTTGGGGGGACTTATTGGGCTATACCCCCAAAAGGCCATTCATAAGGGCCTCAAAAATAGAAGGGCTACGAAGAAGCTCTTTCCGAGGCGACGGGCTTACATGGAAGCCCTTGCCCTCGATGACGGGCCAAGGATGCCACCTCGGTAATCGCCCTGGCGGAAGGGATAACGACAAACTCGGCAAAGGAAACAATCGAGTGGGTGTAGGGGATCTAGCCGACAAGAAGGACAGGCGAGTACGAGGTAGTACGATGGGACAAGCGATGTGAACGGCATCTTCGCCAGTCTAGCCTGTTACCCGGCGCTCGAAGCCCCTGCAACCCCATCAAGCATTTAATGCAAGGAAAGGAGACGTGAGAGGGAGTAATGACCACTTTGCCCTCGAAGACTACTATATAAACGGCACTTAGACGATCGGGTAAAGGATCCAAAAATTCTCTCCAACATTTTCCTTACTCACTTGATTCCTCTCCTTAAACAAAAACTTACTCTCACGCCGGAGTGTTGTCACGAAGACCCCCTTCGGGGTCCTTCGTGTCAAGGCTAACGGTGCTTCTGTTTTGTAGGAACCTTCACAAGACCCTTCCACGTGTAGCTAACCTCCAACAATCCTACCCCGGGATTCTGGGACGCAACATTCGTCTTTCTAGAAAGATTCGTAAGTTACTTGTGAGTTCATCAAAAAGAGATCACATGCTGAATCTCTGATGTAGCATCACTGTTATATCCTTATTTATAAGAAATAACCCAAGATAAATGAGAAAGTTTATCTTGTCCCTAACTGTCTCGCTAATGATATAAAGAGTGCATGTTAGGATGAGGTGATCAGGCCGGACACCTTGTTAACACAATGGTTGTTAACAGAAGCCCAAAAGAGAGATGGCCAACTTAATTGAGTAGAGCATGTTTTCATTTGGCTCAATTAAGTTCTCTAAGGGTCGCAAGTGTTGTTAAATAACTTATGTTATAATAAGCAAACTTGTGGGTTAATCATTCAGGTAATGATTCAATCAAGCCTTACCAAAGATTGTAAGGAGTTTTTGTTCCATAAAGAATTGATTCGCATATAAAATAAAATAACTTTAAACTTTGAAAAAGGCATCGATATTATGTTGTTAAAACCCTTTGAAAATGGACGCATCTGATAAGGGGGAAACACATGTGTCAGCTTTCTTTAAGGTTTTGTTCATTTTGTTAAAATCTTATCAAAGAGTATTTGTGAAGGAGAACTCAAGAAGTTTCTCAAAAAAGGTGACATCGTAAAGAACCTCATATGATAGAGGTAACACACATCCATTTTACAATTGCGAGTGTAAAAAAAATAACACACTTCAATTGCATGAGGCTTGTCCTAAAAATAATAATATGATTTATGCTACATGAATTATGAGGAAATAAATAACAAGGCATGAAAAAGAAAGGAAACAGTTAAACAAACATTCATGGCATTTTCAAAAGAGCATTCATATGTTCAAAACTGCAAACACATGCAGTTCCGACCCCAAATTTAAAAGATAACAAGTGTTTAAAACATCAACATCAACAAAAGATGAAAGCAAATTGTTTAGTGCCACAGCATAAGTGGACTTTGAGAAGGATATTGTTCACAACGATATTGAAGGTCTTCAAAGGAACAGTTACTTACCAACTTGGTTAGGAGCGTTTGTCTCGGGTGCAGAAGGAACGTTTGTCTTTGGACCTAGAGCTGCACTCTTTGAATGTGGAGTTGATTTTAGCATTTCTTTTATCTGCTCCGTGTCAGATAAGCTCAACTTCGACACTTGCTCAATGATATCAAAGGTCATACTCTTTAATGAGGTTAGGTGAGCTATAAGCTTCTCTCCGGCTTTTTGGTCAAGTTCCTTAAAGGTAAGGAAATTGGCCTCTCCCTTTACCGCATGTGCTAAGCCACATTTTATACCCTCATTAAAGCCAACAACGTTAGCAGCCGAGTTCACCTTCAAAGCCACCGGGATTATCTCTGAATGAACCTTCTTAGCAACCATATCAAGACACTCTGCAATCAACCATTTGCTCTTTTCATTCAGAGCAGTATTCTCAGCTTACATCTGCTCTCGTTCTTCAGTCATAGCCTTCATCGTTTCTTCAAGCCTCTTCACTTCCGATTTTGCAACTTCAGATTCTGAAAAAGTTGAACTTGCAAATTTAAAAGATGGAGATGAAAGTGGAGGAATAAAATAAAGAGTACAAGTCATACCTCTTTTTATAGTTTCAATTTTGGATTTATGGTAAGAAACCGCCTCCAACAATTTGGCTATTTTGTCCTCAAGTTTCTTCTTCTGTTCCAGATGCTCAGTTTTGGTTAATGATTCATTTTCTTGAGCCTGTTTGAGATCACTCTTGGCTTCTTGCTCGAACGCCACTAGCTTTTGGTTCCTTGTGGTCAAGAGTTCAATCTTATTGTTCAATTCATTGATCTTTGTCTGATCACCAACAGAACCGAAACTTGCCTTAAGGGCTAGTAGTTTCTTGTTCAACTCTTCAATTCTTGCTTCAACTATGATCCCTCTTCCATACACATCTGCAACCAAACTCTGTTGTTTTTCTTGGGCTAACATCAACTCATCAAAAAGGTCTTCATTCGAGATTTGCTGCATACTGGATATGTCAATCGGTGTGCTTCCTAAAAGTGTGAGTTTTCTTGCTGTAGGAGTCTACATGCACGAGTCATCATTCTTCAGATCCCATTGAGGGACAAAAGTTACACCAGCACTTGCGGCATCTAAGTTCCTTCCTATGTTGCTCCTCAAAGTTACCAAGTCTATTTCCTTCTTTAACCAAGAAGAAGTAGGAATAACAAAACTTGAAGTAACCCTCTGCGAGGAAGAAGACGTATGAGCAAGAGTGGCTAAAGTAGCCAATGGGGTAATATCCTTCTGCAAAACATTTGCGTCAGAAGATGTTTGACCCTGAGGTATTTTAGGAGAATTTAGCAAATAATCATTAATGTCAAAATCTTCGTTGAGAGAAGGATCAGATATGTTTACCTTGGATTGACCGGGGGAGGGTTGGAGGTTCCAGCGTGGAGATTTTCATTTAGATATAGTAATGTCCTTGGTCACAGTCGCCTTGGAAGAACGCTTTTATTTACCAGCACCCTTGGGAGGATGAGATGCTTTTGATACAGTTGTCACATGATCGCTTGTGATCTCTTTGGCTTTTCCCTTAGAGTTTCCATTACCGCCACCTGGCACACTTCGTGTCACAGCAGCATTACTACCAACATTATCCATTTCCACTTCCGTCGTTGATCCTTCAACAGTCATTTCAACAGTAGTGCCCTCTACACCAACTTCTTTCTGCACATCATCTTGATTTTCAGGGGACTCCTCAGGGCGATAATCGAAAAAGGAAGAGGCTGTTTGCCGAAGGAAGGGCATGGCCCCTTCCTCCATAACTTCTGCATCGAGATCAACATCTACGTAACTTTTCAATTGCATTGCTTCAAACAAATCCATCTCTGCAAATCAAGCAAAGAAGTCAGTAAAAATTTGGAACTTTAGATTAATCAATAAAATGATGGAAGGGGGGGGGGAATTCTTACCCTTCCCTTTATTTCTCAAAATGGGCCATGAGTCGGGTGTAAAGCAAGCCCTACTGATCCTACAAAAGAGCAACATTGCTTCCGGCAATTCACGGATAGGGCTAGCACATTTAACCAACTTATCAAAAAATTCCTTTTTATAATCACCCGTTTCTGGGATCGAATCATGAACAGCATCCTCCACAACTCTCCATTCCATCTCCAAGGGCACACACCTATCATCTATATAAAAGAATTGAGATTTCCAGGATCGCGGGTTTTGAGGAAGAGGGTTCTAATCCTAGATACTCCTCTTCTCCGTTCAAATGTATACCAATCCCCTGCCATTGTGATCCTATAAAAATCCCTAAACAATGTGACACTAGGGGAAATGCCTATGGCTCTATTGGTAGCCTCAAAATGACTCAATCCGGATAGACCTTGTGGATGCATCTGCGAGATATGTACCTCGAAGAACATCAGGGCTTTAATAAGAAACTTGGTGAAGGGTAAACAATAGTTTCCAAATCGGAACATTTCCGCATAAATCCAATTTTGCCTTTGACAAATGGAAAAATTGGTGTATCAGGAGGAGAAAGCGAAGGTTTCAGAGAAAGAGGAATGTGATATTTCGCGATCAAATCATCTTGATCTTTGGGACAAAGAGTTGAATACGAAATGTAAATATTATGCTTGCTTGATTCATCCTCTACTTTAATAGAGGGAGATGCCATTGTAAAAATTCGAAAATAAAAAGTAAGAAGGTGTGAAGCGACTAACCTTGTGCTGAAAACTCTCGCGAAGAACTGCTTAGGGTTTGAAGAAAGAGAGAATAACGGCAGACGAGAGAAGGGAAGAAAAGTGAAGAAGAAAGAAAAGATTGTGAAGTTAAAAGGGTTCTATAATAATTCTCTTGACGTTTTAAATTCAAAATTCAAAAAATGGAAAAACTGTCTTGTCAAAATAATACTGAGTCGACACGTGTCCCCTACAAGTACTGAAGTACTGTCACGCCGAACGTCTATCTGACAAGGTAGTTACTCACTGCACTTGCGGATGCGACTCGTCACAGAATCTCCAACGCAAATGTCACACCCCGAGAATGGCTAAATGTGGGCATGTGACTGATTTGGCATCATGGTCACGGTTATGAATGATTGACATCTAAGTGAACATTTAGAAAAGTCATTTGTCTTTCGAAAACATAAGTCTTAAACATTTATCTAAATATTTAAAACAGTGGCAGCGGAAAATAGTAGTGGAAATACATGTTAAGTTTCAAAAGACAACGTTATGAGATTTTTAAAACATGACAACCCTAAGGTGTAATGTGACTAAATCTCCAAAAGAATGAATGAACATGCAGCAGGCAGATCATGATATGAGACAAGCAGGATCTATGCAAAAGATATTGAATTGCATCCTTAATCACCTGAGAATTCTAGAAATTTAAAAAGTCAACAGAATTGTTGGTGAGTTCATAGGTTTGATGACACATGAAAATGTTTGAACAATGTTTGAATTAGTGTTTGAAACAATGTTTGATATGTTCGGCCGTCATGATATTATTTTTGTTAAATCTGATGTTGTAAAGATCAAGCATGAACCTGGAATTCAAAACTAACTGTTTACCCACTCCTGGTGTCCAACCCCATGTACACCGAATGACCAGAATAACTAATGTACCCCTTGACTATTTCTGTGGAGTCAGGACTGGAGCGACCAAGTCGGGGCAGGGCCGTCAACCCAAATAGATCTATTCACAAGCTATCGTTTCGAATGAACTAATTGAATTCAATTAATAGTGGGAATTTAGTCATATAACATGAATCAACATGAATACACAGATTGGGGTTTATGAAAAGAACATGCAATCAGTACGTCTTATAGTAATCATAATATCAGACAAAATGAAATTTGAAAGGCATTCATTGAATTCTCCCCCATAATTTGAAAACAGAAAAAGTAAAAGGGGTCGTAAAACTCACTTGATATGAAGATGGACTGACAGATGTGAAAGGTTGAACTTTAGCCTAGTAACGTCTACAAGAATATGTTATGACGTATTAGGGTTTGGCTATATTGGTTAGTGAATTTGTCACCCAATGTTTAAGGTCAAGTCTCGACTGTTATTATCCAATGACAGTGATGGAAATCTTAGGATATTATTTATTGTCTAATAAATAATATTGAATTTGATGGGATTTATTATTTATTTGAATAAATAAATAATAATTAAATTTTTTCGCGTTTGAAAAATAAATATTAAATAATATGGATTATTTTTCATTAACGTTATGAAAATTTATAAATATTTAATTTATTAAATATTTGTAAGGTTTTGAACCCTTTTGATTAATAAATAAAATCTTTCATTTATTAAGATTCAAACGCGTGTGTTATACCACGCGTCAATACACGGTATTTGTCGCGTTTTATGAAAAGAATTTTGACACTTGAAAATATGTCCACTTGTGCGAAGAAATGTTCCCAAAAATATAAGAAGTTATATTTTGGTAAAATTAAGTGTCGGTTTGTCCGGTAGTTAGCCGGTTTGACCGTTTTTACTCGTTTTATGACTTCTTAAGTTTCCTTAACACTTAAGATTTGTTAATAGACTTGTTTTAATGTGGTTTAGGGTCTTAAGTTGCCAAGTGTGCCGGTGGAAGTTTAACTTGTAAAAATTGACATTTTCGAGTTATCGAAAGCTACATTTTTGGTCCGGTTCACTTCTAAAACATGTTTTTCCATTTTTGAACTTTAGGAAACATTTTTACATGTCAATATAATCATGTTTTATTTCCTGGACCAGGTTCAATTCTTATTCAAAAGTAGGTTATATTTTTTGTCGAAAAGTCGTATTACGGTATCCGATTGTTTCGTTTTTAAGTTTTTAACTTCTCGAATTATTTTGTATGTTTGGAAAACGTCTTTGGCAGCCCTAATAATACTTCACAAGTCCTAAGTGGTCACAAGTTTGTCACAAGGCTTAAACTTAATTTTTCATGAAAATAAAAGGTATTTTTATCACAAAAATTCCATGTTTACATTTCTTTTAGAGTTTCATGGTTGGATCTTTGATAAACACTTTTATGGGCTCAAAATCATCCTTAAATAACTTTGGCTTCAGTTTTGGAATCAAAACTATAAGTGTTTGAAGGATTGGAAAAATGTATATTTTTCTAAATTGACAGGAATTTTATGACACGCAAGTTGTGTGTGTCATCTCTGATCAGCGTCCATACTACATGTATTTTCCAGGTGACAGTAGCTTTATGACACGCAGAAAGTCTGTCATCCGATTTCCAAACATTTTGTTTATGTATTTCCACCAAATCAAACACACTAGTTCATTTAAACTTAGGTTATGTCATGGTTTATAAACTTTGTCACCATTTATGAAACTTTTAACATAAGAGTTCATGTTATGTTCATATTTTTATAAATAAATTGGTTCAAACAATATTCTAGTTTTCCATCAAAGAACATAATGCTACTAACATACAAGTTATGTTTATTTTTGTCAAATAATCATATTTAACATGAACTAGTTTCCATCATGAGTACATCACCATAGTAACATCCATGTTTGTTAGCAAGTCAACCAAATCAAGACTTATCATGAACATGACATGTGACATGTATATATTGTTGATACATAATCTGTGCGTCATGTAAGTATCTGAATGAGACGATGTGAAGATTCAAGACAAGTTCAAGCTGCCGTCCGAACTAGATCCGAACCTGAGGTTCGGACCCGCCGAACTTGGAGTTCGGACGGAGCTCGGAGCAGACGTCTATATATAGGAACTTGTGCTTTGAATGTAGATACGAGGGAACACAAGTGAGAGAGACCAGTTCTTAACTATGTGTTTTTGACAGTGTTTCTCTAGAGAGCTTTAGAGAGAGTTTGTAATTAAGTCTATGTTGATTTCAATAAAACAAACTATTATTTACGTCTCGTATTCACTCTACGATCAAGCAAACCTATAGTAAGATCCGTCTTACGGTTTTTCAATTGGTATCAGAGCAAATCCAGGTTGCTCTATTGCGTTAGCTTTGATTGTAGTCGTTTTCTAAATAAAACTGAGGTGTTTTCATTCAAAGCGAGTAAATCTTTGACCTTTTCGAGTGTTTTTCATTACTAAAACATTTCTATGGGTTTTACCTGAGTTCCTGTCAAAAATCTTGTCCTATTTCTCTTAAAATCGCGAAAATTATGTCGAGAGTGTCTAAGTCCGTTCAAGGTTCGGAGTAACCGAAAAATAACCGCTCCGAACTTCCAGTGAAGATTGAAGATTATTATCAAGATGCAGTGATGTTCGTGTGTCTTTACAATTTCCGGATACAACTTATGAAGTGAACCATTATCATACATGCCGGTTCCAATTGGATGGTTGTGCTTGAAGCTAGGGGGAATTTTATTGGTTGTGGAGATTGTACAAGATTCGAATTGTTTCCTGCATACCTGATGATTCGGTCAAGGGGAGTTTGCTAAAGATAGAGGTGTCTGCAGCAAGCTGACTGAAGATTGCTAGAATATCATTGTCTGGATTCGACAGTAACGTCCAAGGGGGAATTTGTTGATGCATGAACCTTGTGTGGCCGTTACTGTTTGAATTGTCAAACAGACTGATTTGTCGGAAACTTGAACTGAGGTCCGAACCTCAGCCGAACTCCAGATTCGGAGTTGTCCGAAGGTGGTCTGAACTCCAAGTTCGGAGGAAGTTCGGAGCAGGTTCGGAGGTACCCAGTTCGGACAGAATGAAGAAGTATAAATAGTTTCGTCTTTGTATTTCTTTGTAATTTATGTCTTGTGTCTGTGTGTTGAAAGGGAAGGTTCTGTCCAACCTCCCCCAGAGCTTAAACGTTTGTATACTCCTTTGGTCATGTAATCATTCGACACGAATCAATGACAAAACTTCCATCTCATCCATAGAATCGATCCGTATACGGTTTTTCATTTATACGTGATCATATCCCTACAAATCGGTTTCGCAAATTGGTAAAAAAAAAAACGAAAACCCTAATTCGATCGAAAACTGTTTATGACCCGCGGTTTGTTTCCGATCTGAAACCCTAGTTTCCGATCGTAAACCCAAATTTTTCGACTTGTTCGTACCGTAAATCGTAAACTAAAGGTCGCTGGAATCGAAAACTGTTATCCCGATCGGAAACCCTAATTTCGATCGAAATCTAAATAATGGATCGAAATCTAAATAATGGATCGAAAACCTCTAGCTGAATCGGAAACCCTAATTTTAGGTCTAAAATTCGATTCTTGTGATCTAAAATTAAGAACCCAAGTTTTTGTTATTTGATAATTGTTTAAACAACATGTTGTACCTTTATAAAAGATGTTAAAAGAAAGTAAAAACCATGAAGTTTCATGCAAATCGTTCATGGTTATTACTTAGATCAAAGAGAATTAAAATTAAAATTATGTTAGATAATTAGAAACCCTAAGATTATGTGATTATTTGTGATAATTGTGACATAATAAAAGGTTTTATTGCAAATATATTTTATGAAAATCGAAATTTGCTAATGAACTATTGAAATATGATTTTGTTTATAAAAATAAAATTTGTGTCCTAAAACTCAAAAGAAACACCGGCTCACCCATTTGAACACACTCTAAGAGAGGTATAAGTCGGGTCGCCATGCTTCCCTAAAGTGGATAGGTTTTTAATTGCAAAAGTGCAAACCTCACCCCTACGCTTCTTTGTGTGTTGCGAATGGAGCTACCGAGCTCTTTTGATTTGGAAGACAAACTAAGAATTTTTATAAACACATTATGTGGTGAAGATGTGCATGAATCTTCACACATAACATTTTTGATCACACATCAAAATTGTTTTGACCCAAACCAAACTTAAGTCTTTGCCATCCACCTTGAAAAGGACACTTGTGGATGTCATCTTACTCATTGGTACACAATGGTAAAATGGCATTTGCATGGCAAATTCCCACTCATTGGTACACAATGGTGGACAATTTGTGCGTTCTTAGTTGGACGACTTAAAGCGAGCTAGGCGGTGAGACCCTTGGCCCGTGGCAAAAGATGGGATGAAACATGACTACAAATTACTTGGTGCAAGATTCACAAGTGTTATTTGTAGGTCCCATAAAATCTAGGAATTGTACTTGGAATACAATTATTGATCGTCACTTACCTTTTGAGTGCATCATTTCTAGCAGATCAACTGATGAAATGATGGCATGTCAATTGGATCCTAGCCTTAATAAGCTTAATTGTTTAAAAGTGTTTAAACATTGGGTAATTAAATTTATTAAGGAAAAGATTATTGAAAATACTGATTTTTGAACTTAATCTGTTTTGTAGATGGCAACAAACCCTCCTCAAAACAATGTTGGTCATGCTTTTCGTCAAATGTTTGAAAGAGAAAAGCTGAATGGATCTAACTTCAATGACTGGTATCGTCAACTGAGGATCGTCCTTAGAGTTGAACGGAGGACCGATGTCCTTGAAAATCATTGGCCGACCGAGCCAGCTGCTACTGCTACTGATCAAGAGAAAGCGTTCTACAATGCTGAGTATAGCAGATACGATGAGGTTGCTTGCATGATGATCTCGAGTATGACTCCCGATCTTCAGAAGCAATACGAATTTCATACACCTTGTGATATGATCAAAGAGCTAAAGAAGATGTATGAAAAACAAGCGGGTGTTGAATTGTTCGACCTAGTTGTGGAACTCCACGACTTGAAGCTTGAAACTGGTAAATCGGTCAGTAGTCATGTGCTCAAGATGAAGAGCTACTTTGACAAATTGGAATCGCTCAATTATGGGTATAATCAGGCTGTGGCAGTTGGCATGATCCTCAAATCTCTTACGAAGGATTATGAGGGTTTTGTGCGCAACTACAACATGCATAGTATGACTAAAACTATACCTGAGCTTCATGCTATGCTTGTCGAGTATGAGAAAACGATTCCTAAGAAGGCCACTGAAACACCCCAAGTTCTTATGATCAAAGGGGGAAAGATCCAAAAGGCTAAACGACCACAAAAGGCGAAGGGCAAGAATGACGGTAAGGGAAAAGGCAAGGCAGTTGCGCTTGTTCCTAAAACCAAGCAAACCCCTCCGGCCGCAAAAGAGCATCCGGCTAAAGACCAGATCTGTCACCATTGTGGTGAAGTTGGACACTGGAAGAGGAACTGTCCTACCTATCTAGCTGAGTTGATCAAGAAGAGAAAGAATACTAGTGGGACTAGTACTTCAGGTATCTTCACAATTGAATTATTTTCCTTTTCTAAGAGTGATTCATGGGTGTATGACACTGGCTGTGGAACTCACATCTGTAATTCGTTACAGGGTCTTAGAAAGAGGAGGAAACTGAAACCTGGAGCTTTGCAGTTGTTCGTGGGAAATGGTTTGCCAGCAGCTGTGGAAGCTATAGGAGAATATCATTTAATTCTGCCTTCTGGGTTAATTATTGTATTAGACAATTGTCATTATGCACCTTCTATTACTAGAGGTGTTATTTCAGTTTCTTTGTTGAAAAACCAAGGATTTATTAATGCATTTAATAATATCGGTATTTCAGTTTCTAAAAATAATGTTCATTATTTTGATGCTATTCCTTGTGATGGCATTTATGAAATTGATATGCCTGGTTGTGTTTCAAATAATTCAATGTACAATGTTAGCAAACGAGCCAAAACTAGTTTGGACTCTACCTATCTTTGGCACTGTCGTCTTGCCCATGTTGGCAAAAACCGCATTGAAAGACTTCAACGTGAAGGGATCCTACAATCAAATGATGAATCATTTGATAAATGCGTTTCCTGTATCTCAGGAAAGATGACAAGAAAACCCTTTCCGAACAAGCCGCAAAGGGCTAAAGAACTACTTGGACTCATTCATACTGATGTTTGTGGCCCATTTAGACATGTGTCAAGAAGAGGTGCTAGCTACTTCGTGACTTTCACGGATGATTTCAGTCGTTATGGTTATGTTTACTTGCTTAAACATAAACATGAAGTGTTTGAAACATTCAAAGAGTTCAAGAACGAAGTAGAAAATCAACTCGGAAAGACCATCAAGATCCTTCGATCGGATCATGGTGGAGAATACTTAAGCCAAGAGTTTAGGGATTATCTTAAAGCGTGTGGAATTGTCCAACAACTTACTCCTCCTTACACTCCTCAGCATAATGGAGTATCTGAGAGGAGGAATCGAACCTTACTAGAAATGGTGAGGTCGATGATGAACCTTACAACTCTCCCAATATCATTTTGGGATTTTGCTCTAGAAACCGTTGTACGCGTTCTAAATATGGTTCCAACCAAGAAGGTTGAAAAGACACCGCATCAATTGTGGCATGGAGAAGTCCCTGTGTTGTCTTACTTAAGAGTCTGGGGATGTGAGGCACTTGTGAAGCGTGATACGCCTGACAAACTACAACCCAGGACTACTAAGTGCATCTTCGTGGGATACCCAAAGGAAACAATGGGTTACTACTTTTACAATCCTTCCGAAAATACTGTTCGTGTTGCTCGATATGCTGAATTCTTTGAAAAGAATTTTATAGCTCAAGAGAACAGTGGGAGAATTGTAGAACTACTAGAAGATGTGTCACCTTCTGAAACAACTAGCAATCATCAACTTGGGGGGGGGGGGAATGTTCAAAGTGATGAACCTCAAGTCGATGATGTTGCGATTCCACTTCGTAGATCCGAAAGGGTCATACGTAATCCGGATAGATGGATTGGTCTAGTCGAATCCGAGGAAAACGTATCAGGAGATCTCGATGAGCCTCCGAACTTCAAAGCTGCATTATCAGATCCGGAATCTGACAAATGGCTTGAAGCTGCGAACGTGGAAATGAAATCCATGAGAGATAATCAAGTTTGGAACTTGGTTGATCTTCCTCCTAACGCGAAGACCGTTGGGAGTAAATGGATCTTCAAGAAGAAGACCGACATGGATGGAAATGTACACACCTATAAAGCTCGTCTCGTGGCGAAAGGTTATACTCAACGTTTTGGCGTTGACTATGATGAGACCTTTTCACCAGTAGCTGACATTAGAGCTATTAGGATTCTCTTAGCCATAGCAGCGTACTATGACTTTGAGATATGGCAAATGGATGTTAAGACTGCCTTCTTAAATGGTTACTTGGATGAAGAAGTCTATATGGATCAACCTGAAGGGTTCATTGATCCAAAACATCCCAACCAAGTATGCAAGCTTCAAAGGTCCATTTATGGACTAAAGCAAGCATCGAGGAGTTGGAATAAACGGTTTGATGAAGAAATCAAAAAGTTTGGTTTCGTTCAGAATCCCGATGAGCCATGTGTATATCGCAAAGCTAGTGGGAGTAATGTTACTTTCCTTGTCTTATATGTAGATGACATATTGATTATAGGAAAACACATTCCAATGTTGCAAGATGTAAAATCCCATCTTGGAAAGTGTTTTGCCATGAAAGACTTGGGAGAAGCAGCATTCATTCTTGGAATCAAGATCTATAGAGATAGAACTAAGCGGTTGATTGGACTAAGTCAAAGTGCTTATATTGATAAGATCTTGAAGCGATTCAAGATGGAGAATTCCAAGCGTGGTATAGTACCTATGCAGGAAGGACTTGGTCTATCGGTCAAACAAGGTGCTTCTACACCTGATGAGGTGAAGCGTATGCAAAGAGTCCCTTATGCTTCGGCTGTAGGCTCTATAATGTATGCGGTGAGATGCACTAGACCTGATATAGCGTTTGCGCAGAATATCGTTAGCCGATTTCAACAGAATCCAGGTGAAAGTCACTGGACTGCTGTTAAGACCATTCTCAAGTACCTACGGGCTACTAGAGATTTGTTTTTGGTATATGGGGGAAATCCAGATCAAGAGCTCAAAGTGACCGGATACTGCGATGCTGGATTTCAGACTGATAGAGATGACACGAAGTCTCAGTCTGGGTACGTTTTCGTTCTGAATGGAGGCGCTGTGGATTGGAAAAGCAAGAAACAAACCACAGTTGCTATGTCTGCAACAGAGTCTGAGTACATTGCTGCTTCGGAAGCTGCAATGGAGGCAGTCTGGATAAGGAAATTTATTTGTGGGCTTGACGTGATCCCTACAAGTAACTTGCCTATTGATATGTACTGTGATAATACTGGTGCATTAATCATTGCCAAAGAACCTGGAGTTCAGAAGGGCGCCAGACACTATGCCAGGAGATATCACTATGTTCGTGAGCAGATCGAACTAGGTGAAATCAGATTACTCAAAGTTCACACAGATATTAACTTAGCTGATCCTTTCACGAAAGCTTTGTCGAGGCCGAAGCTTGAAAGGCATGCCGAGGGCATGGGACTTAGATTAGCTAGTTAAATCATGTATGTCTGTTGTTCGGTATTTGGATAAGGGATGTTAAACAATTTCTATTTATATAATGAAATAAAGTACTTGATATGTTTGATTTCATTTAATAGTAAATTGTGTCCTATATTTGCATGTTTAATCCTTGAGTACTTGTCAAGTATTCTAAATTGTCCATTGTCAATTAACTATATGGGAATATAGTTAAACTAAGACAAATCTGAGTGATTGGTAATATTCTTGGAATATATAATGGATGGTCCCACCAAACTCACATGGTATTCATAGGATGCATATCGGACTACCCCACTAACGAATTGTCACTTTATGGATCGTTGTCATTAAGTGAAATTCGTAAATGGTTGCTTTACTTATCCTTAGACTTGAGATACAAGCAGGTCATGCATATATGGATTGCACCTACTTGATATAGTTCTAACTATTCTGAATAAGGTAGTACAAAAGGGCTATTTTCAATAAGTGTAGTGAAGTATGTGACTGGACACGTGTAGTCAAGAGGATTTGTTCCTTCAGCTTAAAAGTTGAAGCAGATACCACTGGGCCCCTCATTGGGACTAATTAAGATGTCTGCATGGCCATGCCCAAATGAAATCCAGATGTGTCTCGATTTGAATTTGGTAATCTTTAATTAGTTATGGAATGAGAAACAGAATCGTTAAAGTATGAAATGACTTTGATCCATATTCATATTTAACAACGGTATCGGTAACAAAGGGATAGTAAATGACTGTACCATTTAAATACACTTTGAGAAACTGTACTTAAATATTTCCGGGAGCATTGGCGTGTTGCTAGACGCTAACCAATGTTATTACCTTTATTATTACGAGCTCAAGTGGGAGCTGTAGGGATATGATCACGTATAAATAAACGTATGTCCGGAAAGTATTTAAGCCTACGGGGTCACACGTCTCGACACTAATGTATTTGTATTAATTAATCAGTTAATTAATATTTATCACGAATATTTAACGAGGAGTCGTTAAAACTAACAGTTAATTGTTAACAGGGTGTTAGTTGTTAATTAAAGAGAGTTGTAATTGGATTACAATTAGGAAAGGCTTTGGGAGTAGGCCTTAGGGCCGAATTCGTGAAGGCCTCCCTATCCCAAACCCTAGCTTGTTTTCCAAGTTCCTAAAACCTATAAATAGACCCTCTTGGTTTAGGGTTTAAGGTGTGCATTATACCTGATAAGTGCAAACCCTAATTCTCTCTCTTTTCTCTCTAAATTTCGGCAAAGGAAAAAGAATCCAAGGGATTCGAATTTCTTGTGGTTCGACCAAGCCTTCATCAAGAAGAGGAGTTCGTGATCAAGTACTAGCATACGTACATCGGTGTGTCGTGTGTGCGATCGTAGAGGGATTTACTTCAAATCCTAGAGGATCTTCTCTTGCCGAGCTAAAAAGGTACACATTATCTATCCGGTTAGTTAGATTAATTCATAGGATAAAATCCGCTGCGTACTCGTGTTTAAATCGATAATTAGTTATATAACCCAACAAATGGAATCTTTTTCATCACCTTTGGCTTTGTCTTGAAAGTAAGAATTATCAGCTTCTTCCCGGTGAATGTCTACGCCTTTTTGGTTTCTGAGGCTTCATGTATTGAAATCCAAAAGCACATTCCTTTTCAATTTGCTTTTTGAAATGAAAACCTCTCCAATCAGTACCATAGTTACAAAAAGGTTTACGAGTAAGCTCCCGAACATCCCACACCGGCAATGTATCAAAGTCTTGTGCTGATTTGAATTATTGAATTTCATGTTGTCGTTTAATTGCATAGCACCTAAGACTCTCAGCATACATCCAACTGATAATTTCTCCTGAAGCTTGACCCTTGAATTTAATATGTATTCTTTGCTTGATTGGCTTAGGAGGCGGAACAGAATTAGCATGAAATATTTTCATGTATTCATCGAAAATCCATCTTTGATCCTGTTCCTTTGCCTCTTTAGCAATCGGATCTTCAGGTTTCTCTTCCTCTTTCTTTCTCAATTTCTCCTCATCTTCAGCACTCTTCTCTTTGGGAAATACTTCAAAATCATCACTAGTCTGATTCTTGTTGAAATTAGAGTATAGATCTGGTGTTCTTCTTCAGTGATATCTTCAATATCAATTTCTTCATCAAACATATCCTCTTCAGATTCAGATTCTGGTTCAGATGATTCGTATTTATCAGGTGCAGCTTCATAAGTTTTCTTCATCTCCTCGTCGTTTAACTAAAAAACTACTTGAAGTTGTTCAGATGTCAGTTCACCAACAAACTCACCTTCTTCTAGTGTCTGAAGCATATGTTTGAACTCATCCATACTTATCGCAGCTTGGTTTGACGGAATTAAAGTTATTGGTACAACTTCTCCTAAATCAGACTCCCACTGGGATGTAGAAGCCCCAGCACCTGAACCAGTGTTTCTGGTTGGGCCTGAACCTCCACCAACATTCCCTTGAGGATCTTCATGATCAGAATCATCGTTAAAATTCTTCAAATAATCCTCGTGGCAACCAAAACCAGCCCCAATCTCCCCCGGAGCTTTAAATTTCTGCATTAAGAACTTTATTTTCTCACTCATCTCGAGAAGCATAGCACTCTGGGTCTGACTAGCCTTATTCAAACGTTGAATCTCCTTATATTTAGTTGGTTCTATACATTGTAGTTGCAAATAATCACCTTGTAGTGAAGTAATCAACTTCCCCTGAGATTTAGTTCTGGCTCTCAACGCATAACTGCTTGTTCTCAACTCAGTAATGACCTTTGCTTATTCATCAGACTTAGCCTTTAAACCATCAATCTGAGCTTGTAGATCAACTAAGGCACTGTTAAGAATACCAGCTTGAGAAAATGATACAGAGCCTTGATCAAGATTGAAATTCACATCTGGAGATGCAGTTGAAGCTAAAGCAGTTGAGAAGACAGGAGTTGTTGGTGTTGAACCCATAGGCTGCTTAACAAAATGAGCACCAGCACTTGCTGAAGGTGCTGTGCTAGCTGATGTAGACCTTGTAGCATTAATCAAATTTTGTAAGAAGTCAGACTGAACATCAGTTGGAGCTGTAGAAACAGTAGTAGCAGTCGTGGTTGTTGCAGACACTAATATAGCAGGACCATCTGAAGAAGATACCCTGGGACGAGGTTGCAAAATATATTGTTGACCTTTATGCTTTTTACCTCTCCCACCAGCAGCAATTGACTTCTTCCTCCGTTTTAAAGGAGTGACAGAAGAAGTAGCAGTGATTGGCTGCTTTCCCTTACCAGGAGCATCATCATCGGGATCATAATCTTCATCAGACTCAGACGAAGCCTTGTCTTCATAAACACGACCAATTTAACGGTCGTTGTTCTTCTTTAAACTGGTATGATAAGCCAGATGCTCGTCACTACCTTTCTTGACCTTCTTGTTCTTTGAACAAACCCGTATATAAACAAACGGGTAATTTGTATCTAAGACATCTTTAGAGTTAGGCTCAAGAAAATCATCATCATCCGATTCTTCATCTTCATCAATCAAGGTATTAACAGCTGGTGTCTTAGTCACGTTGATAGTTGCAGGTGTCAGGACCGATTTTCACATCAAGAATCCCGATCGTGACAAAAATGAGGGTCGGATTCGAAAACCCTAAGAGAGACGATGATGAATGAAGATGAATCTAGGAAATCATACAAGAAAGATGATGACCTAGTCGAATGATTTCATTAGTTGAAAGATTACAACATAATAAATCATGACAACACTCAATCTCTCTAGAAATCCATGACTCACTCTCTCTCTCTCTAGAATGGAAAACTCACACCACTCTACAAGAAATCATTATCTCCATATTCAGAGACACCTGTTCTTGTAATGGGCACCCTCACTATATATATAGTGAGGGTGACTAACAATAGAAAATATAATAAATGAAAAAAATTACAAGTAAATCAAATAACATAAAATATTAATTAAATCAAAGTTGATTTAATTAATCCGAAGCTTGACTTGGTCGAACCGATCTTCCGTTGACTTTTACGTTGACCGTTGACCCGAACGATTGACTTTTCCAGAAAACGGTCTTCGGTTCAATCTCGCAAGCCTCGAGCATCACAACCCAGTCTCTAAATCAATTCACATGGATTCTTCAATCGAATGCTTCGGTAAACAGATTTGATGGCGTCACTCATATAGATTTCAGTTCCAACATATTCCCCCTTGACTGATGCTTTCAAATCTGTTCAACTGCTAAAGAATCGCTCTGCCATACATTTTCAATGAGAAACTGATAAAGCGAAGATAATCTGTTGTAGAGATTCCCCCTCTGAATAAGCTTCTTCTGTTCTTGTTGCTCCAGTTGAGAGCTAAGTGCTGCAGCTCACTCGGTTCACACGGTCGGGTACAATACTAAGAAAATGCTGAACATCGGAGTCAAAAACTACAACAAACCGAATCTGATAAACCAATCAATCACTGAACATGCTCCAACTTCTGATAATCGACATGATAATCCAGTTCCATAATAATTCCTCCTATTTCTCTAAATCTCTCCAAAAACATCAAGTCGGAAGCGAAAAAAATCTGATGCGGAGAGTCGAACTGTCGCGATCGATTGCCTAGAGAAACCGGTGCAAAAATCCTGAAATTAGAGAATGTCGCAAAAAACCGAAAGTCGGATGCTGGCGATTGTGAATAATCCGCGTGACTGAGGTTGGATGCGAAAATAAAGATAAGTGTCAAATCGGAGAAAATCTGAGATCCCAAGCGTAAAATAATCATAACCGGAGTCTTCGTAATTTTGGGCGAAGACTAACGAGCTTGGAATAATATTCCATGAAGATTCCTGAATCAGACGGTGCAATCTGGAGAAAATCTGAGCAAAAACGTCAATTTTATTCAAGAAACGGCCATCCGAGATATTTAATCGGATAAAATCCAATAATTAACTGAGATGCCAGTTAATCCGGCTAGTTGACATGCGCGCTGCATCTGCTAAATATAAAAACCGTGAGACATAACGAGAAAGCTGCAATATTAACCGGCTAATAAAGCTAACCCGTCAGTGTTCGATAGCTGAAGTACGCGCTACGTCAATAAACGAGAACCCCAATAAAATGGAATAAATCCGAGACCAATAAAAAAATTTCCGCAATTCCGTTAGGGGCGTCATCTCTGTTAATCTCGTAAAAGTTTGATAGAAAAAGTCCCCGTTTAACGAAATAATGCAAAAAATATTCATTGATGGTAAAAAATCTTCAAAGAAGCACAAGATCCTTATGCATTAATTCTGACCAATGAGAATTCATCTCAAAAAGGCCATAATCCGTGTAGGAGGGCAGGAGCCAATCAGATAAGAGATTGCACATGATCTTACGGTGTAGAATGAAACGATCTGATGGTCCAGAAAACAGATCCGTGTGAGACACGGCTAAGCCAATAGGAGGGCGACTGCAAGAAGCCTTCTAACGGCTCTTTTGTTACTGTGGTCCCACGCGTTTACTGCTAGTAGCCAATCACAAGGCATCAGTGGCCAAAGCTCTAAAGGTTGTCTCCATTTGTGGGGTCCACGCGCTAATCCAGCAGCCAATGAAAGGGAGACAACGGAAAGAACAGCTGACAACATAGGAGAGAGAAAGTGCAGTCAACATTCTCTGCTAACCACTACTCGATCGCCATGTCACTGTCTTCATTCCCAAGCCTTCGTTAACCTCAGAAACCCTAGTTTAGTTAAGAAACACACCAGAAAAATAACTCGCCACCGGAAAATCGTGAGTGCTCCATAACTCACTCGAAACTCAATCAATTTTGATGATTTTTAGCTCGTTGGACTCGTGAGATCATCCTCTTTCATTATTAACAATCAAAATCCTCTAAGAACAACTCGAATGAAGACCCAAAAACAAGTTCGCTAGCCTTCTTTCAAGTCCGCTAAGATGATGAAGTCCGCTAAGAGACTGAGAAGTTCGCTAAGCAAGTCCGCTAAAGCAAACAAGTCCGCTAAGCTCATGAGAAGTTCTCTAGGACAATCTTCAAAGCCTCAAGAACTTGATAAATTTCTGGAAAGTTCGATGAACAGTGAAGAACACGTACTTGAACAGTCCTCTTGATGCAGATTCGATGTTTTAAAATGAGTGTAGATTACAGATTCATGATGGATTCGAGAAGATAAACTATTCACGAGATAGTCCTGGCCACAAACGATCCATAAACAGCAGCAACTTCGATCGAAACAGCCCCAAATCTGGAAATCTCTCAAGAACATGAAGAACACCAAGAACGCACATAGTAGTGTGTGTTTTTCCAGAATCTTCAAATCTGATGCGAATTAGATGATACCACTGCTTCCAATGGATCCAGAACGCGTTTTCCATTAAGATTAGTGCTTCGTTTCATCCAAATCCATCAAGTATAACCCAGAAAACTCATAATCAAAGCTCAAAATCCTCAAAAACCCCAAAAAACGGGAAAAATTCAACAGTTACGAAAAAAAAAGCTCCTGATCTCCACTTTTCTCACCAGATTTCAACATGTAGAAGATAGACAATCATCAAGATAGACAATCATCAAGATAGACAATCATCAAGATAGACTCAATGAATAATAACCTAACATCTTAACAACATCAGATCTGTCCAGAATCCATCAATAATGAAGAAAAAATAGAAAAAGTCTCCAAAATCGGTTTTCATCATTTTCACCCATTCAAGCTCAAAATCAAGATTTGAGTGACCAGATTCATCGTGAGATGAAATCTGATCGGTTACCTTAATCTGATACTATTTGTGAGGACCAATTTTCACTACAAGAATCCTTACTTGAGTGAGAACGAGGATCGGATTCGAAAACCCTAAGAGAGACGATGATGAATGGAGATGAATCTAGGAAATCATACAAGAAAGATTATGAACTAGTCGAATGATTTCATTAGTCGAAAGATTACAACATAATAAATCATGACAACACTCAATCTCTCTAGAAATCCATGACTCACTCTCTCTCTCTCTCTCTCTCTCTATAATGGAAAGCTCACACCACTCTACAAGAAATCATCATCTCCATATTCAGAGACACCTTTCTTGTAATGGGCACCCACACTATATATATAGTGAGTGTGACTAACAATAGAAAACATAATAAATGAACAAAATTACAAGTAAATCAAATAACATAAAATATTAATTAAATCAAAGTTGATTTAATTAATCTGAAGCATGACTCACTCGAACCGATCTTCCGTTGACTTTTACGTTGACCGTTGACCCAAACGGTTAACTTTTCCAGAAAACGGTCTTTGGTCCAATCTCGCAAGCCTCGAGCATCACAACCCAGTCTTTGAAGCAATTCACATGGATTCTTCAATCGAATGCTTTGGTAAACAGATTTGATGGCGCCAGTCACATAGATTTTAGTTCCAACAGCAGGAACTTCTTCAATCGAATGCTTTGGTAAACAAATGTCTGGGTCTTTCGTTTGGGTCTTTTACTTCTTGATTGTTGAGGTTGCTGATATTATTCCACAATCCAACTATAGTCCCACTCTTCAGAGTCACTGCCTTGTGTATGACGAGGTCCACTCTAAGATGGTACCACATAATTGGAATTAGCCAAGTAACCAATCAATCGCTTCAACATTGGAATATCAGCCGGTGCCTTTTTCTGATATGAAGCCAATGCACCCACACTTGTTTCATTCATATGCTTCAGTTCAAATTTATGAGCTTCATCCTTCACCAAACTTGGATACAGATTATTCAAAATCATTTGAAGAAACCTTGGGTACAAAGCTACTTTCTTTTGCCTCTGAGTTAAATTATCTCTCATGTAAAAGAAAATCAGACCGGAGCATTCATTAGCGATATCATCTTCTGATTAAGTATAACATGCCCCGCAATCCTGTTCCCCAAACAATGTAATAGAACATGGGCCAGAAACTTGTATGTCACGCTCAAAGATGACTTATATATCCACTCACGGCTTGGATCATCAGTGTACCAAATTCTTTTCAGCAACGCCACATTATCAGCATGAGAAATTTCCAAAGGAACTGCTGGTGTATCATCATTCAACTGCAAAACCCTTCTAACATCTGCTTCAGTGAATGTAACAGTTTGATTTTGCACAGTTGCAGTAATCTTAATTTGATCATCAGAAATACTTCTTGCAGTAGACCAAAATTCCACAACAATATCCCGATACACGTCACATTTTTCTGTGATAGCATGATGTATCCTCGATCTGCTTACAAAATCAAAGATTCCTGGTCCACCAAATTTCTCCAGCTTTGAACAAGCGACACCGAGATGTGCACAAATGTTATGTTTGTCACCGAGTTTTAAATCGTTCGCCATTTCTGAAAACACATAAAATAAAAAGTTCATTAAATTCAGTGTGATTATCAAAAACGTTCACCAAAAACATCAGTTCGTTGTCATTCACGTAAACAACCAATTTTTTATTAAAAAAAATCAAAGCTGCGAACCTGCTCTGAACCTTGTCCGAACCTTTTCCGAACCTGTTTTTTATCGCCGAACCTCATCCGAACTTGACCTGGTCAAAGGTCAATTGTTGACCTTCGGTCAACGTCCGAACCTTGCTGGTCAACGACGAACATCGTTCGAACTTCGGGTTCGGCGGATGAGGTTGTGGTTCGGTGCTGGATGAACACCGAGAGGTAAATCTTCTCAAACATCTCAACCAGATCGAATTAGATCACAAAATTTGAACCCTATGTGCGCTTTTTGATTACGACTCCATAGACACAAGTTTTATCATCTAAAATCGAATCTAAGTATGTCTAATTTCAGATGTAGGACTGTAAAAACCCTTGACACCATTTTGAACAAAAATCACCACATAAAAAGACCAATCAAGACCCCCAAACACACCGATGTAGTCGGAATAATGATTCCTACCTTAATCTAGTCACCAATCTCTGAAACAAGTAGTTAAACAAAAATTAGAAATTTTGGCAAAGGTTCGTTAGGAGTTCGTGATAAAGAAAAATAGTAATCCTCCGAACCTCAGGTTTGGCCTTTTATAGCCAGAGAGTTCGGCACGTACGAACTTCCTCCGAACTATAAGTTCGGTGGAATCAAACCTCCAAACTATGTCCGAACTTCACCTTTGGTGACGCCGAACTCTGTCCGAACTCGGACTTCGGCGTGTCCGAACTTTGTCCAAACTTGGACTTCGGCCCTTTTTCAAAATTTTCAATTTTAACCCTTGATTTTGAAGAATCTCAAATTGAACCCCAAAGTTTCAAATTTTATCAATTTGCATCAAACTTCGTTCAATTCAATGATCAATTACTGATTTCAATCCCATTTGGTCTGATCCAGCATGTTGCCATCTTCAGGTACTAACAAGAAGAGGTAAGGGACCACAAGTTTCTAGTCCCGAACCCATAAGTGATGGTTTGTTTAGTGTGAAAGATTGTGCTATTAAAAATGATGATGTTGTGAAAAATGTGTAGAAAGTACGGGACGCCACACCTCATGATTTTGTCCCGTACCTTGAAGTCAACTCTGCATATGACCAGTACAGACGATATATAGGGAGTATATATTGACCACTAAGAAAAATGGAAAAACCCATTGGATACATAAGAACTGTTCAAAACCGACTTGGATATCCACTGAGCGAAACCAACAACAGGCTCCCGCGTATCCCAAGAAGCAATCTTGTCATGTGTGTGGAAAGCCTAGAAACGTGGCAAGAAATTGCTTGCACAGACCATATGAACCCTATCATCCAAAAAGGGTTCATCAGAAGCCTGCCCCAAAGGACCAAATACATGCTGGGCTGGAACAAAGGTCAACACCTTCAAACCCCAAGGTGTAGAAGCCAGTACCTCAACACCCACAGGTACACAAAATGAATCAACAGCCTGAGTCACCTAAGCAGCAAACAAAAATTTATTTCAAAGCAAATAAAGTGGGTCACTAATGTATTTGACGGCCAATCAACCAGACATCATGCTTGCAGTAAGCAAAAGTGGCACGAGTTTAAGTTGGACCAAAATATTGGCAATCACCTGAACACGCGAAGTAACTGAAGTTGAAAAGGGTTCCCCAGTCACAAAGTATCTGATATGATCCCTGATACGCCTTTCACTCAAACCTCAGTTTGTGAAGTGGTAAATATTTTTTTTTTATTATTGTTTTATTTTATTTTAATTTTTATTTTTTTGTGTTATTTTTTTCTAAGTAATTATTAGTTATTTATTTTTATAATTTTTCAGACGTGAAACTCTCGGGCTTGAGTTCAGGATAAGTATTTTAGGATTGAGCGGGTTTAAATTTGAAGAATTGGTGTTTAAATTCAGAAAAATTTGTGTTGGGTTAAAATATTGAATAAAAGGGTCAAATACTCAAAAGGTGAAGGAGGTGTGTGTAAATTAATTTTTTTTAGTGAAGATAAGGAACCGATCGGGTTCCCTCTTCCCCTCACTTTTCTTTTTCTTCACTTCTCCTTCTTCCTCCTCACCAAAAACCCTAACCACCTCCATCATCATCTCCGGCGATCACCACCGTCACACACCACCACCATCATCGTCCCTTCTCCGTGACCTCACCACTACCTCCTACACTCAAAAACCACCGTCGGAACACCCCCCATTACCTCCAGTCGCCGCCGCCACTGTCTCCACCAAAGCACCACAGTCACCGCCGATTGTCACCATACGACGCCACCAGGGTGGTCGGATTTCATCATCATAAATCTACACGGTGTTGATTCCTAGTTCTAAGGAGTTATGGCACCCAGATTGAAGCGCTCCGCAAAACCCCCTAAGGAGACCGTGAGGTATATACTTAATTAGTGTTATTTGTGCTAGGATGTGGACCGAAATCATGTTTCCAGGTGTGTACGGGTAAAACTGGGTGATAAATCGCTTGAAAATTGGGCTTAATAAGGAGTTACAGGTTTGGCATGAAGAAGAAAGGACTTTTCGATCGATTAAAGGACTTTTCGATCAGGCCGAGAGGCTTTTCGATCAGTCCCAGGCCATTTTCGATCGGGGACCTCCGTGATTCGTTGGTTTCCGATCGACAAGGAGGCTTTTCGATCAAAGGGCTGCATTTTTCGATCGGAACCTAGGCTTCTCGATCGAGAGTCTCGATCATGCGAGGCTTTTCGATCAAGCCAGGTGCTTTTCGATCGAGACTCCTACTTTCCGATCAGGGTTCTCGGCATCGATGGACTTTTCGATCAAGGATGTCGGTAACAGTTGGCTTTTCGATCAGATGGAGGCTTTTTGATCGAAAACCTAGTTTACGATCGAAAAGGTGCCAGATGATGTGTTCCACTTGGTTTCGTTCTATTTTAAGCCGTTATGCTTCCTGTTTTTTGAAAAATTTCAAAACCCTAAAACTTTAAGGGTCAAATTATATCAGTTTGGTATCTAGTTTCTATTTGTTTGAGTTGGTTGCCATGTGTGTGATGGCAGGGATTTAGAGTTTGTGAGGGACCATAACGAGGCATACCTACTAAATCCCCCTGCTGATTACCAAGAGAAGTACAAGTCAATGTTAGAAGGATTAAAGAAGTGTTGTTTGCATTACGCCCTAACTGCTAATCCAATCATTTGAAAGAGGATGCAACAAGAATTTTGGAAGACTGCAATTGTTTCAGATGATAAGAAGCAGATTATAACAGAGATTTAGAACACAAGTGTGATACTAACGAAAGAATATTTCAGACAGGCTTTGAGATTGAAAGATGAAGTTTCAGATCCAATTTCATTGGATAAAGAGATTGTGACCAAGTGCTTGAGGGAAATGGGGTATTACATAGAGTCTCCACGAACAATGAAAGCCCTTATTCCATCCTACTGGAGAATGCTAGCACACTACTTGCAAAAGTGTGTCATTGCAAAGAAGAGCTCTATGGATCAAGTAAATCAGGTGCACACCCATGAAATGGTGTCACTTGTTAGAGGCATGAAGTTTAACTGGTCAAGATTGATCTTTGAAGATATCAAGGCAGTGGTAAAAAGAGATAAGAAGTTTGTTGCAGTTCCAAGATTCATTCAGTTGGCCTTGGACACCAGATACCCAAATCTGAGAAAATCTGGTGAGACACACGATACAAAGCCAATGGGGATTGATATTTTCCCAATGATAAGTTCCAAGAAGAAGTTGACTGATAAGGTCCCTTTAGGAAACAAGTTTGGGGAATTTGCTGAAATGGCTAGAGAAGAGGTCCCACCTCAAAGAAATGTTGTGATTGAGGAAAACACGACCTGCCTGCTTCAGAGAAGCCTGTCACTGAACTGTCTAATAGTGATGAATGAGCAGATGAGTTTGACTTTGGAGATGTGTAGATTGAAGCTTTACAATTTGATGATAATAATGCCAATATCAACTATGACATGTATCTTGTCGACATAGAAGTGGAAGAAGAAGAGACTGAGACTGTTGAAGCTTAATTGGCAAGAAAACGGAAAGCTACAGAGGATCCTCCCATCGGTACTTCTGTTATAGATGACATGACTGAACAAATTAAGGTTGCTACACAACACCTTACTGAAGCCTTGAATGACCTAAGAAGGAGATGATTGGACCCGAATGGATACAAAATAAGTAATTAATCGATTGTTTTATTGATCAAAGAACAATTACAATCAGCAACACTCAGAAAATAGACCCAGAGAATCACACCTTAGAAACACACACTCAAGGCTAACTCAAATTCTCACTCGTATCCAAAACATTGAACAAGCTCACTATATATAGCTGCTGGCCGAACCCTATCCGAACTCCAGGTTCGGAAGGTCTGAACTCCTGGTTCGGACCAGGTTCGGTAGACATTGAACCTTGCCTTGAACTTGGATCTTGAACCTTGGTTAAATACTTCACACGACGCACTTCTCAAGTATCAACAAAACGCAGCTCAGCTCAGAAATAACTGAGCTCAGATCAGAAATAACTGAGCTCAAAGCCCAGAATCAGGCCCAGAGTGAAGTAATTAGAGGTTTGCTTGATATACAAAAAGTGCACAACACTGAGTTGCAAAATTAGATTAAGGTGAATAGAGAATTCTCAAGACAGATTAGGGAGTTACACAAACTGATCAGACAACTTAGCTCTACTAGCTCAAGTAAGACTCAGTCAAAGAAGGATGATAAAGGAGATCCATGAAGTAAAGAAAGTGGTTCAGGAGCAAGTGGTTCCTCGCATACACCGGTTTTTTATTTTGAGGCTGATATCCCAGATGAATCTACATCCGGTCCTGTTTTGCCTAAAGGTGCAGATACGGAAATGGACACAAGGGATCAAGATTATATGACAGTACCGGCTGACGAATTTGATGGAGGATGGGATGCCAAGACTTTTGCATATCCTCCTGAGAGATATCTGATTCAACTTGGTGAACATTATCATGACAGAAGATGAATTACTTGGGAACCAAAGGCATGGATGTTTGATAGGGAGAAGCACATGTTTGTGGTGAGAAGGAAAGGGTCGTGTCCATTGGAATAGTACAAATGCTGGACTAAATTCTACTCTTGGACAACGGTGGATTTAATCAAGCTGTATCAGGCACCTTTCTTTAATACATCTAGGAATGATTATGCTGAGCATTTCTTTAAGAAATTAAAGAAGGCAGTGCTGAGTAACTTCAAGAATTTTGATGACTTTCCTCACAAGAACTCTTATACAAAGAGATACAAGGAGGTGTATGAGAAGAACTGTAAGAAGAAGTTTTCTAATGTGATGTATCCTCCCACAGAGAAGACTAAAACAATCCCACTTCCTCTTCGACATCTTGAAGGCTGCTTGGATGGTTTTCAAACATGAGCATATAGTGAGTATACAGGTGAAGCCAAAATCATCTGCAAGTCAAAGACTATGAATGTGCCGGAAGTACATGACCTGCTCAGATTCTATGAAAAAGACATTATGGTGCTGAGCAGAAACCAGATTGAATGCTCATCAGAGAATGAAGAATACGCCAAGGCATATACAAGAGGAGTGGCAAAGATTGTTTAGGAGAAGTTGTGATTTGATTCTGCATCGGTACAGATTTCAATAAAATTCAGTATGTAGAAGTCAGCTAATGCTAAAGCCTAGGGCAAGATTGTAGAGACCTAAAAATTAAGGCTTTTTCATTATATGTATTTTGGGCTAGTTAATATGTGCAATTAGGATAATAATTGTGGGTTTGATGGGTTTAAAGGTTCCATTCGGTTTTGGTATACATGAGCCGAATTTTATAGGTTAAGGAGGTGACTTGCTTATCAAGTTGGTCACTCCCTATATAAGGAACCTAGTATTGTCATGTTTATGTTGTTGGTTCTATCAAAGGTGTAAGGTGATTATCCATAATCACCTTGTGATTTTCGAACTCTTGAAGTGTAGTTCAACCATTCATTGATCAACTTTCTTCTAATTCGGTTTGTGTGTTTTAATTGATTTCAATTGTTCTTTAGTAATACTTTTCGACTGTTCTTGAATCCCCCCTAATCACCGGATTCCGCAAGGTGATTAGTGGATTAGATATCGCTCGAGGGACTATTTAGATCCTTACATTCCCAATCTTGTGGCCGCAAGTGTGTCGTTTTTTAGGCATAGTCTAGTATTATGGATTTTCAAAATATCAAAATTTAATGTTTTAATTTGTTTACTCGTTCGTAAGAGATGGGTTGAAAGCCCGTTATATGTATATACGTTTGTGAATATATATAATGTTTTGGCCAAATAGTTAAATGGGAACTTCTACGCATTTTGAATTAACTTATCGATATTATGTGTTTTTTAGAATATATATATAAATATATATTTTGGAATATGCAGGATATATATACATAGATATATAGTGAAAAGTTCATTGTAGACACCCCCCATAAGTGTATACAGGTAGACACCCTATTTCACATGTGAAATTACTCTATTTCTATAAATTAATAAATAAAATCTAAAATAAACAATGAGAATTGTGAAAAATTTAATTCATGAATGATGCAGATTACACTTACTCATTCTGATCCTTTCGTTTTACTCTTTTTTCCAAAATCAAGCCATGTGCATTATATATTTCATTACATAATCATTCATGAATTAAATTTTTCACAATTCTCATTGGTTCTCTTAGATTTTATTTATTTATTTACATAAAATCTAAATTTTTTTTTATTGAATTTCAAATGTGAAATAGAGTAATTTCACATGTGAAATAGGGTGTCTATCTGTCTACACTTATGGGGGTGTATACAATGAACCTCACCCTATATATATATATATATATATATATATATATATATACACACACACACATACTAGGATAGAACCCCATGTACTACACGATTCATAAGTTATTTAAACTCTCTGGTTGATTGCAATTCGAAACTATCTATTTTTTTCAAACTATTTTGGACAAAATGTAGAAGCATATGTTCTAGGGACAAATAATATGTAGTGTTCTATAAAAGACGGACACAATAAAATAAACCCAGTAGTTCACATGTTTTTTGAAAAATATATATTTGTGTTCACATCTGAACAACATCTTAATTACATATTTGGTCAAACATGCTCCCCATGTAATATGAGACATGAAAAGTAATAAAGTTGGTCAATTGTATGGAAAGAAACTAAATTTCATTGTTATGTCTGTTTATAGACAAAATAACAAAAGTGGGGAAGGAAAATAAATCAAACGATATATATATATATATATATATATATATATATATATATAGTACTCAAATTGACGACCAGAAGAAACTCATAAATTTAGAACATTTTAAGAAAACATAACCTTACTTCAACAAACACTAATATTAAATTTCCATGCAATATCATATTTCTACTATAAGATAATTATTTTATATTATCTTCATGTTATATCTAAATTCAAACAATAACTATGTTACAAAAACAAATATGAAATCCAATGCATTTGGTTAGGTAATAATTTTTTTCTAATAGGTAAAGTAAGTTACATAGTCAAACCTAACATCTTCCATATATAAAATTCAAGTAATTACATATAATGAAGGTTTAATAAGTATCAAATTATATTTGAAAATAAGATATAATTGAAATTTTATTATAATTTATTAGGTTTTAATAAATTAATAAATTAACAAAATTTATATTGATGATATTTAGTTATATAATTTAATTATTTAAAAATCTTAGTATTTAATAAGAATAATACTTCATACTTAATAGGAAAGAGAAGCGGAAAAATTATGATGAGAATAAATGTGATGATGACATGTGGCAGTAATGTAATCTTTTATTAGTATATACTAGGTTTGTAACCCGTGTGATACACGGGCTAACATGCAATCAATTGAACAAAAACATACAACATGATTTTTTTGAACTATCTTATGAGCATATTACTTCCGTCATCTATCAATTTCTTTAAGATAGATCATTATTAGCTTCATTATTTTCCCTCTTGAAGAGCTCTGAACATTATAAAACAAAACACTAACCCAAGATATATGAAAAGATGAGATCTAAATTTGAACATTATAAAACAAAACAAGATGAGATCTAAATTTAAACATTATAAAACAAAACACTAACCCAAGAAATATGAAAAGATGAGATCTAAAATTTGCAAAAACAAAGAAAGAGATGGAACTTGCATGTCATTCAAAGAGAAGTGTTATAGTTAAAAAAAAAATTTGTATTGTACAATTTGCGAGGGTGAAAGTGGTGGTTGATGAAGCGTACGCCAATGTTCGGATCATTATATCTCTGCAATAATCAATTTCGGATCAAAAATTACAACAAAAAAGTTTTTTTTTGCTTAATGGGTCAAATTGATATCTAATATCTTATGTGTATATGGCGACGAAAGTATCGGCACCATTTCGATCAACGTTCCCAACAAATAGGGAATGAATTTAATGTGTACACCATGTACAAAAACGGTGAAATCCTCAATAATGCGACAGCTCTAAATTGTTTAAACCAGTTCCCTTCACATGCTAACTTCAAGATCGAAGCTTTCTGTGGGTACCTTTCCGACCACCCCTACACATAACCACAATACTTGAGAATCAAACGAACATTAAAGCGACCAAAAAATCAAGGGATGTATATAACTATAAGTAACATTATGTTGGTACCTTAGATAAGAGCATCTCCTTATACTGGTAATTACCACATCAGCCTCTATAAAAGAAAATTAAATGGTTAATGTTCACTCTTAGCATTTTGTAGCAATCTGTCCATCATGATATAAACAAACAAATAAATAAGATCATAAAGTAGGCCACTTACACAAGCAGCAACGTTAGTAGCTATCAGAAAGTCAAGTTCCTGCCTTCTGATGTTTTTTGAGACAATTTCTACTATCTTTTCTTATGGGTAGCAAATTCTATAGACTCCTATAAAAATAAATTTGTTGGGATTTTGATTAATTTTGTTGTTATATTTACTTAGCGTTTTTTATTTGTGGGGCTTAATTAACTGCAACTAATATATCTTATTGCTTGTATCTATGATGTACTTCACATACACAATATGAAAACAGTAACATCATAGTCATATACCCGTACCTACAAATACTTGCAGCACTAAATGGGTTGTTATCCTATTCCCAACAATCCTCAAAAACCAACCCCTAACAACTTCTTCACACATGGATCTATATCAAAGTTGGATATATTGGCCATCCAAGTCACAGTGTGTTATTTTCATGTAGTTTATCAAGAGCTTTATATATCCATAGTGATCTTTGAGATTTATATACCCATAGTATTCTTTAAGGACAAAGGACTTTTCCGAGATAAAAGAACAAGGAAATATTAAACTTATATATCCATTTGGGCTCATTTCAAGAGAGTGATGATAATCTTTAAGTTTTAACAGTTCATGAAGAGTTGCAATGAGGACTTGAAACCAATGGTATTTATCACCCTCAACATGAATAAAATATGGTTGAATACCCTCAAAAAATGACTTAGGTTAGATATTGTCAGCTCAACTTGCGCATGAAGCAAAACAGGTAGGGAGCATAACAAAATAAATATATACAATAAAATCGGATTAAAACTAAAAGACACTTACATTTTAAAGCAAGTAGTCCCTTGTCAAAGAAGAGAACGATCCTCAGAAATGGAAAAAAAAACGCCAAATGGGGTAAAACCAATCCAATGTGTGCTGCAATGAAAATCAAATTATTCAGTACACTTAAAAAACTTAACATTTTTCATGAAGCACAATTATCATGATGAAAGATAACAGACAAAATTTTCTATAAGCATATTAACAAAAACTTTGAACCATCTAAAACATCTGAACAAAATGATTTATCAACTTTTAATAAACTACATAAAAAAAAACTTATTAGATGAAAATATCTCCCATGTTTTACTTAAACTCACACAAATCAAAATATGAGTAGTGTACCAATATTTACCAAAGTAAAAAATGAATATACTCCTGAGCTGTGGTATAAGAACCAGAATCACCATTAAAATTTTGGTTCCTCGTTGATTTGAAAAGCATTTGCTTTCCTTCAGCAGATTGTGCTCCACATCCTGCCAACATAAATAAAAGATGGATTGCTAAACATCAAGAAATTACTGAACAAATTAAGAGTCAAAGAAGACTCCACATGATTTTTAGCACACCGCAATGACTTTCTTAGATGGATAAAGAAACAGGTCAAATAACACTTACTTTATGAGCATGCCTATAGCATTTTCATTCCTTATGACAGCAAATAAATACTTCCCTTTAATCTTTTCACCCCAACTGTTATTACAAGTAAAATCCTAGATTTACACACCTGCCAAAACATATGAAACATAACCCACAATATCAAATGAAAACGGATCGACCTCCTAAGAAACAGGACGCTCTGACTTTAATCGAATAGAAACGAATATAATTTTCTTGTTAGATCAGCGCTCCTCAACCCCTGATTTATTAAATGAAAAATCCTAGAATTAACGCTTGATAGCAAAAAACATTACAGATACCACCATAGCGCCAAATTGAGGATGGTGAGGCTCCCGAACGAAAAGACGTGACTGGCTAAGTTATTGTGCGATAGAATGGATGAATGCTAGCCTGCTAGGTTAGGGTTTTTATCAAAACTAAAAATGGGTCATAAAACTGGATCAAGCGACGATGAGAGTGGAATGCGATTGAAACTCCTACTGATTCAACGAACACAATTGATTTGTGTCATACCTGTTGATGAAACGATGATCCCTAAAATCGATTCGTATCAATGATTCAGACGCGATAAAGAACTCAGAGAAGATGAAGTAGACGGACGACACAGAGGAGAGTTTGAACGTATACGGAAAATGTGCGAGAATTAGGGTTGGCAAGATACAATTTCTGCGCCGACGGACAATCAAAGTGCGTAGATTGAGGGCACGATCCGGTTAAAGTGAACTGCTGTGATTGTACATATGAATTCGATTGAACATAAACATAGGGCCTGGCTGGCGATTGCATTAATTTCAAAGTTGAAGCGTTGATCAACATATAGTTGACGGTGGCGATTAGGGAAAAGGATAACTCGCAAATATTTACGAGCGTAAATGAGGGGAAGAGATGTGAATTGAATGGAGAGAGTGATTGAAAGTAATGCATGGATGGATTAATGGGAAGAAGGAGCGACGAAGGATATTGAATCGGAAGAAGAGCGCAGAAGGAATTGAGGAGCAAGAAAAGGGGCCACGTGGCTAGCTGTGAAAAAAGGACATTTGGCTAGTTATGGTAGCTCAGATCTTTCTTTATTAGTATATATATATATATATATATATATATATATATATATATATATATATATATATATATATATCTACTATATAATAGATATTCATCAAAATGGCATTTTCGTAATATTAGGCGTCTTAAAATTAAGACGCGTATAAGTAAAAAAGCACAATGTACAACTTGCAAAGCATAGTGTTTATCCCAGACCATTTTTCTTTTTGCTCTCTTTGAAAGAAGCCGAATTAGGTCAGGTCTCTTTCCACGACGACTTTATCAGAAAAAAGCAAAAAATCGCAGAGCTTACCCAAAAGCTACCTGATAAAATAAGGGAATCTTCTCCTTTTTCATCTTCAACACGGTAAGTCAGACAAAAATCTCCTCTTTGAGAGAGATCTGCATCTGCTTTCATCCACAAAGTCTAGCCAACCCTAATCGATGCATTGAAAGTTTTCAAATTTGAATTTTAAATTCACTTATTCATAACATATACAGACATGGTTTCTACGACTACGGAGGAGCAAGCTAGGGTTTCAAACGAACCTCTATATCTCTTCGGGTTTCATTTTTTCTCCTTATTTTTGTTCTTCTTCATCGATTCTACGGTTTTTTTCTGAGATCATCACACCTTTGTTTCAGGTTATCTATCCTAGGGTTTCTCTTATATCAACAAAGCTTTGTTTCAGGTAATCTTTGATCATAATTTTGTTTCATGCAGGTGTCTTTTTTTTGTTAATTTTTGTTCATAATTTTAGTTTGATTTTTTATGTTTACGCATCGTTGTTAATTTTTTGATTCGGTCAACTGACATGTACTGGGTTAATTGGTTTTTTAATCTTTGCTTCAGTTTTAATCCGCAGGTAATCTTTGTTCATAAGGTTTGCTTCAAATTTTTGTCGTTTTAAGGTTTGTTTGAATTTTAAACCTCACCTGAACTTTACCTTTTGGTTTAGGTTAATTGGTTTATTTTAATGTTTGCTTGAGCTGTAATCCCCAGGTGATCTAAATCAAATTTACCCTGTTTGAAGGTTTGTTTGAATTTTAACCTTCACATAAACTTTACTTTTTGTTAACAACACTTGAGACATGCCTATTTAACCTATGTTTTCTGATTAAAAGTACCGGTGCATGGTTATTAACATTATCTTGCTGCTCTGGTTATATAAACTATATTTTTACTGTTTTTAGAGGGTGAATCTTCGTTTCTATGATGTAATGGCTCGAAAAAGAAAGAATAATACCTCTAATCCTGATGTTTCTGGGTGTTCATTAAGTTATGTGTCCTACGGTGGTTCACATTCTTCTACTCAGGATGCCAAAGGATTGAGAGCAACCTCAAAAGACATAGTAGCCTATATTGAGGTTATTGTTCTATATGAATAACATGGAATTTTAAATATATCTTTATAACTTAATTTCATGTTTCAGTTTCTCAAAAAATATCAGACTTTATCAAACACTTAAACACCCTTAATACAACTACTTAGTTGGTTCTGGTTATTCAAAATGATAGACATCCAGGTACCCTTAATGCATGTGATGATGGAATACAATACTTTGCAGCAGCAACAATAATAAGCGGCTAAAAAAACTGTATTCTTTTCAGTAGAACTGTACCCTATTGGTCACATTTTATACCATCTAAAGGATTGTGCAGGTATGCTAGCAAAAATCGTGAACTGTAATATTAATGGAAGTAGATGGTTTATTGTAGCAATTATTTATATATCCACACTTTATTTAGGTGGCAGTTTTTTCATGGGTGCACTCTCCTGGTTAGAAATGTCTTGATACATATGGCAGTCATGAACCAAGCAGCCCCCGAGGTACTCATGTAAAGTTCTTTATCACTTTGTCCAGTTTTGTAGCTCCAGTATGGTATATGAGCTGAGTTGATTTGTATATTTATAAAAATGGCACTTTAACATTAGCTATGCATTTTAGTCAAACCGGATTTAGTAAATTAAAAGTGCATTTTTGTCGAGCTGCATTTTAGTATAAATTGATATTTGGTCAAACTTCAACATGCATTTCTGTTTCATTTTATTGTGTATGCTCACAAATGCAATAATATGGCCTTTTGAGCCATCACACTAATTGTAAGTTAAATTATACTTCAAATCATCCGTTTTTATAGTGTTCAAAAACCATATTGTTTATCCCTTGTGTGTTTCTTGAAACCATATAATGTTTTGGCATGGTTCTGGGATTTTAAAGAAATTTCTTGTGTTTGTAATGTGGATGATGCGCATGGTTCTGGGATTTACGAAGTTTTTTTGTTTGTTTTTTTGGTATTTACTGTTTTGGTTTATGAGGACTTGATGGAGTTGTTGATTTGATATAGATGTATGATTTCCATTTTATTGTTTGTCTTTTTTTTAATTTCAACAGATGAAAATTATTATGGTTTTTGGTGACAATCATGTAGGTGGATATGGGTCTTATTTATTGCGGTTAAACAAGAAAAGATATGATTTGGCAGGCGGAGCAAGTTATCTGGGGACTTACAAAGAACCTGGCTTCGGTTGGATGATGGGATAACTCTTTCTTGCTCTGTCTTACCTGTCTTTTTGGTGTATTGTGCTTACCTGCCTGCCTAGAATCCTTTGGTAAAAGATACATTTCACGTCTCAGTTAGTACTGATGTGCTTTATGTTCTGCGTTTAAGTTCTCGACTTGGTTTCAGCTTTCATTTTTTAAGTAAGGCTAATACCTATAATTCTGGATTCTCTGAGTATAATATGCTTTAAGTGTTAAGTAAGGCTAAAACAATTCAAGTTTACATTATAAGTACAATTCTCTTGCCATGAATTATCAACCTGGACTTCTATCTATCATATCACCAATTTCATGAGTGACTCTATGGACATCTTGCCTAATTATATTGTCTGCTCATGACGTTTTTTTAAGGTTCAAGCTTCTTTAATTAAAACAATTTCTCATATTCAATTGTTAAGCACTTAAGTCATATAGTTTATTTGTTTATGATTTATTATGATTCGTTGTTTAGTTTAGTCTTGGATTGTAGGATCTGTATTCTGATTCTTTTTGACAGGTTTTCGTTTGCTATCTTCTTAATTTGCTCATTGTTGTGTAATTTTAGTTCATCGTTTTTTCCTCCGTCTATTGTTGCAGGTGGACATCATTAAGTCCATTGCGGTTGCTTTTCTCCTGCGCTTAAATCTCCACTTGACTGGGTATAATCTATTAGAATGGAATGAATCCATTATTTGTACTAATTTATTAATTTTATGATTACTTTCTCGATATAGTATGTTTATTAATCTATCACTCTGTCATTTTTCACAACTTAATTTCATCTCTTATTTTGTCTATTCATATGCAGTAAAGAGTTGTACGCAAAAAGTAACTATCATTGTAATTCATGCCTTATAATCTGTATAATATGTATCAATGGTTGTACTATAAGTTGTGTTTTGTATATATAGGATAATTTGTTACGGAAAGTATTATATAAAGCACATGTCTTTTATGTTGACAAATTTTAGAGCATATGAATAGCTCTTATCACTTGTTCTATAAGTTTTGTAATTTGAGTTCATTTTTTAATTTCTTTTAGAACATTACAGGTGACATGTACTTATAATGTAAACTTGAATTGTTTTCTAATGTCAAATTTTAAAACATTTCGTTTTTCTTTTGTCTAAAAGATTATTTATGTTCAATTTCTTTTTACAATCAACCTTTTTAGAATGTTACCATTTTTATGACAAACCATGTTAAAAAATTCAATCTTATAACTGAAATATCGTAAATTTCTCAAATTTTGGAAGATAGAAATGGAAAACTTTTGGTTAAAATAATTTAAATCATTAGGTTTATGAACGGTTATCCAACTTTATTTGTTTGTTCGTTATTTTTTATTTGAGATTTACAAGACTTGTGACGTAAATAGAGTACGCTGATGCCATGAAGTAGAGTAACTAGAAGACGTATAATACAATATATAATGGGAGGATTGATAATTAATATAAAAAACAAGTACTGGGTTGGTTGAGTGTCTATCACAATGTCTCGCACAAGCCTTCATATTTTAGTGTCACATTGCTCTTAGAAGGTTATTCACGCTAACAGAAATGAATAGCACGTTGTAAATTGTCACCGCCACCGAACGCGTGAATATAAAACTATTAACGCGCTATAAACTGTCGCCCCCTGCAACGCGCGAACAGAAGACGAATAACACGCTATACACTGTCGCCGCCGCAACGCGCGGGCACACGGCTAGTATATATATATATATATATATATATATATATATATATATATATATAGGGCATGGGTATTCAGAAACTCATTTGAGTTGTGAAAACTTTGAAAACCCTGTTTTTACATATATATAGTTCGAAAATTTACATATTTTTTCTATCTTTTGGATGGATTCTACATTCATTTTTATTAGTTTTGGTGAAAAGAAAACAAAAAACCGCCGAGTGTTTTTTTTATAATTTATTTTAAATGTAAATCTCATTTACATATATAAATTTTTGTTGGTTACATATGTAAAATATTGTGATTTACATATGTATTTCCTGAGAACGGGAATTTTTTTATTTTATCGGAATTTAAAAAAAAAAACTAACCGTTGGATCATGATCATTTTTTTGATTTTGTGTCGGGGATACATGTAAAACATTCTAATATTTTTTTGTATTTTTTTTGTATTTTTTTTTTCTAAGGGGGCATAAGGGTTTTCAGGGTTTTCACAACTCAAGTGGGTTTTCATTTTATCATTTCCCTATATATATATATATATATATACATATATATATATATATATATATACTAGTTTTTGATACCCGTGCGACGCACGGGCGGTTTTAAAAAACGAATACAAAATTTAACATGTTATAAAATGTAATTCGATAATTAGAATTAAAGAAAAAAAGTAACATTCGACAATATAAAAAGTTATAAATTAAAAAAGAAGTATTCATATCCTCATTTATTATGAATCAATTTCATTTAATTTCAGTTTTTAAATTAGGATATGAGATATGCATTTATTGTCAATTATTTTGTTAAAAAATTAGTTAATGACTTTATCAATTATTCAAACCAATTAGAAAAATATAAATAAGGCAAACCATTTGAGCGGGAAAATGAAAAAAAAGGATTGTTGTGGTGATGCCATGTGGCATTCAATCTTTTCATATATATATTATATAGATACACACACACACACACACGTTTAACCATGTGCATTTCGCTGGAAAAGATTTAACGAGCAAAATAAAAAAAAACGATTTTACCAATTATTTGAATACTAGGTTATTTAGCTAAACTTGTCGTTTTTTGGAGACTAGCACGTATTTCAAATCAATAACATTATGGACAAACATCGTCGTCTAGGTTGTGTCATTAGTATTTTAGACACACACTTATTAATACATGCTCATTAGTTGATTGGTAGATTCACGAAACCTCGATGCTTGATTATATTGTTGTGCACCCTAAGGTGAGTTTCACGGCCCCTTTTTAACTATTTTAATCATGTTGGGGGAGTTTAACATGCATGCAAACTTTAATTGTTTGATAAACATATCGCCTGAATACTTGAGCACATGCAAACATAAAAGTCCTCACTTGAAAGTTACTGCTAGTATTGTATTAGCGGGAAGTTATTGAGTAGTACTACTAGGTCTGACAAACCCCACCTGGGTCACTTCCGGTGACTCGATTGGATATCGGGCGGGTGTTATATATGTCCTTAGTTTACTTGGTACGCAATTTTCATTCTCACCGTATCACACTTATATCTCTCTGCGAAACCCTAAGTACTCCGTACCTGTTTTTTACTGATTTCTCGATCTATAACGAACCTCTTCTCGATTTTTTTGTTGCTACAATTAGGTATTGGAATTGCGCATCGATTGATGGTCTTGGATTGCATTTTCATGTTCAAAATCTCATGGAATTTAAGTTTTAAGATTTGGTTTTTAGCAAAACCGAACATCTCCTTGGTTCAGTCGGTTAATTAGCATCTTTGTCGATTGTAAACACATGTTTAGAGTCGGTTATTGATGTAGATCAAAACCTCAATGTTGGATTTTAAATCAAATACAAATATTGGACCTAAATTCGCGATTGACTGTTCTACCGCCGTACCAAGTGGTACGCATGAACCAGATTTGGTACGTGGTACAAAAGTGGTACGCGGGTGGTACGTTTGACTTTTTGGTCCGCAGTCAATGAAATTTGATACGTCCGTACCAGATTGATCCGTATGACCATAGTGGTACGCGACGTGGTACGCGGACATGGTTTTTGTCAAAAGTTAAAAGTTCAAGCGTTTCGAGTCGAATTAGAGTTAATTGATAGTGTTTTTGATTATCCAATACAAATTTAACATGACATGTTTTTGTGAATTTTTCAGAAATGGCAGTTGAATTACCATCAAACGATGAACACAATATCTGTGCATATCTCGGTGCGTTTTCAAGGTGGAGACCTCATTTCGGGGGAATATTTGAGTTTATGCAGAGATCAAGAATCCACTACGCCACAACACATGAGTGTACTCCATATAAAGATATTTTAAATACTTTCTAGAATGAAGCTCAGGTTGATTGTTCGGATGTTCTTCCGGTGATAAGGTCAAGGGTTCATGAGACTAACATTGTTATTTCAGATGAAGATGTTCGTCGAGTGTTACAGTTCAACAATAATGCTGATTTTCCAATTGAATTTAATGAACCCGATTTGGTCGGATTGCTTTGAAGAATCAAATATGATGGGAATATAACAAATAAATGGTTTGTCAAAGCCAATCTGTCTCCTCCATACAAGTATTTGATGCACGTGATTATAAGATGCTTTGGAAACGGATTGAGAGGGCGTGAAGAGTTTGATATGAAGGTTCTTTCTTTCTTTACTGCCCTGGTCATGAACAGAAACTTCAACTTTTTTGGATGGATTTTTGCGTACATGAATGAAAACATCACCGTGAAGCAAAAGAAAAGTTTGATGTATCCGAGATTTGTTCAGATGATTTTTGATGCTGATTATCCAAATCTTCCAAAGAATGCAGATTCTGTTTTGATATTGAAGCATATGAATCAAGTTGTTGTCGCGAAATTACCGGTCTATCTGAAAAGAAAAGCGGCGAACACACCCCCACCGGTAAAGAGATTGATAGGTCGGCTTGCCAAGCCAGACTGTGTGGCTCCTGAAAATGGTGCACCCCGACATGCTGATAGTTCCAACGATGAATTAGAATATGACAACAATGGTAATCCAATAGAAGATGATGAAAATCTAGATGATGATGAACCAGATAATCAAGAACCGAATGTACAAGAACTGAATGTACAAGAACCAGTAATCCAAGAACGTGTCCAGCAACAACATCAAGATCAGATTGTTCAAGATCCTGTTATTGAGAATGTGAGGGTTGAGCCTGAAGCAGTTAATGCTCAGGATGATGTATTGATGTCTGATGCTGATGTTTCTGATGATGATGCTGAGAGTTTGTCCGGTACTGAATCAGATTCTAGTGGTTATGTTGTGATTTTCCATAACTCTAGAGGAATTTTAGTTAAGAAAGGCTCCAAAGATCATATTGCTTACTTGAAGTCTAGGAATGAAGATACTTCTTGTTAGTGCATGAACCTTGTGTGGTCGTTACTTCTTGTGGACAAGATCTGGGGTCCGAACCTTAGCCAAACTCCAAGTTCGGGGGTGTCCTAAGGTGGTCCGAACTCTAGGTTCGGAGGTACCCCAGTTCGGACTGAAAGTTTAGTATAAATAGTGTTATCTTTGTATTTCTGTGTAAGTTTCTGTCCAGTGTCTTTGTGTTGAGAGGGTAGGTTCTGTCCAACCTCCCCCAGAGCTTAAACATTTGTATACTCCTTCGGTCATGTAATCATTTGACACGAATCAATGACAAAACTTCAGTCTCAACCATAGAATCGATCCGTATACGGTTTTTCAGTTGGTATCAGAGCTATTTGCTCTTTCTATGGTCGAAATCTATCGTTTTTCTTCATTTTGGGACGTTAAAACTTCGGTTAGGGGTGATTGAAAGTGTTTCTGATTGAGTTTTAATCAATCGAGTCTTTCTGAGTCACGTTTTTACCTAACAAAAGCTTCTAGATGTCAAAATTCGATCAAATTCTGAATCTGGTTCGATTTCAAAAATTTCCAGTTCTCCTTCGGACAAGGTTCGGCCGAAGAACAGATCTGAAAAATAACCGCTCCGAACTCCAGGTTCGGATGTCTGAAGGTCAGGTTCGGAGGAGGTCCGAAGGTCAGGTTCAGAGGAGGTTCCGAAGGTCAGCTCGATCCCAGCCAGGGGATGCCGCCCCTTGGACCCCGCTTCTCAGGGGCGCTGCCCCCGAACCCCCGTTAGGTGGGAATTTTATAGAAGCAGACCAGTTATCGAGTTTACCCTTGATTCGGTAGCTTTGGGGTGTTATGTTTGAAGAAAATACAGATTCCGATACTTGTTACGAGTTAGTGATCGAATTTCAAGAAATGAGTTTGTGAGTAGTCATTGTTGTTCTTGATGATGGACAGAGATTCAAGAATATGTGTTTCTGATGATGGACAGAGATTCGGAGACATGGTTATGATTACTTGGGAACGTTTGTCGGAGATTATCATTCTACACAAACTGAAGATTAAATGAGATTAAAGATTCCATTACGGGCCACTTGAGTTTATAATTCCACTATAAGAATGCGGGGTTGGAATCATAAGAAATTGAAGATTTGAATATGTCACTTATTTAGGGGGTAATTGGGGACCCTAAACACTTTCAAAGTTTCATAATTGAAAAAGTGAATATTCAAAAGCAATCAGTTCAGGGTTGATGGTGATTTTTGATCTTCATGGAAAGGTGGTATATTCTGATGTTCGTGCGAACCGATATGTTAAAGTTTTCAATTATGGTTTGGAACTCTCTGTCATATGCCCGATACTTTCTTGAGTTGTGCAAAGACTTGGTCAAATGCCAGTCTGCAACGAGATATAAGTTTACCGGAGTAATATATTGGGATGGATTTGATGCTGAGGGGGGATTTTCGTGATTGAAGATGCTGATCGTATCGGTTTTCATAAAGATCAGAATGTGTTACAATTCGGTGAAGATTGAGATTATTATCAAGATGAAATGATGTTCGTGTGTCTTTACAATTTCCGGATACAACTTATGAAGTGAACCATTATCATACATGCCGGTTCCTATTGGATGGTTGTGCTTGAAGCTATGGGGAATTTTATTGGTTGTGGAGATTGTACAAGATTCGAACCGTTTCCTGCATACCTGAAGTTTCAGTCCAAGGGGAGTTTGCTGATAATCAAGATTTAAGATGTAGCAGACTGACTGATGTAGGTTGCTAGAAGATCAATGTCTGGATTCGACAGTAACGTCTAAGGGGGAATTTGTTAGTGCATGAACATTGTGTGGTCGTTACTGTTCGAATTGACAAATAGACAGATTTGAGAGTGGACAAGATCTGGGGTCCGAACCTTAGCCGAACTCCATGTTCGGGGGTGTCCTAAGGTGGTCCGAACTCCAGGTTCGGAGGTACCCCAGTTCGGACAGAAAGTTTAGTATAATTAGTGTTATCTTTGTATTTCTGTGTAAGTTTCTGTCCAGTGTCTTTGTGTTGAGAGGGGAGGTTCTGTCCAACCTCCCCCAGAGCTTAAACGTGTGTATACTCGTTCGGTCATGTAATCATTTGACACGAATGAATGACAAAACTTCCGTCTCATCCATAGAATCAATTCGTATACTGTTTTTCACTTCTAAGTATGAGGTTAGAACCAAACAGTCTGAAGATAGAGATTCTGATGATGATCCATCATATACTCCTGCTATGGAGGAATCTGTGAAAAAGACTGTGACTGCTGACAAAGGAAAAGCCCCAATGCAATATACTAGCAAAAGAGTTAAACATATGTCTAGACCAAAAATGTTGGTGAAAAGGGGATCTTTACTTGCTGATGCGAGAAAATCTTATCATAGCAGTCCGCCTAGCAAGAAGCAAAAAGTTGCTGATAAACAGTCTTCAGTTCCAAAGCAGCCAACCATAGCCACTGCTGGTGTTCAACGTTTTGGTGTTCCACCAGTGAGAAAGATAATTATCAAATCCTCATCAAGTTCTGCTTCTACTACTTCTACTGCTGCTCCTACTTCGTCTACAATCACTGTTGTTGATCTGAAACTTGCATTGCATAATTCTAGGCTTAATGCTTTAGAAAGTACTAATCGTCACTAAGCTGGAGAAATTACTGAACTGAAAGTCGTCGTGACAGAATTGAGAGAACGGGATAAAGTAAAAGACCATGAAATCGCTCGGTTGTAACAAATTCTCTTTCGCTGGGTTCGCAACTAAATATTTTGTTAAAAGCTTTACCTGCTCAAGGGGAGATAAGACCAAACCTAGAGGATACTTGTAGAGATGATCATGATGTCTCCAAATATTTAAATGATAATGATGATGAGGATCCAGAAGGTGGAATAGGCGGAGATGGTTTCGGTGCAGCTAATACTTCAAAATTAACCGGTACATCTGCTGCAGATGGTTCTACATCTCAGGGGGAGACAACAGGTAAATATGTGTATGATGTGACTCCAATTACCAGGGTTGTTATTGAAGAAGGGGAGTTTTTACATCAGTACTTGAAAGAGCAACTTGCTGCAATTTATGCTCTAAATGCTAAAGATGTTGATAAAGTTCCTATCGCTGAAACTTACAAAGAAAATGATTCTAGCGATGATGTTGAATATGAAGAGGAACATATGGAAGTGGAAGATATGACTGTAGAAGAATATCCAGATGATCCTAAGGTCTATGGTAATTTCACTGATGATAATCATTCTTGGGGATTCAATTTCTTTGGTAAATATGATGAGGAAGATATTGAGAAGGAATTGAAAAACAAAGAATCTGAGAAATAGACTGAAACAACTGAGTTTGATAGTTTCTATGAAGAACAAGAGAAGAGGAAATTATTTGATGAATGGATGAAAGAGCAAAGGGCTAAGAAAATACCCTTGGTGAAACCTACAAAATCTGTGAATCAGAAGCGTTTCTTTGAAAACAGAGGCGAAGCGTTGGGAATATTATCAGTTGGATGTATGATTAGCAGCTCAGATGTTATGCTATAAAGAAAGAATTTGGAATTATATATCTGAAAAGTGCAATAAGGTTCAATACCTTGCCGGTCTGTGATGTTAGAGAGTTGACCAGAAAACCATTTCTGAACTATGGTCAAAATGTTTTGGCTGAAGTCTTCAAGAACAAATTGCATGAAGAATGTCAAGGAAGATTCAAATTTTTAACTCCCAATGACCGAAGTATATAGATCATCCAACGAAGATTCATCCGAGAACTGGAAGAGCTATGTGTAGGGATATGATCACGTATTAATAAGCGTATGTCCGGAAAATATTTAAGCCTACGGGGTTACACGTCTCGACACTAATGTATTTGTATTAATTAATTAGTTAATTAATATTTATCACGAACATTTAACGAGGTTTCGTTAAAAATTGACAGTTAATTGTTAACAAGGGGTGTTAGTTGTAAATTAGAGAGAGTTGTAATTGGATTACAATTGAGAGAAGGCTTGAGATAGGCCTTAGGGCCGAAAATCGTAAAGCCCTATCCAATCCCTAACTTTTGATCAAGTTCCTAAACCCTATAAATAAACCTTATGGGTTTAAGGTTTAGTTGTTGGTACATGATATGTGGCAACGGGCTGGATCAGATAGAATTTTGAAGACAAAAGTTTCAACCTAGTTTTGTGTTGGCCGAACCTTGGCCGAACCCAAGGTTCGGTGGCTCCGAACTCTGGCCGAACACCAGGTTCGGAGGTCGTGTTTTGGCAGCTTATAAATAGTTTGTTTGTCTTGTAATTTACTAGTTTTTTTAGAGAGCTTGTGTGTGAGAACTAGTGTGTTTTGTACTCTGAGTCTCTTGTAACTGTGATATTCGTTAATGAGAGATCGAGTCGTTTATTTACACCGTTGTTCTTGTTATCATTCACGTAATTGATGTCGAACTAAACCGATCCACACGCTCCAGCGTTTTCAAGTGGTATCAGAGCTATCTGGTTAAGTTTAGTTCGATTTGATTCAATTCGTGTGTCACAAAGCTCGTTTTTCATCTTCGTTTCTCAAAAATCTCGTCTAAAACACCATGCTTTACGTTCAAATTGTGTGTTTTTGCTCGTTTTTGTTCATTTGAGTAGTCTCAGCTCGAGAGGTGTCGAATTCAGTGAGTTTCTCCGAAATTTTTTGGTTTTTCGCGTTCGGCCGAACTCCACGTTCGGTGTAACCGCTCCGAACTCCAGGTTCGGAGTACGCTCGGCATAACTGCTCCGAACACCAGGTTCGGAGTACGTTCGGAGGAGTTCGGTGAAGGTTCGGAGTCTGTTTCGTAGTTCGGTGAAAGTTCGGAGCTCGTTCGGAGAGCATTCGGACTATATATCTCGTTCAGTGAGAGTTCGGACTAGGATCGGAGGGTCTTCGGCGTTTATAAGGTTCGTTGAGAGTTCGGAGTAAGTTCGGCGATAGTTCGGACTGTGTATCTGAGTTCGGACCTAGTTCGGAGGAAGCTCGGAGGGTATAGTAGGTTCGGACCGAGTTCGGACAAATCATAATTTTTCAATTTCAATCATGTCGGACTATAACGCGTT